>OY365789.1:0-600000 GCA_959347405.1 Napeogenes sylphis
GATAGGCATCAACTAGGCGCACGTTTTGACACCTCTTTCATCCCCCTGGCTTCATCCCCCGGGGAGTTATTCACTAAAAACAGTTAATTTTAGTATTAAAAAGTCTACCTAAGCGATAGTAAATTTCAATATATTAATCTTAAAAGTATTCTAAGTTCGCGCTAGGTATCGCAAATTGTTGTTTTTATTGTTCATCTTGCTCATCCCCGTCTAATAGCATTGTTAGTTTCAGTTCATCTCGCATTTTCTGTCTTATCTGACGCCATTTTCGTAATTTTCATAATAAGTCTATTAAATTCATACTAAAAATCACATCTTGCTAGAGAAAATTTTTTATTTTCAATTCCATTAGATTTCTTTTAGTTTATCAATTTAAAACTAGTTTCAGGGCACATTTTACGTATACACATCAACCCCGAGGGTTTCATCCCTTAGGAGTTATTAAACTTTTAAATCAGCAAAAACAGGTTTTTCTTAAGAAAAATTTTTCATTTTCCAACTTTTCAAATTGTTTTCTATCTCGTCAGATAGGCATCAACTAGGCGCACGTTTTGACACCTCTTTCATCCCCCTGGCTTCATCCCCCGGGGAGTTATTCACTAAAAACAGTTAATTTTAGTATTAAAAAGTCTACCTAAGCGATAGTAAATTTCAATATATTAATCTTAAAAGTATTCTAAGTTCGCGCTAGGTATCGCAAATTGTTGTTTTTATTGTTCATCTTGCTCATCCCCGTCTAATAGCATTGTTAGTTTCAGTTCATCTCGCATTTTCTGTCTTATCTGACGCCATTTTCGTAATTTTCATAATAAGTCTATTAAATTCATACTAAAAATCACATCTTGCTAGAGAAAATTTTTTATTTTCAATTCCATTAGATTTCTTTTAGTTTATCAATTTAAAACTAGTTTCAGGGCACATTTTACGTATACACATCAACCCCGAGGGTTTCATCCCTTAGGAGTTATTAAACTTTTAAATCAGCAAAAACAGGTTTTTCTTAAGAAAAATTTTTCATTTTCCAACTTTTCAAATTGTTTTCTATCTCGTCAGATAGGCATCAACTAGGCGCACGTTTTGACACCTCTTTCATCCCCCTGGCTTCATCCCCCGGGGAGTTATTCACTAAAAACAGTTAATTTTAGTATTAAAAAGTCTACCTAAGCGATAGTAAATTTCAATATATTAATCTTAAAAGTATTCTAAGTTCGCGCTAGGTATCGCAAATTGTTGTTTTTATTGTTCATCTTGCTCATCCCCGTCTAATAGCATTGTTAGTTTCAGTTCATCTCGCATTTTCTGTCTTATCTGACGCCATTTTCGTAATTTTCATAATAAGTCTATTAAATTCATACTAAAAATCACATCTTGCTAGAGAAAATTTTTTATTTTCAATTCCATTAGATTTCTTTTAGTTTATCAATTTAAAACTAGTTTCAGGGCACATTTTACGTATACACATCAACCCCGAGGGTTTCATCCCTTAGGAGTTATTAAACTTTTAAATCAGCAAAAACAGGTTTTTCTTAAGAAAAATTTTTCATTTTCCAACTTTTCAAATTGTTTTCTATCTCGTCAGATAGGCATCAACTAGGCGCACGTTTTGACACCTCTTTCATCCCCCTGGCTTCATCCCCCGGGGAGTTATTCACTAAAAACAGTTAATTTTAGTATTAAAAAGTCTACCTAAGCGATAGTAAATTTCAATATATTAATCTTAAAAGTATTCTAAGTTCGCGCTAGGTATCGCAAATTGTTGTTTTTATTGTTCATCTTGCTCATCCCCGTCTAATAGCATTGTTAGTTTCAGTTCATCTCGCATTTTCTGTCTTATCTGACGCCATTTTCGTAATTTTCATAATAAGTCTATTAAATTCATACTAAAAATCACATCTTGCTAGAGAAAATTTTTTATTTTCAATTCCATTAGATTTCTTTTAGTTTATCAATTTAAAACTAGTTTCAGGGCACATTTTACGTATACACATCAACCCCGAGGGTTTCATCCCTTAGGAGTTATTAAACTTTTAAATCAGCAAAAACAGGTTTTTCTTAAGAAAAATTTTTCATTTTCCAACTTTTCAAATTGTTTTCTATCTCGTCAGATAGGCATCAACTAGGCGCACGTTTTGACACCTCTTTCATCCCCCTGGCTTCATCCCCCGGGGAGTTATTCACTAAAAACAGTTAATTTTAGTATTAAAAAGTCTACCTAAGCGATAGTAAATTTCAATATATTAATCTTAAAAGTATTCTAAGTTCGCGCTAGGTATCGCAAATTGTTGTTTTTATTGTTCATCTTGCTCATCCCCGTCTAATAGCATTGTTAGTTTCAGTTCATCTCGCATTTTCTGTCTTATCTGACGCCATTTTCGTAATTTTCATAATAAGTCTATTAAATTCATACTAAAAATCACATCTTGCTAGAGAAAATTTTTTATTTTCAATTCCATTAGATTTCTTTTAGTTTATCAATTTAAAACTAGTTTCAGGGCACATTTTACGTATACACATCAACCCCGAGGGTTTCATCCCTTAGGAGTTATTAAACTTTTAAATCAGCAAAAACAGGTTTTTCTTAAGAAAAATTTTTCATTTTCCAACTTTTCAAATTGTTTTCTATCTCGTCAGATAGGCATCAACTAGGCGCACGTTTTGACACCTCTTTCATCCCCCTGGCTTCATCCCCCGGGGAGTTATTCACTAAAAACAGTTAATTTTAGTATTAAAAAGTCTACCTAAGCGATAGTAAATTTCAATATATTAATCTTAAAAGTATTCTAAGTTCGCGCTAGGTATCGCAAATTGTTGTTTTTATTGTTCATCTTGCTCATCCCCGTCTAATAGCATTGTTAGTTTCAGTTCATCTCGCATTTTCTGTCTTATCTGACGCCATTTTCGTAATTTTCATAATAAGTCTATTAAATTCATACTAAAAATCACATCTTGCTAGAGAAAATTTTTTATTTTCAATTCCATTAGATTTCTTTTAGTTCATCAATTTAAAACTAGTTTCAGGGCACATTTTACGTATACACATCAACCCCGAGGGTTTCATCCCTTAGGAGTTATTAAACTTTTAAATCAGCAAAAACAGGTTTTTCTTAAGAAAAATTTTTCATTTTCCAACTTTTCAAATTGTTTTCTATCTCGTCAGATAGGCATCAACTAGGCGCACGTTTTGACACCTCTTTCATCCCCCTGGCTTCATCCCCCGGGGAGTTATTCACTAAAAACAGTTAATTTTAGTATTAAAAAGTCTACCTAAGCGATAGTAAATTTCAATATATTAATCTTAAAAGTATTCTAAGTTCGCGCTAGGTATCGCAAATTGTTGTTTTTATTGTTCATCTTGCTCATCCCCGTCTAATAGCATTGTTAGTTTCAGTTCATCTCGCATTTTCTGTCTTATCTGACGCCATTTTCGTAATTTTCATAATAAGTCTATTAAATTCATACTAAAAATCACATCTTGCTAGAGAAAATTTTTTATTTTCAATTCCATTAGATTTCTTTTAGTTTATCAATTTAAAACTAGTTTCAGGGCACATTTTACGTATACACATCAACCCCGAGGGTTTCATCCCTTAGGAGTTATTAAACTTTTAAATCAGCAAAAACAGGTTTTTCTTAAGAAAAATTTTTCATTTTCCAACTTTTCAAATTGTTTTCTATCTCGTCAGATAGGCATCAACTAGGCGCACGTTTTGACACCTCTTTCATCCCCCTGGCTTCATCCCCCGGGGAGTTATTCACTAAAAACAGTTAATTTTAGTATTAAAAAGTCTACCTAAGCGATAGTAAATTTGGGGCAGTCCCCACAGTGTTTTTGAGTACGTCCTCGTCGTCTGCCCTGGAAATCCCTACTTGGTGCGCGGTAACGCAGTGGCCAGTAGTGGAGCCAAATCTCAAGAGACAATACTGTGTGGAATTTGGAGTGATTGATATGAACAGTGAGGTGAATCCCGTGTCCCCCGGGACTCAGCACGGCCCTTTTCAGGGCCAACCTAACGGCCCTTCTCAGGGCCAACCTAACGGCCCTTCTCAGGGCCAACCTAACGGCCCTTCTCAGGGCCCACCCGGTCCTTCAGGACCAGTTGTAGTGCCGCCTAGGAGCGGAAACGTGTCGCCTTTTTTCGTGAGGCCAAGCGACCTCACGGAAGAGGAGATGACGGACTCGACGGTGGCCAGCGATGTGTCAAATACGTACACGCGCAAACGCCTGCGGGCTCGTGTATCCGGGTCGTCGAGCACTTCGACGATCAAGGAGGCAAAGTCCAAGCGCGGCTGCGGCCGTGGTAGCGGGCGCACCCAGGCCGGTGGCCGTCGTGCCGTGTCGACGTCATCTGACCCAGCTGCGGCCAGAGAAAAACAGCAGGAGGCCGAAATCTTGGCTAAAGGCGTAAAGCACGCCAAAGAGGCGCGCGCCAGGTTTTTGGCGGCTAGGAATACCCCAGCCGCCAAAATGGAAATGGAGAGGATGGCCTACCTCTTAAGCAAACAGGCTCAGGTGGAGGTGGACACGATCATAACCGTGGCCACCCAATCATCGAAGCTGCCGAAGGCATGCCAGACGGCCTTGAAGGCGTCGGCGGTAGCGCTTCGGGAGATTGTGGCGGAGGCGATGAACCGGAGCGCCTCGGAGGAGGTCCAGCGACTTGAGGCACAGGTCACTAGCCAGAGCCTCGAGATCGCGGCCCTCCGGGAGGAAATAAAGGGGCTCCGCCAGCCCCAGAAGGGGAAGGCGACGACGTCGCAGGAGCTGCGGGAGGCGCTGCGCGAGATCGCGCAGGAGGAGCGCGCCTTCACTCGCGCCTGCCTAGCGGCGTTGGAGGACCGCCTCCTCCCGGCAAAGACCGTTCGGCCGCCGCTTGCGGCTGACAGGCGCTCTGAGGCGCCGACTTCGGTGCCGGCCCCAACGCCTGCTCCAACTTTCGCCGATACAGCGGCAAAAAAGAAGAAAGGGGCCAAAAAGCAGGCCACTCTTATTGCCACGGTTGCTTCGGCTCCCGTCCCGACAGTCCCGGTCGCTGGGCCGTCCGGTGTTGAGCCGATGGAGATCGGGTTGCCCTCGCAAGAGGACCCGATGCTGCCCTCGGCCACCGCGGCCAACGAGTGGACGGAAGTTAAAAAGAAGGGGAAGAAGAAGAAGGCGCCTCAGCCGTCTTCTTCCTCAGGGGCGCACAAGGGGCCTGCCAATAAGGCAGCCTCCGTTCCGGCCTCGAAGAAAAGCCGGAAAAAGAAGACGGCAGCGAAAACAGCGGCCGTGATCGTCACCATCTCCCAAGAGGCCGCGGCCGCTGGCGAGACTTACGAGTCGGTCTTCTTAAAAGCCCGACAAACGGTCCGCCCGGCCGAGATGGGGATCGAGCGGGTGTCGTGCCGGAAAACCCAGACGGGAGCTCGGATCTTCGAGTTCCCAGGGGCCGACCGGAACCAGCAGGCCGACGCCTTCGCCGCCAAGATGGCGGAGGCGATATCAAATGTCGCCAAGGTGACGAGGCCGGTTAAGACCTCGTCCTTGGTGCTGATGGAGCTGGACGACTCCGTCACTAAGGACGAGGTAGCCGCCGCCGTAGCGGCGGCGGGGGGTTGTGGCGTCGCGGACGTCAGGGCTGGGGAAATCCGGCCGGGCAGCAGGGGTATGGGCCGCGTCCGGCTGCAGTGCCCCGCTGTGGCCGCCGAGGCCGTCCTTAAGAAGGGGCGGCTCCTCATCGGTTTCAGCTCGGCTGTGGTACGGGCTGCAGAGGAACAGCCGAGGCGCTGCTTCCGGTGCTTCATGCCCGGGCACGCCCGGCCGTGCTGCCCATCGCCGGTGGACAGGTCCGACCTGTGCTTCAGGTGCGGGCAGCCTGGCCACAAGCAGGCCGCCTGCGCAAAGGACCCCCACTGCGCTGTGTGCTCGACCAGCGGAAGGCCGGCGGGCCACGTCATGGGGGGGGCTAAATGCAACCCCCCCGCCAGGAAGGGCAGGGAGCAGGCCACAGTGCGGCCAGCCTCTGCGGATGCCCAGGTTCCGCTGGGCTCCTCTGACGGTGCGATGTCCCAATAATGTCAGGACCGGGACATCGCACAATAATGCAGATAAACCTCAACCACTGCATAGCGGCACAGGACCTCATGAGTCAGGTGCTAGCTGAGTGGTTGGGGGATCTTGCCGTGGTCGCCGAGCCTTATTACATTGCAGCCAGCTGGCTGCAAGACAATACTGGAAGGGTGGCCATCGCGCCGCGACCCTCCACGGACTCCCCTCCCCTCTCGCTCATCGAGAGAGGACATGGATACGTGGCCGCCGCGTGGGGAGATGCCGCTCTCTTGGGCGTCTACTTTCCCCCAAGTCGCCCGCGGTTGGAGTTTGAGAGATATCTCCAATCTCTGACCGCGGCGATTGCGCGTATAGGGAGGAGCAAGGTCGCAGTTTTGGGCGATTTAAATGCCAGATCTGCGGCCTGGGGGTGCAAGACAACAAACGCCTGCGGCTCGGCTCTCGAGTCGTGGGTGGCGTCGAACGGTTTGGTGCTCCTCAACAGGGGGGCAGTGCAGACGTGCGTGCGGCACAACGGGAGCTCGGTGGTTGACGTTTCGTTCGCCACCCCAGCCCTGGCCGCCGACGTCTGCAGGTGGGAAGTGGACCTGCAGGAGAATCTATCCGACCACAGGTACATCCGGATAGAGTTCTCCACCAGGAATCCACGGTCGGGGGGGCTGGGAAAACGATCGTCCTTGCCGCGGTGGGCCCTGACGCGGTTAGACCGCGACGCGGCCAGGGAAGCGGCGATCATCCAGGACTGGTTCGCTCCGCCTGCAAGTCCGAATATGGACGTCGACGCCGCCGCCCTCCGGCTGAGGGAGGCGATGACTGAGGTGTGCGATTCCAGCATGCCTCGGTCCCGCCGGCCGCCTCCCAAGCGCGCGGTCTACTGGTGGTCCGCGGAACTCGCCGGCCTCCGGGCGAAATGCGTGGCCGCGAGGAGGTCCCACGTGAGGGCCCGCCGCCGTCGCCAACGCGATGCCGCCAATGCGGACCGCCTCCATACCGCCTATATGGAGGCCCGGCACGTCCTCAAAGTGGCCATCCTGGAGGCCAAAAAGGCGGCGAGGGAGGAGATGCTAGGGGGGCTCGACAAAGATCCCTGGGGCAGGCCGTATCATGCGGCACGCAATAAGCTGCGACCGATCGGCCCCCCCGTCGTCGAGTCCCTCGAGCCGGCGCTCCTGTCGGAGGTAGTCCGGGGGCTGTTCCCGGACCGATCGGCGGAGTTCGTCCCTCCTCGGATGGCTCCGCCTCGGCGGGTGGGCCCTCCGGCCGACACCGGTTTCGCCCCGGTGTCGGAGGAGGAGTTTTCCTCGGCGGCGCTCCGCCTCCGAGGAAAAAAGACGGCGCCGGGGCCTGACGGGGTGCCGGCGCGGGTGGTGGCGATAACCACCAGCCAAATGGAGCGACGCTTCCGGGACCTCTTCGACCGCTGCTTCACGTCTGGGAGGTTCCCAAGGGTGTGGAAGGAGGGGGTTCTGTGCCTCCTCCGGAAGCCGGGGCGGCCGGTGGATTCTCCTGCCGGCTATCGGCCGGTCGTCCTCTTGGACGACGCGGCCAAGCTTTTTGAGGCCGTTATAGCAGAACGGCTCAGGGAGCACCTGAGGGGGACCGGCCCGGACTTATCCGGGGCCCAGTACGGGTTTCGGGCGGGTCGGTCCACGATAGACGCGCTCCAGGAGCTGAAGCGCGTCACACAGGAGGCGGTGGCGGCGGGGGATGGCGTGTTGGCTGTGTCGTTTGACATCGCCAATGCCTTCAACACCATCCCCCACGCCACAATTACTGAGGCACTCCGATACAACGGGGTGCCTCCATATTTGCGGGCCCTGCTGGCGGACTACCTCCATGAGAGGGAAGTCCTGTTCGTCGGCGGGGACGGCCGCATGAGGCGGCATAGGGTGCAGTTGGGTGTTCCGCAGGGGTCGGTCCTGGGACCACTACTGTGGAACGTCGGCTTCGACTGGCTCCTCCGGGGCGCCCTCCCCGATGGAGTGGGTGTCATTTGCTATGCGGATGACACCCTTCTCACGGCGCGGGGGAGAACATTCGGGGAGGCAGCCACCCGGGCGTCAAATGGGGGGACCCTGGTTGCCGATCGGATCCGGCAACTGGGGTTGAAAGTGGCGCTACCCAAGACCGAGGCCCTATATTTTCATGGGCCGCGGCGGGGTGCGCCACCTGACGCCCATATCATGGTGGGCGTCGAGAGGGTGCGGGTGAGTGCTACGATGAGGTACCTGGGCCTCACCTTGGACGGGCGGTGGAAGTTCCGAGAACATTTTCGTGAACTTTCACCGCGCCTCCTTAAGGCGGCGAGGAGCCTAAATTGGCTCCTCCCGAACGTGGGAGGGCCAGCCACAGCATGCCGGCGCCTCTATGCCGGCGTGCTGAAGAGCATGGCCCTCTACGGCTCCCCCATATGGGCGGACGCCCAGGGGGGGTACAATAAGGCGCACCTGCGCAGGCCCCAACGGGCCATCGCACAAAGAGTGGCGCGGGCTTACGCGACGGTTAGCCATGGTGCGGCTTGTGCCATGGCGGGAACTCCACCATGGCACTTAGAGGCCGAGGTGCTATCCGCCGTCTATCACTGGACGGCGGACAAGAGGGCGCGGGGAGAGCGCCCCGCACCGGAGGAGAGGGCCGCCGTCCGGCTGGCGGCCCGCGAGAACATTCTCCGCCAATGGATGGCGGAGATGGCCGAAGCCAAATTTGGACGGTGGACTCTGGACGCCATCGGTCCAGTCATGGAGGCATGGACCGAACGGAGGCACGGGTTCCTCACGTACCGGTTGTCGCAGGTACTTTCCGGGCATGGTTGCTTTGCGAAGTTCCTGCACCGGATAAAACGTGAGGAGACCCCGGCGTGCCACCACTGTGGCGCGATTGCTGATTCGGCGCAGCACACCCTGGTCGAGTGTCCGGCCTGGGTGGAGCAGCGCCGACGACTCCAGGCGTCCGTAGGCCCGGACCTAACGCTGCCTGCGGTCGTCACTGCGATGTTGGGCAGCGAGGAGGTCTGGGTGGAAGTGGCTTCCTTCTGCGAGGACGTAATGTCGCGGAAGGAAGAGGCGGAGCGGGCGCGCATGGACGATCCCCTTGCGCCCCCGCACCGCAGACGTCGAAGGGGCCGGAGAAGACGGCAATTCGAACTTCTCCAGCCTGGTGGTGGCCAGTGGGCAGGGGGTGTGGGGACACTCCCGCCCACATTGAACATGGCACCACCCGCGTCGGGTGGGAACGACCGGGCGCTCCTGGTCGCTCCCACAGGCCCCCCAACTCAGCTAGGGGGGCAGGTGGGGTCCGTCGTGTAATAGACGGGCCGTCGCCGGCGGGGTCGTGGATGAAGGGCTAGCCGTACCCACGACTCCGCCAATAAGGCGAGGAAGGAGCGCCGCGGGGTTTTTAGTGGGTACACCGTTTTCGGGAGTCCCACACACGCCCCTCGCTTCCCCCGCGAGGGGTACGGTGCGCAAAGCATTTTCCCCGCGGAAACAAAAAAAAAAAAAAAAAAAAAAAAAGCGATAGTAAATTTCAATATATTAATCTTAAAAGTATTCTAAGTTCGCGCTAGGTATCGCAAATTGTTGTTTTTATTGTTCATCTTGCTCATCCCCGTCTAATAGCATTGTTAGTTTCAGTTCATCTCGCATTTTCTGTCTTATCTGACGCCATTTTCGTAATTTTCATAATAAGTCTATTAAATTCATACTAAAAATCACATCTTGCTAGAGAAAATTTTTTATTTTCAATTCCATTAGATTTCTTTTAGTTTATCAATTTAAAACTAGTTTCAGGGCACATTTTACGTATACACATCAACCCCGAGGGTTTCATCCCTTAGGAGTTATTAAACTTTTAAATCAGCAAAAACAGGTTTTTCTTAAGAAAAATTTTTCATTTTCCAACTTTTCAAATTGTTTTCTATCTCGTCAGATAGGCATCAACTAGGCGCACGTTTTGACACCTCTTTCATCCCCCTGGCTTCATCCCCCGGGGAGTTATTCACTAAAAACAGTTAATTTTAGTATTAAAAAGTCTACCTAAGCGATAGTAAATTTCAATATATTAATCTTAAAAGTATTCTAAGTTCGCGCTAGGTATCGCAAATTGTTGTTTTTATTGTTCATCTTGCTCATCCCCGTCTAATAGCATTGTTAGTTTCAGTTCATCTCGCATTTTCTGTCTTATCTGACGCCATTTTCGTAATTTTCATAATAAGTCTATTAAATTCATACTAAAAATCACATCTTGCTAGAGAAAATTTTTTATTTTCAATTCCATTAGATTTCTTTTAGTTTATCAATTTAAAACTAGTTTCAGGGCACATTTTACGTATACACATCAACCCCGAGGGTTTCATCCCTTAGGAGTTATTAAACTTTTAAATCAGCAAAAACAGGTTTTTCTTAAGAAAAATTTTTCATTTTCCAACTTTTCAAATTGTTTTCTATCTCGTCAGATAGGCATCAACTAGGCGCACGTTTTGACACCTCTTTCATCCCCCTGGCTTCATCCCCCGGGGAGTTATTCACTAAAAACAGTTAATTTTAGTATTAAAAAGTCTACCTAAGCGATAGTAAATTTCAATATATTAATCTTAAAAGTATTCTAAGTTCGCGCTAGGTATCGCAAATTGTTGTTTTTATTGTTCATCTTGCTCATCCCCGTCTAATAGCATTGTTAGTTTCAGTTCATCTCGCATTTTCTGTCTTATCTGACGCCATTTTCGTAATTTTCATAATAAGTCTATTAAATTCATACTAAAAATCACATCTTGCTAGAGAAAATTTTTTATTTTCAATTCCATTAGATTTCTTTTAGTTTATCAATTTAAAACTAGTTTCAGGGCACATTTTACGTATACACATCAACCCCGAGGGTTTCATCCCTTAGGAGTTATTAAACTTTTAAATCAGCAAAAACAGGTTTTTCTTAAGAAAAATTTTTCATTTTCCAACTTTTCAAATTGTTTTCTATCTCGTCAGATAGGCATCAACTAGGCGCACGTTTTGACACCTCTTTCATCCCCCTGGCTTCATCCCCCGGGGAGTTATTCACTAAAAACAGTTAATTTTAGTATTAAAAAGTCTACCTAAGCGATAGTAAATTTCAATATATTAATCTTAAAAGTATTCTAAGTTCGCGCTAGGTATCGCAAATTGTTGTTTTTATTGTTCATCTTGCTCATCCCCGTCTAATAGCATTGTTAGTTTCAGTTCATCTCGCATTTTCTGTCTTATCTGACGCCATTTTCGTAATTTTCATAATAAGTCTATTAAATTCATACTAAAAATCACATCTTGCTAGAGAAAATTTTTTATTTTCAATTCCATTAGATTTCTTTTAGTTTATCAATTTAAAACTAGTTTCAGGGCACATTTTACGTATACACATCAACCCCGAGGGTTTCATCCCTTAGGAGTTATTAAACTTTTAAATCAGCAAAAACAGGTTTTTCTTAAGAAAAATTTTTCATTTTCCAACTTTTCAAATTGTTTTCTATCTCGTCAGATAGGCATCAACTAGGCGCACGTTTTGACACCTCTTTCATCCCCCTGGCTTCATCCCCCGGGGAGTTATTCACTAAAAACAGTTAATTTTAGTATTAAAAAGTCTACCTAAGCGATAGTAAATTTCAATATATTAATCTTAAAAGTATTCTAAGTTCGCGCTAGGTATCGCAAATTGTTGTTTTTATTGTTCATCTTGCTCATCCCCGTCTAATAGCATTGTTAGTTTCAGTTCATCTCGCATTTTCTGTCTTATCTGACGCCATTTTCGTAATTTTCATAATAAGTCTATTAAATTCATACTAAAAATCACATCTTGCTAGAGAAAATTTTTTATTTTCAATTCCATTAGATTTCTTTTAGTTTATCAATTTAAAACTAGTTTCAGGGCACATTTTACGTATACACATCAACCCCGAGGGTTTCATCCCTTAGGAGTTATTAAACTTTTAAATCAGCAAAAACAGGTTTTTCTTAAGAAAAATTTTTCATTTTCCAACTTTTCAAATTGTTTTCTATCTCGTCAGATAGGCATCAACTAGGCGCACGTTTTGACACCTCTTTCATCCCCCTGGCTTCATCCCCCGGGGAGTTATTCACTAAAAACAGTTAATTTTAGTATTAAAAAGTCTACCTAAGCGATAGTAAATTTCAATATATTAATCTTAAAAGTATTCTAAGTTCGCGCTAGGTATCGCAAATTGTTGTTTTTATTGTTCATCTTGCTCATCCCCGTCTAATAGCATTGTTAGTTTCAGTTCATCTCGCATTTTCTGTCTTATCTGACGCCATTTTCGTAATTTTCATAATAAGTCTATTAAATTCATACTAAAAATCACATCTTGCTAGAGAAAATTTTTTATTTTCAATTCCATTAGATTTCTTTTAGTTTATCAATTTAAAACTAGTTTCAGGGCACATTTTACGTATACACATCAACCCCGAGGGTTTCATCCCTTAGGAGTTATTAAACTTTTAAATCAGCAAAAACAGGTTTTTCTTAAGAAAAATTTTTCATTTTCCAACTTTTCAAATTGTTTTCTATCTCGTCAGATAGGCATCAACTAGGCGCACGTTTTGACACCTCTTTCATCCCCCTGGCTTCATCCCCCGGGGAGTTATTCACTAAAAACAGTTAATTTTAGTATTAAAAAGTCTACCTAAGCGATAGTAAATTTCAATATATTAATCTTAAAAGTATTCTAAGTTCGCGCTAGGTATCGCAAATTGTTGTTTTTATTGTTCATCTTGCTCATCCCCGTCTAATAGCATTGTTAGTTTCAGTTCATCTCGCATTTTCTGTCTTATCTGACGCCATTTTCGTAATTTTCATAATAAGTCTATTAAATTCATACTAAAAATCACATCTTGCTAGAGAAAATTTTTTATTTTCAATTCCATTAGATTTCTTTTAGTTTATCAATTTAAAACTAGTTTCAGGGCACATTTTACGTATACACATCAACCCCGAGGGTTTCATCCCTTAGGAGTTATTAAACTTTTAAATCAGCAAAAACAGGTTTTTCTTAAGAAAAATTTTTCATTTTCCAACTTTTCAAATTGTTTTCTATCTCGTCAGATAGGCATCAACTAGGCGCACGTTTTGACACCTCTTTCATCCCCCTGGCTTCATCCCCCGGGGAGTTATTCACTAAAAACAGTTAATTTTAGTATTAAAAAGTCTACCTAAGCGATAGTAAATTTCAATATATTAATCTTAAAAGTATTCTAAGTTCGCGCTAGGTATCGCAAATTGTTGTTTTTATTGTTCATCTTGCTCATCCCCGTCTAATAGCATTGTTAGTTTCAGTTCATCTCGCATTTTCTGTCTTATCTGACGCCATTTTCGTAATTTTCATAATAAGTCTATTAAATTCATACTAAAAATCACATCTTGCTAGAGAAAATTTTTTATTTTCAATTCCATTAGATTTCTTTTAGTTTATCAATTTAAAACTAGTTTCAGGGCACATTTTACGTATACACATCAACCCCGAGGGTTTCATCCCTTAGGAGTTATTAAACTTTTAAATCAGCAAAAACAGGTTTTTCTTAAGAAAAATTTTTCATTTTCCAACTTTTCAAATTGTTTTCTATCTCGTCAGATAGGCATCAACTAGGCGCACGTTTTGACACCTCTTTCATCCCCCTGGCTTCATCCCCCGGGGAGTTATTCACTAAAAACAGTTAATTTTAGTATTAAAAAGTCTACCTAAGCGATAGTAAATTTCAATATATTAATCTTAAAAGTATTCTAAGTTCGCGCTAGGTATCGCAAATTGTTGTTTTTATTGTTCATCTTGCTCATCCCCGTCTAATAGCATTGTTAGTTTCAGTTCATCTCGCATTTTCTGTCTTATCTGACGCCATTTTCGTAATTTTCATAATAAGTCTATTAAATTCATACTAAAAATCACATCTTGCTAGAGAAAATTTTTTATTTTCAATTCCATTAGATTTCTTTTAGTTTATCAATTTAAAACTAGTTTCAGGGCACATTTTACGTATACACATCAACCCCGAGGGTTTCATCCCTTAGGAGTTATTAAACTTTTAAATCAGCAAAAACAGGTTTTTCTTAAGAAAAATTTTTCATTTTCCAACTTTTCAAATTGTTTTCTATCTCGTCAGATAGGCATCAACTAGGCGCACGTTTTGACACCTCTTTCATCCCCCTGGCTTCATCCCCCGGGGAGTTATTCACTAAAAACAGTTAATTTTAGTATTAAAAAGTCTACCTAAGCGATAGTAAATTTCAATATATTAATCTTAAAAGTATTCTAAGTTCGCGCTAGGTATCGCAAATTGTTGTTTTTATTGTTCATCTTGCTCATCCCCGTCTAATAGCATTGTTAGTTTCAGTTCATCTCGCATTTTCTGTCTTATCTGACGCCATTTTCGTAATTTTCATAATAAGTCTATTAAATTCATACTAAAAATCACATCTTGCTAGAGAAAATTTTTTATTTTCAATTCCATTAGATTTCTTTTAGTTTATCAATTTA
Organism: Napeogenes sylphis; assembly: GCA_959347405.1. Classification (NCBI taxonomy): domain Eukaryota; kingdom Metazoa; phylum Arthropoda; class Insecta; order Lepidoptera; family Nymphalidae; genus Napeogenes; species Napeogenes sylphis. Next base: position 14,556 of record OY365789.1, read on the forward strand.
AAACTAGTTTCAGGGCACATTTTACGTATACACATCAACCCCGAGGGTTTCATCCCTTAGGAGTTATTAAACTTTTAAATCAGCAAAAACAGGTTTTTCTTAAGAAAAATTTTTCATTTTCCAACTTTTCAAATTGTTTTCTATCTCGTCAGATAGGCATCAACTAGGCGCACGTTTTGACACCTCTTTCATCCCCCTGGCTTCATCCCCCGGGGAGTTATTCACTAAAAACAGTTAATTTTAGTATTAAAAAGTCTACCTAAGCGATAGTAAATTTCAATATATTAATCTTAAAAGTATTCTAAGTTCGCGCTAGGTATCGCAAATTGTTGTTTTTATTGTTCATCTTGCTCATCCCCGTCTAATAGCATTGTTAGTTTCAGTTCATCTCGCATTTTCTGTCTTATCTGACGCCATTTTCGTAATTTTCATAATAAGTCTATTAAATTCATACTAAAAATCACATCTTGCTAGAGAAAATTTTTTATTTTCAATTCCATTAGATTTCTTTTAGTTTATCAATTTAAAACTAGTTTCAGGGCACATTTTACGTATACACATCAACCCCGAGGGTTTCATCCCTTAGGAGTTATTAAACTTTTAAATCAGCAAAAACAGGTTTTTCTTAAGAAAAATTTTTCATTTTCCAACTTTTCAAATTGTTTTCTATCTCGTCAGATAGGCATCAACTAGGCGCACGTTTTGACACCTCTTTCATCCCCCTGGCTTCATCCCCCGGGGAGTTATTCACTAAAAACAGTTAATTTTAGTATTAAAAAGTCTACCTAAGCGATAGTAAATTTCAATATATTAATCTTAAAAGTATTCTAAGTTCGCGCTAGGTATCGCAAATTGTTGTTTTTATTGTTCATCTTGCTCATCCCCGTCTAATAGCATTGTTAGTTTCAGTTCATCTCGCATTTTCTGTCTTATCTGACGCCATTTTCGTAATTTTCATAATAAGTCTATTAAATTCATACTAAAAATCACATCTTGCTAGAGAAAATTTTTTATTTTCAATTCCATTAGATTTCTTTTAGTTTATCAATTTAAAACTAGTTTCAGGGCACATTTTACGTATACACATCAACCCCGAGGGTTTCATCCCTTAGGAGTTATTAAACTTTTAAATCAGCAAAAACAGGTTTTTCTTAAGAAAAATTTTTCATTTTCCAACTTTTCAAATTGTTTTCTATCTCGTCAGATAGGCATCAACTAGGCGCACGTTTTGACACCTCTTTCATCCCCCTGGCTTCATCCCCCGGGGAGTTATTCACTAAAAACAGTTAATTTTAGTATTAAAAAGTCTACCTAAGCGATAGTAAATTTCAATATATTAATCTTAAAAGTATTCTAAGTTCGCGCTAGGTATCGCAAATTGTTGTTTTTATTGTTCATCTTGCTCATCCCCGTCTAATAGCATTGTTAGTTTCAGTTCATCTCGCATTTTCTGTCTTATCTGACGCCATTTTCGTAATTTTCATAATAAGTCTATTAAATTCATACTAAAAATCACATCTTGCTAGAGAAAATTTTTTATTTTCAATTCCATTAGATTTCTTTTAGTTTATCAATTTAAAACTAGTTTCAGGGCACATTTTACGTATACACATCAACCCCGAGGGTTTCATCCCTTAGGAGTTATTAAACTTTTAAATCAGCAAAAACAGGTTTTTCTTAAGAAAAATTTTTCATTTTCCAACTTTTCAAATTGTTTTCTATCTCGTCAGATAGGCATCAACTAGGCGCACGTTTTGACACCTCTTTCATCCCCCTGGCTTCATCCCCCGGGGAGTTATTCACTAAAAACAGTTAATTTTAGTATTAAAAAGTCTACCTAAGCGATAGTAAATTTCAATATATTAATCTTAAAAGTATTCTAAGTTCGCGCTAGGTATCGCAAATTGTTGTTTTTATTGTTCATCTTGCTCATCCCCGTCTAATAGCATTGTTAGTTTCAGTTCATCTCGCATTTTCTGTCTTATCTGACGCCATTTTCGTAATTTTCATAATAAGTCTATTAAATTCATACTAAAAATCACATCTTGCTAGAGAAAATTTTTTATTTTCAATTCCATTAGATTTCTTTTAGTTTATCAATTTAAAACTAGTTTCAGGGCACATTTTACGTATACACATCAACCCCGAGGGTTTCATCCCTTAGGAGTTATTAAACTTTTAAATCAGCAAAAACAGGTTTTTCTTAAGAAAAATTTTTCATTTTCCAACTTTTCAAATTGTTTTCTATCTCGTCAGATAGGCATCAACTAGGCGCACGTTTTGACACCTCTTTCATCCCCCTGGCTTCATCCCCCGGGGAGTTATTCACTAAAAACAGTTAATTTTAGTATTAAAAAGTCTACCTAAGCGATAGTAAATTTCAATATATTAATCTTAAAAGTATTCTAAGTTCGCGCTAGGTATCGCAAATTGTTGTTTTTATTGTTCATCTTGCTCATCCCCGTCTAATAGCATTGTTAGTTTCAGTTCATCTCGCATTTTCTGTCTTATCTGACGCCATTTTCGTAATTTTCATAATAAGTCTATTAAATTCATACTAAAAATCACATCTTGCTAGAGAAAATTTTTTATTTTCAATTCCATTAGATTTCTTTTAGTTTATCAATTTAAAACTAGTTTCAGGGCACATTTTACGTATACACATCAACCCCGAGGGTTTCATCCCTTAGGAGTTATTAAACTTTTAAATCAGCAAAAACAGGTTTTTCTTAAGAAAAATTTTTCATTTTCCAACTTTTCAAATTGTTTTCTATCTCGTCAGATAGGCATCAACTAGGCGCACGTTTTGACACCTCTTTCATCCCCCTGGCTTCATCCCCCGGGGAGTTATTCACTAAAAACAGTTAATTTTAGTATTAAAAAGTCTACCTAAGCGATAGTAAATTTCAATATATTAATCTTAAAAGTATTCTAAGTTCGCGCTAGGTATCGCAAATTGTTGTTTTTATTGTTCATCTTGCTCATCCCCGTCTAATAGCATTGTTAGTTTCAGTTCATCTCGCATTTTCTGTCTTATCTGACGCCATTTTCGTAATTTTCATAATAAGTCTATTAAATTCATACTAAAAATCACATCTTGCTAGAGAAAATTTTTTATTTTCAATTCCATTAGATTTCTTTTAGTTTATCAATTTAAAACTAGTTTCAGGGCACATTTTACGTATACACATCAACCCCGAGGGTTTCATCCCTTAGGAGTTATTAAACTTTTAAATCAGCAAAAACAGGTTTTTCTTAAGAAAAATTTTTCATTTTCCAACTTTTCAAATTGTTTTCTATCTCGTCAGATAGGCATCAACTAGGCGCACGTTTTGACACCTCTTTCATCCCCCTGGCTTCATCCCCCGGGGAGTTATTCACTAAAAACAGTTTGAAATTGGAGGAGGAAAATACAGGAGGAAAGCTCGAAACCCCCACAGTGGCCATATCGTCCTAAGCGTCTCACCCGTTATCTGGAGAAGGTGCCTCGATATAGGGAAGCTGCGAATCGATTTGCAGCGCGTGGTCGTGGAGGACCAGTCCCCTCTCGTGCAATGCACCCGTTGCCTGGGGTTCGGACACGGCCGACGGATCTGCAAGGAATCTGTCGACCTCTGCAGTCACTGTGGCGGCCCACATCTTAGGGTGGACTGCCCCGATGTGCTTGCGGGTGTCGAGCCCAAATGCAAAAACTGCACTCGGGCTAAATCAACTAGCTGTGGACACAACAGTTTCAGCAGCGAATGCCCTGTCAGAAAGAGATGGGACGCATTGGCACGAGCATCCGTGGCATATTGCTAAGGTTGTCCCGTCGAATACACATCGGTACCTTATAGCCCAAGCGAACCTCCAAAGAAGTAAGCTCGCAACAAATGAGCTGCTTCTGGAAGCTGAAAGGCGAAAACTCTCCGTCGCTTTAATCCAAGAACCCTATGTGGGGGCAATAAATAGGATGAGAACTCACCGGGGTGTACGAATCTTCCAAGGCTCTGAAATAGAGAAGGGCCCTGTAAAGGCTGCGATAGCCGTGTTTGACACCGATCTCGATGTCATACAGTGCCCAGAACTCACCACCCAGAACATCGTAGTGGTGAGGATTCGAACCAGCGCCTGGAACATCACCCTGGTCTCCTTCTATTTCGAGCCCAACAAATCCCTAGACCAGTACTTGGACCACATAGCGAAGATAAAGCGACAGATGGGGCCGTGTAGGCTGCTCATAGGAGGTGACGCAAACGCAAAGAGCACCTGGTGGGGTAGCCCACATGAAGATTCAAGGGGGGAGCAGATGTGCGGAGTGATGGAGGAGCTCTCACTCCAGATATTAAATAAAGGCATCATACCAACCTTCGACTGTATCAGAGGGGAAACCAGGTACACAAGCCATGTGGACGTCACGGCCTGCTCGCCCGATCTACTAACCCTCGTCGATGACTGGCATGTGGAGGAAGGCTTCACGAGCTCGGATCACAACGGCATTATTTTCGGCATTAAACTTAATAAATCAAAAGGACACCACATTAAGAGAAGCACACGAATATATAACACACGAAAAGCAAATTGGGTGAAGTTTCATGAGAAACTCACGCAACTTAAGATAATTTCCAAATTAACGGCACAACAAATAGAAACAATTAATCACACTGACCAAATAGACGCTGTGGTGAACAAACTCTCTACAACTATCACAGAAACATGCCTTGAAAGCATACCCATTAAAAAACATACGGAATTACTCACCGTACCGTGGTGGTCCAATGAACTCGCTGCCCACAAAAGGCTGGTCAACACTAGGAGGCGCAGGATCAGGAACGCAGCGCCAGTCCGAAGAGAGATGGTGGTTCGGCTGTACCTAGAAGAGAAGAAGAGATATGAGATAGCAGTTGAAAATGCACAGACGCAGAGCTGGAAAGAGTTCTGTGGAAAACAAGACCGGGAGGGGGTGTGGGAGGGAATCTATAGGGTCATGAGCAGAACGGCAAAAAGGGAAGAAGACTTACCGTTGGTAATCGAGGGCAAAGCGATGAATGGCAAGGAGTCGGCGAAGCTGCTAGCCGAAACCTTCTACCCGGAGGACGGGTTGGAGGACGATAGCGAGGACCATAGCCACACACGTCAACTTGCGGAGAGTGTGAATAAGAGTGGAAATCATGATGAAACATGCGACCCAAAGTTCACACTCAACGAACTGCTAGTCGCCGTCCGGTCCTTCAATCCGAAGAAAGCCCCGGGAGCTGACGGCTTTTCGCCGGACATCTGTACGCGAGTCATAAATAATGACCCAGTCTTCTTTCTGGCCCTATTAAATAAATGCCTGGCCCTGGAATACTTTCCAAAAGAGTGGAAGAGAGCGATTGTGATCGTCCTGAGAAAGCCGGGGAAAGACTCGTACACGGTACCTAAATCCTACAGGCCGATTGGCCTCCTGCCGGTGCTCGGCAAAGTATATGAAAAAATGCTTGTCGCTCGCCTCAAATTTCACCTGTTGCCTGGGATTAGTACTCGCCAGTATGGCTTCATGCCACAGCGGAGCACCGAAGACGCCCTCTATACCCTCATGACACACGTCCGCAGTAAGCTGGACCAGAAAAGAATAGTCACGCTTGTGTCCTTGGATATAGAGGGGGCCTTTGATAGCGCCTGGTGGCCGGCTATAAGGATCCGACTGGCAGAGGAAAAGTGTCCCGTGAATTTGAGGCGGGTGATTGATAGTTACCTCAGAGACAGATCGGTCGTAGTTAGGTATGCCGGAGAGGAAGTTGATCGAGCCACGTCCAAGGGATGCGTCCAGGGTTCCATTGGTGGACCCATCCTATGGAACCTGTTGCTTGATCCGCTCCTTAAAATGCTCGACAGGTCTAACATTTATTGTCAGGCTTTCGCAGACGATATTGTGTTGGTTTTTGACGGGGAAACGGGGCTTGAAATATCCCTGCAGGCAAACGCGACCCTTGAACGTGTTCGGTCGTGGGGCATTAAGTCTAAGTTAAAATTCGCACCGCAAAAGACATGTGCGATGGTGATCACGCGGAGACTGAAGTTTGATGTACCGCGCCTGAGCATGGGAGGGGTCGCGATAGCAATGTCTGACAGCATAAAAATCTTGGGAGTAACCATTGATCATCAGCTGACCTTCAACACACACATCACTAACGTTTGTAAAAAGGCAATGGCCATTTACAAGCACCTCTCCAGAACCGCGAAAGTCAGCTGGGGTCTAAACACCGAGGTTATAAAAACCATCTACATGGCCGCAGTCGAGCCGACAATATTGTATGCCGCAAGCGTATGGGCACCGGCAGTCAACAAACTCGGGGTCAAAAAGCAATTGAACGTGATCCAACGTGGATTTGCCCAAAAACTTTGCAAGGGCTACCGCACCGTCTCCCTAAACTCGGCACTAATACTGGCCGGCATACTCCCTCTCGACCTCCGAGTCCGTGAGGCGGCCTCGCTATACGAGGCCAAGAAGGGGGCGAACCGCTCAGTATTAGGAGACAGGGAGATAGAGAGGATGTTCCCGACCATCGAGATGCCCCATCCAGCAGAGCACGACCAACTGGAATTCATAAACCTGGTAGACGAACAACAGTACGAAGACTGCAGGCACTTTAATGTGCGGATCTTTACGGATGGTAGCAAGGTTGAGGGCAAGGTTGGCGCCGCGCTATCCATTTGGAATAGTGACGTCGAAACCAAGGCCCTCAAACTTACCCTCTCCCCATACTGTACCGTCTACCAGGCCGAACTCCTAGCTCTTTGCAGAGCGGTTAAAGAGGCAGTAAAGAGCAAACAGTCCACGTTTGGGGTTTTCAGCGACTCAATGGCGGCTCTTCAGACACTGACAAACCCGGTGTCCTCTCACCCGCTCGCAGTTGAGTCCAGAGAAGCGCTCAGACGATGCAGAGCCCAAAACAAGCGCGTCTCTCTTTTTAAGATAAAAGCTCATGCGGGCTTCGAGGGGAACGAGAGAGCGGACTTCCTAGCAAAGCAGGCCGCCTTGGGGTCGAAAAGAAAACCCGAGTATGATCTTTGTCCCGTCTCCTTTGTCAAGCGAAGGATTCGCTTAAACACTATCGACGAGTGGAATGAAAGATACAGGTCCGAAACCACAGCCGGCATCACCAAACTCTTTTTCCCCAGTGCATCGGAGGCATACGGTGTTGTGAGAAAAATAAAGACCACAAACCACGTCACTCAGATAATGACGGGTCATGGTGGGTTCTCCTCATACTTACACCGTTTTAAGCGTAAGGAGAATCCGTCATGCGCCTGCGAGCCCAGCATCGAGGAGACGGTCCCTCATCTCCTCATTGACTGCCCGATCCACCAAATCAGAAGAATGGAGCTGGAACAGAAGATAGATACTAATATTAATTTAGAAAACATTCAGACAATTATAAGTAGTAAAAAGCATAGACAAACATTCTTAGAGTATTGTGTAGAAATAGCAAAATTAGTAAATAATAGAAATAGGTCAGACTAAGAAAACTGGGTGTGTAACTTACCTTTGTTTGAATTTCTTCTAAAGCGCTCATCGCCTTAACGCACCTAAATAAATATATAAATAAATATAAAAATAAATAATCAACTAAATAAATAAATAAAAGTGTGCAACTTAAATTGTCTGAATTTCTTCCTAAGGCGCTTATCGCCTTAACGTACCTAAATAAATGTATATAAATAAATATGAAAATAAATAAATATATAAATAAATAACTAAATAAACAAGTAAACTAATAAAACTAAATAAATAAATAAAAGTGTGTAACTTACCTTTGTTTGAATTTCGTCTAAGGCGCTTATCGCCTTAACGCACCTAAATAAATATATAAATAAATATAAAAATAAAAATGAAAATAAATAAATAAGTAAATAAACAAGTAAACAAATAAAACTTAATTAATAAATAAATAAATGAGTGTAATTTACCTTTGTTGATTTTCTTCCTTAGGCGCTTATCGCCTATGCACCTAAATGAATAAAACGGAACAAAATATCATCGTTTTGCAAGAGCCTTGCCCATGGCAGGGGTACTAGAATAAGTTAAAAAAAAAAAAAAAAAAAAAAAAACCTAACCTAACCTAACCTAACCTAACCTAACCTAACCTAACCTAACCTAACCTCATGGTGGATTCTCCTCATACTTACACCGATTTAAGCGTAAGGAGAATCCGTCATGCGCCTGCGAGCCCAGCATCGAGGAGACGGTCCCTCATATCCTCATTGACTGCCCGATTCACCAAATCAGAAGAATGGAGCTGGAACAAAAGATAGATATTAATTTAGAAAACATTCAGACAATTATAAGTAGTAAAAAGCATAGACAAATATTCTTAGAGTATTGTGAAGAAATAGCAAAATTAGTAAATAATAGAAATAGGTTAGACTAAGAAAACTGTGTGTTTAACTTACCTTTGTTTGAATTTCTTCTTAAGCGCTCATTGCCTTAACGCACCTAAATAAATATATAAATAAATATAAAAATAAATATGTAAAATAAATAATTAACTAAATAAATAAATAAAAGTGTGTAACTTAAATTGTCTGAATTTCTTCCTAAGGCGCTTATCGCCTTAACGTACCTAAATAAATGTATATAAATAAATATGAAAATAAATAAATATATAAATAAATAACTAAATAAACTAATAAAACTAAATAAATAAATAAAAGTGTGTAACTTACCTTTGTTTGAATTTCTTCTAAGGCGCTTATCGCCTTAACGCACCTAAATAAATATATAAATAAATATAAAAATAAATATGAAAATAAATAAATAAGTTAATAAACAAGTAAACTAATAAAACTTAATTAATAAATAAATAAATAAAGGAGTGTAACTTACCTTTGTTGATTTTCTTCCTTTGGCACTTATCGCCTTAATGCACCTAAATGAATAAAACGGAACAAAATATCATCGTTTTGCAAAAGCCTTGCCCATGGCAGGGGTACTGGAATTAAAAAAAAAAAAAAAAAAAAAAAAAAAAAAAAAAAAAAACCTAACCTAACCCAGTTCGCGTTCAGCTACGATAGCAGCCGCACGCGTTTTCAGCGTTGTAAAGTTGCTCCGTAAATAATTACGTAAAATAAAATTGTGTTTGTGAGTCAAAGTGTTCGGATTACAGTGAATTTAGTCTCAAATGAAAGAGCTAATTACGATCTATAAGTGTGTGAAAACGCGAGTTTCGGGAAATTGAAAAGTGAAAAGTTATAGTGGAAAAACGGTAAATTTCAAATTTTCAAAAACTTAAAATCGAAACGCCGCTTAATCTAAAGCGGCGACCCCAGTTTTTTATTTTATATGTCAATAGTGCTAATTAAGAGCTATCCGTAGACACTAAATTTAGATTTTTTGGACGAAAATTGGAAAAGTTATCAAAGAAAAACGTAAAAGTGAGTGCGGGTCAAAATCGCCCCCGGAGGTGTAGTGAAAATTCGAAAAACGTAGTTCTGTAGGGCTGGATAAGCCCTACAAAACAAGCTACAGTTCAAGAAAATTGGACAATTTTCCGGAAAGTTACGACGCGAAGAATGTGGTGAATAAAAACAGCTAAGTTTGACAGTTTATTTCTCAGAAAGTAGATCGGTAACGTACCCTAAAATTTATTAAAACAGATCCAGAATCTAATCTAGAATATACGTACCAAATTTCAGAATTTTTGGTTCAGTAATTTTAAAGATATTAGACAAATACCTAGATTAGAGAATTTATATGAAGCAATATTGCGTCATACATATCATAGCGTCACTTCAGAGGAAAATTCCAAGAATTGGAACAGACATCTCCTTCCTTGTCTTTCATACCACCATCCATATCTTGCATTCCATGTCCCTTATAGCGTGCTAGTTCTCTCTGTTTAGCACGTCACCTTTCCCTGTCCCCCATAATACATTCCTTCCTTTTTCCCACATCATTGTTAATATATATATTGCCTTGTCCCCCATAGCGTGCTAGTCGTCCTCGTCTAGCACACAACCTTTCCCTGTCCCCCATAGCGTGCTAGTCGTCTCAGTCTAGCACACTCTACCTTTCCCTGTCCCCCATAGCGTGCTAGTCTTCTCGGTCTAGCACGTTACCGTTCCTCTACCTTTCCTTGTCTAATACACCACCCACGTATACCAACTCTCCCACGCATACCTACACCTATACCTTTACCTATACCTACTCATACCTATTCCACACAGTATATCCTTCTCTGTCCCCCACATTACCTTCCTTACTCTAATACACCACCCGCGCATACCAACTCTCCCACGCATACCAACATCTATACCTATACCTATACCTACTCCTATACCTATTCACACTTGTCCCACACAGTATATATCCTTCCTTGTCCCTCACACCATCTCCCTTACTCTTATACACCACCCGCGCATACCAACTCTCCCACGCATACCTACACCTATACCTATACCTATTCCTATACCTACTGATACTTGTCCCACATAGTATATCCTTCCTTGTCCCTCACACTGTCCTCCTCACTCTAATACACCACCCGCGCATACCAACTCTCCCACGCATACCTACTCCCATACCTATACCTATACCTATACCTATTCATACCTACTCCCGCAAATTGGAAAATTTTCTAAGTCCCAGCCCCATACTAATTTGGCCAAAAATATTCTAAGTCCCCACATATATAAATTTGATAAAATTTTTCTAAGTCCCATTATATTAAATTAATTAATTAAAATTTTGCTAAGTCCCCCGCATCCACCCACACCTTCTTCCCACCCACGCGCGCCCACTCACGCCCCCGCAAATTATACTACCCCCCCCTCCCCCCCCCACACTAAAGTTCGACCCACGAAACCTCCCCTCCCCCCCCCCCACCCTACCCCCCCGCCTCACCCCCGCAGCCCATAACTCCGGATCCCGTCATCCGATCGGGACCGGACTTTTTTCTGCTGCTTTGCCGGGAGTGAGCGCTCCTTTCTGCCCCTACACTTTTCCCTAATTCCCCCCCCCTCTCCCCCTTTTTACCTTTTTAGCGCCTTACCTCTACCCCGCGAGCTACCACTCCGGAACCAGTCATCCGATTGGAACCGGACTTCTTCCACTTAGTAGCCCAGGCAAAGGCGCTTCTTTTCACTCCAAGGGATTTCCCCCCCCGCACCCCCTTTCATACCCCGCTGACACCCAAAAACGATAAAGGCCCATAACTTTGGAACCGGTCGTCGGATCGACTCCAGACTTTTTTCATCTGGCCATCTGGGTTTGTACGCACCTCCTCATTCCATATTTACCCGGTTCCCCCCCACCAGTCCCCCCCCCCACCCCTCAAATCTTTTTTAGTTTACATATCCACCCTTACCCAACAACTATCCTAAGATGTCCCAGAGCAGTGGACCCTCTAGATCTCTGCGCATTACGGAATTATCCGCTCCTAAGAAAGACGCTGATGCCGCCAAGAAGAAGATGTTCACCAAGAGAATGCATGATGTGCAACTGTCACTGGCGGCTGGCGCCAGTGACAGCGACACATCAAACATACCTAGCCACTCCAGCCAGGAGTCTACCGGCAACACGTCCCAGGTTCTCTCCACGCTACCGGTCATGGCCAACCGACTGTTCCAGGAGGCCAAAGACCAAATGGAGCAGTCGGGGAACCTTAAAACCTCAATCAAAGAGAAGGTGCTGGAGAACCTGGGCGCGATATTCGAAATCGTCTTGAGGCTCAGCGAGTCAAGACAAACTCTACAGACCCAGCTCGAGCGGACGAAAGCCCTGATGGCACAACAGATGGCGACCAGGGAACAAGAACACGCACGACAGATAGCCACTCTAGCCGCAGAACGGCAAGTAGCAGACGCCATGCCGGAAATGCAGGAGCTGCTTAAGGAGGTCAAGTCGGTCCGTCAGATTATTACATTTGACGTGATCGACTTGATCTCCAAAAGCACGCAGCAGACCCATGTTCAGCAGGCTGTGGCGCTGAACAAACAGCTGCAAGAGACCGGGCAAAAGCTCGCAAGTATAGTGGAAGAGGCGAGCGTGAAGACGTACGCCGAGGCCACCGCGACCGGAAGTGCAGCTGTTAAGACGACCCCGAAGCCGAGTCACACCATCATTGTGTCCTCATCGGTCGAAAAGGACACCAGCGAGGACGTGCTCAAGCGAGTGCGCTGCGCAGCCGATGCCCGGTCAAGTGGGTTGGCTGTCGAGCGCATCCGCAAGGCCAGAGACCAAAAGGTGGTCATCAGCTGTTCCTCGCAGGCTACTATCGAAAAGTTAAAGGGGCAACTCAGGCGCAAGGACAAAAACCTCCAAATCGAAGACGCGCAGAATAAGGACCCACTCGTGATCATACGCAATGTACTGAATGACAACACGGATGACCAGATACTAGACTCGTTACGGAAACAAAATGACCACCTGGTGGGAGAAATACCTGCCGGGGAATACAGGGCTACCATTAAGTATCGTCGGCGAACGCGGAACCCCCAGGAGTCCCATGTAGTTTTGCAGGTCTCGCCGCGCCTTTGGAGTGTTCTTACACTCAATGGAAAGGTTCATATCGACCTCCAAAGGTGCCTAGTCTCAGACCAGTCTCCGTTGGTCCAGTGCACCAGGTGCCTGGGCTACGGACATGGTCGAAAATACTGCAAAGCTGCTGGGGACTCCTGTAGCCATTGTGGCGGCGGCCACCTTCGGGCAAATTGCCCGGTGTGGTCTATTGGGGAGAAGCCCAGCTGTACGAACTGCCAGGAGGCAAAAATGGAACGCATCGACCACTCGGCATTCGACGGGGACTGCCCAGTACGGAAGCGCTGGGACGCCATAGCGCGATCCTCTGTTTCGTACTGTTAGGTATCGTCCAGCGCATCCCTAAGACGGGCAGCCCCGCCGATGTCGTGATTAACAAATGAGTGCTGACTAAACCAACTGACTTAACTGACCAAACTGACTGGACTGAGGACCTAAACTCATACTTGATTTGACATTACAGAACCGACGTCTGGCAGCAATGCTGGAAAACCGGATGCGTGGGATCACTAACTGTCCTTACAACTTTCAGCGCAATAATCATTAGCAATTACGGACCAAGCAATGGCCCTGTCCCTATGTGTTGGCACATGGGCTCCACAGGACTAACGGCGACACCGATTGGGGAGGACATTTTGGTAATGTCCTACCCCCCAATCCTCGTATCCAGCTCTAACATCTTGCGGTGGCGGCAAACATCGAGAGGCGACATCGGCCCCAGCATGCGGGATGACGACGCGCATGGAAAGAAGTATTAGCTTTAAGTATGAAAAAAAAAAAAAAAAAAAAAAAAAAAAAAAAAAAAAAAAAAAAAAAAAAAAAACCCTTACCTTAGTCCACAGGCTGGTTCTCCGGAACACCTGAAAAGAAAAATAATATTTTTACATTAGTTTTAGTTAGCATTATGTTTTAAAATTATAAAACATAGTTCTTACCTCCTTATCTCAGCGGCACCATATAGCCCGCTATGTTTTGCTAAATGTCAAATGTGTCGTCTATCATACTTACCTATTTAATTGCATCACTGTGCACTTTCGATCTGGGTACAGATCACTGAGTGGAAACCACTTAGAATATAGTAAAACAACTCATCAAATGTCTAAGCCTAGTAAATAGTGTAAATCGAAAAAGAGTACCATTTTATTTACCATAGCATATAGTTTATACCTCTTTACTTTTGTTTACTTTGTTTATTTTTGTTTTACTTTTGTTTAAAATAGAATTAATTTTATTTATATCTTTAATACTTATTACGTTATCTATTGGAATTATTTACAACTTTGGATATTGTTTAAGTTTAAATGCTGTTTCAACTACTGCTCACTTTGAAAAACTGGCCAAAATTGTTTAAAGCTATAAACAGTTAAACAACTTGAATTGTTATAACAGTTTAATTGTCTTTCCGAAGCTCTTATTTACTTTTAGTTTAATTATCAAAATGTTTTTACTATTAAAATTTTTATTATCTATCTAACTTAGAAAACTCAAATTAGTAATCGAGAAATCGTTTCTTTTAAATTAATTCCACGTAACTTTATATTATATAAATCTAATCAATGTATATATTATCATTTCACTTTATTATTGTATTCCTAGCTTAATAGTAGTTGATATTATCTTATAGTCGTCCTTGAATTGCCTGGCAACAACCTGTAACAAGTAATAGTTTTCAAGTAAGGTATAAAATAAATAAGTCGTAAAATTGTATGTACCAGGCAACTGCGTGGAATAACACACGCCATAGAATTAGAATAATTGTATATATATGTATTCACTTTAATTATTATATCTGGAAATTATGTCACATAGTAACAATCCTGGGGCAGCTACTTTGATAGTAACGAGTAGACATAACTAGATAATTAAATAAACCTAAGATCATAATTTTAACAAACTAGCTGCCACCTGATTGACTTACAATACACTCCACATAACTCACAAAACGCACTTAATAAATAACACAACCTGAAAAAATCATTTACCCCCCAAACACTGATTCCGTCCCCCCATGCGGAAGATGCCCACGAACTAAAATAAAAAAAAAAAAAAAAAAAAAAACCTAACCTAACCTAACCTTTTTTTTTTTTTTTTCTTTTTTAACGTCTGGAATCCTCATGGATACACACCTCCATCCAGGGGAAGATGGAAGCGGTTATGTGAGACTCTTACTCACTAAACCAGACGGTCAACACCTCTCCGTCATAATGGAGCGCCACGGGAACGCTTGCGCACACATCCGCGTTGCTCCGACGGAAGGCCGCGTGAGCGACCACCACCTCCATGGAGTGACGCGCCCGGTTGACTTGAGCGCGTCCCACTCCGGTGGCCGGCTTGTTGAATCGCGAAGGGCTCCCCTGCCCTCCACCCAAGCCGGCCGAGCCAAATCAGGACTCCCTCAACTAAGAAGGTGTCCCGATCCGACTCAACCTCCCGGGGCCGGACCACGTCCGAAAACGGTCGTGGTCCGAACCCGAAGCCGCCATCAGCGGCTGGTGTGCGTCGCGGGTGACCCTCCGAAGAAGACCACCCCGACACACGGGGCCGGAAGAGGTACACACATCTGCGCCGCAATTTAAACTGCCACCTGCAGACGACGCAGAATATGCCACCTCGACCGTCCCGCCACCCCGCTAACGGAGCCCTCCCTAGGAAGAGCTCCGTAGCCACCTCACCCGGACTAATCATCGTCAGGCGCTATTGTACCTGATGATGACTATTCCGGGCCACCACCCTATCAGCGCAACGGCCTCTACCTCAGCAAGGAAGGGACCGCCACGTACCCCCCACACAACCACGGGACCGACCCACAGTCCACTCTGCGCACAGAGAAGTACCAGGGGCGACCCCGCTGCTGTCCCCGGTAGAGAGGGCCTGCGCCCTCCCACCCTCAGTGCCCAGGCCAAAAGGCCCGAGCCCACCCCGCAGACAGACCACCCCGAAAGGCAGCCTGTCCGCCGGCCAGCCATGAACCGGGCACAAACCCCCATGACCGACCTCCACCGCGCCAGGTATCAGCCAGCGGGAGAACCCGAAGGTTCTCAGTAACCGCTGTTGCCCAGGGTGCACCACGAGGAGGTTCCCGGCATCGCACCCCAACCTAACCTAACCTAACCTAACCTTTTTTTTTTTTTTTTTTTATTTTTTTTTTTTTTTTTTTTACGTCTGGAATCCTCCTAGGATTCCACCTCAATCTAGGGGAAGATGGAGGTGGGTATGTGAGACTTCTACTCACTAAACCAGACGGTCAACATATCACCGTCATAGTGGAGCGCCACGGGAACGCTTGCGCACACATCCGCGTTGCTCCGACGGTAGGCCGCAAGCAGCCATCCCCCCCAAGGAGTGACGCGACCAATTGACCGGATCGCGTCCCACTCCTGGTGGTCGACCTGTTGGCGTGGAGGGCTCCCCTTCCCCCCACCAAGCCGACCGTCAGATCGAGACTCCTTCTTCACCGAGACGACAGCAACGCTGCGCGCTCAGAATCAAGGAGTCTCGATCGGACCACCCCGTTCGGGCTAAGGCGGCAAGCGTCGCTCGTGAGCGACACGCCTGCGCCCCACCCTCCTCCGGCGCATCGGAAGAGCGGCTCCGTCCTCCTCCCTGAGCCGCTCCGCCGCTTCCTTCTGCGACATCACGACCTCGCAGAAGGAGCGCACCGCACTCCAGGCCTCCTCGCTCCGGACCATAGCCTTGACCACAGCCCGGAGCGATAGGTCCGCCCCTACCGTGCCCACGAGTGTAGCACGCGGCTCCGCCCAATGCGGGCAAACTGCCAGCGTGTGCTGCGCCGTATCCACGGCACAGCCGCACTCGTGACATCCCATCGTGGGCTCACGACCCGCCACCCGACACAGATACCTCCCAAAGCACCCGTGCCCCGAAAGGATCTGCGTCAGGTGGAAGGTCATCACCCCGTGCTTGCGATTGATCCAATCCCGGAGGATTGGGCCGATCGCCAATGCAGTAGCAATACCAGCCCCGGGCACCATGAGCCTATCTCGCCACCTTGCGAGCAACTCTTCCTGCGCCCTGCGCCGCCAGCGCGACTCCCCTCCCTCTTCGGACGGAGGATGTTCCCCCCGAAAACGGGCATCCCTCTTCCGTCGGTACGCCACCGCCAACGTCGCCGCATCAAGATCCCAAGGCGGGGTCCCGGCTAACACACAGGCTGCCTCGCACGATATGGTGCGATAACCCCTGACCGCTCTAATAGCCATGATCCTCTGTGCTCTGCACAAGAGAGTCTGGTTACGAGCGTCAAGGGCATCCACCCATACGGGAGACCCGTAAAGGGCCATAGACCGCACCACCCCAATGTATAGCCGTCGACAACCCACACTCGGCCCCCCCACATTTGGAAGGATGCGACAGAGTGCTCCGGCTGCCCTCACGAGCTTGGGCGCTAGTCGCCGGAAATGCTCGTTGAAGTTCCATCTACTGTCGAGGACAAGTCCAAGGTAATCCATGGACCGTCCGACAGCAATGGAAACTCCACCGACTATCAGGCTAGATCCAGCTGGAGGTCCCTTCCGTGGCCCGTGAAAACACAGTGCTACGGATTTGTGTAGGGCAACCTCCAGTCCCAGCCTCCTTATCCTCCCCACAACCTGGGCGACTCCTGCGGTTGCAAGTACGCTCGCCTCCCTATAGGTATCACCACGGGCCGTCACAAGGGTGTCGTCAGCGTAACAAGTTACTTCGACACCCCGCAGATTGGCACCGCGCAACACAGAGTCGTAGCCGATGTTCCACAGGAGAGGTCCCAGAACCGACCCCTGTGGAACACCGCACGAAACCTCTCTCTGACCCCACCCGTTGCCAGCTGGATATTTAACAGCACGGTTGAAGAGGTAATCCCCTACAACTCGTTGCAAGTATCCTGGCACGGCGTGAAACTTCATCGCCTCCAAAATGGTACCCCAGGGAAGGGTGTTAAATGCGTTAGCGATGTCCAGAGACACCGCCACCACCACCCCGCCCCGAGACACCGAGGCCTCCGCTATGGCCCTCACCCGACTAATGGCGTCTAGGGTGGATCTGCCTCTACGGAAGCCGAATTGGTAGTTGCTGAGATCTCTACCGGACTCCTCCAAGTGCTTGACAAGGCGAACGAATAAAAGCCGCTCAAAGAGCTTTCCCACCTCGTCAAGGAAAACAATCGGCCGATACGCTGAGGGTTCAGTTACCGGCCGCCCCTCCTTGCGCAATAAAACCAACTTGCCACCCTTCCAAGTCTGTGGAAACCGGCCCTGTCGAAGGCAAGCGTTAAAAAGACGCAGCACTAGGGGCTCTAAAGGCCCCAGTGCTAGAGCCCAGGCGCGACCAGGAATGCCGTCGGGTCCCGGCGCAGTATTCTTCGCCCGAAGCCGAAGAACCGCAGCCCCCAACTCATCCCCGGAGACCTCCTGTGCAGCGTCATAATGCTCCTCCTCCCTAACACCATCCGTTCGTTGTACCCGATGGTCGGTACTCGACGGGAATAAGCCAGAGATTACGGCCTCTAGCAAATCTGGCTGCAGACTCTTGGTCAGTGGGGGTGCCCACGGTCGAAGCTTGCGCCTCACCAACTTGTACGGCCTCCCCCAAGGATCCCTATCCAGAGATTCCAGCATCTCCGCCTGTGCCAAGTCCTTCGCTTTCGCGATCGCTTTAACGAACGTCAACACAACCTCACGATATCGAGTATAGTGCTGACGCTCGAGCTCAATGTTCCGTCGCCTGCGCCTCCGGCATCTGGTGTACCGGCGTCTGAGAGCCACGCAGCTACAGCGGAGCTGCGAAAGCTCTTCAGACCACCAGTAAACTCCGCCCTTTGGCGTAACACGATGAATGCGAGGCATTGCTGCGTCGCATATGTGCGACATGACTGAACCAAGTCGCGAAGATTCTGCCTCTATGTCCACTTCGCCTTCCGGCGCTCCCACCCATGCCTGAACAAGGGCAGCCTCAATCAAGACGTCCCTGTTCAGACGCTTCAAGGCCCACCTTGGGCCTTCCCCAAGCAAGGGCCGAGCTAAGCCGCTCGGCGTGACGGGGAGTGCGGACACGTCGAACCTCACGTAGCGGTGGTCCGACAACGTCTCCACACCCTCCATCACACGCCAGCCCCGGATACGGCGCGCCAGGATGGCATCGGCGAACGTGACGTCCACTATGGAGCCACCCTGTTGCCGCACGCACGTATCTGCCGACCCCCGGTTCAACACCACGAGACCGGCAGCGACTACCCAGTCTTCGAGAAGCTCTCCACGCGCGTCCGTTGTCGGGCAACCCCAAGCCGTAGACTTGGCGTTGAGGTCTCCGACGACAAGGACCCGACCGGGGCCACTTCTTCCGGCGAGAGCACCGACTTCAACCAGAAACTGCTCGAAGTCGGCGAGACTTCGATTCGGAGAGAAGTAGACCCCGATCACCGTCACGTCTCCGACGAGTGCCGAGACGAAGCCTCGGCCCCTCGTAACTGCTCCGAAGACCGGGGATCCGGCCGCTAACCGGGTCCCGATGGCCACCAGACCGTCCCTGTCGCCGACCCAGTCCGCCCCCGAAGGGACGAAGTACGGTTCGGCGACTACGACGACGCCTATCGACCACTCCGCCATGCTCTGGAACAGGAGATCCTGAGCGCTGGCGCAGTGGTTGATATTCGCCTGGAGGATCCTCATGGCCATATCTTAATCGATTGCCATGGGATCCTCCGCCGGCCTGGAAGGCTGCGTAGAGGCCCTAGGACCTCTAGCCACCTTACCAGCTGGCTTCCCCCTCTTCGGAACGGGGGCACAGTCTTTGGCCCCCATGGGATGCTTCGCCGGTCTGCCGGCTGCTGCGCACGAAGCGCAGTGCGGCTCGGCCGAGCAACCCTGGGCCTTGTGCCCCGGCTTCCCGCATCGGTAGCAGAGGTCGCTCCTGTCGACCTCCGCCGTGCACTTCGCCCTGACGTGGCCGACCTCGAGGCACTTAAAGCACCTCAAAGGTCGGTCTTCCAGGAGCGTAACCTGCGCCGACACCCAGCCCACGAGGAGCCTACCACCCTCGGACACCTTCCTGGCGGCTGCGACCGGGCACCGAACCCACGCAGCACCCAGGCCTCCGGCGCCGACGGTGATGGGCCCACACTGGACTCCATCCTCCCTGCAACCCCCCCTGAGCACGATGGCCGCGACCACGTCCGAGCTGGCGACGGAATCATCCAGCCCCGAAATGCGCATCTCTACGCATTTGGTGGGTCTGGACACCCGCACCTGCTCCTTGGACAGGGTCTCCCTCAGCTTAGCAGCTAGGGAATCCGCCTTCTCCGCACTCTCGACTCCGGGAAGTTCAAGAATACGGCCACCAGTGACCGCCTTCCTGAACCGAACTTCCTTAATCCCCAGCTCAGCAAGCTTTATCTTCTGCTTCGCCTCCGCCAAGACCTGGGCATAGGTGACGCCTTTGGCCTCGGCTTCGGGTAGCAGCGTCAAAACCACCGCTGTGGAACGCTGGGTCCGAAGTTTCTTCCCCGGGGCTGGCCCTGGCTTCTGCTGCGGTTGCGACCGCGACGCAGCTGCCTGGGTAGCCCCCTTCCTCCCCTTCTTGGGCTTCGCCGCATTCGGCGCAGCCTTACTCGGCTTAGCCGCACTGGGCTTCGCCGCGTTAGGCTTTGCCGCGCTCGGCTTAGCCCCTCCACCTCCAGTCGCCTTAGGCGCTCCCTTAGCCGCCTTCGACTTCGGCCCCGTAGGAGCAGAAGCCTTGGGAGGCGCAGAGGGCGCCTTCAGCGCCGGCCAACTGGCGCCCAACGGGGGTGTGGGTGCGGTTTCAGCAGACGCAACGGTCTGCACCGATTCCCTCCTCCTGTCGGCAGCCAAAGATGGCCGAAGCCTAGTCTCCGGAAGGAGACGGTCATCGATGGCCCTGAAGCGGGCGGACACCAAGTCCCCCACCTGCGACAGGACCACCCGACAAATCTCTTCCAGCGAATGGGCTCGAGGCTGCGCTGCAGGGGTCGCAGCCTCCGTCAAATCCGTGGGAGAGGGCGCCGGACAACCCTGCTTCCGTGCCCTCTCCATATCCCCCTTCAAGGTGGACATCTCCTTGCGGAGATTGTCCATCTCAGCCTGCAGGCGAACGTTGTCCGCCTGTAGCTGACGCGTTTCTTCTGTGATAGTCCGCGTGCAGAGGACTTCTATAGCCGTGGCAATAGAAATCGTCGCCTCCTTCAAACCACGGACTAAGGTACCTTTCAAGTTTTTCGATTTCGTGGCGATTTTGGCTATGATTGCCAGGTCCTCGATTACCTGTTGCTTTGTCAGGGCAGTGGACCTGTTACTAGGTCCGACCCCCGACTCAGCAACCTCTCTTGCGGCCGACTCTAGATTAGCGGCTCGCGATTCCCGCCTCGAGCGGGTATCGGCGACGCTCTTCTCCAGGTCTTCTTCAGCCATTAACAGAAATTCTTCTCGCTTTGCAGCGAGAAGAGCTTTTTTGGCATCCGCCAATCCGACGTACTCACCTGTCGTCGGCGGGCGTCCTCGTCCTTTTGTCGCAGACTTAGGCCGTACCGTATCCTCATCGGACAGTTCCGATTCAGAATCCGGGTGTCGCCTTTTGCGCCATAGCTTCTTGCTTGTGTCGGAACTTATCGACCGACCCGTAGTGTAGCTACAGTCCGAGTCCATGGCCTCGTCCTGTCTCCCTACGCTTGACTCCCTGCTGACGGCACTCCTTGCACTCCTTGTTATCCTTCTCCTCGACTCCCCTCCTTCCTTCGTCTCCTCTCCTTTTGGATTTTTAGGTTTTGTAATTTTGTCCATATAAATCCCACGAAAATGGTAGGAAATAGAATGTCCGCCCCGGCAGAGCCTCCTTGCCCGGGTAACCCTCATACACCTGGGAGGGCGGGTGGTATCCCAGGGTTGTGCGCTAGTGGCTGATGAGCTCCCCAGCCTCTCGTATACACGAGCACCCCGACGTCACGCTACGAAACGCCGAGGATTGAGGATTTTTTATAGAGGTTAACTCCTCGCGGTCCGGCCAATGAAGGCAAGACCCTCGCTCCCTAGCAGGCCGCTAGACATGCCAACGACACCTGTTCGGGTTTGCGACTCGACGGTGGCAAAAAATACCTATCCGACTACACAGTTAAGTATCCACCGGATTCGTCGACCGACCGGCAACAGGGCCACCGAAAACAATGACTGCTGCTCCGATCATGCCCACGACCATTCGCCACTGGCATCGGGTCCGGGCCAAAACTCCCATCTGAAAATACACAAAAAGAAATTAGTAATATAGTAAAATATTTGGCGGGACCATTCGCCATCGAGCACAGTTAAAAACACCGCACTCAGCTACTGGCATTGGGTCCCGTCCAAAAGAACAATCAATAACTAACTACTTCCTAACTACTAGCCACGGCTACTCAGAACCATTCACCACCAAGCGCGTTGAAAACACCACACTGGCAACCGGCATCGGGTTCGAGCCGCCGGCAGCGAGATCCATCCCCTACTGCGCTGGCCCCCCAAAAAGAGGGCACTAGCAAGGGGCTTATAACGGAGTCTCGCTGAGCCCGACCAAAGAGCCGTCCACACAGTCTACTCTGCTAAAAAGGCAGGAGGACCGGGACTGACTCTTCAATCAAGCTCTAACTACTGCAAAGCCTCAAACTAGACTACCTATGGATGCTCGCCCACGAGCACGTTGGAATAACCTAACAAGACTGAGGGCTAGCAACCGGGCCTAAAACTAGTAAAGCAAGGGCAGCAGAACTACGCCCCTAACCTACAACCCCCGAGAACAATGCAAGCACTGCTCTCGAAAGACCGGCCGTAAGGTTCGGACCCACCTCTGCGAAGGTCTAACTTCGTCCGAGGCAGCCTCGCGAACGAGAACGCCCCAGGAAGCCATACAGGACCTCGCATCCCGGCACTCCAGCAACCGAGCATAAAACACTCACTAGAGAGCGCCGGGCCCCCCCCACGTCAGCCAGAAAGCCGACCCCCAAAAATGCCAACCAAATGGCGGCAACTTCACCGTCAGCCATGAATCAGGCACTTTTTAAAACCCTCATGACCGACCAACGCCCCCACGGGCAGTCCCTACACACAATAAAGATCAGTCTCCTCCAGAAGGGAAGAGACCGCCGCGCACCCCCCCCAAGGAACCACAGAATCACTCCAATCAGTCCACTCTGAAAACAGAGCGGTACCTGGAGGGACCCTGTGGTCTACCCCCCGGCCAGGAGAGCCTGTGCTCTCCCGCGACACCCACCCCCCCGCGCCGAGTATTAGCCAACGGCTAATGCAAACCCGAAGGATCACATTAACCGTTGTTGCCCAGGGAGCACCGGCCCGTACCGCTTCCGATGCCACCGGACGAATCCAAGCAACAAGGGAAACATACGGGCACACGAGGAGGTTCTCGGCGATGACGCCCCCCAACCTAACCTTTTTTTTTTTTTTTTTTTTTTTTTTTTTTTTTTTTTTTTTTTTTTTTTATTTTTTTTTTTTTTTATCGTTGGAAAAATGCGTTACGCATCATCCCTGCGGCCAGGAAGGTGATGACCGAGGGGGTATGTGGGACTACCCGGCAGCATAGAAGACGCTGCCATTTTTAAGGCTACCCACTAAAAAACCAACGGTTGACCTCATCGCCTTAGTGGGGCGCCACGGGATCGCTTTCGCACTCACCGTAACGCCCCGGCGGAAAAAAACTGGCATTCGAGTATTGCTCTCGCCGCCATAGTATGGAAGTGCTCGAGATTTAACCGGAGCTAAGCTAACGAGTTAACTAAAACCGCGTAAGGTTTAGGAAGGCCGCCCAAGGAAAGTGCGCCGCTGAGCCGTCGCAGCCGCGCGGGCGATCGTCCGCAGCGCACGTTACAAGAAGCGTAGCCTGACAACGAGCGCGTGACGTCACGTGCTGTAGACCTTCTAACGAGAGCTAGTGATCTAAGAACAGTAGTGGCATCACACTAAAGAATACACTTCCCCCCCAACCTAACCTAACCTAACCTAACCTAACCTAACCTTTTTTTTTTTTTTTTTTTTTTTTTTTTTTTTTTTTTATCGTTGGAAAAATGCGTTTCCGCATCGTCACCCAGGCCAGGAAGGCGATGACCGGGCGGTATGTGCGGCACCCGGCGACTGCCTAAGGCACCCCACTAAAAAACCAACGGCTGCCCACGACGCTGCCATGGGACGTCACGGGATCGCTTTCGCACTCACCCTGACGCCCCGGCGTAACTCCTCCGTATAGGGGTACCCCGGGCAACCAGTGTACCCCTACCTCATAGACCTAGTGCAATGGCAAGAGAGGTCGCCCCCCCCTCTCACCTAGGCCTACGGCTGGGAAGGAACGGGCAGAACCCTTCTCCTTCGCAGCCTCTCCCGCTGAAGCTCGATGTGACTATGTTGCCATAGCCACAGCCGGCTCCGTGCTGGGCTCCGCGCTCGAGGGTTTCGCACCAGGTGCTAATCCTCGAACTCGCGGAGCCTTGCACACTCGGCTCCCCAATAGGTGGGATGCTTGGAGACCTCGGTCCGCACAGACCGCGCACCGCAGCATTCCGGTGCAAGTGGCTCGGGTATGCCCCTTACCACCGCACCGGAAACAGGCGGCGCTTCGGTCGACCGCGGACGGGCAAACCGCACGCACATGCCCAGGTGCAAGGCACCTGAAGCAGCGCAGCGGCTGCGCCTCCAACAGCTCCACCCTGGCTGAGCTCCAGCCCACCAGGACTCTTTCGGCGTCGACGAGCGACTTCGCCGCATCAAAGGGGAGTCGGGCAAAGGCAACGCCCATGTCCCCATAACCGCCCCGACGGATCTCCCCCACAAAGAGGGCCTCGCCAGGGCAGTTCGTGATGCGGCAAATCGCATCGACCACGTCGTCTTTCGTGACAGAGTCGTCCAACCCTTTCAGCCTTACGGCTACACGCCGGATGGGCCGGACGACATCTGCCACCCCGCTCAACACTGGGCGAAGCTTCGCCGCCAGTGCCTCCGCCTGCTCGGGAGTGCCCTTAGGCAGCTCCAAGAGCCGGGCTCCTGCCGCCGAGCGGCGGATCCTCAGCCCATCTCTGAGGCCGATGTCGCCGAGATTAACCATCTCGGCGGCACGCCTCAGAATATGGGCGTAGGTCACGCCCGCCTCTGCCACCCCACTCTGCAGCTTCAACAAAACCGCAGGAGACCGGGGTTTGGGCAGTTTCGGCACGTCCGCCTTCGGTTTTGCCGAAGACGACTTCTGCCCCTTCGAACTGGCCCTAGGAACAACAGGCTTTTGGGGAGGGCTCTTCTTTTTCCCCTTGCCTAACTTCCTCCTCGAGACTGTCGTCCACGCCTCCTCTCGAACCTGAGGAGCCGTCGGCAGTCCCGCCTCCGAGACAGTCGCCGCGACTGCGGCCGACTGCCTCCTCTCCGCCGCGAGTGGCGGCCGGTGGCTCCGCGCCGGGAGGAGACGCTCTTCAAGTCCTGCGAAGCGGGAGTTAATTAAAACTCCCACCGAGGACAATACGGAGCGTCTCAACTCCTCAACCACGTCTGGACCCACCGACGACGACCCGGACGGTAACTCCCCCGACGAGATCGGAGGTCGACCAATAGAGGACTTAAGATCGTCAAAGTCCTTGCGAACCTTGACGATCTCCTCCCTGAGGAAGGACACCTCGCGACAAAGACGAGCGTTATCCGCCCGCAATTGCCGTGATTCCTCAGGTTCCCCCCTAAAGGCCAGAACCTCAACGACCTCGAGGAGACTACTTGAAGCCTCCTTCAGAGCTTTCACCATCGTGCCCTTCAGGTTTCCGCTCTTTTTGCAGACCTCGAGGATCGAGGCTGCACCTCTCATGGCAACAGCGCGAAGCTGTTGCGCATCTAAAGTAGAAGTCGGCTCAATAGTGGGAAGCGCCTCCAAGGACAGATCGTCCTCGGAAACCGGCGCACTCACCACCAGAGCCTTCACCTTCTTTCCGCGGAGGGCCCGAGCGCTCAGTGCGCGCTCTAACTCGGCCTCCTCCGCCTCCTCCTCCATGGCCCGCAAATCGGCTTTCGCCTGGGCGAGACCACTCCCGCGTCCTTTGGGTGCACCGCGTCCACGCCGAGCGGTGCTGCACTTAGCCACTGCAGCACCAAACTCGGGATCGGACTCCGATGCGACCTCGGGGGAAGACCGGATCACCCCGTAGCTCCGCTTCCTACGAGCGGACAGCTGTGGTTCTGACAGATCATCAGAATCTGTCAGAACCACAACCGGACTCTCCCATCCACGCCTCACACGCATTTTAGTTGGACAGGTCGGTGTGGTGTCGACCTGTGCAGGGACTCCTGCTCCAGAGCGGCTCTTGCCTCCCCCGTAGTACGAGAGGCAGACGGTAGCCGGGGCTACCGTGAGGGATTGCACAGCGTCGTCGCTGACACCCTCCCGGGGACTTATTTTCGGAACTGCTCTTTTCATTTTTATTTTTGGCGCTCTCGCCATTACACGATCCTTTGGCAAACGCCGAACCGCCGGACCGACACAAAACATCTAAAAGGGGACAAAGAGACACGCAGAAGAAAAGACGAAACAACGACGACACAACACAAAAATAGGGTGATTTTTTATAGAGGTTTTCTTCCACGCAGCCAGACGATCAGAGCAAGCTCCGTCAATCCAGCCCTCGTTCCCGCTCAGTGCGGGCTTCCGAGATCTTGTGGCCGTGCAATGCTCGCCCCGAAGGGCAAGCAGCCACACGTGCTAGTAGCTGTCCGCGCCGGCCGAAGCCGGTGCCCCTCATATCTGAGAGGACCTCCCCTATCCGCAACCCGGGGGACGCGCCAGATGGCGGCACTAGCGAAACCTAACCTAACCTAACCTAACCTAACCTAACCTAACCTAACCTAACCTAACCTAACCTTTTTTTTTTTTTTTTTTTTTTTTTTTTTCGTTGGAAAAATGCGTTTCCGCATCGTCACCTAGGCCAGGAAGGCGATGGCCGGGCGGTATGTGCGGCACCCGGCGACTGCCATTTTTTAAGGCACCCCACTAAAAAAAAACCAACGGCTGCCCACGACGCTATAATGGGACGCCACGGGATCGCTTTCGCACTCACCGTGGCGCCCCGGCGGAACTCCTCTATATAGGGGTACCCCGGGCAACCAGTGTACCCCTACCTCATAGACCTAGTGCAATGGCGAGAGAGGTCGCCCCCCCCTCTCACCTAGGCCTACGGCTACGGAACCACTCCACAGTCAACTCTGCTATCAGAGAAGTACCAGGAGCGATCCCGCGACCCTGCACCACACGCGCTCCAGCGCACTCCTCCCACCACAGCCACGGAATTCCTCCCGGCGATGCTGGATACCTGAGGAGGAATCCATCACTGTTTCCGAACCCCCCGCAACCAAGTGCGCCCCAGCACCGCACCTGGAGCAAGAAGTTCGGCCCACTCTACCCCACACGCCCATCATCAGACATCCACAGGATACCTCCCGGCGATGCTGGATACCTGAGGAGGCACCCGCGACTGCCCCCGAAACCTCCGCCACCGAATGCGCCCCAGCACCGCAAACGGCAACGGAAATCCCAGGCACCGCCAAATGCCCAGACCATCTCCAGGTCCAAGCCTCCCTCTTGCAGACAGACCACCCCGAAAGGCAGCCTGCCCGCTGGCCAGCCATGAACCGGGCACAAACCCCCATGGCCGACCCACCTCGCGCCGAGTATTAGCCAACGGCTAATGCAAACCCGAAGGATCACATTAACCGTTGTTGCCCAGGGAGCACCGGCCCGTACCGCTTCCGATGCCACCGAACGAATCCGAGCAACAAGGGAAACAGACGGGCACACGAGGAGGTTCTCGGCGATGACGCCCCCCACCTAACCTAACCTAACCTAACCTAACCTAACCATTCTGGTAGCACAAGCAAACCTCCAGAGGAAAAAAAAAAAAAAAAAAAAAAAAAAAAAAAAAAAAAAAAAAAAAACTCGCAACGCAGGAGCTTATGATCGAAGCTAAGGCAAGAAAGATTTCACTCGCACTACTACAGGAGCCTTATGTAGGTGGCATAAAAAAAAAAAAAAAAAAAAAAAAAAAAAAAAAAAATGCACGGGTACAAAGGAGCTAGAATACACCAGTCCACGGAACAGAGAGATGGCACTGTCAAAGCGGCAATAGCCGTTTTCGATCCAGGACTAAACGTCATACAGTACCCACAACTCACCACGAATAACATCGCAGTGGTGAGGGTCCAGAGCAAAGCGGCCGAACTAATACTAGTGTCCTATTACTTTGAACCTGATGAACCCATTGAACCTTACTTGCTACATATTATGAAGATCCGCGAGAAATTCGAACAAAGCCAAATGATAATGGGAGGAGATGCAAATGCAAAGAGCGCTTGGTGGGGTAGCAACATACAGGACCGTAGAGGCGAAAGCTTGATTGGGACCCTTGTACAAATGGGACTACAGGTGCTAAATATGGGAACCATCCCCACATTTGACACCGTGAGGGGAGGCCAAAGATACAGTAGTCACGTCGACGTGACGGCATGCTTCATAGATATCCTGGACCGAGTAAACAACTGGAAGGTCGAAGAGGGACTAATCACGTCCGACCATAACGGAATCCTATTCACCGTTTGCCTACAAAAACCAAAAGGAGCCAAAACTGAAAGGACCACTAGGATATTTAACTCGAAGAAAGCAGATTGGGGAAAATTTAGGGAGAGACTTTCTCAATTTATGCAAGAGAAGAACATCACAGAAAATAGGCTTAACTTAATTACAGACGTAAATCAGGTAGACGGAACAGTAAAACTCTACACGCAGGCTATAACAGACGCATGCAACGAAACTATGCCTACAAAAAAAAATAAATTAGAAACACTTACCTGTCCGTGGTGGTCCCGGGAGCTGGAAAAGATGAAGAAGACTGTCGCCACTGCAAGACGCCGCATCAGGTGTGCCGCACCCGTCCGGAGAGCACTCGTAGTAGATCGGTACCTGAAAGAAAAAGAAAAAAAAAAAAAAAAAAAAAAAAAAAAAAAAAAAAAAAAAAAAAAATATGAATTAGCAGCACGTAAAGCACAATGTGAAAGCTGGAAGGAGTTCTGTAGGAAGCAGGATCGGGAGGGAGTCTGGGAAGGTTTGTACAGGATAATGAAAAGAAGCAAAACTAGGGAAGAAGACATATTACTCGAAAAGCAAGGTGAAACCTTGGATGCAAAAGGTTCCGCAAAATTTTTGGCGGAGACCTTTTATCCTGAGGACAACACGAGCAGCGACAACATGGACCACCAGCAGATAAGAGAGCTAGCTGAAAAATTAAACAAAGAAATACATGACCCACCTCTTACTTTAGACGAGCTGGATCGCTCCATGGAGTCATTTAACCCCAAGAAAGCCCCCGGCGTGGACGGCCTATTATATAACAGCCGTTGTCGCAGTCCTAAGAAAACCGGGCAAGGAATCCTATAAGTCTCCCAAATCTTACAGGCCTATCAGCCTCTTGCCTGTCCTAGGGAAGATCTACGAAAAGATACTCATTACCCGTCTCAAATACTATCTGATACCCAGAACCAATATCCGCCAGTACGGGTTTGTCCCACAAAAGAGCACGGAGGATGCCCTGTTCGACCTCATGCGACATATCCGCGAGAAGCTAGACCAAAAGAGGATTGTGACAATCGTATCGTTGGATATCGAAGGCGCATTCGACAGCGCATGGTGGCCTCAAATAAGAACACGTCTGGCGGAGGAAGAGTGCCCCATCAATTTGAGACGGGTAATCGATAGTTATCTTTCCGAAAGGAAGGTAGAGGTAAGGTACGCAGGAGAGGCATACACGAAGGTGACCAACATCGGATGCGTGCAGGGGTCAATAGGAGGTCCCATTCTCTGGAATCTGTTACTGGACCCACTTCTCAAGAAAATAGAACAGATGGGATATTACAGCCAAGCATTCGCGGACGACGTGACAATGGTATTCGACGGTGGGACGGCACGTGAGATCGAGGGACAGGCCAACGCCGCTCTTAGACATGTCCAGGAATGGGGCACTCGGAATAGGCTGAAATTCGCACCGCACAAAACCTGTGCGATGGTTCTCACGCGGAGGCTAAACTACGATGTGCCTCGTCTGAGCATGGGGGGGAGCGACGTTGTAATGTGCCGAGAAATGAAGATACTGGGACTAATCATAGACGAAAAACTCACCTTCAACACACATGTCGCAAAAGTATGTAAGAAAGCCATTGAGATATATAAACAGCTGTCAAGGGCGGCAAAAGTCAGTTGGGGACTTCACCCAGAGGTGACCAGGTCAATCTACATGGCAGCGGTAGAACCCATTATCACCTATGCGGCCAGCGCATGGGCGCCAATGGCGGAGAAGCTAGGTGTAAGGAAGCGGTTGAACGAGGTTCAGAGAGGTTTCGCACAGAAACTCTGCCAAGCTTACCACACGACCTCGCTGAACTCAGTGCTACTGCTAACGGGCCTCTTACCCCTGGACTTAAGAATTAAGGAGGCAGCGGCAATCTTTGAAGCGAAGAAAGGCTTACCCAGAACAGAAATCCTCGGAAGAGAAGTGGAAAGACCCGTCGCCTTCAAAGAAAAGCCACACCCAGCCCAGAACCTGACGATGAAGTTTATGTGCCTGGAAAACCAAGAACAGATCGAGGAAAATAACACTCAGGATATCCGTGTTTTCACAGATGGGAGCAGAATTGACAGTAAGGTCGGAACGGCTCTTTCCCTATGGAGGGGAAGAAACGAGATAAAATCCGTAAAACTCTGCTTGCCATCTTTTAGTACGGTTTACCAGGCCGAACTCCTAGCCATATTCAGAGCAACACAGGAGATCTTGCGACGCCCTGAAAAATTATTTGGTATATACAGCGACTCCAGAGCAGCACTACTGACCGTTACCAATAACGAGGCCCTTCATTCACTGGCAGTCGCCGCAAGAAAAAACCTCACCCAAATCTTGACTCAGGGGAAAGCTGTGTCCTTCTTTTGGGTCAAGGCACACGCGGATATAAAAGAAAACGAGCGCGCAGATCACCTTGCAAAGGAAGCAGCATTAAAGTTAAAAAAGAAGCCAGACTATGATAAATGTCCTATTTCATATCTGAAAAGAGAGATAAGATCGGCATCCCTATCAGAGTGGAACGAAAGGTACGTAAGCGGAACGACGGCATCTACCACCAAAATCTTCTTCCCAAACGCGGTGCAAGCCTATCCAATACTAAGGAAACTAAAGCCAAGCGGAATACTTACCCAAATGATGTCTGGACACGGTGGGTTCTCCGAATACTTGAAAAGGTTCAAGTGCAAGGAAGACCCATCGTGTATCTGCGACCCTCATGTAGCGGAGACGGTGAGCCATATCATGCTTGAATGTCCAGTCTTCCAAAACAAGCGACGAAACCTGGAAATGAAAATGGAGGAGAAAATAAACTTCAATACAATTAGTGAAATAATGTGCGATAAAACTAAGAGGAAAACATTTTTAAAATACTGTGTAGATATAGGAAAAAGTGTCATATTAAGAAATAAGGATAATTAACATATGCTAACTATATATAATTAGTATATATACGAATAGCATAAGAAGTAACTTAGATGGAATATTAGTTATAAAAGTATAAATAAGATCTATGCAGTAAGAAACAAAATGTAAAAGTAAAATATATTTGTTGTAGTATAAGTGTAAAAGTAAATAATTATAAGTGTAAATATAAAAAAAGTTTTCAAACGAAATAAAAAAGGATAATACAGGAAAGTGCGTGAAAAGGACACTGTAGTATAAGTAGTTTTAATATTGTATATTTGTAGTATTAATCTTAATTAGTATAAGTAGTCTTAATATTGTATATTTGTCGTATTAATCTTAATTACTGTTTCTTTTAATTAAATAAAGATATACAAGGTCTCTGACAACGTCAGAGAAAAATGAGTCAACACCCTAAGATGGCGGGTGCCTCTATAAAAAAAAAAAAAAAAAACCTAACCTAACCTAACCTTTTTTTTTTTTTTTTTTTTTTTTTTCGTTGGAAAAATGCGTTTCCGCATCGTCACCCAGGCCAGGAAGGCGATGACCGGGCGGTATGTGCGGCACCCGGCGACTGCCATTTTTAAGGCACCCCACTAAAAAACCAACGGCTGCCCACGACGCTGCCATGGGACGTCACGGGATCGCTTTCGCACTCACCGTGACGCCCCGGCGTAACTCCTCCGTGTAAGGGTACCCCGGGCAACCAGTGTACCCTTACCTCATAGACCTAGTGCAATGGCGAGAGAGGTCGCCCCCCCCTCTCACCTAGGCCTACGGCTGGGAAGGAACGGGCTGGACCCTTCTCCTTCGCAGCCTCTCCCGCTGAAGCTCGATGTGACTATGTTGCCATAGCCACAGCCGGCTCCGTGCTGGGCTCCGCGCTCGAGGGTTTCGCACCAGGTGCTAATCCTCGAACTCGCGGAGCCTTGCACACTCGGCTCCCCAATAGGTGGGTCGCTGAAAGGCCTCGGTCCGCACAGACCGCGCACCGCAACATTCCGGTGCAAGTGGCTCGGGTATGCCCCTCACCACCGCACCGGAAACAGGCGGCGCTACGGTCGACCGCGGACGGGCAAGCCGCACGCACATGCCCAGGTGCCAGGCACCTGAAGCAGCGCAGCGGCTGCGCCTCCAGCAACTCAACCCTGGCTGAGCTCCAGCCCACCAAGACTCTCTCCGCGTCGACCAACGATCTAGCCGCATCGATGGGGAGACGGGCAAAGGTAACGCCCTGGTCCCCATAGCCACCCCGACGGATCTCCCCCACGTGGAGGGCCTCGCCAGGGCAGTCAGTGATGCGACTAATCGCGTCGACCACATCGTCACGCGTTACAGAGTCGTCCAGGCCTTTAAGCCTTACGGCCACACGCCGAATAGGCCGGACGACGTCTGCAACCCCACTCAACACTGGGCGAAGTTTCGCCACCAGTGCCTCCGCCTGCTCGGGAGTGCCCTTAGGCAGCTCCAAGAGCCTAGCTCCTGTCGCCGAGCGGCGAATCCTTAGCCCATCTTTAAGGCCGATGTCGCCGAGATTAACCATCTCGGCGGCACGCCTCAGAACATGGGCGTAGGTCACGCCCGCCTCTGCCACCCCGCTCTGCAGTTTTAGTAAAACCGCAGGAGACCGCGGTGATGGCAGCTTCGGGGGACTCACACCGGGGTTTTTCGTTGCCTTCTTCTTAGAAGGCGACGACGCCCCACTGACCTTTTGTTTTGAGGCCGGCTTCTGGGGAAGGCCCTTTTTTCTCCCCTTGCCTTTCCTCCGCACAACCGTGGACCACTCGTCCTCCACGGTTGCCCTAGGGGCAGTCGCCGCGACTGCGACCGACTGCCTCCTCTCCGCCGCCGCGAGTGGCGGCCGGTGGACCGGCGCCGGGAGGAGACGCTCTTCAAGTCCTGCGAAGCGGGAGTTAATTAAAACTTCCACCGAGGACAATACGGAGCGTCTCAACTCCTCGACCACGCAAGAATCCACCGTCCGCAAC
The DNA here is from genome assembly GCA_959347405.1 of Napeogenes sylphis. Taxonomy (NCBI): domain Eukaryota; kingdom Metazoa; phylum Arthropoda; class Insecta; order Lepidoptera; family Nymphalidae; genus Napeogenes; species Napeogenes sylphis. Next base: position 47,560 of record OY365789.1, read on the forward strand.
TCCGACGACACCTCCGTCGAGGAGACTGCTGTAGGCCCGGAAGTCGCCAGGGAAGCCTTAAGTTCCCCGAACTCCCTCCGGACCTTCACAATCTCCTCCCTGAGGAAGGACACCTCACGGCTGAGACGGGCGGTATCCGCCCGTATCCGCCGTGACTCCTCAGGCTCCCCTCGCGATGCAAGGACGTCAACCACGTCCAAGAGGCTGTTGGATGCCTCCTTAAGAGCCTTAATCATGGTGCCCTTCAGATTATGACTCTTCTTGCAGACCTCGTGAATCGAGGCCGCACTCCGCATCGCCACCGCGCGCAACTGTTGCGCGTCCAGGACAGAAGACGGCTCAATGGTGGGAAGCGCCTCCAAGGACAGATCGTCCTCGGAAACCGGCGCACTCTCCACCAGAGCCTTCTTCCTCCCGCGGAGGGCCCGAGCGCTCAGTGCGCGCTCGAAATCGGCCTCCTCCGCCTCCTCCTCCATGGCCCGCAACTCGGCCCTGGCCTGGGCGAGCCCACTACCGCGTCCTTTAGGCGCACCCCGTCCACGCCGAGAGGTGTTGCACTTAGCCACTGCAACACCGGACTCGGGATCGGACTCGGATGTGGCCTCGGGGGAACCGCGGATCACCCCATAGGTCCGCTTTCGTCCAGCGGACGGCTGTGGTTCTGACAGATCATCGGAGTCTGTCAAAACCACAACCGGACTCTCTCCTCCACGCCTCACACTATTTTTGTTTAGACAGGTCGGTGTGGACTCGACCTGTGCAGGGACTCCTGCTCCAAGGCTCTTTTTGCCTCCCCCGTAGTACCTGAGGCAGACAGTAGCCGGGGCTACTGTGAGGGATTGGACAGCGTCAGCGCTGACACCCTCCCGGGGACTTATTTTAGAAGAAGCCTTTTTCATGTTTAATTGGGCGCTCTCACCATTACCCAGTCCTTTGGCAAACGCCGAACCGCCGGACCGACACAAAACAAAGAAAAGAAAAGACGCAGAAACACGAAGAAGAAAAGACAACACGACGACGACACAACGAAAAAAGGGGTGATTTTTTATAGAGGTTGTCTTCCTCGCAGCCAGACGAACAGAGCAAGCTCCGTCCGTCCAGCCCTCGTTCCCGCTCAGTGCGGGCTTCCGAGATCTTGTGGCCGTGCAATGCTCGCTCCGAAAAGCAAGCAGCCACATTTGCTAGTAGCTGTCCGCGCCGGCTGAAGCCGGTGCCCCCCATATCTGGGGGGACCTCCCCTATCCGCAACCCGGGGGACGCGCCAGATGGCGGCACTAGCGACCGCACACTGGAACCTAACCTAACCTAACCTTTTTTTTTTTTTTTTTTTAACGTCAGGAATCCTCATGGATACACACCTCCATCAAGGGGATGATGGAGGTGGTTATGTGAGACTCCTACTCACTAAACCTGACGGTTGCCGCCGCCGTCATAATGGGACACCACGGGATCGCTTTCGCACTCACCGCGATGCCCCGACGTGATCCACGGAGAGGGCACCCCGCAACGAGGAGCACCCATCCCTTTTTTGCAGGCTTGATAGATCGTGGAGGGATCCCCTTCCCCCCACCCAAGCCTGCTGCCTCTGAAGGGGGCCGAGACCCCCTTCTAGCTGGACTCAGTCTCAGAATCGAGCCAGTTGGACAGACCGACTCGACCATTGACCGTGTCCAGCTCCGCCGCCGGTTATCTCCCCGAGAGGAGACCACCGGTCAGACCCCCTGGAAGAGCACACTCCCATAAGACCCAGTGATGCGCAGACAGCCTCACTGCAACACACTGGAGTCGAACGTGAGTCCGCTCACGTAGGGGGCCCAACGTCGAACCCGACAGGCCTTTACCGCCGGCCACGGTGATCAGCCGAGACCAGCACGAAAAAGGCATAAGTCGGGAACCCACCACGCCCAGACCAACCATCACCAAGCGCAACCGTGGCGACGCGCTCGGCAACGACACACGAGGAGGTTCCCGGCGACCTAACCTAACCTAACCTAACCTAACCCAACCTAACCTAACCTTTTTTTTTTTTTTTTTTTTTTTTTTTTTTTTTTTTTTTTTTTTTTTTATCGTTGGAAAAATGCGTTTTCGCATCTTCACCCAGGCCAGGAAGGCGATGGCGGGGCGGTATGTGCGGCACCCGGCGGCATGGAAACGCTGCCATTTTTAAGGCACCCCACTAAAAAACCAACGGCTGCCCACGACGCTACAATGGGACGCCACGGGATCGCTTTCGCACTCACCGTGGTGCCCCGGCGGAACTCCTCCATATAGGGGTACCCCGGGCAACCAGTGTACCCCTACCTCATAGACCTAGTGCACTGGCGAGAGAGGTCGCCCCCCCCTCTCACCTAGGCCTACGGCTGGGAAGGAACGGGCTGAACCCTTCTCCTTCGCAGCCTCTCCCACTGAAGCTCGATGTGACTATGTTGCCATAGCCACAGCCGGCTCCGTGCTGGGCTCCGCGCTCGAGGGTTTCGCACCAGGTGCTAATCCTCGAACTCGCGGAGCCTTGCACACTCGGCTCCCCAATAGGTGGGTCGCTGCAAGGCCTCGGTCCGCACAGACCACGCACCGCAACATTCCGGTGCAAGTGGCTCGGGTATGCCCCTCACCACCGCACCGGAAACAGGCGGCGCTGCGATCGACCGCGGACGGGCAAGCCGCACGCACATGCCCAGGTGCCAGGCACCTGAAGCAGCGCAGCGGCTGCGCCTCCAGCAACTCCACCCTGGCTGAGCTCCAGCCCACCAGGACCTTCTCGGCGTTTATCAACGCTCTCGCCGCATCGGTGGGGAGACGGGCAAAGGTAGCGCCCATTCCCCCCCAGCCACCCCGACGGATCTCCCCAACATGGAGAGCCCCGCTAGGGCAGTCCGTGATGCGACTTATCGCGTCGACCACGTCATCGTGCGTGACGGTATCGTCCAGGCCTTTTAGCCTTACGGCCACTCGCCGAACAGGCCGGACGACTTCTGCCACACCGTCTAAAACTGGGCGAATCTTCGCCGCTAGTTTTTCAGCCTGCTCTGGAGTACCCTTGGGCAACTCCAGAAGCCTGGCACCCGCCGCTATTGTCTATATGTCTATATGTCGCTGAGATTGACCATCTCGGCGGCACGCCTTAGGACATGGGCGTACGTCACACCCGCCGCTGCCGCATGGTCCTGCAGTTTGATCATAACTGCAGGAGACCGTGCAGACGGCAGCTTCCGGGAACCCACGCAAGGTGCTTTCGGCTTCTTCTTTGAAGACGCCTTAACACCACTGGCCTTATTCGCTGGAGCCGGCTTCTGGGGAAGGCCCTTCTTTTTCCCCAAGCCTTTCCTCCTCCTCGTGACCGTCGACCACGCCTCCTCTGGAATCAGAGGAGCCGTCGGCGGCCCCGACTCCGAGACAGTCGCCGCGACTGCGGCCGACTGCCTCCTCTCCGCCGCGAGTGGCGGCCGGTGGATCCGCGCCTGGAGGAGACGCTCTTCGAGTCCTTCAAAGCGGGAGTTAATTAAAACTCCCACCGAGGACAATACGGAGCGTCTCAACTCCTCAACCGCGTCTGGACCTCCCGACGAGATCGGAGGTTGACCGACAGAGGACTTAAGATCGTCAAAGTCCTTGCGAACCTTGACGATCTCCTCCCTGAGGAAGGACACCTCGCGACAAAGACGGGCGTTATCCGCACGCAATTGCCGCGATTCCTCAGGTTCCCCCCTGCAGGCCAGAACCTCGACGACCTCGAGAAGGCTGCTCGCAGCCCCCTTCAGAGCCTTAACCATAGTGCCCTTCAAGTTAGTGCTCTTTTTGCAAACCTCTTGGATAGAGGCAGCATGCTACCGCGCAACTGCATGCAGCTGCTGCGCATCCAAAGAAGTCGGCTCAATGGTGTGAAGCGCCTCCGAAGACAGATGGTCCTCGGAAACCGGGGCACTCACCACCAGAGCCTTCTTCTTCTTCCAGCGGAGGGCCCGAGCGCTCAGTGCGCGCTCGAACTCGGCCTCCTCCGCCTCCTCCTCCATGGCTCGCAACACGGCTTTCGCCTGGGCGAGCCCACTCCCGCGTCCTTTTGGCGCACCTCGTCCACGCCTCACACGCAGTTTAGTTGGACAGGTCGGTGTGGTGTCGACCTGTGCAGGGACTCCTGCACTCGAACGGTTCTTGCCCCCCCCAGAATACGAGGGGCAGACGGCAACAGCGGCCGTGCGGGATTGAACACCCGCCTGGGGACGTTTTTGGGAATCGTTCATTTCATCTTGTTTTCGGCGCCCTCATCCTTACCGGGCCCTTTGGCAGACGCCGCACCTCCGGACCGACACAAAACAAAGAAAAGAAAAGACGCAGAAACACGAAGAAGAAAACACAACACGACGACGACACAACGAAAAAAGGGTGATTTTTTATAGAGGTTTTCTTCCTCGCAGCCAGACGATCAGAGCAAGCTCCGTCAATCCAGCCCTCGTTCCCACTCAGTGCGGGCTTCCGAGATCTTGTGGCCGTGCAATGCTCGCAACGAATAGCAAGCAGCCACATTTGCTAGTAGCTGTCCGCGCCGGCCGAAGCCGGTGAAGAACCCCCTATCCGCAACCCGGGGGACGCGCCAGATGGCGGCACTAGCGACCGCACAATGGAACCTAACCTAACCTAACCTAACCTTTTTTTTTTTTTTTTTTTTTTTTTTAACGTTGGAAAAATGCGTTACGCATCATCCCTGCGGCCAGGAAGGTGATGACCGAGGGGGTATGTGGGACTACCCGGCAGCATAGAAGACGCTGCCATTTTTAAGGCTACCCACTAAAAAAAAAAAAAAAAAAACCAACGGTTGACCTCATCGCCTTAGTGGGGCGCCACGGGATCGCTTTTGCACTCACCGTGACGCCCCGGCGGAACCCCCTGCGAGGGGCCCCGATCAACTTAGGGACACCCTCACCTCGTAGGCCTATAACGGTCGGGAGAGGTCACCCCCCTCTCCCGTCCAGGCACTACAGCTGGGGAAGGAGGCTGCGGGCGTAATCCCGCCTCCTTCGACCCAGCCTACCCCTGCGAAGCGGTTCAGAGGAGGCTGCCTCTCTGTCCCGCTCCGCGGCCTCCTTCGCGGCAATGACTTGCTCGCAGAAAGAGGCCATAGCGACCCAGGACCTCTCGTCGTCGAGCATCGCGGAAACAACGCTCGGCAACGAGAGGTCGCTGCCAACCACGGCCGTCAGCTCAGTACGCTGACGGTCCCAGGCTGCGCACTCCGCCAAGGTGTGACGAGCCGTGTCCACGGGCTCGTCACAGTGGTGGCAGGAGGGGGCCGCCTCTCTGCGTGCGATCTTGTGCAGGTACTCACCGAAGCACCCATGCCCCGTGAGCACCTGCACAAGACGGAACGTTAGAGTCCCGTGCCGCCGGCCGATCCAACGATCGAGATGGGGGGAAATAGCCCCCACCGTCGCAAGACCGGCCGACGGGGACTCCAAGTCCCTACTCCACTGTCGGATCAGGGCTCGGTGAGCTAGAGCCCTGATCCGATCCGCCTCGAGCCTAACCCGCCCGACCCGGGCTTCTACCCGGTGCCAATACACTCCGGCGAGGACCCGCGCCTGTAGCTCCCAGGGCGGATCGCTCGCCAGGAGTGTGGCCGCAGTGTATGACACCGTACGGTACCCCCTGATCACCCTCACCGCTAGGACCCTTTGCGTGCGACGCAAAAGGGCCCTGGAATCCGCGGTGAGGGCTCCCGACCATATGGGAGCACCGTACAGGGCCATGCTCCTCACCACTCCGGCGTATAACCGGCGGCAAGGAGCCTGCGGCCCTCCGGCGTTGGGTAGAAGCCTACTCAAGGCGACTGCAGTGGAGAGTAACTTCGGGGCCAGCAGAGAGAAGTGGGCCCCGAAGTTCCATCTACCGTCCAGGGTGAGGCCCAGATACTTCATCTGGGCCTTCACCGCCACCCGCGCACCCTGGACGGAGATGTACGCCCGACGAGGGGGACCCCGGCGAGGGCCGTGGAACAGGATGGCCTCCGTCTTGGAAACGGAGACCTCCAGTCCCAACAGCCCTATGCGGTCCGCTACCAACGTAGCGCCGACCGTGGCAAGACGGGCTGCCTCCGCAAAGCTCCCTCCGCGCGCCGTGACGAGGGTATCATTTGCGTAACACAGCACCCTCGTCCGGGGGAGGAGCGGACAGCGAAGCAGCCAGTCGTAGCCCAGGTTCCACAAGACCGGTCCCAAAACGGACCCTTGTGGAACCCCTCGGCCCACACCACGTCGGTAGACCCGCCGGTCGCCGCACTCCCACAGGACCTCTCTATCCTGCAGGTACGCCCTCAACAGCCTGCGGAGATAGGGAGGCACTCCATGGAACCGGTGTGCCTCAACCAAAGTCTCGAACGGCAGGCTGTTGAAGGCGTTGGCGACGTCCAGCGAAACCGCCAGGACGACATCCCCCTCGGAAACAGCCTCTTCGGTCAGGTCTCTCAGAGCTCTCAGGGCGTCGATCGTTGAACGACCCGCCCTGAAGCCGAACTGAGCGTCTGAGAGACCCGGACCTACCTCTTGGAGGTGCTGGACGAGACGGGCAGAGAGGACTCTCTCGAAGAGCTTGCCCGTCTCGTCCAGCAGCACGATCGGCCTGTATGCGGAAGGAGAATCGACAGAACGACCCTCCTTCCGCAACAGGCACAACCTGCCCTCCTTCCAGGCTTTCGGGAACTGTCCAGTGCGCAAACACAGGTTGAACAGTTCCCGAAGCCTGCCTCCCAGGTATTCCAGGGCGATGACCAACACTCGCCCTGGAATACCGTCCGGCCCCGGCGCAGTGTTGCGGGCTCGCAGGCGATTCAGCGCGACCTCCAGCTCGGCCTCCGTGATGACTGGGACAGAACCAGCTCCCCCCCTTTGAGAGGGGGGAGCCATCACGGGAGGAGAGTGGCCGGTGGAATCCGGGAAAAGTTCCCCCACCAGCCGCTCGAGGAAATCCGGCTGAAGGGACTCCATGACCGGGGCGGTCGCGGCGTGGATTTTATTCCGCGCAACGCGATACGGTCGCCCCCATGGGTCCCTATCGAGACCGGCCAAGATTTCCTCCCGAGCCAGGTCCTTCGCCTTCCGAATCGCGAGCTGCAGGGTCGACTTCGCTTGGCGATACTGACCCTGCAGCTGGGCCTCCATCGCCGGGTCCGAGCCGCGTCTGCGGCGACACCGGAGGAAGGCCCTGCGAGCCCTGCAACAGGCCGCCCGAAGTTCGGCTATTTCGGGCGACCACCAGTAGACACCTCTGCGCCGGGGCCGGACCCCCACCCTCGGCATGGCCGCATCGCAGACCCTCGATAGGGCCTCGCGCATGCGGCCAGCCAACCCCTCGACGTCGGTTTCCTCGCTGGGGGGATCGGGAAAGGCCCAGCCCTGGACGATGGCTGCCTCGACCGCCATTTCCCGATCCAGCCGCTGGACTGCCCAGCGAGGAAACCGCCGCGTTGGCCGCGTCAACGGGGCACCGGGCAAAGACAGCGCCCATGGCCCCATTGCCCCAACGAATCTCCCCGACGTGGAGAGATTCCTTGGAGCATTGGGTGACGCGGCAGATCGCTGCCGCCACTTTGTCCCTCGTGGCGGAGTCGTCCAGGCCTTTGATCCTGATACCGACCCTCTTTACAGGCCGGACGACGTCCGCAACCTAACCTAACCTTTTTTTTTTTTTTTTTTTTTTTTTTTATCGTTGGAAAAATGCGTTACGCATCATCCCTGCGGCCAGGAATTGTGATGACCGAGGGGGTATGTGGGACTACCCGGCAGCATAGAGGACGCTGCCATTTTTAAGGCTACCCACTAAAAAACCAACGGTTGACCTCATCGCCTTAGTGGGGCGCCACGGGATCGCTTTCGCACTCACCGTGACGCCCCGGCGGAACCCCCTGCGAGGGGCCCCGATCAACTTAGGGACACCCTCACCTCGTAGGCCTATAACGGGCGGGAGAGGTCACCCCCCTCTCCCGTCCAGGCACTACAGCTGGGGAAGGAGGCTGCGGGCGTAATCCCGCCTCCTTCGACCCAGCCTACCCCTACGGAGCGGTTCAGAGGAGGCTGCCTCTCTGTCCCGCTCCGCGGCCTCCTTCGCGGCAATCACTTGCTCGCAGAAGGAGGCCATAGCGACCCAGGACCTCTCGTCGTCGAGCATCGCGGACACAACGCTCGGCAACGAGAGGTCGCTGCCAACCACGGCCGTCAGCTCAGTACGCTGACGGTCCCAGGCTGCGCACTCCGCCAAGGTGTGACGAGCCGTGTCTACGGGCTCGTCACAGTGGTGGCAGGAGGGGGCCGCCTCTCTGCGTGCGATCTTGTGCAGGTACTCACCGAACCACCCATGCCCCGTGAGAACCTGCACAAGACGGAACGTTAGAGTCCCGTGCCGCCGGCCGATCCAACGATCGAGATGGGGGGAAATAGCCCCCACCGTCGCAAGACCGGCCGACGGGGACTCTAAGTCCCTACTCCACTGTCGGATCAGGGCTCGGTGAGCTAGAGCCCTGATCCGATCCGCCTCGAGCCTAATCCGCCCGACCCGGGCTTCTACCCGGTGCCAATACACTCCGGCGAGGACCCGCGCCTGTAGCTCCCAGGGCGGATCGCTCGCCAGGAGTGTGGCCGCAGTGTATGACACCGTACGGTACCCCCTGATCACCCTCACCGCTAGGACCCTTTGCGTGCGACGCAAAAGGGCCCTGGAATCCGCGGTGAGGGCTCCCGACCATATGGGAGCACCGTACAGGGCCATGCTCCTCACCACTCCGGCGTATAACCGGCGGCAAGGAGCCTGCGGCCCTCCGGCGTTGGGTAGAAGCCTACTCAAGGCGACTGCAGTGGAGATCAACTTCGGGGCCAGCAGAGAGAAGTGAGCCCCGAAGTTCCATCTTCCGTCCAGGGTGAGGCCCAGATACTTCATCTGGGCCTTCACCGCCACCCGCGCACCCTGGACGGAGATGTACGCCCGACGAGGGGGACCCCGGCGAGGGCCGTGGAACAGGATGGCCTCCGTCTTGGAAACGGAGACCTCCAGTCCCAACAGCCCTATGCGGTCCGCTACCAACGTAGCGCCGACCGTGGCAAGACGGGCTGCCTCCGCAAAGCTCCCTCCGCGCGCCGTGACGAGGGTATCATCTGCGTAACACAGCACCCTCGTCCGGGGGAGGAGCGGACAGCGAAGCAGCCAGTCGTAGCCCAGGTTCCACAAGACCGGTCCCAAAACGGACCCTTGTGGAACCCCTCGGCTCACACCACGTCGGTAGACCCGCCGGTCGCCGCACTCCCACAGGACCTCTCTATCCTGCAGGTACGCCCTCAACAGCCTGCGGAGATAGGGAGGCACTCCATGGAACCGGAGCGCCTCAACCAAAGTCTCGAACGGCAGGCTGTTGAAGGCGTTGGCGACGTCCAGCGTAACCGCCAGGACGACATTCCCCTCGGAAACAGCCTCTTCGGTCAGGTCTCTCAGAGCTCTCAGGGCGTCGATCGTTGAACGACCCGCCCTGAAGCCGAACTGAGCGTCTGAGAGTCCCGGACCTACCTCTTGGAGGTGCTGGACGAGACGGGCAGAGAGGACTCGCTCGAAGAGTTTGCCCATCTCGTCCAGCAGCACGATCGGCCTGTATGCGGAAGGAGAATCGACAGAACGACCGTCCTTCCGCAACAGGCACAACCTGCCCTCCTTCCAGGCTTTCGGGAACTGTCCAGTGCGCAAACACAGGTTGAACAGTTCCCGAAGCCTGCCTCCCAGGTATTCCAGGGCGACGACCAGTACTCGCCCTGGAATACCGTCCGGCCCCGGCGCAGTGTTGCGGGCTCGCAGGCGATTCAGCGCGACCTCCAGCTCGGCCTCCGTGATGACTGGGACAGAACCAGCTCCCCCCCTTTGAGAGGGGGGAGCCATCACAGGAGGAGAGTGGCCGGTAGAATCCGGGAAAAGTTCCCCCACCAGCCGCTCGAGGAAATCCGGCTGAAGGGACTCCATGACCGGGGCGGTCGCGGCGCGGATTTTATTCCGCGCAACGCGATACGGTCGCCCCCATGGGTCCCTATCGAGACTGGCCAGGATTTCCTCCCGAGCCAGGTCCTTCGCCTTCCGAATCGCGAGCTGCAGGGTCGACTTCGCTTGGCGATACTGACCCTGCAGCTGGGCCTCCATCTCCGGGTCCGAGCCGCGTCTGCGGCGACACCGGAGGAAGGCCCTGCGAGCCCTGCAACAGGCCGCCCGAAGTTCGGCTATTTCGGGCGACCACCAGTAAACACCCCTGCGCCGGGGCCGGAACACCACCCTCGGCATGGCCGCATCGCAGACTCTCGTAAGAGCCTCGCGCATGCGGCCAGCCAAGCCCTCCACGTCGGTTTCCTCGCTGGGGGGATCGGGAAAGGCCCAGCCCTGGACAATGGCTGCCTCGACGGCCATTTCCCGATCCAGCCTCTGGACAGCCCAGCGAGGAAACCGACTCCCCTCCCGCGGTGGCCTGGCCAGATCCGGTCGGGAGGCGGAGATCTCAAATCGGACGTATAAGTGGTCCGACAGAGTCTCCACCTCAGTCTCAACTCTCCAGTCGTTGACCATGCGCGCGACAGCTGGGGTGGCGAACGAAACGTCCACCACTGAACTCCCTTGCTGCCGCACGCAGGTCGGTTCGGTCCCTCTGTTGAGGAGGGACAGACCGGAGAGGAGCGACCAGATCTGGACAGCCCTACCCCTAGCGTCCGTGGCGTGGTTCCCCCAGGCCTCGGATTTGGCGTTCAGGTCCCCGAGGAAGATGACCTTCCCCGACGCCTGTCTGCGAATCGCAGCACTGGCGGAGTCGAGAAAAACCTCGAACTCCGCCAGGCTACGATTGGGGGAGAAGTACGCGCCTACGACGACGTACTCCCCCCACCGCGCCACTACCAAACCCGGGCCAGTCTCCAGAGTGGAGAAAGGGGGACCGGGACCAGGTCCCACAACCACTGCCACGGAGCCGTTTATGTCCCCCGACCAACTGGAACTAGGGGGGACATAGTAGGGCTCGCAGGCCACCGCAATACCAATGTTCCACTCCGCCATGGACTGAAGCATAAGGTCCTGGGCCCTGGCGGAGTGGTTTAAGTTAGCCTGCAGGAAGCCATGTCGTTGTTTGTTTAACATAGCGACATGGCTTCAATTGGCGCTGGTGCGCACTTGGTTTGTTTGGCAGCTGGGGAGGGACCAGTTGCCTTTGGTACACCTTTTGTTTGAGGAGCCTTGCAAGCGCGGCTCCCCATTTGATGCCCTGCCGGTAGACCTAGGTCTACACACAGAGCACACCGTAAGACTCCGGTGCAGTTTACTTGAGTATGCCCAGCTAGGCCACACCGGAAACACAAGGCACCCCGATCGATCCCGGTAGGGCAGACAGGTTTGGTGTGTCCCAGTGCTTGGCACCCAAAGCATCTCATAGGCCGGTCCTCTAGGAGCTCGACTCCAGCCGAGCTCCAGCCTATAAGAAGCCTGCCCGCCTCTAAAATAATTTTGGCAGCCTCAACGGGGATCCGGGCAAAGGCAACACCCATACGATCCCCCCTACCCCACCGAATGTCACCAACGTGGATTGCGTCTGTGGGAAAATTTGAGAGGCGGGAGATCGCCGAAACAACTTTCTCCGAGGTGACCGAGTCATCCAGCCCCTTCACTTTTACTACAACCCGCTTTACAGGCCGGATGACCTTGGCCACCCCGTCTAAGACGGAGCGCAAGCCGACCGCAAGCTGCTCCGCCTTATCTGGACCCGCCGCTTTCGGCAGCTCCAGCAAGCGGGCCCCCGTGGCTGAACGCCTGATCTTCAGCCCACCTTCAATTCCAATTTGGCCGAGATCGATCTTCTCAGCCGCACTGGAAAGAACGTGGGCGTAAGTGACGCCTTTAGCCGCCGCGTCCTCCTGCAATGTAATAAGCACTGCAGGAGCTTTGGACGACGGCAGCCTGGCACCCTTATTTTGCCCTGCTCTCTTCTTCTTCTTTGACGTCTTCCTCTTCCTGCCTATTTCTTTCGCAGCCGTTCTTGGGTTAGGGGGCTGCTCCGTTGGCTTGTCCACCTGGGCCAGCCGTGAGGGCTGAGGGACCTTCTTTTTGCCCCTCTTTACCACTGTTGACCATCCTTCATCCGTAGCAACCTCCCGTAAGGGAAGAGCAGGAGAAGAGGTCAATGTGGATGGGGCCTTAGAAGCCTTTCGGGTGTTCCCCTTTCGGCATCTCTGTGGTGTTGCCACTGGCGGAGATGGCACTACTACTGGCAAAATTGGAGAGCTCGAACGGATGATAGAACACCCGCTCGGGCTTGCCAGTCCAGCCGCCGCTGCTGCTGCAGCCTCCTTCCTCCGGTCCGCTGCCAGAGGAGGGCGGAGAGTTTTGGCCGGTAGGAGGCGATCCTCCAAATTCTCCAATCGAGCGTTCACCATAACGCCCACTGAGGTAATAAGTGAGCGTTTCAGCTCTTCGATGAAGTCGCTGTCAAATGAGGCCTTCTCGGCCGTAACCGCCTTTGCAGCCGCCCTCATATCTGCGAACTCTCGCCTATGAGCCTTCAACTCCGCACGAAGATTTTGAAGTTCCCGAGAGAGGCGAGCGTTGTCGGCCCGTAAACGACGAGACTCATCACTTTGAGTTCTGCCTGCAAGAGTGTCCACGACCTCCAAAAGGTCTCTGGAAGCGTCCTTCAGGCGCTTAATCATAGGCCCCTGCAGGTGCCCAGACTTTCTCGATACCTCCAAAATAGAGGCGGTACATCGCAAAGCTAGAGCGCGAAGTTCTTCAGCTCCAAGACTCACCGGGTCCGTCAACACTGGCGCCTTATCTAAGGGATCGCCATCCGAATCAGCTAAGTCGATAGGAGATGCGGCAGCTTTCCTAAAAGCTCGTAACCCCAACTCCTTCTCAAAGTCGGCCTCCTCGGCCTCGTGGGAAAGAACCTGCAGACTGGCTTTGGCCCGTGCGAGTCCATATCCACCTCTCGACTTGGAGCGTCCACGTCTTGCCGTGCTGTACTTCGAAAGTACACCATCAGTTCCAGAATCGTTATCGGACCCATCACTCTCACCTGAAACATTTTCAGGAAGAGGTCGCTTACGCGTCTCCATATCGGTGCTCTTAGAGAGAACCGCTTGTCCGAAGGTAATTCGTAATCCTTTGGAATTGCCTGTGTCATTTGCAGTAGAACCAACCGACCGGGTCGGTTCCTCCGCATGGCCCTGAAAAGGACCGTTGCCAACGCCATCTACGTCAGAGCCCATGTCGGACTCGACATGTCTCTCATCAGCGTTTGAGTGGCCCTGAGAAGGGCCTTGTTGTTGGCCCTGAGAAGGGCCTTGTTGTTGGCCCTGAGAAGGGCCTTGTTGTTGGCCCTGAGAAGGGCCTTTTGGTTGGCCCTGAGAAGGGCCTTTGACAAATCTTCCTTTGCTATCACGCGCAGGAGTCATTGCGACAGAAAGATAGAACGCTCACTCACCCAAGTATAGTTTATTAGCTTTGGTCACCCGCCTGCCACCTGCGTTACCGGGGTCAGGACGGGGTCCAGGGGAGACGACGAGGACGTACTAATAAACACTTGGGGACTCCCCCAACCTAACCTAACCTAACCTAACCTAACCTAACCTAACCTAACCATTCGATTATTGTATCATCAGATACGGAACTGGACTCGAGTAGTGAAGTTGTCGACAAGGTTAGGAAAGTGCTTGATGCAAGGGTAAGTGGGATACAAGTGGAAAGAATAAGAAAGGTTAAAGATCGCAAAGTCATTTTAAGTTACGGCAGTAAAGAGGAACTAGAAAAGGCGACAGAAAGACTAAAAGGGAGCAAGAATCTCAAGGTTGAGCCCATGAAAAACAAGAGCCCTCTCGTAGTACTTATGAACCTTATGGCTTATAATACCGACGAAGACATTAGGACGGCTCTAAAGACGCAAAACGCTCGCCTCTTGGGGGATCTGACTGATGAGGAAGCAGCCATAACGGTAAAGTACCGTAGGAAAGCGCGAAACCCTCTGGAAAACCATGTTGTCCTTCAGGTGTCAACGAAATTGTGGCAACGGCTCACGTCTGCAGGCAAGATTTTCGTCGATCTACAGCAGGTCAAAGTGTTGGACCAGACGCCCCTCATACAATGCACGAAGTGTCTGGCATACGGACACGGCCGAAGATTATGCACAGAAATCACAGACCTGTGCACTCATTGCGGTGGGCCCCACCTTAGAAAGGACTGCCCAGGCTGGGCTTCGGGGGATACCGCAAGCTGCAGAAACTGTTCGAAAGCCAAAGTTCCAGACTCGGATCACTCAGCTTTTAGTCAGGAATGCCCTCTTAGAAAAAAGTGGGAAGCGATAGCAAGAGCTGCAATAGCCTATTGCTAAGGTTGCCACTGGTGAAACAACGGCGAGGGAACCCTACATATTTTCCGGACTAACGGCGGTTCAGGCGAATCTTCAAAGAAAAGAGCTCGCGACTAACGAATTGATGATAGAGGCTTCCCAGCGTAAAATAGCCTTCGCACTAATACAAGAGCCGTACGTGGGCGGAATAAAGAGGATGAAGGAATATAAGGGTGTGAGAATATACCAGAATACCGAACCGGACGACACGGTAAAAGCGGCAATAGCCATCTTCAATTCAAAACTAAACGTCACTCAATGTCCAAAATTTACAACAAAGAACGTCGCCGTGGTAAAGATACGTAACGGAAACAAGGAAATAAAACTAGTCTCATTCTACCTTGAACCCGACAAACCGTTGGAATCCTACCTTGAACAAATCAAGACGATAAAGGAGAACCTGGGCCCAGATTCAATAATTGTAGGCGGAGACGCTAACGCAAAAAGCTTGTGGTGGGGTAGCCCAAATGCGGACCATAGGGGGGACACAATGGCCAGTACGCTGGAAGAACTGAAGCTACAAATCCTAAACTGCGGTGAGGTTCCAACTTTTGAAACGATCAGAGGAAACAAGAGGTATACTAGCCACGTAGACATAACGGCCTGTTCTATGGATATGCTTGACATGGTGGAGGACTGGAAGGTCGAAGAAAATCTCGTAAGCTCGGACCACAATAGTATTATGTTTAAAATGCACTTAAGAAAACCGGAAGGCCCAAACGTAATCAGGACAACGAGAATCTACAACACAAAGAAAGCAAAATGGACTCAGTTTAATGACAAACTAACCTATTTTAAAAATGAATTAAATATAAATAAACAAAAAAATAGACAAAATAAAAACAAAACAAGAAACCGAAACAATTGCTAAAAACCTTACCCAAGCTATAATAAATACCTGCAAAGAAACAATTCCAATCAAAAGAAATAAAGAAACACTTACCTTGCCGTGGTGGTCCCAGGAACTCGCGAAGATGAAGAAGGAGGTAGCCACGTTTAGACGTAGAATCCGCTGTGCTGCGCCGATCCGTAGACAACACGTTGTCGCGGAGTATCTGAAAAAGAAAGAAAACTATGAGAATGAAGTAAAAAAAGAACAAATAAAAAGTTGGAAAGACTTCTGTCATAAACAGGATAAAGAAGGTGTATGGGAGGGAATTTTCAGAGTTTTAAAAAGAACTGAGAAAAGACATGAAGATTTGCCACTAGTGTGCAACGGAGCCGTGCTTAGCGCCAAGGAATCGGCAACTCTACTGGCGGAGACCTTCTACCCAGAGGACGACGAAAAAGACAAGATAACGAAGATCATAGACGGATAAGGGAAGTAGCCAGTAGGATAAACGCAAATTGTCAAGACACTCAAATAGATCCACCCTTTACGGTGACCGAGTTGCAGTCGACGATAAACAGCTTTAATCCTAAGAAAGCTCCCGGGGCAGACGGCCTCACTGCCGACATCTGTACCAAAGCAATACTACACGACCCGGAAATATTTCTGGCGCTGGTGAATAAATGCCTCGAAGTAGGATGTTTCCCTGAGGTTTGGAAGGAGGCTACCATCATCATGCTGAGAAAGCCTGGGAAGGAGAGTTACAGTTGCCCCAAATCATACAGACCAATTGGCCTGCTGCCAATCCTGGGAAAGATCTTCGAGAAAATGGTGCTCAGACGAATAAAATGGCACCTAATACCACGCATGAGCACTCACCAGTTCGGCTTTATGCCACAAAAAAGTACAGAGGACGCTCTTTATACACTGATTCAGAACATAAGAGCTAAACTGGACCAGAAAAACTAACCTAACTGGAAGATATTAGGGGTTCTGTGATTGTGAGATTTCGTTCGTTGTTAGTGAAAAATCTTCAATTTTTAATTCAGTCGTTTTTCTTATATGAGGTCGTTTGAAGGTCGATAGTATCTAACTTTTTTGTCTAAACGACAACCCCGAAGGGAACAACCCTTCGGGAACTATTGAAGTTTTTGATTGTCAAAAATCTTTTTCGTTCGTAAAGGTCATTAAATAGGAATTTTTTTGCTGTCGGTACCCATCGCATCGGATAGATAACGGCGAGACGCGTCTATAGACACCTCTGGCGTCCCCGTGAGTGCCTCCGGTCCGGAGATAAACGACAAAAAAAAACCGTTTTGAAATTGACCGCCCTCCCTCCCTTATAGGAAGGTAGGATAAAAGGGGAAAAATTTGCACAAAAAAAAAAAAATATTATCCACTCAATAAAAGGACCGTTTTCTCTCGATCAGTTCTGTATACTTAGAATACATCTTAAACGAAACAATATCGACAAAATTTTAACAACTTACCTTAAAACTTAAAAAATTGAAATCCTTACACCTCCGGAACTAGACGTTGCAGCGGGACCCGGACTCTTCTTTTTCTTCTTTCTCTTTATTCTTGTTGCCTGGGACCGCTCGCTCCCATCTTCATCGCCGCATCTCCTGATCTTCACCCCGTACCTGGAGGGGAAAAATAATTAGAATAAAATTCTTACTACTACATCAATAGAGGAGTACTTACCTGCTGACGACACTAACTGCACACGCCACCAACCGCACACGCCACCTGAAAGAAAAGAAAATACAATTAATAAGAACAGTGAAATAAAATCATTTGCAAACTTACCTACTACTAAGCCGTCAAGGTAGAAAACCCAAGCAGAACATTAAATCTCCCATACACGCTAGGATGTCTCAGTCCAGTGTGACCTCCAAAGGACCACGGCCGGCAGCGGGCGAAGCGCGTGCCGAGCCCGTAGTACGGAAGAAAGTCTACACAAAGAGGATCCAGGATATCGCCCAGATACACGTAAGCGATAGCGATACATCGCATGCGGCCCCTAGCCAATCCAGTAGGGAGTCAGCTGGGAAGAATGCCTCGCAGGTGCTGTCGACCCTCTCAGCAACCGCAAACCGCCTCTACCAGGAGGCAAAGGAACAGATGGAGCAGTCCGGAAATATCAAGACTACAATAAAGGAAAAAGTCCTCGAGAACCTGGGAGGAATGTTTGAGATCGTGCTCCGACTCAACGAGTCCCGCCAGACGCTGCAGCTGCAGCTCGAGCGCACCAGAGCGGGGATGGCGACCCAGCTGGCAAAGCGTGAGCAGGAGCACGCAAACCAGCTTGCCAACATAGTGGCCGAACAAAAAGCGGCCACCGTCACACCGGAAATTAAGGAAGTGCTAAAGGAGGTCCAGTCAGTGCGCCAGCTGATCTCCTTCGACGTGCTGGACCTCTTGACGAAGACCAGCCAACACCAGCATGTCCAGCAGGCTGCTGCTTTAAACAAGCAGCTGCAAGACACTGGCAAAAAGCTAGCCAGCATAGTGGAAGAAGCCAATGTCAACAAGACCTATGCGGAGGCAGCGGCCTTGGGACCACGCGGGTCCCTAGCCCCGGCTAGGGAAACGCCGAGGCCAAGCTATACAATCATAGTGTCCTCAACAGAAGAGAGGGAAACGAGCGAGGACGTGCTCAAGCGTGTGCGCGGCGCTGCGGATGCCCGGGTTAGCGGGGTGGCAGTCGAGCGCATACGCAAGGCTCGTAACCAGAAGGTGGTTATCAGCTGCGCGTCCAAAGACACCGTGGACAAGCTAAAGTCAAGACTGAAGGAAACCAATAAACTCAAAAGAGGACGCACAGAGTAGAGACCCACTGCTGATTATAAAAAAAACGTCCTTACCTACAATAAGGACGAAGAAATATTGGAGTCTATTAAAAGGCAAAATGGACATCTCGTGGGGGAAATACCACCAGAACAATACAGGGTAACTGTTAAGTACCGCCGACGGACCCGGAATCCCCACGAGTGCCACGTCGTCCTCCAGACATCGCCCCAGGTGTGGAAGGAACTCACGAGCGCAGGGAAGGTCCACATTGACCTGCAGAGATGCGTCGTCACCGATCAATCCCCACTGGTCCAGTGCACCAAGTGCCTGGGCTACGGTCACGGAAAGAAGTACTGCAGGGCTGCGACGGACACCTGCAGCCACTGCGGCGGCGCGCATCTCAGAGTGGACTGCCCGGTCTGGGCTAACGGTGAGCGCCCAACCTGCGCCAATTGCCAGACGGCCAGACTGGAAAAAATGGACCACTCGGCGTTTGACGAGGACTGCCTTGTCAGGAGGCGTTGGGACGCGATAGCGCGCTCAACGGTGTCCTACTGCTGAGGGCGCCCTAAGAGACCTTAGAATCTTCCAGGCGAACCTGCAAAGAAGCAAACTCGCCACGTCAGAGCTCATCAGAATCGCACAACAGAGGAAGGCCGATGTCAGCATCGTACAAGAACCATACGTAGGAAAGAAAGGGCAAATGGCTGCATACTCGGGGATCAGAATTATACAAGCCAGGAGAACAGGCGACAAACCGGTAAAGGCGGCGCTGATGATCCATAATCCGAACATAGCGATAAAAGAGGACCCGTCGATGCAGACGGAAAACGTGGCGAGCGTGACCGTGGAATCAGAGCAAGGCGACCTAAATCTCATTTCTATATACATGGAGGAGGATAAGCCTATGGACCCTTACCTGCAACAAGTCAACGTAATAATCCATAAAAAAGGGGGGAGGAACATCATACTGGGAGGCGACGTGAATGCTTGGAGCCCCTGGTGGGGGAGTGCCCGTCAAAACCGCCGCGGGGCGGAACTGAGTCGCTTTATTCATGGAGAGGGCCTCAACGTACTAAACACGGGGAGCAAACCCACATTTGAGACAGTTCGGAATGGAAGAATATACTCAAGCAGAGTCGACATAACCGCATGCACCGACGACATGATGGGGAAAGTGGACGAGTGGACGGTGGATGCGGGTATGACGAGCTCCGATCACAATTGTATAACCTACACACTACGGGGGAGGATCAAAAAGGAAATAAGGAAAAAGACTACACGGGTATACAACAACAAAAAAGCCAACTGGGAAGCGTTTAATCAAGAAATGGGGCGAGGAATGATGGAAGGGAACGTCACCTCAGAGGAAGTAGAGCGGATAGGGAACAGAGAGGAACTGGAGAACATAGTCAGAAGATACACAGAGGTAATAAAAGGAGCTTGCGATAAGTCAATCCCGAAGGCAAAAATGTATGATCGCCCCCCCATCCCGTGGTGGAACGAAGACCTGACTAGAATGAGGAAGGACATGGTGACCAAGAAGAGGCGGATAAAATGTGCCGCCCCGTCGAGGAAAAGCCATGTAATAGAAGAGTTCCTCAGCAGCCGAGCAGCGTACCTGGCGGAAGCAAAAGCGGCACAAACTAGGAGCTGGGTGGAGTTTTGCACCCAACAAAAAGGAGAGACAATGTGGGATTTGGTGTACAGGGTGACGAGAACCACGCAGAGGGGATGTGAGGATCCCCCAATGATAGTAAATGACCGCACTCTAAGCGCCAGTGAATCGGCGGAACACCTTTCTGAAGTATTCTTTCCCGAAGACACACTCAAGGACGACACAGCGCAACACACACTAGTCAGGATATCAACGGACACGGAACCACTAAGCGCGGACGATCCGCCAATAACGATCGACGAGATGAATGCTGCTGCTGAGTCGTTTAACGCCAAAAAGGCCCCCGGCCCGGACGGGCTAACAGCAGATATATGCCTGAAGGCCATACAATGGGACCCGCACGTATTTCTTGGGATACTGAACAAGTGCGTCGAGCTTGCCACATTTCCGGCGATCTGGAAAGTGGCGGAAGTCATCATCCTAAAAAAAACAGGGAAAGACAATTACAGCGAGGCCAAATCACACAGACCCATCGGGCTCCTGGCGGTGCTAGGAAAAATACTCGAGAAGATAATAATAAGGAGGCTGAGATATCATCTTTTACCGAAACTCAACCCGCGGCAATATGGGTTTACGCCACAGCGCAGCACGGAGGACGCCCTCTATGATCTGGTGAACCACATACGAGAGAGGCGAAGAGCCAAGGAGATCGTGGTGGTTATATCACTAGACATAGAGGGCGCGTTCGATGGCGCGTGGTGGCCCAGAATCAAGACCCAGCTGGCTGACATGGGGTGCCCCCGCAACCTATGGAGAGTGGTGAGCGACTACCTGGACCAAAGGACGGTAAACGTAAATTATCTGGGAAAGAAAGCGACAAGAAGAACGACAAAGGGCTGTGTCCAGGGATCGGTGGGAGGGCCGTTCTTCTGGAACGTGCTCCTCGATTCCCTTCTCAACGAACTGGAGCAGATGGGGGTACACAGCCAGGCTTTTGCTGACGACGTCGTTTTGGTCTTTTCGGGTCAGGAGACTCTCAAGATCCAGTCGGAAGCCAATGCGGCACTGGAAAAAGTGAGGACGTGGGGCAAGATGAACAAATTAAAGTTTGCACCGCAGAAAACCAAGGCTATGGTGATTACCCGCAAACTAAAATATGACAACCCCATACTCAGAATGGGTAGGGAGTACATAGACACTACTGGAGAGATCAAGATATTGGGAATCACCATAGACTCAAAGCTCACGTTTGCCAAACACGTCTCACTAACTACCGCAAAGGCGCTGAATATCTACGGGCAGCTGTCGCGGGCAGCAAAGGCGACGTGGGGATTAAACCCCACGATAACAAAGACCATCTATACAGCAGTGATCGTCCCTATAATGGCGTATGGGGCCGGAGTATGGGCACCGGAGATTGGAAAAGTATACGTTCAGAAACAGCTATCTACAGTGCAAAGGGGCTTTGCCCAAAAGATCAGCAAGGCACATCGCACCGTCTCCAAAAATGCAGCCACGATCCTGGCAGGTATTCTCCCTCTTGATCTGATGATTAAGGAGCGTGCGCAGATTTATGAGATCCGACGAGGAAGACCGCTGAAACATCTCACGGAGGAATACAGCATGGAACAAAGACCGGAGTATATGTCTCTACCTCATCCTTCAAGCCGCCAGAAGCTGGAATATACCTGCCTGGAAGAATTAACCCCGGAAACTGTCCGCGAGCACAACATGCGTGGAAAGTTTATCTTTACCGACGGTAGCAGGATCCAGGACTGCGTGGGGGCAGCACTCACTGTCTGGGAAAATGACAAGGAGATCTGGTTCAGGAAACTCCGCCTGGCGAGCCACTGCTCGGTATTCCAGGCGGAGATACTGGCAATAGAAACGGCGGTAAGAATGACAGAAGCACGGAACTGGAGTCAGGCCAATATCCTTACCGATTCAAGAGCATCACTGGACGCCCTGAACTCTGATCCCCCGACACACCCACAGGCGATAAATATAATTAAGAGTATAGAAAACATCAAAAGGAAGGGATACACATTACGATTGTTTTGGGTAAAAGCGCATGTGGGAGTGCCGGGTAACGAGAGAGCGGACGTCCTAGCGAGGGAAGCAGCGCTAAACGACAAGAGGAAGTCCGCATATGATGACTTTCCACTGTCATATGCGAAGAAAAGGATTAGAGAGGATACTCTAGAACTATGGCAAGATAGATACACGACAGAAGACACGGCAGAGGTGACAAAAACATTTATGCCTAATGTCAAGGAAGCTTATAAAATCATAAGAAGTATGGAAATGGACTCACTTACCGCGCAAGTTTTAACGGGGCATGGGGGGTTCGCAGGATACCTTCATAAGTATAAGCTGAAGAGCGACCCGACATGCAAGTGTGATGGGAGGACTGAAGAAGGAATACTGCACCTTATCATAGAGTGCCCAAGATTCGCCGGGAGAAGAAAGGATACAGAGACGGAGGTTGACACAGTGATAAGCAGGAATAACATCTCAAAAATCATGGAAAAGACGGACACCAGGGTGATTTTCATGGAATACTGCAGGCACATCGGAAGAATAATCACAAACGAGAACAAAACCTGACAACAGACTGATGAGAAAGGGAAAGGAAAACAGAAGACCAGATAAGTAACAAGGACCAAATATTTACATAAGAACTGAAACAATAAAACATAAAATGGATACGACATCACCTGAAACCATTCTGGAACTAGACCCAGAAACCAAATCACCTGATGAAGCAAAGGAAACAAAGGAAGAAACCCAAGAAACTGAAGCGAAAGAAATGGCTCTAGCCCCGTGTGAACAATCACATGGATCGCGGAGGGCCCCACAAAGAAAACACATGATTGAGGGATTCATCATTTGGAATGATGTGATCACAATCACTGCACAACAAGAACGAGGGGAACCAGTTGATCACATAAGATGGCACTGGCGAATAGTAAAAGGTGGCATTGTACCAATGTCACCCCAGCATGTTAAGGGTGGAAAAAAGAAAAGAGAATATATATCTTAACATATATATATATGTGTGAATTCACTCACCTGCTACCCTGGTCCATCGGTAAACAGACAATATATAGATTAGTGAGAACAAAATAGAACATACATATAACAAATAGAGAAATAAATAAAATAAATAAATACGAAATAAGTTACAATTAAGTATAGAACAAGTACTTACCTGTAAGTATCACGCGGAAGACCCAAAGCATAGATAGATAGATCTTGCTCGCAGATTGATACCCGCTCCGTACTCCGGATCATCTGAAAATAGAGAATAGGTACATAAAACAGTGGTGATAAAAATACATAAACGTGCAACTCACCTGAACAAAATCTCCCATACACAGTCGTTTAACAACTTACCTGTTTTACACCTGAAAAAAAAAAAAAAAAAAAAAAAAAAATTATCGCTAATTTATCTTAAAACCATATACTTGCTAAAAAATATTCGAGCTGAACACAGACTCCGTTACCCGCACGGAGGAAATACGAAGTAACTAAAAAAAAAAAAAAAAAAAAAACCTAACCTAACCTAACCTTTTTTTTTTTTTTTTTTTTTTTTTTTAAGGTGGGGAAATGCTTTTAGGCATCCCCGGCCGTGAATGGGGCGCAGGCCGGGGTATGTGGGACTCGACCTGGCATGAGAAGCCGGGAAATACCCACTAAAACCCCACCGGTCTGCCATCCGTCGCCATATGGGGTGGAGCAGGATCGCGTTGGCATTCGACTGCTTCCATCCCGGCGTAAACCACAGGGTAGGGCGCCCTTTGCACCCTCAATCCCGTGCGCCTGGTGAGAGGGGGTCCCCAGACCCCTTCTCGGCTACACTAAGGCGGGGGGGGTAACAGGCGCGCGTAGCGTCTCCTACGGACCCCCCTCCTTCCGCGACGGAGTAGGTTGGAGGACGCCGCCTCCCTCTCCCGCTCCGCTGCCTCCTTCTGCGACATCACGTCCTCGCAGAAGGAGACCATGGCAGACCACGTCTCGTCGCTACCGAGCATCGTGTCGATGACGCTCGGCAGCGAAAGGTCCGGTCCCACGTGCGCTGCCAGTTTGAGCCTTTGTGAGGCCCAGGCGTCGCACCCCAGCAGAGTGTGACGAGCCGTGTCCATCGGCTCATCACACTCGTGGCAGGCCGGGGTCGGTTCCCGGCCCGCTATTTTGTGCAGGTACTTACCGAAGCAGCCGTGTCCGGTAAGGACCTGCACCAGCCGGAAAGTCAGGGTCCCAGAGCGCCGCGATAGCCACCGGACTAGGTGAGGCCTTATCGCCTCCACCGTATCCCGTCCGGCTGCCGGGGACCCCAAATTCTCCTCCCAGAGTCGTATCAGAGCCTCATCCGCCTTGGCTCTGACCCGACACATCTCGATGGGGTTTGGCCACTCGCCTCGCCCTCTGATGTCCACCCTGCAGCGGTGTACTTCCGCGAGGACCCCAGCCTGGAGTTCCCAGGGGGGGTCACCCGCTAGCAGGGTGGCCGCCGTCCACGACACTGTACGGTACCCTCGTATCGCTCTCACCGCTATAATCCTCTGGGGCCTCCTTAGAAGGATTTTGTTTTTAGCAGTGAGAGCATCCGCCCATACCGGAGCGCCGTACAGTGCCATGCTTCGGATGATGCCCGAGTAAAGGCGTCTGCAGGGCGAACCCGGACCCCCCACATTGGGCAGCAGTCTGCCGAGAGCGGCAGCGGCGGCCACCAGCTTCGGGGCGAGTTGGACAAAGTGTGCCCCGAAGCTCCATCGTCCGTCCAGTACGAGGCCCAGATACTTCATCTTGGCCCCGATTAAAACCTCTTCACCCAAGAGGGTGATGCGCGCGCCCCTGGGCGGTCCCCTGCGTGGGCCGTGGAATAGGAGGGCCTCCGTTTTCGACGAGACCCTCAAGCCCAGCGACGCAATTCTTTTGACCACCAAGTTCGTAACGGTGGTGGCCAATTGCGCCGCCTCCGCGTACGAGCTGCCCCGGGCGTAGACGAGGGTGTCGTCTGCGTAGCAGACGACCCCCGCCCCAGGGGGAACCGGCTCCCGCAGGAGCCAGTCATACCCGATGTTCCATAGGATCGGACCCAGAACCGACCCCTGTGGAACACCGCACCTCATGCGCCGCTCGTGCAGTCGCCCGTCACCGTCCTCCCACACTACTGCTCGGCCCTGAAGGTACGCCTTCAGCAGCCTTCTGAGATACGGAGGAACCCCATGATATCGGAGTGCCTCCGCGACTGTCTCAAAGGGAAGGCTGTTGAAGGCGTTTGCTATGTCTAGCGACACCCCCAGGACAACCTCCCCATCCCTCACGGCTCCTTTTGTGATTCCCTTCAGGGCGGTCAGAGCGTCGATTGTCGACCGCCCCGACCGGAAACCGTATTGGGCCTCCGAAAGCGGTGGCCCCACCTCCTCCAGGTGTTGGACGAGACGGGCAGCGAGAATTTTTTCCAGTAATTTGCCCGTCTCATCCAGCAGTACAATGGGTCTGTACGCCGAAGGGGATTCGGGATCTCCCCCCTTAGGCAAAAGGCACAGACGACCCACTTTCCATGGCTTCGGAAACTCTCCGCCGGCTATGCACGCGTCGAAGAGTTCCCGAAGCCTGCCGCCCAGGTGCTTGAGGGCGAGCGCAAGCACTCGCCCTGGGACGCCATCGGGACCCGGTGCCATCTTCCTACCGCGAAGACGTTCCAGGGCTATCTTCATCTCCCCCTCCGTGACTGGAGGTGGTACTTTCTCATTCAGCAGCTGGAGAGGGGGCGCCATTATGGGAGGTGAGTGGCTTGGCTGGTCGGGGAATAACTCTCCGACCACCCTCTCCACCAGATCTGGCGCGAGGGTCTCCGTGAGCGGGGCGCCCCTGGTGCGCAGCTTATTTCGCGCTGCGCGATAGGGACGCCCCCAAGGATCTCCGTCCAGCCCAGCCAGGATTTCTTCCCTGGCCGCAGATTTCGCCTGACTAATGGCGAGCTGTAGGGCCTTCTTTGCGGTCTTATATAGGCCTCGCAGATCTTCCTCCAAGCCCGGATCGCTCCCGTTGCGTCTACGGCAACGGGTGTACAGCCGCCGGGCTCTGTTGGCCGTCGACCGGAGAGCCGCGATCTCCGGTGACCACCAATACACCGCGCGGCGCCGAGAACATCGACCTGCCCTTGGCATGGCCGCATTGCACACCCTGGTTAGGGCTGTGCGCATGCTACCGGCCAAATCGTCTACATCGACGTTGGCTCCCACAGCTGTCCCAGAGGTGGACCATTTTTGCACAATGGCCGCCTTCTCCGCCAGCTCGGTGTCAATTCGGCTTACATTCCACCTGGGGAAGGTGCTGGGACCTCTGGAGGCCACAGCACCAATGCCAGGAAGGGAGGAGACCTCAAACCGGACATAAAGGTGGTCCGAGAGAGTCTCCACCCCGTCCTCTACTCTCCATCCGGACACCCTGCGCGCGACAGCTGGGGTGGCAAACGAGAGGTCCACCACCGACCCTCCATTGTGCCGTATGCAGGTGTGGGCCGTCCCCCTGTGGAGCAGAGACAACCCGGATAGTAGGCCCCATAACTCGACCGCCTCTCCCCGGACGTCTGTTTTGGCGTTGCCCCAGGCCCGGGATTTTGCATTGAAGTCGCCAAGAACCACGACGGACCCCGACGACCTGCGAGCCACGGCGGCCCTGACGGAGTCGAGGAACACCTCAAACTCCGCCAGGGGACGGTTGGGGGAGAAATACACGCCGACTACGGTGTACTCCCCCCAGACGGCAACGACGTACCCCGCTCCCCTCTCCACGGTTGATAGGGGCGGGCCAACCGCCATTCCGGCTACGACCGCAACCGAGCCATCTAAATCCCCAATCCAGCGTGGGTGAGGCTGGGTGGGGACAAAATATGGCTCGCACGCAACCGCGACATCCACCTCCCACTGCGCAAGGGATTGCAGGAAAAGATCCTGTGCCCCCGCGCAGTGATTCAAGTTCGCCTGTAGGAAGCCATGTCTTTGTCTGATCATTGTGACATGGCTTCTACAGGCGGTTGATCCCGCACTACGCTTCGGGCAGCTGGCGAAGGACCAGCTGTCTTTCCTCTTTTTCGGGGAGCTTTGCAGGCGCCACTTCCCAATTCATGGCCCGCTGCGAGGCCCAGGTCGGAACAGACCGCGCAGCGCAAAACTCCAGTGCACTTGGCACGTACATGACCTGCAACGCCACACCGAAAACAAACGGCGCTGCGATCGGTCTCCGTAGGGCAGAGCGCTCGTGTGTGCG
This sequence comes from Napeogenes sylphis, assembly GCA_959347405.1. NCBI lineage: Eukaryota > Metazoa > Arthropoda > Insecta > Lepidoptera > Nymphalidae > Napeogenes > Napeogenes sylphis. The sequence goes on from OY365789.1 coordinate 74,473, forward strand.
CCGGTTCCTGACACCGGAAGCACCGCATAGGGCGCTCTTCCAAGAGCTCGACCCCGGCCGAGCTCCAACCCACAAGCAGGCGGCCCGCAGCCAGCAGGGCCTTGGCCGTGTCAACGGGGCACCGGGTAATTGTACTCCCCATGGCCCCAGAGCCCCAACGAATCTCACCGACACGAAGAGACTCGCTGCGACAGTTTGTGACGCGGCAAATCGCCGTCGCGATCTTCTCCATCGTGGCAGAGTCGTCCAGACCCTTGATTTTCACTGAGACCCTTTTTACGGGTCGGACGACATCTGCTACGCCATCAAGTGCTGGGCGCAGAGTTGTGGCAAAACTTTCCGCCTTATCTAGAGCCGCTTTGGGCAGTTCTAGCAACCTGGCACCAGTGGCGCACCGCCGGATCTTTAGTCCGCTTTCAAGTCCTAAAGCACCGAGATCCACTTTCTCCGCTGCACGTTCTAGGACTTGAGCGTAGGTGACGCCTTTTTCAGCCGCCTCAGTGTTCAGTGTTATTATCACTGCTGGCGACCGAGGAGATGGCAGCTTAGTCTGGGACCTTTTTCCAGCTTTCTGACCCGTCTTGGCTTTTTTATTTTCACTTCCCTTTTTTGGAAGTCTCACAACTTTAGCAGCACCACTCAACGACTGAGGCATGCCAGGTGGTACAGACTTTTGAAGAGTCTTTTTCTTACCTCTTTTTACAATGGTCGTCCACTCAGAAGACGCACTAGACGGTCCTACATTAGACGCCCGCATCGAAGTCGTTTTGGTCAAAGTATTCACGGGCAGGGAAGGTGCACCTGTGCGCTGATTAGGACGTGCATCCAGATTCCCTGACGCAGTCATGGCAGCCTCCTTTCTCCTATCTGCAGCAAGAGGCGGACGGAGATTCTTTTCTGGAAGGAGGCGATCTTCGATATTTCGGAAACGGGCGTTCATCATTACGCCCACCGATGAAATCACCGAGCGCCTAAACTCCTCGAAAAACTCTGTATTAAGAGATGGAGTTTCAGCAGCTGCAACGGCTGTTTTGGTTGCAGCCGCCTTCATCTCGGCAAACTCGCGTCTGTGAACTTTGAGTTTTGCCCGTAGGTTTTCTACCTCACGATGGAGACGCGAGTTGTCGGCATTAAGACGACGAGTCTCCTCCTGCCAGAGCCTCGACTGCCTCAAGAAGTTCTCTGGTAGACTCCTTAATAATTCGCCGTATGCCACCCTTGAGGTTCTGAGACTTCCGGCAGGCCTCCAGGATAGCTGTAGAGCTGCGTCCCGCGAATGCCCGTAATGCCTCCGCTCCCATCATATCAGGGTCGTCCCTGTGCCATGACTCCAGGAACGACTCCTCATCAGAGTCACCTATTAGCACGGATGGAACGGGCACCTTACGAAAGGCCTGCGATGTAAGATTTCTCTCATATTGGTTAAGGGCCCGCTGATCAGCTTTCGCCCGGGCGAGCCCACTACCACGCTTTAAGCTTTTGCGTCCGCGCCGGGCGGTGCTCCATTTCGAGGATGGAACACCAGGCTCCGCCTCACTTCCGGACGCATCGCTAAGAAGTCGAACGACTTCCGAAAAATGGCGCTTTCTTCTCTCACTCACTTCACCGTCGGACATTACAATCCTGCAAGTACGTGATTTGGTACTTTTAGGAAGCACCGCCTTTCCACAAGGAATTTCAAAATCGAGATTCTCGCCAGTGTCATTTGCAGAAGACCCGACCAACGGCGTCGGATCATTTGCAACCAAATCGTCAGCATCCAAATTATACAGAAAATCAGAGTCATAATGCATAGCAAGGTCGTCGTGTTGGCCCTGAGAAGGGCCCTTTGGTTGGTCCTGAGAAGAACCTTTTGGTTGGCCCTGAGAAGGGCCCTTTGGTTGGTCCTGAGAAGGACCTTTTGGTTGGCCCTGAGAAGGGCCTTTTGGTTGGCCCTGAGAAGGGCCTTTTGGTTGGCCCTGAAAAGGGCCTTTGGAGAATCTTCCTTTACTGTTACGTAAAGAAAGCATGACGTCAGCAATAATACCGAACGCACCCAAGTATCGTCTGCAAGATTCAGTCACCCGCCTGCCACCTGCGTTACCGGGGTCAGGACGGGGTCGATTCCCGGCCCGCTATCTGGTGCAGGTACTTACCAAAGCAGCCGTGCCCGGTAAGGACCTGCACCAACCGGAAGGTCAGGGTTCCCCAGCGACGCGAAAGCCACCGGGGTAGGTGAGATTTGATCGCCTCCACCGTCTCCCGGCCGGCAACTGGGGACCCCAAGTCCTCTTCCCAACGTCGGATCAGAACCGCATCCGCCTCGGTCCTAACCCGACACACCTCGATCGGGTTCGGCCTCTCGCCTCGCGCTCTGGCGTCCACCCTGCAGCGGTGTACCTCTGCGAGGACCCCTGCCTGGAGTTCCCAGGGGGGGTCACCCGCTAGCAGGGTGGCCGCCGTCCACGACACCGTACGGTACCCCTGTATTGCTCTCACCACTATGATCCTCTGAGGCCTCCTCAGGAGGACCTTATTTTCGAGCATTCGACCATACGGGAGCACCGTACAGTGCCATACTCCGGATTATTCGAGAGTAGAGGCGTCTGCAGGCCGAACCTGGACCCCCCACATTGGGCAGCAGTCTGCCGAGGGCGGCGGCGGCGGCTACGAGCTTCGGGGCAAGTTGGACAAAGTGTGCCCCGAAGCTCCATCGTCCGTCCAGGATGAGGCCCAGATACTTCATCTGGGCCCCGACCACCACCTCTACACCCCGGACGGCGATGCGCGCTCCCCGGGGCGGTCCCCTTCGTGGGCCGTGAAATAAGAGGGCCTCCGTTTTCGACACGGAGACCCTCAGGCCCAGCAGCGCAATTCTGTCCACCGCCAAATTCGTAGCGGTGGTGGCCAGTTGCGCCGCCTCCGCGTAGGACCTGCCCCGGGCGTGGACGAGGGTGTCGTCTGCATAACAGATTACCCCCGCCCCTGGGGTCACCGGTTGACGCAGGAGCCAGTCGTACCCGATGTTCCACAGGATCGGACCTAGAACCGACCCCTGTGGAACACCGCAGCCCATACGCCGCTCGTACAGCCGCCCGTCGCCGCCCTCCCAGACTACTGCACGGTCCCAGAGGTACGCCTCCAACAGCCTTCCGAGATACGGAGGCACCCTGTGATATCGGAGTGCCTCCGCGATTGTCTCAAAGGGAAGGCTGTTGAATGTGTTCGCTATATCTAGTGACACCCCCAGGACAACCTCCCCCTCCCTCACGGCCTCCGTTGTGAGGCACTTCAGGGCGGTCAGGGCGTCGATTGTCGACCGCCCCGACCGGAAACCGTACTGGGCCTCCGACAGCGGAGGCCCCACCTCCTCTAGGTGTCGGACGAGACTGTCAGCTAGGATTTTTTCCAACAGCTTGCCCGTCTCATCCAGCAATACTATTGGCCTGTAGGCCGAAGGGGAATCGAGCGGACGATCTCCCCCCTTCGGCAACAGGCACAGCCGACCAACTTTCCACGGCTTCGGGAACTCTCCCCTGGCTAAGCACGCGTCAAAGAGTTCCCGAAGCTTTCCCCCCAGATGCTCAAGGGCGAGCGCGAGCACTCGCCCTGAGACGCCGTCGGGCCCCGGTGCCGTCTTTTTCCCGCGAAGACATCCATCTCACCGTCCGTGACTGGAGCGCGCTAGGGACGCCCCCACGGATCGCCGTCCAGTCCGGCCAGGATTTCTTCCCTGGCCGCAGTTTTAGCTCGACTTATGGCGAGCTGCAGGGTCTTTTTTGATGTTTGGTACAGACCCCTCAGCTCCTCCTCCAGGTCCGGATCGTATCCGTTGCCCTTCGGCAACGGGTAAAAACTCTCCTTGCCCTGTTGGTGGCCGTCCGGAGAGCCTCAATCTCCGGCGACCACCAATAAACCTGTCGACGCTGAGGGCGTCGCCGCGCCCTCGGCATGGCCGCATCGCACACTCTTGTTAGAGTTTTCCGCATGCAGCCAGCCAGCTTGTCAACGTCGGTGCTGGGACCCACCACCAACCCGGAGGCAAACCATCTTTGCACGATGGCCGCCTCCTCCACCAGCTCGGGGTCGAGCTGGCTCATATTCCACCTGGGGAACGAGCTGCGACCCATGGGGGCCCCAGCACTACCACCCAGGAGGGGGGAGACCTCAAATCGGACATAAAGATGATCCGACAGAGTCTCTTCCCCCTCTTCCACCCTCCATCCGGATACTCTGCGCGCGACAGATGGGGTGGCGAACGAAAGGTCCACCACGGACCCCCCATTGTGTCGCACGCAGGTATGGGCCGTTCCCGTATTCAGCAGGGACAGCCCAGAGAGGAGTCCCCACAATTGGACTGCCTCTCCCCGAACATCGGTTTTGGGGTTCCCCCATGCCCGGGACTTGGCGTTAAAGTCGCCGAGGACGATTATCGATCCCGGCGACCTCCGTTCCACAGCGGCCCTGACAGAGTCGAGAAAGACTTCGAACTCTGCCAGAGGACGGTTTGGGGAGAAGTACACACCGACGACAGTGAACTCCCCCCACATCGCCACCGCGTACCCAGCTCCTCTCTCCACGGCTGAGAGGGGAGCACCGTCCACCATCCTGGTTACGATCGCCACCGAAGCATCAAGGTCACCTACCCAGCGCGCATCAGGGTGGGGGGGGACCAAGTATGGCTCACAAGCCACCGCAACACCTACCTCCCACTGCGCCAGGGACTGCAAGAATAGATCCTGGGCCCTGGCGCAGTGGTTCAAGTTCGCCTGTAGGAAGCCGATATGTCCGCAACTACCCATTACTCAGACATATCGGCACCCCTGGCGTCCCCAACATTTGCGGTGATGGCAGTGGGGGCGGTCCGTGCCCCTAAGCCAAATCGTCCCTTTACAGGGAGAGGGTTGCACTCCCTCCCGCCCATCAAGTGCGTCGCCGGCAATTTAGCGGCAGCACACACAGCACACCTTCGGACCTCGGCCGTGCAGTTAGCCATGCAGTGACCGTCCTCCCCGCAACGGAAGCACAATCCACTACGGTCGACCAGGGAGGGGCACGTCTCTCTGGTGTGACCGACCCCATAACACCGGTAGCACCTTAGGGGGCGCTCGTCTAGGAGACGCACCTCGGCCTCCGCCCACCCCACCATAAATTTGGGCGCCTGCGTGACAGCCCTAGCCGCTATTACCGGGCATTCTACTACACATACCCCCATCCCGCGGGGGCCCGACACGATCCGGTGCACCTTCAGTTGATCCACCGAACATCCACCGACCTGAGACACTGCAGCGGCTACACGCTCTGGAGTAGCTGAGTCTCCGAGACCTACGCTTTCAGCTCAGACGACACTTTCAGCTCTACGCATTTGACGGGGCGCGCAACATCTGCCACCCCGTCAAGTGCCACCCTAAGCCTCGATGCGAGGGCGTCGGCCTTCTCAGCTCCCTGGGAGCCAGCGATCTCCAGCACCCTAGCACCATTGGCGGAGCGACGAAAGTTGATAGAGTCAATGCCCAACTCCATCGGGTTGACCGCCGCCTCCGCCCGCCCCATAATCTGGGCGTAGGTGACACCCATCTCCACCGCCCCCGGCCGCAGTGTGATCGTCACTGCGGCCGTTTTGGGTAGCGTGAGTTTTGGTTTCTGCCGAGGCCTCGCCATCGGATTCGTCGACGCCGAAGTCCCTGTCACCACAGGGGAAGAGGATTTCTTCCCCTTCCCCTTCTTTTTTTTCCTGTGCTGGACTTGTGTCCAGCTCTTCTCCGGGGCACCAGAATGCTCCGGGAACAGTGCAACAGCAGGTGCCGGGGTTCGAGCCTGAGACGGCGTGACGACCGCCGGAACCACAGTCGCAGGGCGACGTTTCGATAACGCCCCCTTTTCACCCTTGCCTACCGCCTTATCTTTCTCTCCGGCCACCGTAGCAACGGGACGAGCAGCGGCCGCCCGGCCCTTTTGGGTTGCTATCAGCGTAGCGACGCTTACAGCCTCACTGGACATAGCAGCGTTCTCCCGGTTCGCCCTGAGAAGGGGGCGAACGCTTACCTCCGGGAGAAGGCGCTCCTCAATGGCCTCGAATCGGGCACTAATCATAGTCCCCATCGAGGTAATCATGGAGCACCTCCACTCCTCCCAGAGCTCCTCCAAACCAACCGGGGGGACCATGGGCACCACCGGTGCGGGGGGAGGGCATGTCTCCTTTGTGGCCGAAGCAGCCTTCATCGCCTCGAACTCCCGGCGATGGGCTTTAACTTCGGCCTTTAGCGCCTCCACTTCCCGGCGAAGGCGTGCGTTGTCAGACCGGACCTTCCGGACTTCCTCGGATGCCGTCCGCGTCCGAGTCAAAAACTCCATCTAAGGCAGCCCCACGAACAAGGCCGCCCCAGGAAGCTGAACGGGACCTCGCATCCCGGTACTCCTGTAACCGAGCTAAAATCACTCACTAGAGAGCACCGGGCCCCTCCCCAGCCAGCTAGGAAGCTGACCCCAAAAACGCTGACCACATGGCAGCAAACCTTTCCTTTGGCTACGAACCAGGTACTAACCCTCGTAGCCAACCATCACCCCACCGGGTAGTACAATTGCAAAATTTCAGCCATCTCCAGAAGGGAACATCCATCAGGCAATCTTCCGCGACCCAGCGACGATGCGGTCTCTTCAGACCCCTTCACGTTTGTAATGGAGGACAGATGGTCGTCTCTCCATTAAGCAGCAGTTTCGAGTAGCGTGCAAGAACACGCCCACGCCTACTCGGGCTAGTTTAAAATGGGTGTGGGACTCCCCCGAGTCTCCCACCCACTAGCAAATGTTAGGGAGGAAGGTGACGCACGAACGCTTCCCTTCGACGTCCTCTTCTCCGACGGCGGATGGTTAGATCGCTTGCAGCTTCTCTTTCTCTTTCCGCATCTTCTTTGGTAGACATGACCTGCTCACAAAATGACTCAACCGCTTCCTACGATGCTATGCTTGTTACCATGTACCGGACCACAGTTGTTAGAGAGAGATCTAAGCCTATAACGCCAGTCAAAGTATGTCGCTCCTCATTCCAGGCTGGACAATCTTCCAGCGTGTGCTGGGCAGTGTCAACGAGGCAATCGTTGCAGTGGTGACAGACCGCTGTTGGCTCTCTACCTGCCACCCTGTGTAGGTACTCCCCAAAACAACCATGTCCGGTGAGGATCTGGGTGAGCCGGAACGACAGGGAACCATGCCGTCTTGTCAACCACTCATAGAAGACAGGCCCGACTGCCTGGATTGTTCTAAGCCCTGCAGAGGGTTCCGCTAGTCTTCCTTTCCATGCTGTGTTAACAAAGCGTGCAATCGCTCGTCTTATCTTACGGTGCCAATGGGCCTGCACCTCCTCACGTCGATGATACATCATCGTGAGAGCTCTCGCATCGAGGTCCCACGGCAGTGTTCCGGCTAAAAGACAGGCGGCTTCATACGAAACCGTGCGGTATCCACGGATCAATCTGATCGCCATCGCCCTCTGCGGTTTGCGTAACAGAACAATATTTTGTCTATTCAGAGACTCTGCCCACACTGGTGCTCCATACAAGGCCATGGATTTGACGACACCAATGTACAAACGCCTACTCAGAGCATTTGGTCCTCCCAAATTTGGCAACAATCTGGAAAAAGCTGCTGTTGCAATGAGCAGCTTAGGTGTAAGGCGCACAAAGTGAGCGGTGAACGTCCATCTGCTATCGAGGACGAGACCGAGATATCTCATCGTCGACCCGATGCAGATGCGAGTACCGCCCACTATGATGCTGGCGTCTGAAGATGGTGAGTTGCGAGGTCCGTGGAAAAAAAAGGACTTCGGACTTATTGAGAGCCACCTCTAGTCCTAGGCGACGAATACGTCCCTCTACGTGCTCGACTCCAACTGTCGCAAGCATGGAGGCCTGTCTGGGGGTTTTAGCGCGCGCTGTGACTAAGGTGTCATCGGCATAACATGTAATCTCTATTCCATTTATGTTGCCACCTCGCAGGACCCAATCATACCCTATGTTCCACAGAAGCGGCCCCAGAACAGAGCCCTGTGGAACACCGCAAGACATATCGCGCCTTTTCAAGCCATCTCGCGTCGGATAAGATACCGAACGGTCCGACAGGTAGGCGCGGACGATGTTTCTTAAGTAGAGAGGGACGCGATGGTACTTTAGAGCTTCTGTAATGCAGTTCCAAGGAAGACTGTTAAAAGCGTTAGCGATGTCCAGAGACACCGCCAAGACCACTTCCTCACGATCCACCGCTTTTTGCGTCATGATCTTAACCCGCAAGATAGCATCAACCGTAGATCTACCAGGTCTGAAGCCAAATTGGTTTTCTGATAGATCCGGACCCGTGCTTTTGAGGTGGGTAACTAATCGGTTTGCTATTACCCGCTCGAATAATTTCCCAACTCCATTGAGCAAAACGATAGGACGATAAGCAGAGGGGGATTCGGGGAGTCGACCTTCCTTGTGTAGGAGCACTAGCCGGCCAGCCTTCCACTGACGCGGAAACTTTGACTGCGACAGGCACGCGTCCAAAAGACTCCTAAACCTTTCGTCGAGCTCCCTTAGAGTAAGCCTCAATACGCGTCCAGGAATGCCGTCAGGGCCAGGGGCAGTGTTCTTTGATTTTAGCCTATCAATCGCTGCACCGATCTCCCTTTCGGACACCTTGGGTATTTCGTCCTCATCATGTAGCACGGTGTAATTACCCATCTGTGGTGGAACATGATCTCCCCTCATCGGAAACAATTCTGCTACTACACGTTCGGTCTGCTCGGGCTCGAGTGTATGCGTTATTGGGGGAGCCCAGGGTCTAAGTTTCCCCCTTACCATTCTGTATGGCCGACCCCATGGATCTCGGTCCACAGATTCTAACAGCTGCGCTCTAGCCGTGTCCTTCGCACGAGTGATAGCTTCTTTGAGTTCACCTTTCAAAGCGACATAGGTTGAGTGCAGCTCAGCCTCGAGATCCAGGTTTCTGCACCTGCGTCTGCGGCTATGGGTATACTGGCGTCTCGCTGACACGCAGGCTTGACGCAATTGCGCGATTTCCACGGACCACCAGTAAACCTTTCTGAGCGGAGGATTGTGCCTGGCACGGGGCATAGACGCGTCGCAAATCTGCGTCAACGCTTCGCGAAACCAGTCCGCTTCGTTCTCGACCACAATCGGTGCCTCTGGAAGAGCCGCCCAGGTTTGAATGATTGCAGCCTCCATAGCCATGGTGTTGTCTAGGCGTTTTATTTGCCATTTTGGGCCATCATCGATGCAAGACTGGGCTACGTTACGGCGACGAGAACCGGACTGGGAGAGTAACTCGAACCGGATATATCGGTGGTCTGATAGTGTATCCACATCCTCGAGCACTCTCCAGCATTGCACACGGCTTGTTAATGCAGGGCTTGCAAAAGAGACGTCCACAATCGATCCCCCCTGCAGACGCACGCACGTGTTCACTGCCGCCCTATTTAGAACGACCAGCCCAGCAGTCGCTAGCCACTCTTCTAGGAGCTCGCCTCGGGAATTTGAAGTAGGAGAGCCCTAAGCAGGTGATTTTGCATTAAAATCCCCTGCTACTATCACTGGGTAGGGAGTATAGTGACTCACAGTGGCTCCTATTTCGGTGACAAAAGTTTCAAACTCCGATAGAGGTCGATTAGGAGAAAAGTATGCGCCGATAATGACGATGTTGCCCAGTAAGCCAGCGACATACCCGTTTCCTTTCACAACTCTAGTAAACAAGAGTGAAGCATCGCTGGCAGGTGACACTATTGCCACTAATTCATCCCGGTCGCCAATCCAGTTCGTCCTAGACGGGATGTAGTAGGGCTCCGCTACCACTGCCACCTGTACCGACCACTCTGCCAGACTCTGATGAAGTAGGTCCTGAGCTCTGGCACAGTGATTGATGTTACTTTGTAAAAAAGATATCATCGCCATTAGGGAGGATTTCGCAGTAGAGCCTCTTCCCCTGACTTCGCACTAGACGATAGGAGCCGCAATTGGGATGGAACGCTTGCTTTCGTTGTATGCCGAGATTTCGATGTTCAATTGGCGGAACATGAATTGCTGCCAACAATGTGGTTTGCCGGTGCTTTTGCGTCAGCACAAAGAACACTGAAGGGCGGTGCTGAACATGCGTTTGCCTGGTGACCTGGCATGCAACATCGAAAGCAGAGGTTACTCCGATCATTTGGAGAAGGGCATGCATCTCTCAGGTGCCCAGCCTCAAGACAGCGATAACAGCGCCTCGCCCTTGTTGCCAACAGTTTTACTCTGGCTGAGACCCACCCAATAAGCAACCGGCCGTTGTCCGTTACTTTTTTTGCTGCAGCAACTGGGCAACGAACCCAGACTGCAAACAACCCACGGTTGTCCTTGCGCATATGCCCAACTCTAATTTGGCTTTCTGAACAACCTCCCCTACCGGCGAGAGCTGAGACCACTTCTTCCGTTGTGACGGAGTCGTCTAAGTCCGAAATGCGCAACTCTACGCATTTCGTAACTCTAGACACTCGGACGTCTACCTTGTTGAGGGTGGTCTGCAAACGTTTAGCCACTTTGTCTGCTTTATCGCCACTGGCAGCTCCAGGAATTTCCAGAATTCGAGCTCCCGTTGCAGTCTTACGGACTCTAAAGGAGGTAAGTCCTACTTCTGAGAAGTCTGCAGTTTTGGCTTGGCGAAGGATGCTTGCATATGATACTCCCCTTTCTTCTGCTCCAGGCTGCAGGGTAAGTATGATTGCAGCCGAGCGAGATGATCGTAGCTTAGCTGGATTCTTCACCGTTTTCTCCTCTTTTCCTCTAACACTGGGAGCGCCTGCTTTCTTGCGTTTGGATCGCTGTCTCGTAACCTCTACCCAACCATCGTTTGCGGGATCTGGTGGTGCTGTTACTTCCGATCTTTCTTCTTCTTCTTTCTTCTTTCTGGTGGGAACTTCCTCACGGGAGCCTATCGTGGCAATTGAATTGAATTAATGAATAGGTGGTCATCTCCGACAGAGAAGTCAGGAAGCCTACATGAATTTTAACTGCTGATACTATTATATCTGTCGAGTCTAATTTCACAACTTTGTATACAATCTTGCGTAGAACTTGTTACAAAAATAATGAAATAAAAGTGGGTTTGTGTTTAAATTAATTTATTAATATAATCAAAAATAATACAACCACACATTAAACCTTATAATTTATAATGTTAAACAACAAATAGGAGAATTTCTTAAATAATGACATAATGCCAAAAAAGAATGCCAGCTAGACTCAGCGGTGGGTTACTTGAGATAATACTTTATTTTAAATTATATATATATTAATTACTAAAATAGTAATATCCTAGGCGCCACTGACAAATAACAAGCGAAGACATATATATGATCCTCCGGCTTGTCAGTACTGGAGAACCACAGTCAAACACTTGTTCTTTATAAAACTTTCAAAAATGGAAGTGTTGATTACTGATATAAATAAATTTTGTACATCACCATAATATCGGGATTACAATAAAGACGAGCTCCGTAAACTCAGCTAGTCAGGAAGCAGGATACAGGACCAACAGGACGACGCTCCGAAGATTCACGTCTACCCCCGCGAACCAATTATAAATTTACCCGTATCTTCTAGGGTATACGAAAAAAACCTCCTTATGGAGGAAAACGGCCTCGCAAGCACTAATATTAGCCTATGTCGACTCACAGGGTCGAATCAGGACAAATAGAAATATTGTTCCAACAAACTTTGAAACTGCCCGGGAAGTGCCGGCAATAGGAATTATAATTATTCCATATTAAATTATTAGCCCTGCAATTAAACACGCTAATGAATTTAAGAAACAACGCTTCACATGCGTTAATAAGATCACAAATAACTAAAACACTCACCGAAGGCTAATAAGATATTCAATTCGGAAGTGCTTCCGAAAGAAAAGACTCTAAAGGTCACGACATTGAATTTTATAGTCAAAATATGCATAATAAGCAAACAATGTGGCTATGCACACGCCGCGTTACACTAAATGTGGGTAAAATTTATATCAATCGAAAGAAGACCAATATTTAAATAATTTAAGAACAATGCCCTAATTATCTAAATGAAGAAACGAGTGTAATAAATTTATAACAAATTGTTATACTAATAAATATAACAATAAAACAACGTTGGCTGCAACTAAACTTCTGAAACAATATGACAGCTACTTTTAAATCAATATCTAGCGATATGCTATCCTTAATAATGATTAATAAATGAAATTTAGAATAGTAATTATTAATAAAATGTTTATATTTTCAATAACATTTTGGGGACTATAAAGTTAGCTTAAGCTGGCAACATTCAATATCTTAAACAAAAAGAAATGTCACAGACTAATTAAGATATTGTAATTAACTGTCAACAGATAAATAATTTACCTTGTCTACGAATTTGACAGATAATAAGAAATCGATAATATTAAAATTATAAATATTTAATTATCTACAGAAATGAAATTTCTATGTAACAAACTGGACGTTCGATAACGGTCTCGTTAACCTGAGTGCCGCCTGGTTGGATAGTTAAGCTAATACTGCTTTCGGGTGTGTACTGTATAGAGGAGAGAAATGAAGAATACCTCTTATTGATCCACTCTCTGAAACTCCGTTTGGTGGCAACAGGTCTACACATAACATATGAGCCGTACACCGCGTGAAACGCAATCATTGATCTTGGTATCTCTCTTTTAAGCTTCTTTAGGCCGACGTAAGCATATTTACTTGCTTTGGGGACAATCTGAATTTTTTTAACGCGTGGAATCCTCATGGATACACACCTCCATCCAGGGGAAGATGGAAGCGGTTATGTGAGACTCTTACTCACTTAACCAGACGGTCAACACCTCTCCGTCATAATGGAGCGCCACGGGAACGCTTGCGCACACATCCGCGTTGCTCCGACGGAAGGCCGCGTGAGCGACCACCACCTCCATGGAGTGACGCGCCCGGTTGACTTAAGCGCGTCCCACTCCGGTGGCCAGCTTGTTGAATCGCGAAGGGCTCCCCTGCCCTCCACCCAAGCCGGCCGAGTCAAATCAGGACTCCCTCAACGAAGAAGGTGTCCCGATCCGACTCAAACTCCCGGGGCCGGACCACGTCCGAAAACGGTCGTGGTCCGAACCCGAAGCCGCCACCAGCGGCTGGTGTGCGTCGCGGGTGACCCTCCGAAGAAGACCACCCCGACACACGGGGCCGGAAGAGGTACACACATTTGCGCCGCAATTTAAACTGCCACCTGCAGACGACGCAGAATATGCGACCTCGACCGTCCCGCCACCCCGCTAACGGAGCCCTCCCTAGGAAGAGCTACGTAGCCACCTCACCCGGACTAATCATCGTCAGGCGCTATTGTACCTGATGATGACTATTCCGGGCCACCACCCTATCAGCGCAACGGCCTCTACCTCAGCAAGGAAGAGACCGCCACGTACCCCCCACACAACCACGGGACCGCCCCACAGTCCACTCTGCGCACAGAGAAGTACCAGGGGCGACCCCGCTGCTGTCCCCGGTAGAGAGGGCCTGCGCCCTCCCACCTTCAGTGCCCAGGCCAAAAGGCCCGAGCCCACCCCGCAGACAGACCTTCCCTAAAGGCAGCCTGTCCGCCGGCCAGCCATGAACCGGGCACAAACCCCCATGACCGACCTCCACCGCGCCAGGTATCAGCCAGCGGGAGAATCCGAAGGTTCTCAGTAACCGCTGTTGCCCAGGGTGCACCACGAGGAGGTTCCCGGCATCGCACCCCAACCTTTTTTTTTTTTTTTTTTTTTTACGTGGGGAAATCCAGTCGGATACCAGACGGCCTCGGGGGAGACGGTCTGGTTATGCCGGGCTCTAACCGGCTAAAACCCTACGGTGTCCTTCTCGTCGCCATATGCCGGGGTCACGGGAACATCCAGGTGGCAATCTTCCGCGACCCGGCGACGATTCGGTCACAACAGACTTCTTCACATTTAAGGCGGTGGACAGATGGTCGTCCTTCCGCTACACAAACTTTAGAGTGGCATGCAAGGAACACGCCCACGCCAACTCGGGCTAGTATAATAGGAGTGATGGAATCCCCCGAGTCCATCCTCCACTAGCTTATGTTAAGGGGGCAGAAAGTGAGAAAGTGAGCAAGTGAGCTGGTTGCCTCTCTTACTCTTTCCGCGTCTTCTTTTTGCACCATAACTTGGTCACAGAATTTTTGTACGGCTTCCCATGAATTCGAAGTTTGCAGAATGCAGCGAACCACGGCAGGGAGAAAAAGGTCCTGTCCTATTACGTGAGTCAGAGTCACTCGTTCTGTGCTCCAGGCTTGACAAAATTCCAGGGAATGCTGAGCCGTCTCTACAAGGCATCCGGCACAATGGTGACACATTGTGGTTGGTTCTCTGCCTGCTACTCTGTGCAAGTTTTCCCCAAAGCAGCCATGTCCGGTGAGGACCTGCGTAAGATGGAAGGAGAGGGCCCCATGGCGTCTTGTCAGCCACTGTTGAAAGACTGGTCTGACTGCCTCTATGATTCTTAGACCTGCACTCGCTTCTGACAGCCTCTCTCTCCATGCCGCAATGGCATGTTGCGTGATTGCTCGTCTCATTCCCTTTAATGTATTTAGCCGATCACTCTGGACTAGCGTTTCCCCACGTAGTTGGTATATAGTCGTGAGGGCTCTCGCATCCAGGTCCCAGGGTAAAGAAAAGGCTAGAACACAGGCAGCCTCAAAAGATACTGTCCGGTAGCCACGAATCAACCTGATCGCCATCGCCCTCTGCGGTCTACGCAAGAGGGCGACGTTCCGGCTGTTCAGGGACTCGGACCACACCGGGGCACCATACAGGGCCATTGACCTTACGACCGATGTATACAACCGCCTGCTCAGCGTATTGGGTCCACCCAAGTTCGGCAATAACTTCCCAAGAGCTGCTGCCACAGTAAGTAACCTCGGAGTTAGTCGCTCAAAGTGAGCGGTAAAGTTCAATCTGCTATCGAGGACGAGACCGAGATATCTCATCGTCGACCTGATGCAGATGCGGCTACCGCCGACATTGATGTATCTGGCATCTGAGGATGGCGGCTTTCGAGGTCCATGAAAACATAGAGCCTCGGACTTGTTGAGAGCCACCTCAAGACCAAGACGACGTATTCGCTCTACGATGTGCGCTACCCCAGCCTCTGCGAGTAATATTGCTTGCCTAAGACTTTTGGCACGACATGTCACTAAGGTATCGTCCGCGTAACATGTAACTTCAATACCTCTAATATTACCACCGCGCAGAACCCAGTCGTAACCGAGATTCCACAGAAGTGGCCCAAGAACCGACCCCTGTGGAACCCCGCACGACATTTTTCGAAGCTGCTGCCCCTCTCTTGTTGGATATGCAACAGAGCGGTCAAAGAGATAGGCGGATATAATTTGACACAGGTAAGGAGGAACTCTGTGGTAAAAGAGCGCTGTTCTTATGCAACTCCAGGGAATGTTATTAAAAGCATTGGCGATGTCCAGGGACACCGCCAACACTACCTCTCCTTGTTGAACTGCTTCCTGGGCAAGGGTCTTGATACGCAGGATGGCATCCACGGTTGATCTACCGCTGCGGAAACCAAATTGGTTCTCAGCCAAGTTTGGACCAGTTCCTTCTAGGTGGCTTACTATACGACCAGCAATTATGCGTTCGAATAGCTTGCCTACCTCATCGAGCAACACAATGGGACGATAAGCTGAGGGTGACTCTATTGGACGTCCATCCTTATGGAGCAGCACGAGGTGGCCTGTCTTCCACTGTCGCGGAAACTTTGATTGCAACAGGCACGCATCTAGTAGCCTCCTAAGTCTGGGTTCCAATTCCGTTAGACTCAACCCTAGCACCCGACCGGGTATTCCATCGGGACCGGGAGCTGTCTTTTTGGCCTTAAGCTTTGTCACCGCTACACCGAATTCCGTGTCAGTTATTAGCGGAATTCCGGTTAGATCGATACCACCTGTTGAGGGAGCCATGAAAGGTGGTGAGAACTCGACTGCCCTCGGGAAGAGTGTTTTAACTATCCGATCTGATAGCTCTGGTTGGAGAGTCTGGGTTAATGGTGGGGTCCAGGGTCGGAGCTTTCCACGCACCATCCTGTAGGGCCTCCCCCACGGATCTCTGTCAACAGATTGAATGAGCTCTGCTCTGGCTGCATCCTTCGAGCGTGTTATGCAGTTCTTTAGTTCTTCTTTCGCTGCGACGTAAAGAGAGTAAAACTCTGCCTCAAGATTCCAGTTTCTGCGCCTTCTTCTGCGACTGCGAGTATATTGGCGTCTCGCCGATATGCAAGCCGATCGCACCCCACCCTTTTTTTTTTTTTTTTTTTTTTTTTGCCGTAAAAAATGCTTTATGCATACCACGGGGAGATTGAGGCCTCCCCGGGGTTATGTGGGATTGCCAAACGGGCCTACCCACTAAAACGACCGGTGACCTCTCCGAAGTCGTGGCCTCAACGCGCACGCAGGGTACTTGTCGCAATCACTGCGTGCGCAGAGGACGGGACGACTACGTCCGCTTCCGGACTCATCGGGGAAAGGGAATGCCGTAGAGGTCACTAGGCATTCCCCCGCGCTAGGGTCTTTGCCGCGCGTAACGGGGGCCTTTCCCCGTCACGCGCGAACCCTGCTACGGCTGCTGGAGCTGCGCATGTAGACGTCTCCTGCGGCCAGCTCTCTTGCGTCGGCATGGTTCCGCGTTGGGATCGCTTTCGCGGAACCGTTCCGAAGACTCCTTCTGCGTCATGATGGTCTCGCAGAAGGTAGCAACCGTTTTCCAGTTTCTCTCGCCGTCCAGCATTCGTTGAACGACAGTGGACAGCGAGAGATCTTCACCTATTACGGCGGTAAGGGCATCGCGTTCACTTGCCCACGCCGGACAGAATTCGAGCGTGTGTTGCGCCGTGTCCTCATCGTGCCTGCACTCATGGCACCTTGACGTGCCCTCTCTCTGTGCTTTTGAGTGCAGATAACTGCCAAAGCAACCATGACCAGACAGAATTTGCACCATGCGGAACGTCAATGTACCATGATGCCTGTTCGTCCATTCGATCAACACTGGGCGTATCGCCTCTATCGTTCGGCGACCTGCTGTGGGTTCCTCCAAACGTTGGAGCCATCGCCTTTGGGTTTTGCGCTGTCCTTTTTCACGCCAGCGCTCTACCACAACCGGCATAATGCGCCGGAAGCCCACTTCAGCGCGGAGTGCTACTCGGCGTCTATATATTTCCGCCAGCACCTGAGCGTCTAGGTCCCAGGGCGGAGTTCCAGCTAGCACGCATGCCGCCTCGTAAGATACGGTGCGGTAGCCTCTTATCATCCTTATCGCCATCGCCCGTTGAGCTCGACGCAGAAAGACCTGGTTGGTGACAGAAAGGGCATCCACCCAGAAAGGTGCCCCATAAAGCGCCATAGAGCGCTCTGTTATATACTTGCCTTGTATATAATAATGCCTAATGTGCCTAATATATTCACCTAGTCAGCCCTTTTCGATTTCTCATAGTATTTTTATTAAGATGATAGTTCAGTTCGAATCCATCTTCCGCGCGTGACACTTGCTCTTTTAATTAAGTCCTTATATAGTGAATTAAACATTGTTTTTTAAAAAGGGCTTTCTCCGAAACCTTATAACAATTTGGTGGCAGCGGTGGGATACCGATGGTGAAGGTATCCTTGGGACGTCTCCGTTGAAGTTCTTAAATAAAGTGATTATCAAAGTTATCGCGAGTGTCAAAAGTGCAATAATAATAATAATAATAAAAATCTCGAACTCATTTCTACGATACAGAGATCGTCGTAATATTCTCGATAATATAATTAAGAAGTAAAACATCCGTAAATCAAATCCTAAAGAAGGCTGCCTTACGACTTGATTCCTGTGACTATATATTTAAATTGTTTGGTGTAAATCAAATTTCTTCTATCACATTATACATCGTGTTCCCGAAAAGAAAACATGTTCCAGTATATTGCCTGCATGTTCCTGTAAGTTTAATTAACATTATCTCAGTGACAGTGAAAAGTAACTGTAATCGTGTGTGTTCTACTATATTTTAATATCTTAAGTAATTATTGTCAAAATAATTAATATTCTCATCGCAAATAATTTATAACTTTGAATATTACTGTGACACAATTCTTAGAATTATCTTATCATATATTGTTATTGAATAACTTAGAACTGTAACTTGAAACCACCTTAGTGGCCGTCTATCACATCGAATACTTTTATATTTATTGTTGTGAATATACAGCATTGAATAAACTTAAATGTCTCGGGAAGCTCAATTAAAAATTGAAAAATCTGAATTTGTCGACATTGGAACCCTTTTTAAATTTATTAAACCATTTGATGGTACACGAGAAAAATTAAATTCCTTTCTAACAAACTGTGACAATGCTATTAGTTTAGGCTCCGAGTCTCAAAAATCAATCTTATTTAAATATATATTGTCACAACTCCAGGACAAAGCTGAAACAGCTTGCTCAATTAAAGAATTTGATTCTTGGGAACAACTAAATAGCTTTTTAAAAACTCAGTTCGGCGAGAAAAAACTTTATGCTCACTTACTCACCGATCAACAGGAATGTAGACAGCTTAATAATGAACCCGTAAATCAATTTGCACTGCGCGTTGAGACCTGTCTTTCAAAGCTCTTAACAGAAATAACTCTATCTAATAAAAAGAAATCTGAATTATCTGGCCGTACAGCAGCTATGGAAGATTTGGCACTTCACACATTTTTACTTGGGTTAAAACCTGACTTATCCAATCTAGTTCGAAGCAAAAATCCGTCTTCGTTAAACGAAGCTATTAACATGGCAGTGTCTGAGGAAAAAATTCTCAATTTATTTGCTAAACGCAATTTTCATACTCCATTACCGCCACGTCAAAATTCAAAATCTCAATATCCGTTTAGACCTTCTAATACAGCTGGGAATTCAAAATCTGTAGCACCGAGACAGTTTGACAGAAATAATCAAGATCAATTTTGTCGATATTGTAAAAAAACAGGACACACAATCGAAATATGTAGGAAACGTATGTATAACAATAATAAATTTAAGGTTCCACAGACATCCCAATCTCAACAACGTCCAAATCAAGAATATCTTCCTAAGCCTTATCCTGCCCGCGTTAACTGTGTGGTTGACGAAAATATATGTCAAGATCCCGAGTCTCAACCAACTTGTAATGTCGAAAATTATGAATATTACAATGAAGAAAATCATTTAAACGAATAATGGGCTCACGGAGGTGTCTCGTGAAGCCCACAATACAATCTATAGCTACTACCTTCAATGATAATGACACCCTATCTGAAACCAAGGACCACACGGGTAACCAGCCCCAAGCAAGCGTCCAATTTTCCAAATCCAAGGACCACGCGGGTAACCAGCCCCAAGCAAGCGTCCAATTTTCCAAATCCAAGGACCACACGGGTAACCAGCCCCAAGCAAGCGTCCAATTTTCCAAATCCAAGGACCACACGGGTAACCAGCCCCAAGCAAGCGTCCAATTTTCCAAATCCAAAGACCACAAGGGTAACCAGCCCCAAACAAACGTCCAATCTTCCAAGTCCAAAGACCACAAGGGTAATCAGCCCCAAACAAGTGTCCAATATTTTAAATCCAAAGATTATGAGAATAACCAACTCCTAAATAGTGACCTAAAAGTATATGAAATAGCATGTATTCCTAACAAAATATCCTTACCTCATATCCTCGTTCAAACTTCTATCAATAAAAAACCTCTAATGTTACTTGTCGATACCGGATCTTCTGTGTGTCTCCTTCAGAAATCCGCTGTTCAGGAATTCCCACTCCTGAAACTCAATAATAACATAATTAAATTAAAAGGTATAGATAGTTCTGAAGACTCGGTACCTACCCTAGGTGACTTTAATATGAACCTAATATTTAATAAAGAATCTATTTCTTTTACCTTTCATGTAGTTGATCAAATAAACTTATTTTATGATGGAATAATAGGAAATGATTTACTTACTCATTTTCAATGTTCTATTGATTACAACCGACAAATACTTAATATAGATAAAAATAAAATTAAACTAAATTTTTCTGACCCAACTTACCAAATCCCAGCTCGCTCTGAAATTACCGTGGAATTTTCATTCATTAACCCTGAAATAAAAGAAGGTCTTATTCTTGATCAACACATAACTGAAACACTATTTATTGCTAATTGTTTAGACCATGTAAAAAAAATAATCGCATAAATCTTACCATCCTGAATACTTGTGAAAAACCTGTAACTTTAAATTCCAATTTACAACTTACCATAGTTCCAGTTGATTATAAATCATGCCAGTCATATAACACAAATAAAACATGTTTAGATAGAACTAATGAAGTTTTGAAACTTCTTCGCGTCACACATTTAAATTCTGAAGAAAGTGAAGCCCTTTATGATATGTGTTCTAATTACTCAGATATATTTCACTTACCTGACGACTTACTTACTTCAACTGATAGTATCCATCACGAAATTCGAACATCTTCTGACCAGCCTATTAGCGTGAAATCCTATAGATTTCCCGAAGTACACAAACAAGAAGTGAACTCCCAAATTCAAAAGATGCTCAATCAGAAAATTATCCAACCCTCCTTATCTCCTTGGTCTTCCCCAATATGGATTGTTCCAAAGAAAATCGACGCTTCTGGCCAAAAGAAATGGCGTGTCGTGATAGATTATAGAAAACTAAATGATAATACCATCGGTGAAACCTATCCTATTCCCAACATTGTGGAAATTCTTGATCAATTGGGTAATTCCAAATATTTTTCAACCCTCGACCTTGCTTCCGGGTTCCACCAGATTAAGATGGCACCACGAGACGCTTGTAAAACAGCATTTAGCGTCCCTCAAGGGCATTTTGAATTTAATAGAATGCCCTTTGGTTTAAAGAATGCTCCATCTACTTTTCAACGCTTAATGAATAATGTCCTTACGGGTCTCCAAGGAGAAAGGTGTTTCGTATATTTAGATGACATTGTCACATATTCTCATGATCTTCCTACCCACATAAAGAATCTAACTGCAGTGTTTGAAAAACTTCGTAAATTTAATTTAAAATTACAACCTGACAAATGCGAATTCTTGCGGAAAGAAGTTGGTTACCTAGGACACGTTATCACTGAAAACGGCTTAAAACCAGATCCCAATAAAATAAAATCCGTTCAAGAATTCCCTATCCCAAAATGTTCCAAAGATATAAAATCCTTTTTAGGCTTAATATCTTACTATAGACGATTTATCCCAGAGTTTTCAAAATTATCCAAACCTCTTACAACACTCCTAAAAAAAGATACTCCTTTTAATTGGACAAATGAACAACAGTTAAGCTTTGAAATATTAAAAAATAAACTGGTCACTGCCCCAGTTCTTATTTACCCAGACTTTACCAAAACCTTTAACCTCATTTGTGACGCATCAAACTACGCGATATCCTCTATTCTTTCTCAAGGGCCAGTCGGAAAAGATCATCCTGTAGCCTATGCATCCAGGACTTTAAATAAATGTGAAATCAACTATAGCACCACGGAAAAAGAGTTATTAGCAATAGTTTGGGGTTGCAAAACTTTTAGACCATATTTGTTTGGTCGGAAGTTTGTTATTGTTACAGACTGTTTGTTGTTGTTACAGATTGTCCATTAAAATGGCTTTTCAATCACACTGACCCAAGCAGTAAATTACAACGTTGGCGTCTCCAACTTCAAGAATTTGAATATGAAATTATATATCGAAAAGGTAAATTAAACTCTGCAGCGGACGCCCTCTCTCGATATCCTGTTAATCCCGTATACCCAGAGAATATAACTGATACGGACTTGATTGATCTTGGTACATTAGATATTAGCCCTTTTAATGCGGAAACTCTTGATTTCAGTCCTTTAAATCTGCCAAGTATAGAAAGCTTATCTCATAATCCTAATCCTACTTCTCCTCCAGCACCCATAATTGAAGGTCCAAATCTAAATCCTGAATCAAATATCGAACCTCAACCTACTACTAGCAGCCAAATTCCTCCCTTACAAGATCCAAGTCCTGAAACAAATCTTCCTATTCCAAACTTAATCGACCATGCTGATACCTACTCTAAATTTCTAAAATCTACTTCAACTATAAAATATAACACAACGATTGTGGAGCATAATGATACTTTATTAAAAAGTCAAGATAAAAACCTAGTAATACCCACATCTCTTGACCTCGACGAATCTATCCCTTATGTTCAAGATATTCTGTTGAACTCTCCAGAATCCGAAACATTCATAAACTCGGAGAGAACCCTACTCTCATTTAAACCATTTGTTCATAACGGTAAAAACTACCATTTCTTATTCATTAAGGTACACCACTTCGATAACTGTTCCTATAATGACATCTTTGAATCCATTAAAAATGTACGCAATCATCTTATATCTAGCGATGAAACTGTCGATAAAATAAGTATTACCGATTTTAAAAACCCTTTCGATAAACACACATACATCAAAATTTATAATATGTTAGCTTACCTTTTCCATGATACTGGTATTCATATTAACATTTACCGTAATAAAATATATTATCCCAGTTCTTCTGAAGTAAAAAAAATTCTTCGTGAAAACCACGATATCCCCATTGCCGGACATCTTGGTTCAAATAGAATGTTCAACAAGATCCGAGAACAATACTACTGGAAAAATATGCGTAGTGAAATAGAAGATTATGTAAAAAACTGCACTTCATGTCAAACTAATAAAGCTCTCAGGAAAATTAATAGAGCACCAATGCAAATTACTACTACTTCCTCAGCTCCTTTTGAAAGAGTATCCATTGACATAGTTGGTCCTCTCCCCGAATCTGGTGCAGCCAAAATAAAATATATTCTTACCCTTCAAGATGACCTAACAAAATATTCTGTAGCATATCCTATTCGCAGTACTACCGCTATAGAAACTAGCGACTGCTTGATCCATTTCATCTCCTTATTCGGCATCCCTAAAATGATCCTTACCGACCAAGGTACAAATTTTACAGCAGAAATGTTTAAAGAAACCTGTAAATTTCTTAAAATAAAACAACTTTGGTCGTCTCCCTATCATCCCCAAACACAAGGTGCACTAGAGCGAAGTCATAGTACATTAAAAGAATATCTTAAATCATATATATCTGAAACCCAGGATAACTGGCCACAATATATTTACACAGCCATGTTAGCATACAATACAGCAGTTCACTCTACGACTAATTTTACCCCATATGAGCTGGTTTTCGGCCACAAAGCTGTTCTTCCCAATTCAATTTATGAATCCGCCTCAAACGCTACGTATCCTGAATATATTAGAATGTTGCAGCACCGTCTTCAAATTACGCGAGATAAAGCCTTTGAACATATAAACAAATCTAAAGCTTCTTCAAAAAATTATTATGATACTCATACTCGCACTGTAACTTATCATGCTGGCGACTACGTTTTCTTAAAAAATCATCTCCGTCTGCGTAAAGCTTTATCACCAGTTTGGAAAGGACCTTACAAAATTATTAAAGTAAATGGTAAAAACAGTTTAACCCTGTTGATAAATAGACGACACGTGACCCATCACTTTGATCAAGTAAAATTGGCTCGTCGTCGCGATTCTTAATTATTATCCTAAATAAGTCATAAATCATTTTGTTTTTATTTTTATTTTATTTTACATTCAGTTTATCAATTAAAAGTATTATAAATAGATTTAAGTTATTCTAAGAATACTCTTAATTTTGCAGTTCCTTGGCTTCTGCACAAGAAAGCTACATCGAATCTTCAGTAAACACATCCGGTATATATTTTGATCCCGTTGGTTCTATAAAAATAATTGATGGATATCTTAATGTTATAATTCCCGTAGATATTTCATATATACAACCCCATATTAAAAACCTAAACGATGTGATCGAACGCACGCTCTAAGTTTTTATGTGGACAAAGTACCCTGTATTCAAATAAAGAATGTATTAACTTACACCAACCCTTAACGATAAGATACAACGATATAATTCGTGATTATGAATCCATATCACATTTAATTGAATCTAGATCCAAAAGATCAGCCTGGTTTGGAGGAGTAGGTACTATATTCAAACATTTATTTGGTACTATGGACGAAGAAGATGCTATTCAATATAGTAACGCTATAAAACTCATTGAAAATGACCAAACTATATTATCAAAATTAGTTAAACAAAATATTCTTGTCACAACATCCACATTATCCTCCTTTAAAGAAACCTTAAATAAAATAACTGTCAACGAACAACAGTTACATCATGCTATTGATACTCTTTCTATTGCACAGCAAAATTTAACTTTACTCTCTGATAATATGTTATTAAAGTCAAAGATTAATGGTATTCTTAATATGCTAGAGAGCAATTTGTTAACTCTCTCTTTTAAAATAGAGGATATAATAAATGGAATTATGTTTAGCAAAGCCAATATCTTATATCCCTCCATAATAACTCCAAAACAATTGTTTACAGAACTTGTTGAAAATTATAGGTTTTTAGCTGATTATCATCAATTTCCTGTAAGTCTATCTCTAGAAAATATATATACCTTAATAAATGTTTCCGAAATAGCCACTTATTATCACGATGAAAAGATTGTATTTGTATTAAAAGTACCACTTGTAAGTTCAAAAAGTTATAAATTATATCATAATATTCCTTATCCGGTTAGTGTTACTAATAACACTTATGTCACTATAATTCCATCAACTAAATATATAGCAATCACTAGAGATAGATCTTATTATTGTAAGTTAGATAGTTTAATTAGTTGTAGAATTATATATAATACTAATTATATTTGCGATAATGTAAGTGTGTATTTCAGTTCCACAACCCCGATCTGTGAATCGGAAATTATATCAAAAGCATTAACTTCTGTACCTAATATTTGTAAAACCAATTTTTTAAGCGGTCATTTAGAAATCTGGCAACCATTGTCTAATAATAAATGGATTTATGTTATTACAAATCCGTCTAAGTTATCTGTAGACTGCCATAAATCCACAACTACTGAAATAATAATAAAAGAAACAGGAATATTAAAATTACCTATGTATTGTGTAGCCTATTATAAAGATTCAAGGTTAATACCTAAATATTCAAAAATAATTGAACTACCACCAATTCAAGTAAACCTCAATTTAATAAATGACTCTTGTTGTAACTCTAACTTTTTACTAAAAATTAAATCGCGTATACCTACTTTAAATTTAAGCAATATTAACCTTGATTCTATAACATCTCAACAACATATTCAAACAAATAATATTATTAATGATCTAGATAACATTATTAAGAAACCGCATATTGTCCTATATGGCGAATATTATTCTTATACCACTATTGTTATTTCACTTTCAAAATTCAAAATTCAAAATATCTTTATTCAAGTAGGCAATTACACGCACTTTTGAATCGTCAATTACATTAAATTGGTCAGTATAGTCAGTCTGTGAGTAAGCTACCACCAGCTCGGAATGCTGTTCTGCTGAGAAGAGCTGGCCAGAAACTCAACAGTTGCTCTTTTTAAATAAAATTTAACAATGTTTGACTTATAAATTATAACATCAACCCTGCAAATGAGTCAATTTTATTTATTTTATAAACTTAAATGCAATTTTGGAACAACTAGAACCGTCGCAATCAATCGGAAAAGAAGCCCAATGATTTCAGGCAACGAAACTTAAATAATAATAACAGTAAATATATATAAATCTTCGGCCTGCCACACAACCAGTCACCGCAAGCAGCACCCGTTCACGAGCATAACACAAGAGCCAGCCATCACCCCCTTCGCACATATTTGAGGGAGGGAGGCAACCCGACTCCCGATGCTACCGCAAGTAGTGACTTCTAAGGAATCGGTGTGATGCAGAAGGTCGATAAAACAAAATTAATTTACAACAAAAAACAAATTGCGGAGATTACTAGCTATTCGCAATACAGATTTATGACCCAAGATTTATGATACAATGACCCAAGTTCCACACATTTCGATCAACCAAAAACTCTTGAATGTTATAGTAAGATTTATTTAATAATATACCTTTAATTTTAGATTTGAAACCAAGAAAAGGAAGATCTAAGATATCTTGTGGAACCTTATTATATATGCGTATACTCAAGCCCATGAAGGATTTCTTAACTTTTTGAAGTCTAAATTTAGGCGTTACAAGCCTATTTTTATTTCTTGTATTGATAGTATGTCTGTCGCTGTTTTTTTTATAGTCATTTAAATTTTGGCGTATATATAGTAAGTTATTAAAAATGTATTGAGAAGCGACCGTAAGAATACCGATTTCTTTAAAAACTTCTCTTAGGGAGTCTCTAGCTTTTAAGTTACAAATAGCCCGTATAGCTCGTTTTTGTAAAATGAATATAGAATTAATTTCGGCAGCGCTGCCCCATAGTAAGATACCGTAAGACAATATACTGTGAAAATAACTAAAATAAACGAGTCGAGCCGTATTAGCGTCTGTTAATTGTCTTACTTTTTTAATTGCAAAGACGGCTGAGCTAAGTTTGCTTGCGAGTGTCGAGAGATGGGGGTTCCACTGGAGCTTTTTATCTAAAGTTATACCTAAGAAAGTTGTCGAGTCAGTCAGTTCTAACACTTCATTGTTAAGGAATAAACTACAATCCCGACTTTTTACATTAGGAAGTGTAAATTCCATGCATTTAGTTTTCTTAGTATTTAATACCAAATTATTAATTTCAAACCAATGAAGAACACGTGACAGAGCACAGTTAACTTTGTCAAAATTAGGTTTATTACGATCAACTTTAAAAATAAGTGAGGTATCATCAGCAAAAAGTACAATGTCACATAGTCCTTTTACGTAAAAGGGCAAATCATTAATATAGAGTAAAAATAAGAAAGGGCCTAGAATAGATCCTTGTGGAACACCCATTTTTAGGTGAGATCCAACCGATTTACAATTATTTACATCAACCGTCTGAACTCTTTGATTCAAGTAAGAGGCAATAAGATCAAGCGCAGCATTACGCACGCCATAGTGATTAAGTTTGCAAAGTAATGTTTGATGGTCCACGCAGTCAAAGGCTTTAGATAAATCACAAAATACTCCGATTGCATTCTGTGACTTTTCCCATGCGTCGTAAATGTGCTTAAGAAGCGCGGCACCCGCATCAGTTGTTGATTTGCCTTTGGTGAAACCATATTGTTCACTATGCATGATTTCATTGCTATAAACAAATTCTGACATTTGGTTTAGTATAATTTTTTCGAAAATTTTACTTAAAGTGGGTAAAATAGAGATAGGTCTATAATTTCCGGGTATTAGTCTGTCGCCACTTTTGAACAAAGGAACTACTTTACTATTTTTCATTAAGTCTGGGAAAGTACCGGTTTCAATACATTTGTTAATAATTAAGGATAATTGTGGAGCAATATCATTTATAATACTTATTAGTAATTTTACTGATATACCCCAAAGATCACCGGTTTTTTTCATATTTAGATTTCTAAAAGTTTTAACAATTTCATATGATGTAACAGGTTTAAAAACAAAACATTTATTACTGACTCTTACGTTATTCGTCAATTCGACGATTGCATCACATGGTGAGGAATTTAAATTACGCGTGACTGTTGAAGGAATTTCGTTAAAAAAAGTCTCAAAAATAGCCGCCACAGTTGAATTTGAATTTATTTCAATATTATCAATTTTTAACTTAATAGGTCCATTAGCAGCCCTATTTTTTCCAGAAACACTAGATAAAACATCCCAAGTTGCCTTTATTTTATTTTCTGAGTTTAAGATTTTATTTCTTATGTAAATCGACTTAGCTTGTATGCAAACGGTCTTAAATATTTTAGAAAAAATCCTAACTTTATTCAAGAATACCGGATCTTGATTCCATTGCCTCTCACTATATAAATCATATAACTTATCTCTACTTTTATATATTCCCACGGTAGCCCAATCACTAAATTTAAGTTTCAGGTATTTAGTCATAGTTTTAGAGCGCCACTATGTCTGATCGAGACTTTAACACTACATCGTTACGAGCTAAGATAAGTGAGCCACCGCGAATAGCTTTCTCTCTACAGAACGAACTTGACAATTTATAATTTTCTACATTTATAATATTGTTATTCTTTGATAACCAGTGCTCTGTAATGCACAATAAACTTATGTCATATTTTTGAACAAAGAGTTCCACTTCCAATTCCTTGCCACCTAAGCCTTGTATATTTTGATGGACAATATTTAACAACTTAGGCTTTGTCTTATCCATTAGTTTAAAGTGGAACGCTTATGTTCTGTCAGTAATATATTATTTAAAGTACATTTATTTTTCGTTATATCTGTTATAGCGAAGTTTTTTAAATTAAATGCTACTAAAGTAGCAATTTGTTTTTTATAATATAAAGGCAGATACATTGTACCTTTTGTCATCCTAAACCTATTATAAATAAATTTATTTACATCAAAGTAAAAGAATGCATCACTATGACGGTATGTCAAATTATATAATGTCAAATTTAAATTATATATATATTTATTTTGTTTGTCTGAATAAGAAGATGAATATGGAAATGCACAAATTACAATTTTACAATTATTCTTATTATGTAATTTCAATAATTTTTCAATATTACTAATTATTTCAATTTTCTTAATCGACAAACCATCTCCATGTAATAGTACAATAGTACTGTTTTCAGTCAACTTTGAGTCAAAATTAATTATTTTATCTATATTGTGCTGGTAACTAGCACCAGGTGAGCATATATTATGTACATTATTTAATTCCCTACTTAAAAGAGACCCAAAGCCCTGACCTAATTGGTCAGAAAAAACAAAGTAATTATGGTTGTGCACAACAGAGGACCTATTATTAATTTGATTTTTATTCATTATATTTATGTTTTTATTACTACTTTTAGTATGTATAGCCGAATCACCCAACACCTCAGAGTTTAGTTTAGAAACAACATTTAATTTTTCACTTAAACCATTACAGTTAACATAATTATTAGTTAATGACTCAAACCGCTCTAAGTTATAACTACATAGGTCAACTAAATTACCTGTAGCTTCAATATGTTCCTTAATTTGATTCTGAGAAGATTCATATTTTTTACTTATTGAATGCAATGCAGAAGTTAATTGAGAGATTTCCTCATGCAAGTTTTGGGTGTCTCGCTCATACAGTGACCTACTCTCAATCATTTTCCTATTATAAACACTTACTTTTTTAATTAATGTGGAGCGTTCAATTTGTAAATTCTTTATTTTCTTTGCAGGAAACTTGTTTTTGATGAGATTATTACATTTTTTAATTAATTTCTTAACCTTCATATACTTTTTTAATTTTTTATGACTTGAAAAGTATATGGGGTGCACAATACTTGACTCATCTTTTGTTAGATCAATTATAGTAGAATTTACATTTATGAAATTTGATTGAGTAGGTTGTGAGTTGCATTCAACCAGCTCCTCATATAAGCTATGAGTATGCTGACTTTCTACATTTAATTTGCAGGTTTCTAGGTCTGAAATAGTTATCCTAGCCTGCACCAAATCAGACTCAAGCTCTGATATGCGATCTAATGCCCTCTCATGCTCATTGCTGCACTGGTCAAATGCAGTCACTATATTTCTTAACTGATCTCGCTGAGCCACAATATCCAAATAATTGGTATGTAGTTCAGCGAGCTTACCTTTAAGATTAGTATTTTTTATTACAATATCTTTAATTTCCTCTTCACTGTCCTCTCGTTCCTGCAGTAGCTTGTTGCATAAATCTTTGGAAGATTTTAATTCTTCTAAAGCCAGTTTTAACTTTTGCTCTAAATCCTTTGCAGAGGCCTTGCGAGTTGCAATTATTCTTTCCATTGTTGATCCTGGGTACAAATTACCTTTTAGATACAAATAGGAGTTTCAAAATGCTTGTTTTATGTATATAAGTAAGGGAAAGTGAAAGAAATAGTTTTGTATGAGGCCAATGTTTTTGTCTTCAACTTTACTTCCAACTAGTCAAGTAAAGAGAGTCAATAACGGTGCCAGAGTGTGTGAATGAGTAGTTGTTAGTTTAATGTAAGTGTAATTATATTAAAAGTAAAATAAAATACTCCCCGGGATTGAAGAAATTTGAATTCGACATCCGTTGGTTGACAGCTCAGTATATTTCTTTGTTCTTATGAAATTAAGCACGAAGACAAAGTACAAACAATAGCACTATAGTAAAATGGTATTTTTAAATACTAAATGAGATAATTGCACTTAATTAATATACATAAAGTAATTTAATATTAATTAAAATGTACACTAATCATTATATTTGTAATATTAATTTTAATTTTTAAATTTGTTAAATCAGGCAAGTGTCACATGTTTTCATATAAACGTAATACAATTCCTGAAATTGAAGAACCTCAAACCCTTCATGAAAATGATATTGATTCCTCTAGCATAACAATGCCTAAACTCCGGACATCCCTCTCATAAACTTAACCTTTTAGGGTAAGTTTATTTCTAACCCAGGGGGGCTGTTATATACTTGCCTTGTATATAATAATGCCTAATGTGCCTAATATATTCACCTAGTCAGCCCTTTTGATTTCTCATAGTATTTTTATTAAGATGATAGTTCAGTTCGAATCCATCTTCCGCGCGTGACACTTGCTCTTTTAATTAAGTCCTTATATTGTATTAAATTCAAATAAAGTGTTTTGTGAATTAAATATTGTTTTTTAAAAAGGGCTTTCTCCGAAACCTTATAACAGCACGATGCCCGTGAAAAGTTTCCGGCAGTTGTCGTCGGGGCCCGATAGATTGGGCAGCAGACGGCCCAGAGCGGAGGTAGTCCTCATAAGCCTGGGGCTCAGTTGTTGGAAGTGCTCGCGGAACGTCCATCGCGAGTCAAGCACGAGCCCCAGGTACTTTAGTGTCGGACTGACGTCGACCCGTACACCATTCAATGTAAAGGAGGCTCCTGGTGGTGGACGCTTCCGGGGCCCATTGAAGAAAAGGGCTCCGGTTTTGTTGAGTGCCACCCGAAGTCCGAGCTTCTCAATTCTGTGCACCACTTGAATTGTGCCTACCTTTCCCAATCGGGTAGCATCCCAAAAATCAGCTGCCCGGGCTGTGACCAACGTGTCATCGGCGTAACATGTTATATTTACACCCGGCAAAAGGGAGCCTCTGAGAGCCCAGTCATAGCTGATGTTCCAAAGAAGAGGCCTCAAAACTGAGCCTTGTGGAACACCGCACGACATACGCCACTTAACTTTGGCACCGTTAACGTCTTTTCAAACGATCAAACGATCTTGCAGATAATTTTCAACAACGCGCCATAGATATAAAGGCACGCCGTGGTATTTCAAAGCCTCCAAAATACACTCAAACGGCAGGGTGTTAAAAGCGTTAGCAATATCGAGTGATACTGCTAATAACACCCCACCGCGAGATACCGCCTCCTCTGAGAGAGTCCTTACGCGTGAGAGCGCATCAATGGTGGAACGACCTTCTCGGAATCCAAACTGGCATGTGGAAAGATCAGGACCGACGTTGTTGAGATGGCCCGTGATGCGCTTTGCAATGATACGCTCGAAGAGCTTACCAGCCTCATCAAGTAAGACGATGGGCCGGTACGCCGACGGGGAATCGACTGGGCGTCCTTCCTTTTGCAAAAGCACTAGTCGCCCAATTTTCCAAACTCTTGGGAACTGTCCAACCGAAAAACAAGCCTGAAGTAGGTTCCTCAGGCGTGGTACCAGGTCCACGAGAGCGTGGGCTAGTACCCGTCCGTGAACATCATCTGGGCCCGGAGCTGTCTTTTTTGCACGAAGTCTTAGAACCGCCGCTTCGAATTCACCGTCCGAGATCGGCGGTGGTACATCTAAGCTGTTATCCGACGGCGGTGGTGCTCTGCGAGTGCGCATCGGCGGCGGCGTATGCCGACCGCGAGATGGAAAGAGTTCCGCTATAATGTTTCTGAGAATCCGTGGCTCTAGGGTCTCAATAATCGGAGGTCCCAGACCGCGTAGCTTGTTTCGTGCCGCGCGGTAAGGCCTTCCCCAAGGATCTGTGTTAAGACTCTCGAGAAGTTCCTCACGAGCCTTCTCCTTCGCTTTAAATATTGCCGCTCGCATCGATCTACGAGCCTCGGTGTAGGCAGCATGGTGGAATTCTTCGACTTGCTCGTCTCTCTCAGTGTGCCGTGTCCGGTGTCTATAGCGAGCAAGCTGTCGTCTTTTAGTGACACAGGTACTTCGAAGTATTGCCAGTTCTTCGGACCACCAGTAGACTTTCTTTTTAGGATGTCGGCGATGAACTCGTGGCATGGCGGCGTTGCTAATGCGCTGGAGTCCTGCACGAAAGCGTTCCGCTTCAACGTGGATGTCACTTGAAGGACGCGTGGCTGGAGCACACCAGTCTTCAATGAGCACCGCCTCTTCCAGATGCTCTTTATTAAGTTTTCTTAGGGCCCATCTGGGAAACAAAGATTCGTCTGATGTTGTTGAGCGACTGTCACCATCGGTACCTCGGGAGATGTTAAAGGAGATGTACTGGTGGTCGCTTAGCGTTTCCACTTCCTGGAGGACTTTCCAGTCCGAGACCGAAGTAGCTAGAGAGGGGGAGGCAAACGAGAGGTCCACGATAGACCCCCCTCTATCCATCCATTGCTCAACAGCGGCGCCCCTAACATCGGTTGCGGAGGAACCCCACGCCGAAGATTTGGCGTTAAAGTCCCCCGCAACTAACACCGAGGCAGATGGGATGCCTCGGATAGCGACTCCAGCCTCGTCAAGAAAGTCTTGAAATTCCACCAGTGGTCTATTGGGGGAGAAATATATCCCGACAATGTACAAATTGCCCCACTTGGCGATGACATATCCATGTCCTCTCCGATGAATTGAGAGGAGTGGTGAAGAAGAGGTGACCAACCTGGTGATGGCCACAACAGAGTCCAGATCGGAAGCCCAGTTAGAATCGGGCGGGACATTATAGGGCTCGGCGGCTACGACAATGTTTATTGACCACTCTTTCATGTGTTGGAGGAGTAAATCCTGAGCACCTGAGGAGTGGTTCAGGTTCGCCTGAATGAATTTAGTTTTGTTGTGTTGGTCCATTGACGATTGGAGATGTATCCATGGACTGCACAACAGCAGCCTGCTCTACAACGCGATTTGTCGTCGTCGATGTTCTGCCCTTCTTATGCCTTGCTGCTGGCGCTTTGCAGCTCCTTCCCCCAAGGATGTGTCCGGCTGGTAGCTTTGCTGCCGCACATACCACGCAATGAAGCTCAGCTGTGCTTGAAGCTGCAAAGTGCCCTGGTTGACAGCAGCGGAAACAGTAGTCGTTTCGATTTTCGCCCGTGCATTGTGCGCTTGCATGCCCTGGCTCCAGACATCGATAGCACCTCATAGGGCGCCGCTCTTAGCACGAACCCGTGCAGAGCTCCATCCGATTAAGAGGCGACCAGCCTCCAGAATTAGCTTAGCCGTGCCGATCGGCATGGATGCCGTTACAGTTCCCAGTCCGTCTCTACCTCTACGGATTCCGTTCACCTTTACAAGATGCTCAGCGCAACCAAATTTCTGAGATATTGCTGCAACAATCTCAGTCTTCTCGATTGAGTCATCTAGCCCTGTTATCAAAATCTCCACGCATTTTGTCGGCCTGGAGACCCGGACACCATCAGTCTCTCCAAACAGGTTCTTGAGCTCCTGAGCCAGAGTGTCGGCCTTGGAGCTTTGATCATCGCCGGATATCTGTATAATTTTGGCACCCGTTACCGCCGTCACAATACTTAACGGCGGGATGCCCAAATTGTCGATGTCGATCGCTGTTCTGGCTCTTCTTATCGCCTCAGCGTAGGACATTCCGCTTTTCGCAGCTTCAGGGCTTATGGTAAGAACCACAGCCGCTGAGCGGGGAGGGCGCATCCTTGGCCTTTTATTCTTTTTTTGAGCTTCAGTTTGCGAAGCTTGTCCTCCGTTTTTTGGCTTAGCAGCAGAAACCTGAGTTGCCGCCTTCTTTGGCTTCTTCTTCGACTTCTGGTTCTCTACTAGAGTCCAGTCCCCTTTAGACTTCTTCGAAGTAGAGGAATAAGAAGCAATAGGTTGAACAGCTGGGCTAGACGAAGTGATTGGTGTTTTCACACTTTGGCCCTTGCTCTTTCCCTTTTCCTTACCTTTACCCTTTCCCTTGTTTGGTGGTGTTTCGACGGGAACATGTGTAACCCCACGGGCATCGCTTACTACTGTCGATATGACCATGGGCACTTCCTCCTCTGCCGGCCGATCCCAACGAAGTGGGGGCCGGATTCTCTTTTCTGGCAATAGCCGTTCTTGAATGGACGCCAGTTTGGCATCCATCATAAATCCAACTTTCCTGAGAAGACGTCCTGTGAGTTCTTCCTCTGCAGTCACCAGTTCTCGAGCCACCTCCGGTTCCGATCTTCGTTCGCACATATCTGCGCGTATTTTACCGACCTCCTTTTGAAGTTCGGCCACCTCCTTCTCAAGCCGAGCATTGTTCGTACGAAGAAGTTTGACTTCTTCGGACTCTGTCCGTCCCTCTAGAGCCACCAGTGCAGTCGTAATGGCCTTCGCCGCCTGTTTAAGGGAGCGCACCATAGTCCCCTTTAGATTCCCGGATTTCTGGGCAACTCCGAGAACGACCTCTACAGCAGCTCGTGCGCTAGCAGCCAGTTCACTAGAAGAGCGATCTCCTGCTGAATCTTCAATGTTGCCTGTCAAACGAAGCACCTGCTCCTCGGCTAGAAGCTGAACTTCCGCCTCTTTGGTTTTTAGGAAGGCCTCTTTGGCCTGTTTAAGACCAACGTAGGCACCCGTTGTTGCTGGGCGACCTCTTCCCCTTTTCCCTTTACCCGTGCCTCGGTTTGGCGTCGTTGAGCCTTCATCGAGATCAGAAGCCTCAGATGCGGAATCAAAACTTTCAGGTCTTCTTCGTTTCTTCCACACTTTACCGTCCGTTCCGGCTGACGAATTGGACACGATAGTGTGCATGCTATTGTCCGAAGACAGATCAGCATCCGTCAGTCGTGTCATCAAAACACTTGGACTCCAAGCCCTGTTCGCCACACAGGCTGAGTCTAATTTGCCCATCTCGGGCCTCCTCATCTCATCAAAATTGCCCTTCTCAGGCCTCTCACTTTCTTCAATTGTTAGGTTTTTAGAGTTCAATTCCATAATAGTTCCCACGAGTATGGGGGAAAAACTTCGGTCGGTGGTTGGCGGGCCTTGAAGGCCCGCCAACCACCGACCGAAGTTCACTGGCCCTAAACCAGGGTATTTTATTATAGAGGTTTTCTTCCTTGCAGCCAGACGAACAAAGCAAGCTCCGTCCGTCCAGCTCTCGTTCCCGCTCAGTGCGGGCTTACGAGTTTGTGTGGCAATGCAATGCTCGCCCCGAAAGGCAAGCAGCCACACTTGCTAGTAGCTGTCCGCGCCGGCCGAAGCCGGTGCCCCCCATATCTGGGGAGACCTCCCCTATCCGCAACCCGGGGACGCGCCAGATGGCGGCACTAGCCACCGCGCACTGGATCGCACCCCAAACTTTTTTTTTTTTTTTTTTTTTTACGTGGGGAAATCCAGTCGGATACCAGGCCACCTCGGGGGAGACGGCCTGGTTATGCCGGACTTTAACCGGCTAAAACCCCACGGTGTTCCTCTCGTCGCCATTTGCCGGGGTCGCGGGAACATCCAAGTGGCAATCTTCCGCGACCCGGCGACGATGCAGTCTCGTCAGACTCCTTCTCGATTGGGTGGAGGACAGGTGGTCGTCCATCCACTTGAATCACATCAGAGCAGCGTGCAGAAACACGCCCACGCCTACTCGGGCTAGATTGGTTGGGATAGTGGACTCCCCCGAGTCCACGATCCCCTAGCTAGTGTTATGGTGGAAAATGTCGAGCAAATGCTTCTCTTCTCCTACCTCTTTTGCGACGGCGAATTGCTAGAGAGCTTGCAGCCTCTCTTTGTCTCTCTGCTTCTTCTTTGGAAAGCATCACACGCTCACAAAACTGTTGTACTGCTTTCCACGATCTCTTTTCTTGGGACATTCGACGAATAACAGTAGGAAGGGACAGATCTTGTCCTATTACTGCGATTAGTTCTGCTCGCTCATTCATCCAGGCTGGACACGACAACAGTGTGTGCTGGGCTGTGTCGTCAAGACAGCTATCACAGTGGTGGCAAATCGATGTCGGCTCTCTAACAGCGACTCGGCACAAGTACCTCCCAAAACAACCATGACCTGTAAGTACCTGCGTCAACCGAAAAGAGAGGACACCGTGACGTCTATTTAACCATTGGTGGAAAACTGGGCCCACTGCCGCGATTATTTCAACGCCCGCACTAGGCTCTGTTAGCCTCTCCTCCCATGCTTCAATGGCGCTCTTTTGTATAGCTCGCCGAAATCTGGGCTCTGTAGCTGGTCGATGGTGTTCAGATAGCGCCTCCCCACGACGTAGAAAGGCCGTCGTGAGGGCTCTCGCATCCAAGTCCCATGGCAGCGAACTGGCCAAAACACATAAGGCCTCATAAGATATGGTCCGGTAGCCACGAATTATCCTAATCGCCTTTGCTCTTTGCGGTTTACGCAAAAGAGCTATAGTCCGGCTATTTAGGGATTCGGACCACACTGGAGCTCCATACAGGGCCATCGATCTTACAACCCCAATGTAAAGGCGCCTGCTCAGCGTATTCGGTCCTCCCAAATTTGGCAAAAGGCTACTAAGGGCTGATGACACAGTGAGTAGCCTAGGCGTGAGTTGTTCAAAGTGGGCGGTAAAAGTCCATCTGCTATCGAGGACGAGACCGAGATATCTCATCGTCGACTCGATGCAGATGCGGGTACCGCCCACTATGATATGGGCATCTGAGGATGGAGCGTTCCGAGGTTCATAAAATCAGAGGGCCTCAGACTTATTGGGGATCGCACCCCAACCTTTTTTTTTTTTTTTTTTTTTTTATTATCGTTGGAAAAATGCGTTTTCGCATCTTCACCCACGCCAGGAAGGCGATGGCGGGGCGGTATGTGCGGCACCCGGCAGCATGGAAACGCTGCCATTTTTAAGGCACCCCACTAAAAAACCAACGGCTGCCCACGACGCTACAATGGGACGCCACGGGATCGCTTTCGCACTCACCGTGGTGCCCCGGCGGAACTCCTCCATATAGGGGTACCCCGGGCAACCAGTGTACCCCTACCTCATATACCTAGTGCAATGGCGAGAGAGGTCGCCCCCCCCTCTCACCTAGGCCTACGGCTGGGAAGGAATGGGCTGAACCCTTCTCCTTCGCAGCCTCTCCCGCTGAAGCTCGATGTGACTATGTTGCCATAGCCACAGCCGGCTCCGTGCTGGGCTCCGCGCTCGAGGGTTTCGCACCAGGTGCTAATCCTAGAACTCGCGGAGCCTTGCACACTCGGCTCCTCAATAGGTGGGTCGCTGCAAGGCCTCGGTCCGCACAGACCACGCACCGCAACATTCCGGTGCAAGTGGCTCGGCTATGCCCCTCACCACCGCACCGGAAACAGGCGGCGCTACGGTCGACCGCGGACGGGCAAGCCGCACGCACATGCCCAGGTGCCAGGCACCTGAAGCAGCGCAGCGGCTGCGCCTCCAGCAACTCCACCCTGGCTGAGCTCCAGCCCACCAAGACTCTCCCGGCGTCGACCAACGATCTTGCCGCATCGATGGGGAGACGGGCAAAGGTAACGCCCTGGTCCCCATAGCTACCCCGACGGATCTCTCCCACGTGGAGGGCCTCGCCAGGGCAGTCAGTCATGCGAATAATCGCGTCGACCACATCGTCGCGCGTGACGGTATCGTCCAGGCCTTTAAGCCTTACGGCCACCCGCCGAACAGGCCGGACGACTTCTGCCACACCGTCTAAAACTGGTTGAATCTTCGCCGCCAGTTTTTCAGCCTGCTCTGGAGTACCCTTGGGCAACTCCAGAAGCCTGGCACCCGCCGCTGAACGGCGAATCGTAAGCCCGTCCTTTAGGCCTATGTCGCTGAGATTGACCATCTCAGCGGCACGCCTTAGGACATGAGCGTACGTCACACCCGCCGCTGCCGCATGGTCCTGCAGTTTGATCACAACTGCAGGAGACCGTGCAGACGGCAGCTTCCGGAAACCCACACAAGGTGCTTTCGGCTTCTTGTTGGAAGACGCCTTAGCACCACTGGCCTTATTCGCTGGAGCCGGCTTCTGGCGAAGGCCCTTCTTTTTCCCCAAGCCTTTCCTCCTCCTCGTGACCGTCGACCACGCCTCCTCTGGAATCAGAGGAGCCGTCGGCGGCCCCGACTCCGAGACAGTCGCCGCGACTGCGGCCGACTGCCTCCTCTCCGCCGCGAGTGGCGGCCGGTGGATCCGCGCCTGGAGGAGACGCTCTTCGAGTCCTTCAAAGCGGGAGTTACTTAAAACTCCCACTGAGGACAATACGGAGCGTCTCAACTCCTCAACCGCGTCTGGACCTCCCGACGAGATCGGATGCTGACCGACAGAGGACTTAAGATCGTCAAAGTCCTTGCGAACCTTGACGATCTCCTCCCTGAGGAAGGACACCTCGCGACAAAGACGGGCGTTATCCGCCCGCAATTGCCGCGATTCATCAGGTTCCCCCCTGCAGGCCAGAACCTCGACGACCTCTAGTAGGCTGCTTGCAGCCCCCTTCAGAGCCTTAACCATAGTGCCCTTCAAGTTAGTGCTCTTTTTGCACACCTCTTGGATAGAGGTAGCATGCTTCCGCGCAACTGCATGCAGCTGCTGCGCATCCAAAGAAGTCGGCTCAATGGTGGGAAGCGCCTCCGAAGACAGATCGTCCTCGGAAATCGGCGCACTCACCACCAGAGCCTTCTTCTTCTTCCAGCGGAGGGCCCGAGCGCTCAGTGCGCGCTCGAACTCGGCCTCCTCCGCCTCCTCCTCCATGGCTCGCAACACGGCTTTCGCCTGGGCGAGCCCACTCCCGCGTCCTATGGGCGCACCTCGTGCACGCCTCACACGCAGTTTAGTTGAACAGGTCGGTGTGGTGTCTATATCTAGTGACACCCCCAGGACAACCTCCCCTTCCCTCACGGCCTCCGTTGTGAGGCACTTCAGGGCGGTCAGGGCGTCGATTGTCGACCGCCCCGACCGGAAACCGTACTGGGCCTCCGACAGCGGAGGCCCCACCTCCTCTAGGTATCGGACGAGACGGTCAGCTAGGATTTTTTCCAACAGCTTGCCCGTCTCATCCAGCAATACTATTGGCCTGTAGGCCGAAGGGGAATCGAGCGGACGATCTCCCCCCTTCGGCAACAGGCACAGCCGACCAACTTTCCACGGCTTCGGGAACTCTCCCCTGGCTAAGCACGCGTCAAAGAGTTCCCGAAGCTTTCCCCCCAGATGCTTAAGGGCGAGCGCGAGCACTCGCCCTGAGACGCCGTCGGGCCCCGGTGCCGTCTTTTTCCCGCGAAGACGGTCCAGAGCCACATCCATCTCACCGTCCGTGACTGGAGGGTGAATGTTTTCATTTACCACCGGGAGAGGGGGCGCCATTATGGGAGGTAAGTGGCCTGGTGGGTCGGGAAACAACTCCCCGACTAACCTCTTCACCAGGTCCGGCGCAAGGGCCTCCGTGAGCGGGGTGCCCCTTGTGCTCAGCTTGTTTCGCGCTGCGCGATAGGGACGCCCCCACGGATCGCCGTCCAGTCCGGCCAGGATTTCTTCCCTGGCCGCAGTTTTAGCTCGACTTATGGCGAGCTGCAGGGTCTTTTTTGATGTTTGGTACAGACCCCTCAGCTCCTCCTCCAGGTCCGGATCGTATCCGTTGCCCCTTCGGCAACGGGTAAAAACTCTCCTTGCCCTGTTGGTGGCCGTCCGGAGAGCCTCAATCTCCGGCGACCACCAATAAACCTGTCGACGCTGAGGGCGTCGCCGCGCCCTCGGCATGGCCGCATCGCACACTCTTGTTAGAGTTTTCCGCATGCAGCCAGCCAGCTTGTCAACGTCGGTGCTGGGACCCACCACCAACCCGGAGGCAAACCATCTTTGCACGATGGCCGCCTCCTCCACCAGCTCGGGGTCGAGCTGGCTCATATTCCACCTGGGGAACGAGCTGCGACCCATGGGGGCCCCAGCACTACCACCCAGGAGGGGGGAGACCTCAAATCGGACATAAAGATGATCCGACAGAGTCTCTTCCCCCTCTTCCACCCTCCATCCGGATACTCTGCGCGCGACAGATGGGGTGGCGAACGAAAGGTCCACCACGGACCCCCCATTGTGTCGCACGCAGGTATGGGCCGTTCCCGTATTCAGCAGGGACAGCCCAGAGAGGAGTCCCCACAATTGGGCTGCCTCTCCCCGAACATCGGTTTTGGGGTTCCCCCATGCCCGGGACTTGGCGTTAAAGTCGCCGAGGACGATTATCGATCCCGGCGACCTCCGTTCCACAGCGGCCCTGACAGAGTCGAGAAAGACTTCGAACTCTGCCAGAGGACGGTTTGGGGAGAAGTACACACCGACGACAGTGAACTCCCCCCACATCGCCACCGCGTACCCAGCTCCTCTCTCCACGGCTGAGAGGGGAGCACCGTCCACCAAAAATAATTTTTGACTACCACTGAGATTCGAAACCTAGTTATTTCAACACAAGTTCGATAGGTTTAAGATTGTAACCACTACACCAATATGTCTCGTCTTTTTCCCCAACCTTTTTTTTTTTTTTTTTTTAACGTCAGGAATCCTCATGGATACACACCTCCATCAAGGGGATGATGGAGGTGGTTATGTGAGACTCCTACTCACTAAACCTGACGGTTGCCGCCGCCGTCATAATGGGACACCACGGGATCGCTTTCGCACTCACCGCGATGCCCCGACGTGATCCACGGAGAGGGCACCCCGCAACGAGGAGCACCCATCCCTTTTTCGCAGGCTTGATAGATCGTGGAGGGATCCCCTTCCCCCCACCCAAGCCTGCTGCCTCTGAAGGGGGCCGAGACCCCCTTCTAGCTGGACTCAGTCTCAGAATCGAGCCAGTTGGACAGACCGACTCGACCATTGACCGTGTCCAGCTCCGCCGCCGGTTATCTCCACGAGAGGAGACCACCGGTCAGACCCCCTGGAAGAGCACACTCCCATAAGACCCAGTGATGCGCAGACAGCCTCACTGCAACACACTGGAGTCGAACGTGAGTCCGCTCACGTAGGGGGCCCAACGTCGAACCCGACAGGCCTTTACCGCCGGCCACGGTGATCAGCCGAGACCAGCAAGAAAAAGGCATAAGTCGGGAACCCACCACGCCCAGACCAACCATCACCAAGCGCAACCGTGGCGTCGCGCTCGGCAACGATTAATCCAGGCAACGTCTCGGACCGTCTCCCCACCAAGCACCCTCTCTAAAGTGCTTGGTGGAAAGAGGTCCAGACCCTAATCACGGACCCCCCCACACAGCCGCGGAACCACTCCACAGTCCACTCTGCTATCAGAGAAGTACCAGGAGTAATTCCGCAGCCGACCCCGGCAAAGAGGGCCTGCGCCCTCCCACCCTCAACGCCCAGGCCAACTTTCCAACGTGATCAAACGATGGAAAGAGGCCCGAGCCCCCCCGCAGACAGACCACCCCGAAAGGCAGCCTGCCCGCCAGCCAGCCATGAACCGGGCACAAACCCCCATGGCCGACCCCCACCGCGCCGAGTATTAGCCAACGGCTAATGCAAACCCGAAGGATCACATTAACCGTTGTTGCCCAGGGAGCACCGGCCCGTACCGCTTCCGATGCCACCGGACGAATCCGAGCAACAAGGGAAACAGACGGGCACACGAGGAGGTTCCCGGCGACGGCCCCCCAACCTAACCTAACCTAACCGAACTTAGAATCTTTCGCGTTAACGTTGAGGTCCCAAATTTTTTGCATTTAAATCCCTCTCGCGTCTCCCGACATTGCTCCCGGACACTATTTTCGTTCTTTTTGCGAAAATATTAATTAGACGCCATTTTGTTTATTTAAATTCAGTAAATTAACAGTTTTAATTAAATAACTTTTTAAGCTTCAATCCTTTCTCTTCCCGAAATTCGGGAGATACATAGTAACAAAAAAAGGCGCGTCAAACGACGTCCCTCTCGTTCCAATCGCATCATCCCTTGGGGGAAAGTTTAGGGGTTGAAACTCGTAAATTTACATTTTTGTTAAAGAAAAATTTTCAATTTTCATTTTTCTAATTTTCTTCTAGCGTCATCTTTTAGAACGTATTATTCCAAATTTTTTGACATACATAATACCCCCGTCGGTTTCATCCCCTCGGGAGATATTATATTTTTAAATTAAAAATTACTGTTTTTCTTTCGGAAAACATTTTTCTTTTGACTTTTCGCAATCGAATTTTATTAGCTCGGATAGGTCCCGTCTGGACGAACAATTCGACACCTCTTGCGTCTCTCTAGCTCAATTCCCGGTGGAGATATTCGCTGAAAACGGGATAATTTAAGGGAAAATAGTCTTTAAAAGTCCAATAAGGGTTGTTAAATTTGGGGCAGTCCCCACAGTGTTTTTGAGTACGTCCTCGTCGTCTGCCCTGGAAATCCCTACTTGGTGCGCGGTAACGCAGTGGCCAGTAGTGGAGCCAAATCTCAAGTGACAATACTGTGTGGAATAGGAGTGAAAAATATGAATAGTGAGGTGAATCCCGTGTCCCCCGGGACTCCGAACGGCCCTTCTCAGGGCCAACCTAACGGCCCTTCTCAGGGCCAACCTAACGGCCCTTCTCTGGGCCCACCCGGTCCTTCAGGACCAGTTGTAGTGCCGCCTAGGAGCGGAACCGTGTCGCCTATTTTCGTGAGGCCAAGCGACCTCACGGAAGAGGAGATGACGGACTCGCCGGTGGCCAGCGACGTGTCGAATATGTACACGCGCAAACGCCTGCGGGCTCGTGTGTCCGGGTCGTCGAGCTCTTCGACGATCAAGGAGGCGAAGTCCAAGCGCGGCTGCGGTCGTGGTAGCGGGCGCACCCCGGCAGGTGGTCGTCGTGCCATGTTGGCGTCCTCTGATCCAGCTGCGGCCAGAGCAAAAGAGGAGGCCGAAATATTGGCAAAAGGAGTTAAGCACGCCAAACAGGCGCGCGCCAGGTTTTTGGCGGCTAGGAATACCCCAGCCGCCAAAATGGAAATGAAAAAGATGGCCTACCTCTTAAGCAAACAGGCTCAGGTGGAGGTGGACACAATCATAACCGTGGCCACCCAATCATCGAAGCTGCCGAAGGCATGCCAGACGGCCTTAAAGGCGTCGGCGGTAGCGCTTCGGGAGATTGTGGCGGAGGCGATGAACCGGACCGCCTCTGAGGAGGTCCAGCGACTTGAGGCACAGGTCACTAGCCAGAGCCTCGAGATCGCGGCCCTCCGGGAGGAACTGAAGGGGCTCCGCCAGCCCCAGAAGGGGAAGGCGACGACGTCCCAGGAGTTGCGGGAGGCGCTGCGCGAGATCGCGCAGGAGGAGCGCGCCTTCACTCGCGCCTGTCTAGCGGCGTTGGAGGACCGCCTCCTCCCCGCAAAGACCGTTCGGCCGCCGCTTGCGGCTGACAGGCGCTCTGAGGCGCCGACCTCGGTGTCGGCCCCAGCGCCTGCTCCAACTTTCGCCGCTACGGCGGCAAAAAAGAAGAAAGGGGCCAAACAGCAGGCCCGTCCGATTGCCCCAGTTGCCTCGGCTCTCGTCCCGACGGTCCCGGTCGCTGGGCCGTCCGGTCTTGAGCCGATGGAGATCGGGTTGCCCTCGCCAGAGGACCCGATGCTGCCATCGGCCACCGCGGCCAATGAGTGGACACAAGTCAAAAGGAAGGGGAAGAAGAAGAAGGCGCCTCAGCCGTCTTCTTCC
Source organism: Napeogenes sylphis (assembly GCA_959347405.1). Classification (NCBI taxonomy): domain Eukaryota; kingdom Metazoa; phylum Arthropoda; class Insecta; order Lepidoptera; family Nymphalidae; genus Napeogenes; species Napeogenes sylphis. The sequence continues at coordinate 118,399 of OY365789.1, forward strand.
TCAGCGGCGCATAAGGGGCCTGCCAATAAGGCAGCCCCCGTTCCGGCCTCGAAGAAAGGCCGGAAAAAGAAGACGGCCACGAAGACAGCTGCCGTGGTCGTCACCATATCTCAGGAGGCCGCGGCCGCGGGCGAGACCTACGAGTCGGTCTTTTTAAAAGCCCGACAAACGGTCCGCCCGGCCGAGATGGGGATCGAGCGGGTGTCGTGCCGGAAAACCCAGACGGGAGCTCGGATCTTCGAGTTCCCAGGGGCCGACCGGAACCAGCAGGCCGACGCCTTCGCCGCCAAGATGGCGGAGGCGATATCAAATGTCGCCAAGGTGACGAGGCCGGTTAAGACCTCGTCCTTGGTACTGATGGAGCTCGACGACTCCGTCACTAAGGACGAGGTAGCCGCCGCCGTAGCGGCGGCGGGAGGTTGTGGCGTCGCGGACGTCAGGGCTGGTGAAATCCGGCCGGGCAGCAGGGGTATGGGCCGCGTCCGGCTGCAGTGCCCCGCTGTGGCCGCCGAGGCCGTCCTTAAGATGGGGCGGCTCCTCATTGGCTTCAGCTCGGCCGTGGTCCGGGCGGCAGAGGAACAGCCGAGGCGCTGCTTCCGGTGCTCCCTCCCCGGGCACGCCCGGCCGTGCTGCCCATCGCCGGTGGACAGGTCTGACCTGTGCTTCAGGTGCGGGCAGCCTGGCCACAAGCAGGCCGCCTGCGCAAAGGACCCCCACTGCGTTGTGTGCTCGACCAGCGGAAGGCCGGCCACGTCATGGGGGGGGCTAAATGCAACCCCCCCGCCAGGATGGGCAGGGAGCAGGCCACAGTGCGGCCAGCCCTTGTGGATGCCCAGGTTCCACCGGGCTCCTCTGACGGTGCGATGTCCCAATAATGTCAGGACCGGGACATCGCACAATAATGCAGATTAACCTCAACCACTGCATAGCGGCACAGGGCCTCATGAGTCAGGTGCTAGCTGAGTGGTTGGGGGATCTTGCCGTGGTCGCCGAGCCTTATTACGCAGGGGTTGTTGCTAACAGATTAGATAAACAGGTTTCGGACCGGAGGACGCTGCATTCGGTAGTAATCACGTCAAAGGACGAAAAAGAAACTGGAGAGCAAGTAATGGAGCGACTTAGAAAGGTAGCTAGCAGAGATGATGAATCGGTGAAAGTGGAGAAAGTAAGAAAGGCGAAAGATAGGAGGGTCATAATAGGATATAAGACAGAAGAAGAAAGAAAGAGGGCGCAGAAAAGACTGGAGGAACAAGATAAGAGCCTGCAAAATTGAAGAGGTCAAGAATAAAGATCCCCTTCTTATTCTCTATAGCGTCCTGAGAACAGATAAAGACGAAGACTTGCTCAGGGCCATAAGAACCAGAAACCGCGAAGTGGTCTCAGACCTTGATCCGGGGCAGGACAGAATGTCAGTTCTCTACCGGAGGAGTGCACGTAACCCTCACATATGCCACGTCGTGCTCAGGGTCTCTCCGGCCATTTGGACCCGCGCCATAGGAATGGGGAGGTTGCACATCGATCTGCAACCCATTAGGGTAGCAGACCAATCACCCTTGGTGCAGTGCTCCCTATGTCTGGGATATGGCCACACCAAAAAATTCTGCGTTACGACTGAACCTGTATGCAGCCACTGCGGGGGCCTCCACATGAGAGCGGAGTGCCCAGAATACGCGATTGGCGCAGAGCCCAGTTGCTGCAATTGCCAAAGGGAGAAACTGAGCAATGCGTGTCATGGTGCCCTCAGCGACTTGTGCCCGGTAAGAGCTAAATGGGACAAGATAGCAAGGTCAACTACCCAATACCGGTGTTAAGGTCCCCTTGAGGGATGGACCCCCCTACAGAGTGCTGCAGATAAACCTCCAGAAAAAGAAGCTAGCCACCGAAGAACTCCTGCTTGAAGCCTCCAAGCGTAAGGCAGCAATTGCTTTGTTGCAGGAGCCCTATGTGGGATCACTAGGCAGAATGAAGGGATACCAGGGCGTAAGGGTCTTTCAGAACACTGGACCAGGAGAAGGGACGGTCAAGGCAGCGATCGTGGTGTTCGATCATCAGCTAGACGTAGTCCAGTACCCGAAACTCACCATCAACAACATCGTGGTGGTGGGGATCCGAACCAGTGCCTGGAAGATCACGCTGGTGTCCTTTTATTTCGAGCCGAGGGAGTCTCTTGGCCCATACCTGCAACAGCTAAATAGAGTCACGCATGAGACGAGGTCCCAGCGCACAGTCTTTGGAGGGGACTCAAATTCTAAAAGTACCTGGTGGGGTAGTGGCGTTGAGGACAGCAGAGGCGAGAGATTTCGGGGGGTTCTTCAGGAAATGGACCTGCAAATCCTGAACAGCGGACACATTCCTACCTTTGATACGATAAGGGGTGGAGTGCGATACAGCAGCTACGTGGATATCACGGCATGCACGGGCGATATGCTCACCCTTATCGATTCATGGAAAGTCGAGGAGGGACTTGTCAGCTCCGACCACAACGGCATTGCATTTAACATAAATTTGGACAGAGCGGGGGGCACTAGAATAGAACGCACGACTAGAATCTACAAGACTAAAAAAGCTAGATGGGGGGAATTTAAAGAAAAAATTGCTAATCTACTTTGCGACCAAAATTTTAACCTAAAACACATTGATAAAATTTTAGAACTAGAGCAAGCAAGTAGAGAATATAGTGAAATAATAAAACAAACATGCGATGAAACACTAATAAAATGTAAAAAGAGAGAAACACTTGCAATGCCGTGGTGGCCGGAGAAGCTCGCAGGGTTAAGGAGAGAAGTAAACACAAAAAGGCGTAGAATTAGGAACGCAGCACCGGTTCGTAGAGAGTGGGTTGTTGCACAGTACATAGAACAGAAGGAGATGTATGAAAGTGAAGTAAGAAAGGCACAAGTTGATAGTTGGAGGAAATTCTACAGCAAAGAAAGCAAAGAAGGACTTTGGGAGGGAATATACAGGGTGATAGGACGGGCCACAGTAAGAGAAGAAGACCAGCTACTTATCCACCAAGGGGACCACTTAGATGCGAAGGGTTCGACAGAACTGCTCGCCGAGACCTTTTACCCGAAGGACGACCAAAGTACAGACGATGAAGGACATCGCTGTATTCGAAGGAAGGCAAAGGAAGTGAAAGAAATAGAAGACCATCATAATGATGACCCACCCTTTACTGAAGGCGAAATGATCGATGTCCTCTCGAAATTTAACAGTAAAAAAGCCCCGGGAGCCGACGGATTCACTGCCGACATCTGTACCCGTGCCATTGATGTCAACCCCTCACTCTTTCTGGAACTGCTTAATCAGTGCCTCCGCCACGGCCATTTTCCAAAGATATGGAAGGAGGCCGTGGTGGTGGTGCTGAAGAAGCCAGGAAAGGAATCTTACTCCGTTCCAAAATCTTACAGGCCCATAGGGCTACTACCTGTCCTGGGGAAGTTGTTTGAGAGGATGCTAGTCAATCGTCTCAGATTCTACCTATTGCCAAGTATGAGTACTCGCCAGTACGGCTTCATGCCCCACAGGAGTACCGAAGACGCCCTTTATGATCTCATGGGGCACATAGTGGCTAGACTCCATCAAAAGAGGATAGTCACTGTGGTGTCCCTGGACATAGAGGGCGCCTTCGATAGTGCCTGGTGGCCGGCTCTAAACGTACGACTGGCTGAGGAAAAGTGTCCCGTTAATCTGAGACGAGTGATGAGCAGCATCCTGAGTGACAGAGGGGTGAGGGTTAGGTACGCGGGCGAGGAGTGCAGACGCTCCACGGAGAAGGGTTGCGTCCAAGGGTCGATAGGAGGTCCCCTGTTATGGAACCTATTGTTGGATCCCCTGCTTAAGTCCTTGGAACGAAGGGCAGTATATGTGCAGGCCTTTGCGGACGATATAGTGATGGTGTTCGATGGTGAGACAGCACTCGAGATAGAGGGACAGGCCAATGCCTCTCTCGACCATGTTCGGGAGTGGGGTATCGGAATAAAGCTCAAATTCGCACCGCAAAAAACCTGTGCGATGGTCATTACGCGAAAACTAAAGTACGATACCCCACGCCTCAGCATGGGTGGTATAGACATTGGTCTGTCAAAGGACATAAAAATCCTTGGCCTCACCATCGACCACAAACTAACATTTAACACACATGTCTCCACAGTTTGCAAGAAGGCGATAAACATCTACAAAAAGCTGGCGCGGATGGCCCGGATCAGTTGGGGATTACATCCCGAGGTGATCCGGACCATCTACGTTGCAGCGGTGGAGCCAACGATTCTGTACGCGGCCGGCGCGTGGCACGGGGCAGTAAACAAACTCGGCGTTCAAAAGCAGCTGAACGTGGTACAGCGCGGTTTTGCCCAAAAGCTGTGTAAGGCCTATCGCACGGTCTCCTTGCACTCGTCCCTGATCCTGGCTGGAATGCTCCCTCTGGACCTCCGAGTCCGTGAGGTCGCCTCGCTGTACGAGGCCAAGAGAGGAGTAGTCCAGCCGTGGCTAGGGGGAAGGGGGTCGAGCGAATGGTCCCGGCGATGGAGGTGCCTCATCCAGCGGCCTGCACGGTATTGGAGTTCGGAAGCCTGGTGGACGCAGAACAACTTAAACGGGTCGATAGCATCGAAGTACGCATCTTCACGGACGGGAGCAAGATTGAGGGCCGGGTCGGCGCCGCGCTTTCTATATGGAATGGCGGGGTAGAAACCAGGGCCCTCAAGCTTGCTCTGTCAGCCCACTGTACCGTCTACCAGGCAGAACTGCTGGCCCTGTGTAGGGCAATCCAACGGTCGGCATCCTCAGCGATAGCAGAGCCGCTCTTCTGACGGTGATTAACCGTCATGCCCTTCATCCCCTGGCAGTGAAAGCCAGAGCCAATATTTATCGTGGCATGACCCAGGGTAAGACAATATCGTTATTCTGGGTCAAGGCACACGCAGGGCTTGGGGGCAATGAGCGAGCTGATAGTATCGTCAAGGAGGCGGCTCTGACGCTGAAGAAAGCTCCTGACTACGAGTTGTGCCCGGTTTCATTCGTCAAGCGAAGTCTCCGTCAGACTACGCTTGCCGAATGGAACAAGCGGTACGGGGAGGGCGAAACCGCCTCTATTACCAAGTTGTTCTTCCCGTGCGCGGTGGACGCGTACAGGATCGTTCAGAAGATGGAGACTGCCGGCATTACAACTCAGATGCTGACAGGGACGGTGGGTTCTCCGAATACCTGAACCGATTCAGGTGTAAGGAGAACCCATCGTGCGCCTGTGAGCCGGGAGTTGAGGAGACGATCGTCCACTTACTGACGGCCTGCCCAATACATTGTGTGGATAGACTCGACCTGGAAAATAACTTAAATCTAAAAGTAAGTGCAGAAAACCTTTCAGTTCTGATTAAGGAACATAAAAACCTATTTCTAAGGTACGGACACAAAATAGTTAATATAGTAAACAAGAGAAATGGCAAGAAAATAAATAATTGTATACCAGTATTATGATAATACTAGTATCAATAATTAATAACATAGGAAAATAATTAAGAAAAAAGGAAAAAAAAAAAAAAAAAAAAAAATACTTACTCGTAAATATACACTCGGCGTCACAAAAATCGCACCTTTTAAAAAAGCAACTTCAAAATAATTTTACTCAAACTTTGTGAATTGTAAGGATATGATTGTAGGATATCATTGGAAAGGTAATTTAATTGTATATTAGAAAATAAAAAACATGTGTATGCATTTTAATACTTTAATAACAAAAAACTTAAAACATGACAAAGTGACAAAAAATAAAATTAATAACATCATAAAAATTACAAATAAGGCCTTAAAATCTAGTGTTTACACCCCTTGCTGTGATGGTAGCTTCCAGCCGATCCTTCATGGAGCTCACGAGGGTCACCACTCTTGCTTGGGGTATGTTGTCCCATTCGTCTTTCACGGCATCCTGGAGCTCTTGTAGAGTGGTGGGAGCAGGATCTCGTGCTCGTACGTGCCTCTTTACATCGTCCCAGAGATGCTCGATCGGGTTCAGGTCTGGACTTCGTGCTGGCCACTGCATAACAGGGAACTCAACCTCTTCCAAATAGTCCCGCACAGCAAACGCAGTATGGCAACGGGCGTTATCATGCATTAACATGAACCCATCGCCAACAAAACCAGCATACGGAACCACATGGTCTTGTAAGATCTCCGTTTCCCTTCGACGGATATGCCACCCCAGAACATACAGGAACCACCTCGGTATTCGACGGATTCCTCTATGCAAGCCTGGGCAAATCGCTCTCCTCGTCTTCGGTATACTCTTCTGCGTCTGTCATTGCAGAAAAGATATACTCGTGTCTCATCGGTGAAGAGAACGGCTTTCCACTGTTCACTCGTCCAGTTGACATGCTCCTGGGCAAATCGTAACCGCTCCCTTCGATACTGCACGGTCAATTTTGGGCCCCTAGCAGGTCTGTGAGCTCTCAATTCCTTTTCTTTCAGTCTTCTTCTAATCGTAGAAACACTCACAGACGTTCTGCTCTTGTTGCAACTCAACAGCATTGCTGAAGCGGTGCCGCAAGGATGTGGAAACAACGAAGCGGTCGTCTCTTTTTGACGTGCAGCGTTTTCTTCCGGATCCACGTCTTCGAGTATAGCCACCAGTCTCAAGGAACCGTTGGTATATTCGTCGAACTGAGAATCGGCTAAGGTTCAACTGTCGAGCAACGTCAACCTGTCGCAGTCCTGATTGCAATAGCGCAATAATTTGAGCGGCTTTATCAGGGGTTGTCCATCCGTCCATCCATCTTTAGGTACTGTTCTCTTGCGTATGTTGTTCCGGTGTGTTCACTCTGAAGTCTGAGTAGCGACTGACCCATTTTTTACTTTTACATGAGCTTTTATACCCTTATAAGGTAGCACAAGTAGTGCTCCTTAAGTGAGCATTTTTTTAAACATTTTTTTGATTGGGCCCTGGTTAGAAATGGTAATTGTTTCTTTAATGATACAGGTAATTAATATAAAGGTATTGAAGTGCACTTTAGAATGATATATTTTTTTTCATACGTAGTACTTATGTGCTAGATTCTAGGAGCGATTTACTGAAAAAAACATAGAGGTGCGATTTTTGTGACGCCGAGTTTAGTAGTTGGTCCTGCAGGTATCACTGGAGCATTGTTCGTACATGCAACTCCATAGGGAAGTCCCCCTGAAAATAGAAAATATAGATATTATGGTAAAAACAAAATAATAAATAAATGAATAAATAATAATATATCAATACATAAACAAATTAATAAATAATATAAAAACAGTATCTCTCTCGTAACATATATAATAATGTTAAATCAAACATGTAAAATTAAAAGATATGCACCCTCAATCCCAACCAAAAACTTATAGTTAAAGTTATTAATAATAATAAACTAATACATCATATATATAAAATTAAGTTACTAATAATAAATTAATACATAAACAAATAAATAAATTATATAAAACAGTATCTCTCTCTCGTAACACAAAATTATGTAAAATCAAACATGTAAAATCAAAAGATATGTACTCTCGATCCCAACCCAAAATTTTAAGTAAAGTAAATTTGAATGTAACACTTACATAATGACGATGAAACCCCTTCAGGGTAAGATTAATTCACTAGTATGTTAAAATCTTCTTGTTCGACACAGTAAGCTTTGACCACGTCAAAGGTGTTTAAATCATTAAAAAAAAAAAAAAAAAAAACCTAACCTAACCTAACCTTTTTTTTTTTTTTTTTTTATCGTTGGAAAAATGGTGGGGAAATGCTTTTAGGCATCCCCAGCCGCGAATGGGGCGCGAGCCGGGGTATGTGGGACTCGACCCGGCATGAGAAGCCGGGTAATACCCACTAAAACCCCACCGGTCTGCCATCCGTCACCATGTGGGGTGGAGCAGGATCGCGTTGGCATTCGACTGCTTCCACCTCGGCGTGAGCCACAAGGTAGGGCGCCCTCTGCGCCCTCAATCCTGTGCGCCTGGTGAGAGGGGATCCCCAGACCCCCCCTCGGCGACACTAAGGCGGTGGTAATAGGCGCGCGTAGCGCCGCCTACGTATCCCCGCCTTCCTCGACGGAGCTGGGTGGAGGACGCCGCCTCCCTCTCCCGTTCCGCTGCCTCCTTCTGCGACATCACGTCCTCGCAGAAGGAGACCATCGCAGACCACGACTCGTCGCTACCGAGCATGGCGTCGATGATGCTCGGCAGCGAAAGGTCCGGTCCCACGTGCGCTGCCAGGGTGAGCCTTTGTGAGGCCCAGGCGTCGCACCCCAGCAGAGTGTGACGAGCCGTGTCCATCGACTCATCACACTCGTGGCAGGCCGGAGTCGGTTCCCGGCCCGCTATTTTGTGCAGGTACTTACCGAAGCAGCCGTGTCCGGTAAGGACCTGCACCAGCCGAAAAGTCAGGGTCCCAGAGCGACGCGACAGCCACCGGGATAAGTGAGGCCTGATCGCCTCCACAGTCTCCCGGCCGGCTGCCGGGGACCCCAGATTCTCCTCCCAGCGTCGGATCAGAGCCTCATCTGCCTGTGCTCTGACCCGACACACCTCGACCGGGTTCGGCCCCTCACCTCGCGCGGTGATGTCCACCCTGCAGCGGTGAACTTCCGCGAGGGCCCCAGCCTGGAGTTCCCAGGGGGGGTCGCCTGCTAGGAGGGTGGCCGCCGTCCACGACACCGTACGGTATCCCCGTATCGCTCTCACCGCTATGACCCTCTGAGGCCTCCTTAGAAGGATCTTGTTTTTGGCGGTGAGAACATCCGCCCATACCGGAGCACCGTACAGTGCCATGCTCCGGATTATGCCCGAGTAAAGTCGTCTGCAGGGTTAACCCGGACCCCCTATATTGGGCAGCAGTCTGCCGAGGGCGGCAGAGGCGGCCACGAGCTTCGGGGTGAGTTGGACAAAGTGTGCCCCGAAGCTCCATCGTCCGTCCAGGACGAGGCCCAGATACTTCATTTGGACCCCGACCACCACCTCTTCACCCCGGACAGCGATGCTTGCGCCCCGAGGCGGTCCCTTTCGTGGGCCGTGGAATAAGAGGGCCTCCGTTTTCGACACGGAGACCCTCAGACCCAGTGACGCAATTCTCTCCACCACCATGTTCGTAACGGTGGTGGCCAATTGCGCCGCCTCCGCATACAAACCGCCCCGGGCGTGGACGAGGGTGTCATCTGCATAGCATATCATCCCCGTCCCTGGGGGGACCGGCTGCCGCAGGAGCCAGTCGTACCCGATGTTCCACAGGGCCGGACCCAGAACCGACCCCTGTGGAACACCACACCCGATGCGCCGTTCGTACAGCCGTCCATCGCTTCCCTCCCAAACTACCGCCCGGTCGCAGAGGTACGCCTTTAGCAGCCTTCTGAGATACGGAGGCACTCCATGATCTCGGAGTGCCTCTGCAACCGTCTCAAAGGGAAGGTTATTGAAGGCGTTCGCAATATCTAGCGACACCCCCAGAACAACCTTCCCCTCCTTCACCGCTTCCATTGTGTGACCCTTCAGAGCGGTCAGGGCGTCGATTGTCTACCGCCCTGACCGAAAACCGTACTGTGCCTTCGATAGCGGGGGCCCCACCTCCTCCAAGTGGCGGACGAGACGGGCAGCAAGGATTTTTTCCAATAGTTTGCCCGTCTCATCCAGCAGCACGATGGGTCTGTATGCTGGGGAAATCCAGTCGGATACCAGACGGCCTCGGGGGAGACGGTCTAGTTATGCCGGGCTCTAACCGGCTAAAACCCCACGGTGTCCTTCTCGTCGCCATATGCCGGGGCCGCGGGAACATCCATCAGGCAATCTTCCGCGACTCGGCGACGATGCGGTCTCATCAGACACCTTCACATTTGTAATGGAGGACAGATGGTCGTCCTTCCATTATGCAGCTGTTCAGAGTGGCATGAAAGAACACGCTCACGCTTAAAATGGGTGTGGGACTCCCCCGAGTCTCCCACCCACTAGCAAATGTTAGGGAGGAAGGTGACGCACGAACGCTTCCCTTCGTCGTCCTCTTTTCCAACGGCGGATGGCTAGATTGCTTGCAGCTTCCCTTTCTCTCTCCGCATTTTCTTTAGAAACTATGACCTGCTCACAAAATAACTCAACCGCTTCCCATGATGCTTTACTTGTCACCATGTAACGGACAACAGTTGTAAGAGACAGATCTAAGCCTAAAACGCCAGTCAAAGTAAGTCGCTCCTCATTCCAGGCTGGACAATCTTCCAGCGTGTGCTGGGCAGTCTCAACGAGGCAATCGTTGCAGTGGTGGCAGACCACTGTTGGCTCTCTACCTGCCACCCTGTGTAGGTACTCCCCAAAACAACCATGTCCGGTGAGGATCTGGGTGAGCCGGAACGACAGGGAACCATGGCGTCTTGTCAACCACTCATAGAAGACAGGCCCGACTGCCTGGATTGTTCTAAGCCCTGAAGAGGGTTCCGCTAGTCTTTCTTTCCATGCTATGTTAACATGGCGTGCAATCGCTCGTCTTATCTTACGGTTCCCATGGGCCTGCGCCTCCTCACGTCGATGATACATCATCGTGAGAGCTCTCGCATCGAGGTCCCACGGCAGTGTTCCGGCTAAAAGACAGGCGGCTTCGTACGAAACCGTGCGGTATCCGCGGATCAATCTGATCGCCATCGCCCTCTGCGGTTTGCGTAACAGACTAATATTTTGTCTATTCAGAGACTCTGCCCACACTGGCGCACCATACAAGGCCATGGATTTGACGACACCAATGTACAAACGCCTGCTCAGAGCATTTGGTCCTTCCAAATTTGGCAACAATCTGGAAAAAACTGCGGTTGCACTGAGCAGCTTAGGTGTAAGGCGCTCAAAGTGAGCGGTGAACGTCCATCTGCTATCGAGGACAAGACCGAGATATCTCATCGTCGACCCGATGCAGATGCGAGTACCGCCCACTATGATACTGGCGTCTGAAGATGGTGAGTTTCGAGGTCCGTGGAATAAAAGGGCTTCGGACTTATGTAGAGCCACCTCTAGGCCTAGGTGACGAATACGTCCCACTACGTGCTCAACTCCAACTGTTGCGAGCATGGAGGCCTGCCTGGGAGTTTTAGCGCGCGCTGTGACTAGGGTGTCATCGGCATAGCAAGTAACCTCTACTCCTCTGATGTTGCCACCTCGCAGGACCCAATCATACCCAATGTTCCACAGAAGCGGCCCAAGAACAGAGCCCTGTGGAACACCGCAAGACATATCGCGCCTTTTCACGCCATCTCTCGTCAGATAAAATCCCCAAAACGTTTTTTTTTTTTTTTTTTTTTTTTCCCAGGGGAAATCCGTTATGGATACACCGCGGCCCGGGGGAGCCGTGGGTTATGTCGGACTCACACCGACTAAAACCCCTGGGGTGTTCCTTCGTCACGCTTACGGTGGGATCGCGGGGACGCTGTTTCACTTCCGCGATCCCGCCAGCATTTGCCCTAAGGGTTAAGGGCTCGCCGCACGTAGTTACTCCTGGAAGGCTTCCTCGAACACTAAGGAGCCTCCCTCCATGGGACTGTGTAATGTGGTACGATAGATCCCCCGATCTATCGCCCGAAGGTCCAGCGTTATGGCGGCAGGTTGGCCAAGTAGGCCCTGCGTCGCTGTCCGCGCCGTCCGCGACGAACCGGGTGCGAGTTTGGATGCTGTTCTCGCACCCGTTCTGCCGCTTCTTTCTGTAGCATCACGGAACTACAGAAGGAGGACACTGCGTTCCATTTTTCTTCACTCCCAACCATGGCCCTGATTAAAGCAGGCAGTGAGATGTCCTCTCCGAGAGTTTCTTTAAGAGCTGCTCGTTCCGCGCTCCACGCAGGACAAAATGTGCGCGTGTGTTCCGCCGTATCTTCGGCACAGTCACAATGATGACACGCCGTCGTCATTTCCCGCCCCAGGGCTCGGTGCAAATAGCGGCCGAAGCATCCGTGCCCGGTCAGTAGTTGTGTCGAATGGAACGATACCGCACCGTGTTTTCGTTCGACCCAGCCACGCAGGCATGGCCGAATCGCTGCCACCAGATCCCGGCTCACATTTGTATTCTCCAGTCTCGCCGACCACTTCTGAAGGAGGTCACCGCGAGCCTCACGTCTCCATCGCACCACCTCTTGTGGAGAAGGTGGTTCCCCACTCAAGCGTGCTTCTGTCGTGCGCCAGAAGATTGACGCGAGGACTTCGGCCTCCAGATCCCAGGGAGGGCTGCCGGCGAGGAGACACGATGCGGTGTAGGACACCGTGCGGTACGCACGCGCGGCTCGTAGAGCGATAGCACGCTGTGGTCTTTGCAACAGTGGCACATTTCTGTTGCAGGTTGCATTAGCCCAGATTGATGCGCCATAGAGAGCCATGGAGCGTACAACTCCGATATAAAGGGTACGGCATTTTTCGCTGGGACCCCCAAGATTGGGCAAAAGTCCACCGAGTGCCCCTGCTGTAGCTAGAAGCTTTGGCGCTAGTTGACGAAAGTGCTCGTCAAACTTCCATCGACCGTCGAGAACAATTCCTAGGTACTTCATTGTTGACCCGACGGCGATGGAAGTACCTCCAACGACTATAGATGCTCCAGGCCGTGGAGCATCTCTGGGCTTGTGGAAGGCTAGGACTTCGGTTTTATCCAGAGCTACGTCTAACCCAAGCGCCCGAATTCTCGCCACAATCTGGGACACCGCAGCTGTGGCAATGCGGCCTGCCTCTCGATGATCGGCAGCACGCACCGTCACCAAAGTGTCGTCCGCGTAACACATCACAGCAACTCCTGACAACAAAGTGCCGCGCAACACCCAATCATAGCCGATGTTCCACAGGAGCGGACCGAGGACCGAACCCTGTGGAACACCGCAAGACATCGGCCGTCTTGCCCATCCTCCGCCGCTGGTCGGGAATTCAACTGCTCTCCCTGCAAGGTAGTTGGCGACGAGGGATTGGAGATACTGTGGAATGCTATGATATCTCAATGCGGCCTTCACTGTCTCCATAGGAAGAGAGTTGAATGCATTGGAAACGTCCAACGACACTGCCCACAACACTCCACCCTGTAAAATAGCCTTATCGGCCAAATCTCTTAAATGAGCGATGGCAGCAATGGTGGACCGCCTTTGCCGAAATCCGAATTGCGCCTCGTGCAGTCCCGGGTCAATTGACTGAACAATGCGAGCCGCTAGCACGCGCTCAAAAATCTTGCTGATTTCGTCGAGGAGCACTATCGGTCGATAGGCCGATGGCAGTTCGGTCGACCGTCCGTCCTTCTTCAGCAAGACTAGCCTGCCTGTTTTCCACATCCGAGGAAATTGGCCCTGTTCCAGACAATTAAAGAACAAGGCCCGCACCTTGTAACTCAAGTGAATCATCGCGAAGGCTAATACTTTCCCCGGTACACCGTCTGGGCCCAGAGCAGTGCGTTTTGAACCAAGCTTCGCGATGGCCACTCTGAATTCTTCCTCAGTCAGAGGTGGGATTCGGTCCTCCATATGCCGTGGCTCTGTGACTCCCATGGCGGGCGGGATCCACGCGTTTGTCTGAAGGAAGAGTGAATTAATGACTCGCTCCAGGAACTGCGGCTGCATGCTACTGGTCAGCGGGGGAGTCCAGGCTCTAGTCTTTTTGCGAACGGCCCGATATGGCCTACCCCAGGGATCCCTGTCCAGAATCTGTAGCCATTCGTTCCAGCACACCTCCTTCGCCCGAGCGATGGCCGCATGTAGGGCCTTGCAGGCGGACCGGTAAGAGTTGTACAGGACGTCCTCTTCTGCCTGGTCCCTGTTTCTTCTTCGCCTATAATGGTAGTATTGGCGTCGCTTGCTCACACAGGCGTCTCGCAAGTCATTGAGCTCAGGATGCCACCAATACAGTTGCTGTTTTGGCCGGAACGGTTTCGCCCTCGGCATAGCTGCGTCACAAATTCGAGCCAACGAAGCTCGAATACCCTCTGCTGCGTCGTCGACGGATTGGAACGGAACCTGGGAATGGTGGAGCCACTCCTCAACTATCGCCGCCTCCTCGACTATTGATGTGTCTAGCCGACCTAAGATCCAGCGCGGGCCAGTACTGGTTGAGACACCTGGTACCGACACGGGCGAGTTGGGTGAGGTGACAGCAAACCGGATGTACCGATGGTCGGATAAAGTCTCGACGTCTGTCAAAACTTTCCAACCACGCACACGGCTCCGGAGACTGTGGGATGCGAAAGTCACATCCACAATGGACCCACCATTACTTCGAACACACGTGTTGATCGCGCCTCGATTCATAAGCGTAAGTCCCGTCACAGCCAACCACTCTTCAACAACCTCACCTCTGACATCTGTCGTGGGAGACCCCCAAGTCGTCGATTTGGCATTAATGTCACCAGCCACTAAGACTGCACGCGATGACAGCTGAGTAATTAGTGCGCCGATTTCTGCGAGAAGCGCCTCAAAGTCGGCAAGACTCCGGCCAGGGGCAGCGTAAATGCCGATAACGGTGACACCGTGCACTACTCCCATTGCATATCCTCTCCCTTTTCGGGTGTTTTCGAAACCTGCAGAAGTCGGAGCAAATATAGCGACTGAATCATCACAATCGCCAAGCCAGTTGCTTCTCGCCGGAACCGCGTAAGGCTCGGACACGACTCCCACTTTAATGCCCCACTGTGCCATGCTCTGGAGAAACAAGTCCTCGGCTTTGGCACAGTGGTTTATATTGGCCTGTAGGTATTTTGTAGCAGCCATTTATTTTTGGGTGTCCATTGGTTCCTCCGCTTGTTGGGTTGACGTATTGGTCTTGCTGAACTCACTTGTGCCCTTTTTAGCACCTGGTCTTTTCCTTCCATTGCCTTTCAAGGTCTTTTTATGCCTCGACATGTCAGGGCAGCTCTTGTCTCCTATCCTATGTCTAGCAGGCCGGTTTGCCTCTGCGCATATGGCGCAGTTGAGGTCTTCTCTGCATTCACGGCTTTTGTGCCCTGGAGTGCCACAGCGATAGCAGACATCGCTGCGGTCGACTTCATGCGCGCACATCACTCCAACGTGTCCTGTCTCTTGACAACGGAAGCACCTCAACGGTCTCGGCTCGAGTAACCGGACCTTGGCTGTTACCCAGCCAACGCGCAGTTTTCCTTCTTTAGCCACTTTTTTCGCTGCTATGACCGGACAACACACCCATAAAGAGCCATTGGGGCTTATTGAGCCTGTCTTAATGTCTTCGGGCTGACAACCACCCTCAGTGGCCAACGCTCGAGCGACTTCCTCGGGGGTGACAGAGTCCCCAAATCCCCAAAACCTTTTTTTTTTTTTTTTTTTTTTTTTGTGCGCGGGGAAAATCCTCATGGATACCACTCTGACACGGGGGTATCAGAGTAGTTATGCCGGACTTGTACCGGCTAAAAACCCCACGTGTGAGCAGTCCTTCTCCGCCACAGTGGAGCAAGATGGGGTCGCGTTAGCATTCGCCACCTTGCCCCGGCGGTAGGCCCAGATGAGACTCCATCCGAGCCCCGGCGCGAATTTGGGTGACCTCGCTCACACAAAGGCCACCCCTCAGAAGTATGGGGTCATTTTGATGACTAACCAGCCGAAAGTCCCCCGACATCCGGCTGGTGACCCCAAATCCCCAAAACCTAACCTAACCTAACCTAACCTAGCAACCTGGATATTTAAAGCTTGGTAGGTTCGTGCTAAGTAGTCATAATATTTGTTTTTATTGTTTATTTTGATCATCCCCGTCTTACTGCTCTGTTAGTTTTTGATTATTTCGTTTTTCGGCTTATCTGACGCCATTTTGTTAAATTTTCATACTAAATTCATTAAAAATAATAGTTTTCATTTAAGAACTTTTTAAGCTTTCTTCCAATGATATCCGAGTCTTGAGACGATATCAAGTACTGAAAGAGGCGCGTCTATCGACACCCCTCGCGTCCACACCAAATCATCCCCTCGGTCAATATCAAGGGTTGAAATTTTTTATTAACTTATAAAAATCACATTCTGTTAGGATTTTTTTTTAAATTTCGATTTAAATAGTCTTATTTTATTATAACAATTTAAAGGTAGTTTCTGGTTACATCAACGCGCGCGGCATCGTGCGACCCAAGTTCTAGGGCCGACCGACTGAGCTGCCGCAAGAGAGTATATCTAAACCGCTAGTTTACGCCAAAAACGGCCTTTTCTTACCTTCACTGTCAGGCCCCCCTATGACTTAGAGCTACCAAATTTTTTATACAAGCAGCGTTCATCCATGTCTACCCTATATAAAAAAATCAGATGTCTGCATTTAGCCAAACCGGAGGGAAAAATAGGCCAAAACGGCCCTATTTCGCATACTTATTCATTATTCATACGTGATGTAAATTCTAGCCTACTTCCAGGTATGGTAGGACGCTGAAACTCGGTGGGCAGGTTTGATATATACTAAAACCTCTAAAGAAATCGAAAATTTTCAAAATTATAATTTGTTAGGCCCAAGAGGTCTAAAACATAGACATGCGAAGTTTGCAACACGCCGCATATCAAAAGATTCGTCTCGTAAAGTGCAATAAAAATGATTCACAACTATTTTTGATTAGATTTTTTGTTAAGTCACAATTAGGCCAAAACAGATATTTTCATCAAAAATGGATTCTCTTTTTTAAAATTTCAAATGTTGTATGAAAAAATTTTTCAATATGTATCGAATTTTTAGGCCCGCAAGCAAGTCCAGTGTCAAAATTTAATGATCTAACTTTTATGGGAGGTACAAGGTACATGCAGGGTGATGTGGGCAACGGGGCAAAATTCTTGTCAGTTTAACTATCCTGGTTATTTTAGTAGCAAATACCGGGTGCCTTAACAGGTATCACAAACTACATCGATTCTCTTCATTCTGAGGTAGACACTTGTCGGAATAACTTCTCGACAGTTTCTATCTGTACTCTGAAATTAAATGATAGAAAGTAAATATAAACAAAGGAGTTACCATCACCAAACAATTTAATATTTCATGCAAATCCAAAAAACTTTTTAAATAAGGTTTGTGTTTTTTATATTATGCAAATAATTTAATTTAATTATATTTTTATTTTTTTTTTATTATTTCTTCTTTTATGTATTTCGTAAATAATCCCATCAATTACATGTAATAAAAAAAAAACATTCGAAAATATGTTTATTAGAAAGGGAATGTCACAGGGATACACAACCTTTTGTAATAATTTCATCACCTCATTAACAACGTATCCGATTTTTTTTATAAATGTAACTAATTCTGATTTGGACTTATCAAGTCTTACGTATAATGACAGCAGATAAGTTAATAATAATACACTGTTGCTTAATCTTATTTCCTTAACATTTCTCTCAGAATAATACTTAAACTTAAATTTAAAAAAAAACAAAGTTAACTGATTAAAATTGTTTTATTGTATTGTTATAAAATTATCATAAATATTAAGTATTTATGATTATTTCAAAAGTATTTTTTTTTATAAACTAATATAGGAATTGTTTATTATAACTGAAAAAATACTTTGACATGTAACGTAATGACTGACATGACCATGACAGTTTTTGCTTACATTTTCACTCTTATTCGATTTCAGAGTATAGCTTAATATTCTCCTCAGAATTCAGTACCTTCAATAATTACTTCCAACCGTCATTTTCACGCGACCATAACTACTTATCCTTCTTCGTGTACGTCCACGTGCACGGGTTCGAGAGAAGGAAACAGGTCTTAGTGAGTTCGTTCTATTTTTATTTTTAGTTCTTGTCAATAGGTATGGATATGGAGACGATTTCACTTTGCGGTGGTAGACTTGCTTATAAAGTGAGCATAAAAGGAGATGGTAACTGCCTTTTTAGAAGTATAGCATATCATAAGTACGGTCATCAACGTCATCACGTTCAGGTTCGTAAGGAGCTAGTTCAGATGGTTTATTCGAACTTTGAAGTTTACGGCAGCTCCACCGCGCGGGAAGGTTCTGGTGATAGATACCAGAATAAAGAGCTTTACAGGTTGGAAATGAGTTGTCCACCCTGTGAAGGCTCAGGAGCTGAAATCAAAGCTGCTTGTGATCTCTATGATATTAACTTTGTAGTTCATCAGTTAAATTGTCATGCTGTCTTGCCATTTCGTTCAGGTTTGGAAAAGCGCTTATTGTATCGGGGAGATGGAAGGGGCGGGCACTATGATGCCATTGTTTACACTTTGTCTTCCACCAAAAATACCTCTCACGGCGATTGTTCTGCTATTTCCATTCCAATACTTTCATTGAATAATGCTTCTCAATGCGTTAATGCTGCTAATAATAACATCTGCATTCAATACTAAACGCGGTCGTCCTAAGAAAAATAGGGTAGGCAGGCCAAAGACTTTTATTTCATCGGCCAAAGAGAACCATAGGGCTGCCAACGCGAAGTACCGCAAGAACAACTCAAAAAAAAAAAGCTAAAACGTCTGTTTTACAATCACAAGCTAAAAACCCGGAAACAGTTAGGCGGGCTGTTGATAAATACCAGGCAAAAAATCCTGAAGCAGTTCGAAAGGTTATTGATATATGTAAAGCAAAAAACCCTGAAGTAAATCGGAGGGCTGTAAATAAATACTAGTTGAAAAACCCAGATGTAGTTCGAAAAGCTTTTGCCCGATGGGATAATAGAAACAGGAATGCTAAAAGATTGTCTAGTAGCGCTTATAAATCCAGCAATGTAGATCTAAAAGGAAAATTAAAAAATCTCACCCAAAATATTAGGAATAAATATCGTCATCAACGCTTGCGCTCTTCTCTTAGTTTAAATTGTAATAGTGAGCAAGCTATAGTTAGTATTTTCCGTCACTTGAAAGGTCGAGACCAGGCTAAAAGGCGTTTAGAAGCTGAACGACTCTACAAATGGTCCATACAGCGGCGGCATCAGCTTATTCGATTCAATTCTAGTAGGTGCCACTATTTGTCGTCTTTCACCAGATTTATTTGAGAATGAATATTTTGATGTTTTTATGACATTAGGGCCTAGTATCCATGTACCATCCCAGGAGGCTTTTTTCAGTAGCAATTCTTTTTTTCCATTTTACCGACAAATGGGTCCTATAGCTGTAAGTAGTTCGGGGCGAGCCAACGAGGTGTTTCCACCTTGCTTCTCTGATGCTAAGCGTTACATAGGCATGCCTAATATATTTTCTTGCTCCCGCAACCTGTGTGCCTTAAATCGTGAGCTATTACAAAAACTCATAGATACAATGGGGGCACTTTCTATCGTCACCCCCATTACGGTTCATTCTTTGGATTTGGCTACTATGATCGAGCGGTTAAAACCCCTGCATGCGCACTTTCCGTCTATTCGTACAATAATTCGACGGCTGTATGAAATTACCCGCACTAAATCTTTAATTAAGCAGTTAGACAAAGCGATATGGAAGCCTGACATTCCACTCTTGATTAAGTACGCGGAGGAAAATGTGGCAGGTTTACTTCTCATGACCGTAGATAAGGACGAGGATTTGATGTGTGAAGATGATATAATAGCTAGATTCCCCAAAGCTTTTCAAGCACAAAAGAAGGTTGCACGGGATGTACCTACTCATGACTGCATTTCCTGTCACCGCCTTTGCTGTCGCAAAGATGGCTCCATGTTCGGAAAGTTACGAAAGCCATTGGAAACTGACGAATTTAAGAAGTTACTTATTCATCATTCCATTAATAACTGTACATCCAAGAGCGATTTCATTTGTAAGCATTGCTTAGATAAGTTTCGTACGAATGTTATGCCATCTATATGCATTTTTATGCATTAGTTCCACCGGTAATTTCTGCTTTAAGTGAGCACGAGAAACTTCTTATTCAACGTGCAAAGGCGTTTCAAGTTGTAGTTAATATATCTCCAGTTGGAAATAAGGGTATACCTAATAGACAGCACGTGAAAAAGGTTATAGGCAGAACTTTCCACCTCCCCCTGCCGTTAGAAAATACTATTAATAAAATTCTTGATGACACAGCAGCAGTAAACTTGTCGAACTTTTTTATTATCCTGCGCAGCATCCCAAACAAAACTAATATTATTTGGGAAAATATAGTTGATGTTAAAAATGTTTTTTCTGCCCTATTGCATTTAAAAATATTTAACCCCTTATATCATAATATTATTTTACCACAGACGGCAGACAAGCGTGTACCTATCAATTCACTTGATAATATAATTGAAATCATCCAAGAGCAAGTCACCGACAATCCTAACGCATGCAATAGTAATGGGGGTAAATCTGCTATTGTCACACAGATTTTTGATGATGAAGACACGGAGAAATTTTATGATAATTTTACCATTTATCCCAACCATAATCCTCGTGCCCATGGAACACCAGCAGAATTATATCAAATAAAAAAAGTAATTGTAGCTCCCATGGATTCTCGAGATAAGCTAATTGACGTAAAATGTTTTCCTGATTCATACCCAGATGGCAGTTTTGGCCAGTTCCATCCCCGTTCATCAAAATTATGTAGTGCTGATTACATAAAGTGTAGGATAAAATCTCGTCACTCCAGGTTTAGGCACAATCATCAATATTTATTTTTTCTCCTTCATGATGCAAACATCAAGGCAATAAACGCGGGCATATTTTTCAACATGAATGTCAAACGAGTAGGAGGCAATATAACGGACAGTGAGTATCTAAGGCAGTTAAATGATTCTGAGCTAGATGGGGATGTCAATGCTATTTTTAGTAAACTGCGAAATACAGAGGATTACTGGAAAAAAATTAGGGGAGAAGTCAATTGCATGACTAGGCACTATGGACCGGCCAGGTGGTTTCTCACTCTTAGTCCCTTGGAGTGGAAGTGGGAAGAGTTGGGAGAGTACTTAAGAGAAATTAATCCTTTGTCTTGGCATTCAAAGTCCGTAAGTGAGTTGGTAGCTCTCGATCCAGTGGCAGCTTTGCGGTTTATTAATATTCAGTTCGATGCTATGATTTCGTTTCTTCTTTCTGACGATCAGCCGTTAGGAGATATAATGCACTATTTCTGGAGACGAGAATATCAAAGTCGTGGCACCCAGCATTTTCATCTCATGCTTTGGGTCAAAGACGCACCAATTCTGGACCAGTCTACTACGGAGGAAGTTGGTGCCTTCATCACTAAATATTTAACATGTAGCATGCCTGACAAAGACGCATTTCCTACGTTACACAATAGGGTGACAAATTATCAGGTCCACCATCACAACAATTATTGCCTGAGAACCAAAAAAACTAGAACAGGCTTCTGTAGGGTTTGCAGATTTTCTTTTCCTAGAACAGTCACGGACCAGTCATCAAAAGCGTCGCTGAATCTATAGCAGCTAGAAAAACTCTGAGTAGTAATAGCTCAAAGCGTTTGTACAGTCTCCCACGCACTGACCGGGAAACATTAATCAATGACTACAATATGGCCGTTTTGTTAGCATGGAATGGCAATATGGACTTGCAGTTTATGGGTGAAAAATCAGCGAACTTGAACCACTACATTACCAAGTATGGCACAAAATCTGAAAAAAGTAAGGCTCAGGGTGACTTTCAGGACATGGCATCGTCAAAATCTGTTTATACTCGTTGGTTTGGTATAGGTATGAAGGGCCTTGCCAATAGGGAATGCGGTGCTATGGAGGCGACTGACACTCTGTTGGGTTTGCCCCTATACGGCACCCACTCCAAAACACTAGTAAAGTGGTTAGACACGGGTATGAATAGTACTCGTCGCCTTAAGCCCAGCCACATTGTTAAAAATTTAAATAATGATTCCACTAATATCTACTACCCGTCATGGGTGGACGACTTTTATCCCCACCGTCCAGTTGAAATGGAAACTATGACTTTGTATCATTTCACTTCATGGTATGAAAAGTTGTACAGGGAACCCTCAAATAAGCAGGCATTATACTCATTGAGTAATGGTAGGTACATACACAAGCGCAAGCATCCTTTCCTCATCAATCGCTACCGGCCTAACCCTGATACTAACCCTGAGGATTACTTTTATAGCCTTCTAATCATGTTCAAACCATGGCGTGTTCCTGGGGATCTTATAGGTGGTTCTTTCACCTACTTTTTTTTGGTCTGTGGCAACACTGAGGTCAACAGCTGATTTGAATTGTTCCTAATAGTTTTATTAAGTAAAATTATTTATAGTGTATAATTTTAGCTAAATTCCCAATCAATTATTCAATTAAAGTGTATTGATACTAGTGTAATAAGAATTATAGTGTTTAAGTTATTCTTCAGTATTGTAAATCTCTAAGAAAGTGAAAAGTGACAGTTGATTGGTAACGTACAAACTTTAAATTTTCTAAAATAGATATATATTCTAGTTTTTAAGTGTTTTTAGTTCTTCTTTATTATATAACAACTGTCTCATTCAATTTCATATTAGTTTTGTTTCTGCAAATCTCAGTTTCTTTGTTTTGTCTCATTTATTGCAGAAACAAAGCAATATAGGCCCTTTGTTTGGTTTTGCACATTGGTACCTTATTTAATATTAAAATGATGACTCGTTCACGTGCCCTTTCACGCCAAGAGGAGAACAAACTCCAACTGGCATTACAAGAATTAAAAGTGAGTAAGGACTTGTGTGCCCAGCTAAACAATGAAAGAGATGCTAATGAGAGGGAACTATTAGATGTTTTAAAGAATAATGACAAATTAAAAATAGAACTTTCTAAGTTACATGTAAAATATAATGATGTTGAAGAGGAGCGTAACAGGCTACAGTTATTAGTGGCTAGGTTTGATGAGTGTGGTCTTGAGTATGAGCAGGCCCTTCGGCGTACCGACACCCTGGAGCTTGAGCTGAGAGATGCCCACCAACAAATCTTGGAACTGGAGGAGGCCGCTCAAAACTCAACTAACATTCACACTCACAGCTTGTATGAAGAGTTAATTGGCAACGCTTCTCAGTTGGTCAACTCCCCAACTACTGCAACTAAAAACCCCTGTGTCACTATAGATTTAACAAATGACACATTGAACTCAGAAAGGCTAGGTAGCTGTAGCAATAAGAAATTAAAAAAATATATTAGAATTAATAGATATATTAAGAAAATCCAAAAATTAACTAAAAAGAACAAGTTTTTTACAAAATCAATTATTAATAAAAATATATTGTTAAAAAAAATTAACTTTTGTAATATAGAATTAGAAAATAGAAATAGGAGATATGAATCTGACACACAATTATTAGAAACACATTTAGCCCGTTTGCAGACTACTTTAAGAAGTGTTACAAAAAAATATGAAAACACACAAAACTTGCTAAGCGAACAAAAGTCAAAAGTAGATGAACTTTTAAAAAAATCACAAAATAGTTTGGAATGTATGAACTCACAGACTAACAGTTGTTCATGTGAGTGTAATAATAAGTTATTTTCTGTAAAACCAACATTGTCCTCCCCCGCTAAAATATTGTGTGACAAGGTTGATATCCCTGTTTCTAATAATAGTGGCTCCCTCAAATTAACTCCTGTATATGACACTTATATGTTTAGCGATAATATTGGAAAAGGAATGGGATCTGTACTAAATTCTTATTTTGTAAAACAAAAAGTATTCAACAGCTGTTCACCTGACAATAATTTAATGAATATTACTAGACAAATAAAAAATTCAAGTAAACAATTTACTAAGTCAACAAATATAATAATTTTTGTAGGAAATAGAGATAATGTAAATCATTTGGAATTTAAAAAATGTTTTGAAACTATAAGTAACTTAGATGTCAATAAAATTGTCTGGTTTTCATTACCCTATAATCAAGGTTTGCCGCAGGCCGAAAATAAAATTAGATATAAGATAAATTTACTGATATATAATTTATGTTTGTATAATGACAAATTTCATGTGATTGACACTAACACTAATGTTAGTAACTTTTATAATTTGACTAATGGTAGGTATTACCTATCTCCATATATTAAAAGACAGGTAGCTTCATCGCTATTATATTATTTTACTATGACAGCCAATAATTTGGCTAAAATTGTTTCTATTGAACAGCATTCAGTTACTTGTATAAGTAAAAACAGCTTGGAAATAAATCCAACTAGTAATAGTAGTATTAGTAGTAGTTTAAACTAGACATTAAGACAGTAGAGATATCCTCTAGCCAAATAATTAAGATATCAAATAATGATATTAATGATCATTATAGAAATACAAAAATTGTTAAAATAAATAATAAAAAACATAATATAAACTGTATCAACCTGGTGCATCAGAACATTCAGTGTATTAGAAATAAGGAATTAGAAATTGAATTGTTTTTAAATACTTTTAATATTAGTGTTTTTTGTGTCACTGAGCATTGGCTTAAGAATGATGAATTAATATTTAATTTCAATAACCACCAGGTTGGTAGTTCGTTCAACAGAGTTAATTCCATACATGGTGGCTCTTTAATTATTTTAAATAAACAGCTAAAATTCAAAGAACGCAAGGACATAGTGAGCCACTCTGTTGAGCGGACAACTGAACTTGCTTCAGTTGAATTAGAAGAGTTCATAATTGTAAATGTTTATAGGCCACCGTCATCTAACTTTGAACATTTTGAAAAGATTATGGATGAGGTATTGTATAAACTATCACATTCTAGTAAAAAGGTAATCATTTGTGGAGACTTCAATATTAATATTCTTGAACAAAATTCAATAAGTATAAAGTTTTTAAATTTGTTCAAATCTTATAATCTTTTACACATGTTTATGGAGCCTACTAGAGTCACAACCACTAGTGCCACTTGTATTGATAACATTTTTACAAGTGTTATTCCAAATTTTAAATGTTTATTCAATACATTAGATTCTGACCACTATGGCCAATTTATTAAATTCAGTTGTAGCAAGAGAGAAAAATCAAAACAGAAAATAAGTTTTATACCAGTGACTGTAGAACGTATCGAACAAATTAAAAATGGGTTAGTACGCTATTTGCCTTTGATGAAAAATTCAAACCCCAATATTATGTATAATGACTTTTTTAGTACTTTCACTAAATTATTTAACTTTATATTTACTCCTAAAACAGTGGTTGTTAATGATAAATTAGTGTTTAGTGATTGGGCATCTGCTGAGTTACACAAAAATAGAGAAAAATTATATAATATGTATGCGGAATTGATGTTTAATACTAGTAATGAGTTTAGGGATGAGGTAAAATTATTTTCCAAATCTTTTAAAAAACAATGTAAAATAGCAAAAAATCGACATATTCAAAATAAAATAGGAAATAGCATTAATAAAATAAAAACAACTTGGAAAATAATTAATGAGGAAACTGGAAGAGCTAAATCCCAGAGGATCGACTTTAAATTAAATATAGATAATAAATATGTCACGTCTGACCTCGAGGTTGCTACTGCTTTTGAAACCTTTTTTACTAATATTCCAGTGACTACAACGTTATCTTTAAATTCTTCTACCGCTGCAGCTATGGGTTTACTTAGAGAGAATGTAGATCAATGTGTTAGTAGTTTTAAGTTTGAAAAAGTTAATGCTCAAGAAGTAATCAAAGTATTTAGATCAATTAGCGTTAAAAAGACTAGTGATCTTTGGGGGTTTTCTGTTGACATACTTAAGTCCATAATTGACATTGTAGCGCCAGACTTAGCATTAATATTTAATAATTGTTTAGAATATGGTATATTTCCTGATCTAATGAAACAAAGTAAAATAACTCCATTATTCAAATCCGGCTGTTCATTAGATCCTAGTAACTATAGACCTATTTCAGTCTTACCCACTTTTAGTAAGATTTTTGAGAAAATAATTCTTAATCAACTTGTGGCATATTTCAGTAAAAACAATCTCTTACACAAAAACCAGTTTGGTTTCACTGCCGGTCGCTCTACAACAGATGCTGGTGTTGAGCTATTACTAAACATATTTGAAGCCTGGGAAGGATCACAGGATGCACTTGGCATTTTCTGTGATCTATCTAAGGCGTTTGACTGCGTTCAACATGAAATCCTTATAAAAAAGTTAGAACATTATGGAGTTAAAAATAAGTCCCTAGATTTAATTAGTTCATATCTTAATGATAGAATTCAAAAAGTTGATGTAAATGGAAAACGTTCCCCTGGTTCTTTGGTAAAAATAGGTGTGCCACAGGGCTCTATCTTAGGGCCTTTCTTGTTCCTCATTTACATAAATGACTTACCTCACCTAGTGAGGGAAAAACATGGGATAGTGTTGTTTGCTGATGATACTTCTCTTACTTTTAAAGTTAATAGACGGCAATCTGTTATTGACGATGTAAACAATGCTCTCTCAGATGTTGTACAATGGTTTAACGCCAATAATTTGTTGCTTAATAAAAAAAAGACAAAATGTGTCAAATTTAGTTTACCAAATGTTAAAAATGTTAGAACCAATGTACAATTAAATAATGAGGACTTGGACTTGGTCAAATCTACTACTTTCTTGGGCATTACTTTAGATGAAAAATTGCAATGGGGTCCTCATATATTCGATTTGTCAAGCAGACTAAGTTCTGCTGCATACGCGGTTAAAAAAATACGTCGATTAACAAATATGGA
Organism: Napeogenes sylphis; assembly: GCA_959347405.1. Taxonomy (NCBI): domain Eukaryota; kingdom Metazoa; phylum Arthropoda; class Insecta; order Lepidoptera; family Nymphalidae; genus Napeogenes; species Napeogenes sylphis. The sequence goes on from OY365789.1 coordinate 144,908, forward strand.
AACTGCTCGATTAGTATACTTTAGTTACTTTCATAGCTTAATGTCATACGGTATACTCTTATGGGGCAATGCGACTGACATTGATACCATATTTACATTGCAGAAGAGGGCTGTTCGCGCAATATATAATATGAGACCAAGAGACTCTTTAAGAAACAAATTTAAAGAATTTAAAATTATGACTGTTTACAATCAATATATTTATGAAAATTTAATTTACGTTCATAAAAATATTTCAAAATTCAAGAAAAATTGTGATTTACATAAAATTAATACAAGACAAAAAAATAAACTCGCTATGCCCGGCACTAGGCTCCATAAAATAGGTAAATCCTTTAAGGGTAATTGTATACGTTTTTATAATAAGCTCCCAAATGAAGCCTTAAGCTTATCATTAAATAAATTTAAATTATATGTTAAAAATAATTTAATAAAAAAATCCTACTATAGTGTAAAGGATTACATCGACGACGGTATGGCCTGGGAATGAATCTGTATTGTATTGCGAATAGCTAGTAATCTCCGCAATTTGTTTTTTGTTGTAAATTATTTTGCTTTATCGACCTTCTGCATCACACCGATTCCTTAGAAGTCACTACTTGCGGTAGCATCGGGAGTCGGGTTGCCTCCCTCCCTCAAATATGTGCGAAGGGGGTGATGGCTGGCTCTTGTGTTATGCTCGTGAACGGGTGCTGCTTGCGGTGACTGGTTGTATGGCAGGCCGAAGATTTATATATATATATGTTTTTTCTGTTATTATTATTTAATTTTCGTTGCCTGAAATCATTAGGCTTCTTTTCCTATTGATTGCGACGGTTCTAGTTGTTCCAAATTTGCATTTAAGTTTGACGTTTGTGAAACAGTGATCACAATAACAAAAAATATATCCGGCTGAGTTTGTTGTGTGGTTCTTCTCAGACCAGGACGCGTTTGGAACCCTCATAGCTTTAACATTAAGATGGAAAGTGCTTTCTCAGAAGGGCTTATTACGATAAATCTAGTATCGTAATAGGCCCTCCTGACACTTCCATGTTGACGTACACAAGTGATCACTGATTATGATTCTAAGTGGAAAAGATATAAATAAATAAATAAATAAAAAATACAAAGAAGCCTTTAATAATGCCAAGTATTCATTAGAAGAAGCTGTTACTTACTCCGATGCTCAGCGAGCGTTTACGGACACCTTAGATAAAGCTTATAAGTTTGTCGAGGAAGCTGTCGAGACCATGAATTTAGACAATAACAACCCTGATGCTGACGGTCCGGCACCTCCCCAACTGCTTTCCCCATTTGATGATGATCTAGATGATCTGCGTATGATCAATATCCCAAGTTCTTTATCCAATTTTGATAGCATGGTCACATCACTTAATTCTGATCAGTTGCGGGTATTCAATGCTGTTACATCCTCGTTGTCAACAAGCAAAGTTATTCGCCACTTTGTAAGCGGCAAGAGCTTTCTCATATCGACTATTCGTGAATGGGTTTTTCAGACAATGTCTAAAACAGTGGCTGTAACTGCGCCGACAGGCGTTGCCGCTTACAACATAACTGGCTTAACAATTTTCAAGCTTTTGCAGTTACCAGTAGAGCATGGTTCGACCCCAGCTTATAAATCGTTAAATGATGATGCGCTAATGCGTTTTAGGTCTGAACTAAAGAACACTGTTCTTTTTATAATTGATGAAATTAGTAAGGTTTCCAATCTGATGTTTCTTTATATTCACTTGCGCCTTAATGAAATATTGGAAACTGGGGATGCTACTGATGGCTACTTTGGGCGTCGTTCCATCCCCTTATTTGGTGATTTGCTTCAGCTGCCCCCTGTTTATGAGGACCCTATATATATTCAAGTTAGTGCCCAGGCGTTCACGAAATATGTTGGATCATTATGTAGCATCAATTTCTGGAACACGAAGACCACAGAGGACGAGAGGTTATGGGGACTCTTATGGACTTGGGCATGAATATTATAAACGAGGGCACGACTCCAACCTTCTTCACTGTTAGAAACGGAAGAACTTCCTCAAGTAATGTCGACGTGACAGCGTGCAGCGACGACCTCGTGGAAGCCGTAGAAGACTGGAGGGTTGATGAGGCCCTCATACACTCAGACCACAAGGCCATCAGGTTTAAGATAAACTCGGAAACACCCAAACAACCAAGAATCAACAAAACTACAAGGAAATACAACACGAGAAAGGCGAAATGGATGGAGTTTAGAGAAGAGTTGGCAATGAAATTAGAAAATGAGAACATGACAGTAACAAAAATAAATAACATAAACAAAAACGAAGAACTGGAAGAGATAATTGGAGGATACCTAAATGTAGTAGAAGAAACGTGTAATGAAAAGATCCCTTTGAGGAAGGAAAGAAAACCTAACAGGATACCATGGTGGACTGAAGAATTGACGAGACTGAAAAAAGATCTGCAGACAAAAAAAAAAAAAAAAAAAAAAAAAAAAAGGAAAATCAGGTGTGCCGCTCCAAGAAGAAAAGACATAGTGATAAAAAGCTATCTGGAAGCAAAGAAAAAGTACGAAACAGAAGCTAAGGAAAGTCAGATTAAAAGCTGGAAGGGATTCTGCAAGAGCCAAGATAGAGAAAGCATGTGGGACGGAATATATAGGGTTATCCGAGCCGCTACAAGGAAACAGGAAGACGAGCTTCTGGTGAGCGAGGTTAGGGTTCTGAACTCGAGGGAATCGGTCGAACTGCTAGCAACCACCTTCTTTCCAATCGATTCTGAAGAGCATGACACCCAACATCATCGTGAAATTAGAAAGAAGGCAGAAGAGACGGACCTCCCGATACCTGGAGAGAGTGCAATTGACCCCCCGTTTATCAATGTGGAACTGAGTCAAGTCGCACAGGCAGGCACCGGCCACGGAAAAAACTATAACGCAGAAGCTACTGAATTCAGTTCAACGTGGGTTTGCACAAAAAATAATCAAGTCGTATCAAACGGTCTCGTTGACGGCGGCTAGGGTGTTGGCGGGACTGGTTCCACTAGAATGCAGAGCCAGAGAGACGCTAGACTTTTATGAAGCCAAGAGGGGTAAATTAACGGAAGATTATAGAGGACTAGAGGTAGAGAAGAAGGTAAGCGCTGTCCTGATGCCGCACCCATCAGAAGTTGAAAATATAAATTTCCATCTCCTGATGGAAGAAGAGGAAGTAAGCAATGAGGAACTCAGAATATTTACGGACGGAAGTAAAATAGATGGGAAGGTAGGAGCCGCCTTGAGCTGTTGGAAAGGTCCTAGCGAAATTTCGAACAAGAAATTTCGATTAGGACCTTATTGTACCGTGTTCCAGGCCGAGCTGTATGCGATTTACCAAGCTACGGAACTGGTTAAAAACCTAAATAGCACCTCCGTGAATATTCTGAGTGGCTCCAGATCTGCCCTAGAATGTGTAAAAAACCCGGAAAACCTACACCCGCTAGCATTTCTCACAAGACTAAATATTAGGGAACTTAGAAGAGGAAATAAAAACATAAATTTATACTGGTTAAAAGCACACATTGGACACCTTGGGAACGAACGCGCCGACGAATTGGCGAAGGCAGCAGCAAGGAAACTAAAAACAAAAGCTAACTATGACGCATGCCCTAGATCTTACATGAAACGAAAAATAAGGGAGGGAACAATACAAGAATGGGACGACAGATACAGTGAAGGGGACGAAGCTGAATTGACAAAAGTATTTCTGCCTTCTATAAAAAGTTCATGGCAAATAATAAAAAGTAAGGAATTAACACCGAAGATGGTACAAATCATCACAGGACATGGAGGATTTGGACAATACCTATGTCGATTCAAGCTGAGGACAAGTTCCTCCTGTGACTGTGATGGCGAAACAGAGGAGAACGTCCTACATTTAATATTAGATTGCCCAAAATACGCTAAGCTAAAACAAGAACTAGAATGTAAATTAGGAAGCAAACTGGAAAAAGAAAAGATAAAAGATATAATGGAAGACAAAAAGCAAAGGAAACACTTTATACAATATTGCACGAAAATAGCGACGAACACCAACGAGAAATACAGAGAAACGTAAATAAACATAAAAGATAGGTAGGAAATTAATGCATTAAAATATTATATAACAATATGTATGACAAATGATTGTAAATAATAAAAAAAAAGTGAGTAAAAGTGCGAACGTGTAAGTAAAGGTAAAAGTAATATGTAGTATAAATATAAATGTAAATAAGTAAAACAAATTAGATATAAAAATAAGCTACTTAAGAGAAAAAAAAAAAAAAAATTGTTGACTATTTAACGATATATATATGTTGATATATGTCTAGAAATATAAAAATACTTGAGTATATAAAAACGTGTGCGTGTAATATGTATTGGGTAAATAATTGTATTAATTGTATGTAAGTACGTATATGAAGTGCCTAGCACTGTATAGGACTGTAAGAAATATAACTGTATCTAGAGTAAAGTGTAAAATAAGGGTATTTAGATGTCAATATATTGTAAAAATGAAGTAAAAAAGTAAATAAAAGCAATCTTGAATTAACCTGGCAAAGAATGCAGTAAAGCATTTGAGTCATATTATAATAAAAATAAACAGAATCAAAACTTGTAAAAAACTGGCCATACAGAAATAAAAATAAATACATGTTCGATCCGGAAATAGGAAATTAAATTGTAAATCTTTGGAGACTGGTGGGCAGCTACCTGGAGGACCGCTCGCTGGTAGTCAACTACTCCGGAGAATTATCCAGAAGGAACACGTCCAAGGGATGCGTGCAGGGGTCTGACTTGACTTGCTTGACTCTCTACTCAACGAGATAGACGGGGCAGGAGTACATTGTCAAGCATTCGCGGATGACGTGGTCCTCGTCATCTCCGGACCAAAGATGCCTGAAATCCAGACGATGGCAAACCAACTTCTCGAGAACATAAAGAAATGGGGGATCAGAAACAAACTTAGGTTTGCTCCTCAAAAAACCAAGTCGATGGTGATAACCAGAAAGCTAATCTACGACAACCCGAGAATAAACATGGGGAATGTGCCACTGGAATTAGTAAACGAGATAAAGCTTCTGGGTATCATCATTGACGAAAAATTGACCTTCAGAAGGCACATATCGATGGTTACGGTAAAAGCGCTGAACATCTACAAGTAGTTGGCGAGGGCCGCCCGGGTGAACTGGGGCCTAAACCCAAGTATAATAAGGATCATGTATATCTCGGTGATCGAGCCCATAATCACTTACGCAGCGGGGGTATGGGCCTCGGAAAACGAGAAGGTGTATGTCCAGAAGCAGTTGATGTCCGTTCAGAGGGGATTCGCCCAGAAAATCAGTAAATCGCACCGAACGGTGTCGCTCCACTCATCCATGATTCTGGCGGGTCTCCTACCCTTGGACGAAAGAATACGGGAACAGGCAAAACTATACGAAATAAAAAGAGGAAGACCATTGCAATGCCTCACAGACGACTACAGTCTTGAGCACCGAGTGGCGTTTGCCAGCATTGAACACCCAGCGGACCGGGAGGCCGTCAACTACACCTGCCTCGACGATATCACTCCACAAATAATGGAAGGTGTCCACGAGTGTAGCACGCGGCTCCGCCCACTGCGGGCAAACTGCCAGCGTGTGTTGCGCCGAATCAACGGCACAGCCGCACTCGTGACACCCCATCGTGGGCTCACGACCCGCCACCCGACACAGATACCTCCCGAAGCAAACCTAACCTAACCTAACCTAACATAAACCCAAACATAGACTCCGTCCACCCATGCGGAGGTACACATGAGCGAGCTAGAATAAAAAAAAAAAAAAAAAAAAAAAAAACCTAACCTAACCATTTTTTTTTTTTTTCGTTACGTCTGGAATCCTCCTAGGATGTCACCTCAATCTAGAGGAAGATGGAGGTGGTTATGTGAGACTTTTACTCACTAAACCAGACGGTCAACTTATCACCGTCATAGTGGAGCGCCACGGGAATGCTTGCGCACACATCCGCGTTGCTCCGACACCGAAATCGGGCATCCCTCCTCCGTCGGTACGCCGCCGCCAGCGTCACCGCGTCCAGATCCCACGGTGGGATCCCGGCCAGCGCGCAGGCTGCCTCGCACGAGATGGTGCGATACCCCCTGACCGCTCTGACAGCCATGACCCTCTGTGCTCTGCACAAGAGTGTCCGATTTCGGGCGTCGAGAGCATCCGCCCATATGGGTGACCCGTAAAGGGCCATGGACCGCACCACCCCGATGTACAGCCGACGAGCTCCCGCGCTCGGCCCTCCGATGTTTGGGAGGACGCGACAGAGCGCTCCGGCTGCCCTCACGAGTTTCGGCGCCAGCCGCCGAAAATGCTCGTTGAAGCTCCACCGACTGTCGAGGACGAGTCCAAGGTAATCCATGGACCGCCCGACAGCGATGGAGACTCCACCGACCACCAGGCTCGAACCGGCCGGAGGTGCCTTCCGCGGCCCGAGAAAACAAAGGGCTACGGACTTGTGCAGGGCAACCTCCAGCCCCAGCCACCTCACTCTCCCCACGATCTGGGCGACTCCTGCGGTTGCTAGGACTCTCGCCTCCCGAAACGTGTGGCCGCGTGCCAGGACCAGGGTATCGTCGGAGTAACAAGTTACGTCGACTCCCCGAAGATTGGCACCCCGCAACACCGAGTCGTACCCGATGTTCCACAGGAGAGGTCCTAGAACGGACCCCTGCGGAACACCGCACGACACCTCCTTCCGCCTACATCCTCCCACACCGACCGGGTAACATACGGCGCGGTCGCAGAGGTAGTCCCCTACTACGCGCCGCAAGTACCCAGGCACGGCGTGGAACCTCAACGCCTCCAAAATGGTCCCCCAAGGAAGAGTGTTTAACGCGTTGGCGATATCAAGAGACACCGCCACCGCCACCCCGCCCCGAGACACCGAGGCCTCCGCTAAGGCCCTCACCCGATTGACTGCGTCAAGGGTGGACCTGCCTCTGCGGAAGCCATATTGGTGATCGCTAAGATCCCGACCCGACCTCTCCAGGTGCTTGACGATGCGAGCATACAGGGAGCGCAACCCCCGTCAAGTCCGAGGGAGAGGACGCCGGACTTCCCTGCTTCCGTGCCCTCTCCATGTCCGGCTTCAAGGTGGACATCTCCTTGCGGAGATCGTCCATCTCGGCCTGCAGGCGAACGTTGTCCGCCTGTAGCTGGCGTGTCTCCTCCGTGATCGTTCGTGATCCCAGGACTTCGACGGCATTGGCTATAGAAGCCACCGCATCCTTCAGACCGCGAACGATCGTCCCCTTCAAGTTCTTCGACTTCGTGGCGATTTTGGCTATGATCGCCAGGTCGTCGATGACTTGCTGCTTCGTCAGGGAAGTGGACCTGTTACCAGGTCCGACCCCGACTCAGCCCTCTCCGAAGCGGCCGACACTAGATCAGCGGCTCGCGATTCCCGCATCTTGAGGGTCTCGGAGACGCACTGCTCCAGGTCCTCCTCCGCTTGCACTAAGAACTCTTCCCGCTTCGCAGCGAGAAGAGCTCTCTTCGCCTCCGCCAACCCCACGTACTCTCAGGTTGTTGGTGGCCGTCCCCTGCCCCTCCTAGCCGCAGACGCAGGCCGCGCCGGTTCCTCGTCGACAATGCCGACTCGGAACTCGGGTGTCGCCTCTTGCGCCACAGCTTTTCGGAGCTCACCGAGCGTCGAGGTGCAAGGCTGCAGTCCGAGTCCATGGACTCGTCCTGCCTCCCCACACTCGACTCCCGACTTCTCGTGACACTCCTTGTCACCCTCCTCCTCGACTCCTCTCCTTCCTTCGTCCTCTCCTCCTTTGTGGTGTTTTGGTTGTTTAATTTCTCCATAACTGATCCCACGAGTATGGTAGGAAATAAAAAGTCCACCCCGGTAGAGCCTCCATGCCCGGGTAACCCTAATACGCCTGGGATGGCGGGTGGTATCCCAGGGTTGAGCGCTAGCGACTGATGAACTCCCCAACCTCTCGAATCGAAGCGAGGGACTTGCCTTAATTGGCCGGACCGCAAGGAGTTAACCCTCCGAGTGCCGCCGCCATACCGAGCAGTTTAGGCGTCTGAAGTTCAAAGTGGGCGGTAAACTTCCACTTGCTATCAAGGACAAGACCGAGATATCTCATTGTTGTCCCGATGCAGATGCGAGTTCCGCCCACAATGATACTTTCATCTGAGGTTGGTGCGTTCCGAGGTCCATGAAATCATAGGGCCTCGGATTTATTGAGGGCAACCTCGAGGCCAAGGCTACAAATTCGCATCACAATGTGCCCTACTCCTGCCGTGGCTAAGATGGCTGCTTGTCGGGGAGTTTGTGCGCGAGCTGTTACCAAAGTATCGTCAGCATAACATGTAACATCGATGCCTCTGATATTACAACCTCGTAGGACCCAGTCATAGCCAATATTCCACAGGAGCGGACCAAGGACTGATCCCTGTGGAACACCGCACGACAATTGCCTTCTCTGCCAACCTCTACGCAACGGGTACGTAACAAAGCGGTTAGACAGATATGAGTTAATTATCTTCCGAAGGTAAGAAGGCACCTGATGGTACCGCAGTGCTTCCCTAATGCAGCTCCAAGGCAGGCTATTAAAGACATTAGCGATATCTAAAGACACTGCCAGCACGACTTCTCCTCTTGCTACTGCTTCCTGCGCAACGGACTTAACACGTAGAATGGCGTCCACTGTAGATCTATTCCGGCGGAATCCAAACTGATGCTCCGATAGATTCGGGCCGGTGTCTTGGAGATGGCTTTCTATTCTTGCATCAATTATCCGCTCGAACATTTTACCTACCTCGTCCAGCAAAACATACGGGCGATAGGATGATGGAGATTCTGCAGGGCGTCCTTCTTTGTGGAGAAGTACTAGACGGCCTGTTTTCCACTGAAGCGGAAACTGCGACTGCAATAGACAGGCGTCCAGTAAACTCCTCATTCGCGGTTCAAGTTCACAGAGAGACAATCCTAGTACCCTTCCTGGAATACCATCCGGACCAGTGTTTTTAGCCCGAACCTCTCCACTGCTATATTAAACTCCCTATCAGTTACTTTGGGTATTTCGGACTGCTCTGTTTGCTCCGTGCTTGGAGCCATTGACGGTGGCGTATGTTCATCCCTACGCGTTCATCTGTACGTACATACACCGCTCGTCGACCCATCAGACGACGGCATAGCTCTGTGCAGTCAACACGGCAGTGGAGCATTCACAAGACATAATTACCATTTTTATATGTCGAGTGTCTTCGCATGTTCCCCTGTTTGTATTCTAATTATTTTTTAATTTTAAAACTAAGTGTTTTAAATATAATTAAATATTTTTAGTTTTTATGTATATATATTTTATATATATTAAGTGTACCCCCAAGTGGGTAAGTATTGAACACGCGTTATTTTTTTTTCTTTTAAACATAAATAATATATTAAATATGTGATTGCTTTTAAAAAGCTTAGTTTTGCTTGTAGTTGTTTTAATTAGAATTATATAGAAGTCAAATAATTATAAAATATATATTATTTTATTGTTAGTAGTATTTATAGTATATCTTTGTATCTTTTGCTGCTGCATTAAGCCTGTTTAATATATTATTTTTTTTTACTTTTATAATGTTTGTAACTGCGTTCCGGTTGTGAATACCACACTACTGCTTACGGTTTCTCCTTAGCTAGACACACGTGGGATCACAATCGGCGCAGGCACATTTACCAAATTATAACTGTGATGCTATTCACAGGGTACTACGTTTTATTAAAAAAAAACGGCATCAACACTGGCTGCACCTGTGTACCCTCAATATTAAAGGCGGCAACGAGATCCATCGTGCCTACATCTCCACGCCCGAACATCATCCGTGGCAGCAGGGGAGTACCGGACTACGGTAGTGAAGCCAGACGGGCCTGACCAACCCACTATTTTAAATTTTTATATATACTTATTTTAGTAAATAAATTAGTTAAATACAGGAACGGTAATTGTATTTTTATTTAAATTCAATAATATTACCGTACACCGTATCATTGGCGCCCTCAACGTGGTTTAGTTGGTCTGGTTTTACTTCGTAGTAGTAGTAGTAGTTGTGTGTTATTTTTTTATATTTTTTGTGAAGCGTTATTTTATTAATTTTTTTTGATTGCCCGTAACTAAAGTGTACCTCTAAATTTTTTTTTATAATTATCGTTTTTGTTTTTATTTTTTAAAATTTTGTTTTTTTTATTTTTAAATTATAAAATTATAATTTATCTAACATTAAATTATTGCAATTAATGTTTAATTTAGTTTAAACTAATTATATACAGGGTTATTTTTAATTAGTTGAGCACCTTTTGCAGGCAGCCTCTCTACATCAATCCCAACAACATTTGTTCTACGACTTTTAAAAAATCTTGATAAATAACTCAGAATAAACGAAACAAAAAAATTTTTGCTTCCTTGATTATTTATTACTCTGTATTTTGTAAGCAGTATAAAGTATAGGTAGCGGCAGTCTAGCGAAAGTCAGAAACTGTTAAACGCGCGCGCCAGCTTTTTTCGTATAGCTTCATCTCTTTTACACCATGTTGCTATGGAAATACTAAATAATCAAAATGACAAGTATGAGGATTACAAAACACAATTTACATTAACCAAAAATAAAATTATCGGATTAGAGTTTAATAAATAAATAATGAATTGTAATTACATACTGGACAATACGATTTTATGGACTTGCTATTGAAACTAATAAATAAATTCAAGATTATAACATGAAGAAGAAATTATGAAATAAAACAGTAGCACTCGTGGGACTGCCGATAGAAGTGAAAACGGAACTATTAAGTTGAGAGTCATTAAAAGTATATGCAAAAAATATATGAAATTTTTTATGTTTTATTTATTAGTTACATATGATGGGTGAAACAAATCATAAACAAAATATAAATACAAAGTGGTTGAAAAAATAATTAATATACAATTATCTTAATTATACATAGTATTTATATTTACACGATTTTCAATGAATTCAAGTTTGAACATTATTTTCATTATTTACATCATTGTCATCGACAATACAATTTTAATAATTTTTAATTTTTAATTAATTAAAAATATTTATTTTTTCTTCCTCTTCTAACGATATTGTTTGATGCTTAGAAATTTTTAAATCAACGTTAAACGTCAAATTAGTGTATACGTGTACACAGGCTACTACTCGTGCGCTAGACTGGCTCTCCGCGCTATTATCATTAGCATGTCGGTGACGCGAACCGAGGATTTTACCCTCTACCAAAACGCTCAACGCGCCTAAAGAAGTTTTCACTTCAATATAATTTATAATATTTTTAAAATACATTGATTGTCTGAAATAGAAGAAGTAAGAATGAAAAGAAATACGAGTTTTGGCTGAGAAATGGAGCATTGGGGTCCTGATCTTTACAAGGTCTGTTTTGCTATACCTAGAACGAACAACAACTCGAAACAGCAGAAACAATGATGAAGAATAATTTTATTTGTGATACAGTGACGATCCAACATGTTAAGAAGCCTAAAGTTATTATTTTTAAAGTGGATTGTGTACATTTGTCATACATTGTATGAGAATATTATACGTCAGAAACAGTCGATTCACTTCTTACGTTTTAATTAATTAATATTAATGAAAATTATGACGTTTTTCTGTTACGCGCCATCTTTATTTCTAAGTCACATTTAAAAGAAAATGTGAATTATATTTACATGTCATAAAGAAGTTTCACTTCTTACATGTGTACACTAATACACACATACATATTTAATAAAGACTAAAGTTTTCGTTTTTTCAGTTTTATTAATATCATAAACGAGGAAAGGCCAATTTAGACGTAATTTAAATAAACTTCCTATTATTCCTCCTGGTGTTCTTAATATTTTATTACAAGATGGAGCCATTTTAAATACTGTTACTATTTTACGGTGATGTTTTTAATTAATGGTAACACCAACAGTTGGTGTCAATACCAACCAAATGTCAAGTAATTTGTAATTTGATATTATTATCTTTGTTATTTGATAATTGATATTTCATTTGTCTCTTGAGATTTATGGTGATGAAAGTGTGTAGTATTACTGATATTTTATATTAACTACCTGGATTGTTTCTGTATACCGACGCTTCTATTTGTGACTGACTGCAATTTCTAGGAACTTCGTAAAGAAATTCGTAAGTAACTTATTGTTTTATTGTCATGATATAAATATTAGCAAACGAGATAATATGATATGCATAAAGTAAGTTAAAGAGAAGTTATTGTTTTGTAAAAATAATATTTATTTGGTTTCGTTACAGTGCCCTTATTTCATAAACCAAATAAAAATATTGAGACATTCAACTTGTGGACAACTTCCATTGGAGATTTTGTTTTTTCATTAGATTCTTAACAGTTAGACAATATATGTTTCGACTATTGTAGAAAATATTTTAATAAATAAAAGTGGAAAACGATGCTATTTTTTATTACACCTTAGAAAATGATCAAGTTCTAACGTGCATAGCCGCCGCTGCGTCACCCCGCCACCCCGCACCCCGATGCACGTGGCCTTGGCACATATTTTGACTACGCAAGGTGCGTGGCCTCTCTTTGCTCAAGTTTAATGCACGTTCAGAGGCAATAAATAAATTTTGTATGGGAAAAACTAAATTTTTAAAACTATTCATTTTAAAAAGTCGTAGAACAAACAAATGTTGTTAGGATTGATGTAGAGGGGCTGCCTGCAAAAGGTGCTCAACTAATTACAAATAACCCTGTATATAATAATAGTTTATTCAATAAACTGTTACCCTTCTGATCTGTGTTTCGTAAGCGGTCTATCTATACGTTTATAAGTCTGTGTAGATTGCGATAAAAAGTTGTTTACGCAAAAACAAGATCGAAAGGTAGAAAAGCGTTTTGCAAATTGAATATTTGTTTTTGTTATTTTATAATTTATGTTTATTAGTGGTACACATTAGTTGCAATTATTAATAAGTTTTTTTTATTTATTTTTTATTTTTGTGAACGTTTTAGTTTTCTTAATTTTTATTTTAAAATATTATTTTTTATTTATTTTTTTATGCAGTCAACCATAACGTTGCTAGTTGCTTGCTTTTGTAACGGAACGGAGTAGGTTATTTGATTATTATATTTCTTAACGTTTTCAAACCTTGTTCAATACTTACTTCCTTGCAGCAATTATTATTACTACTGTTATTTATTTATATATAAATATATATTTTGCCTTTCGTTCTCTTTTAATTACTTTATTTTTCTTTTTAACTATTTATTATTACTTTTTTATTATTATTATTTTTTATTTTTTTGTACAATGGAATTTCCGGTAAAATTTTTATCTTTGCAAAAGTCGGAACTAGAATATGAAGTTCTTATCCGAGGAACTTCCCCAGCTTCTACCGTGCAAGAATTAAGGAAGCAAATTTCAAAATTGGGCCCGTGTTTTCCTTCAGAAGATATCCTAGAGAGTTCATTATCTGTTACTGAGGATTTAAAGGGAGTTAGAGATGTTTTGACTAAATTAAAGTTTTTTTTTGAATCTCCTGATAAAATGGCGTTCTTTCGTGCCGAAAATTTTTTACATCACCTGTATCATCGACTTAATCGAATTACAAGTGACGACAGCACTCAACAAGAATATGATGTTTGTGTTTCTGAATTTAGATCTTTGTTCGAACATTTTAATTCTATTAGAAATACGAGACTTGACAAATTGATTCCATCAATATCAAGTACTGATAAGCAGGTAAATTCTGCTCCGATAAATGTAAATGTTTCTTGTGATCGCGGTTTTACTGGCGAATTATTTAAGGCTAAGTATGACGGTAAGACATGCGTCCGATCTTTTATATAACGCATTTCTGAAATAAGTGAAGCTCGAGATATTTCATCCTCAAAATTATTATCATTAGGTACTGAAATTTTTACTGGTGATGCTCTTCATTGGTTCCGAAGTGTTCGTGATAGGGTATCTGATTGGAACGATCTTATTGCTCTGCTTAAAATAGATTTCAGCCCGGCTGATTACGATTACAGACTGCTTGCGGAAATTCGTGCCAGGACACAGGGGGAATCTGAAATATAACAGTATACCTATCTATAATGTCTGGGTTATTCGCGCGCTTATCAAAAGATCTCTCAAACGAGGATAAGTTAGAGATCATTCTACATAATATTTGTGAACGTTTTAGTTTTCTACATAATGCCTTGTTATGCTAGTACTCTAGCTTCAACTGCAGAGATTACCGATATCCATTCCTTAAGTACCGTTTGCCGTAATTACGAAAACGTACAAGCTCGTCTTTCTAATTTTAAAGAACCTCCTAAAAGAACTGTAGATACCTGGGCACCGGAATTTGCATATTCAGGTCATACAATAGATAAAAGCCATAATAATTTCAAACCACACTTAAGTCAATATTCTTTTAATGATAATAGTAATATTAATAATAATAGAAATAATTATATGTACAACAGAAATAAGTCTTATAAAACTAATAATAATAAATATGTAAATGCCATGCAAATAACACCTACAAAAGTATTGTATTGTCCTAGGTGTCGTGATAACACCCATAGCTTGCGCCAATGTAAGGCCGATAGAAATGAAATATTCTGTTTTGTTTCTGGACACGAGGATGTTAAGACTCCTGATTGTCCAAATTGCAACAAACAAAAACCTAGTACTTCAAAAAACTAGTTTACCTGCAGAATTGGAATTCCAATCATCAAAGTACAAAACATAATATTGAAGATTGGAATAAATGGCTCGAAACCATTAAGTTTTTTTAAGACATATAAAATTAACCCAATTCTGCAGAATGAACCATTTGATGGTACTAGACTTTATGCTGAGTTCAAATTAATAATTTGAGATTATATGGGCTTTTGGATTCTGGCTCAGCCATTACAGTCATTGGTAGTAACAATTATAAAAAAATTGAATTACAGGGCTTACAATTATATGATGATCACAAAATAACGGTTACAGCTGCTGGTGGTCACACAATGAATAGCATTGGTTAAATGGATTTACCGATGATTTTTGAAAACAAATTTCAGATAATAACAACTTTTGTTGTGCCCGATATTAATATTGACCTCATTTTAGGAATAAACTTTTGGCGTAAATTTGAATTGCTATTATCGTATGTCTCCAGAAAAGCAGCGCATTCTTGCAGAGCAGTTTGATGAAATGTTGCATCTAGACGTAATTGAACCTTGTGAGAGTGCCTGGTCTTCACCAGTCCTTATTGTGACCAAAAAAAATGGTGAACCCCGTTTTTGTCTTGACAGTCGTAAATTAAATTCGGTTACAAAACGTGATGCGTACAATCTGCCTTACGTATCAGAGATTTTCGATAATCTTCGCGATGCTCGTTACCTATCTAGCATTGATTTATCAAAATCGTTCTGGCAAATCCCTATATCTGAAGAAGATCGAGATAAAACGGCGTTCTACGTTCCGGGTCGAGGTACTTTTCATTTTAAACGCACGGCTTTTGGACTTACAAATGCACCTGCTACTCAACAGAGATTGGTGGATATGCTTTTCAGGGAGTTTGATCTTCAAGTTTTTGCTTATCTCGATGACATCGTTATTGTCTCAAAAGACTTCAATTCTCATGTTTCGTTGTTACTTCGCGTGCTGGAGAAGTTGAAACAGGCAAACCTCTCCATTAATTTAAAGAAAAGTCAGTTTTTTCGTAGCCAACTTAGATATTTAGGTTATGTTGTAGATAGCGCCGGATTACGCACTGATCCGGAGAAAGTTCAAGCTATTCTTAATTATCCGAAACCTACTTGCCGAAAGGACATTAAGTGTTTTCTCGGAACAGCTACCTGGTACAGGCGTTTTGTTCCTAATTTTAGTACAATTGCAGGTCCGCTTAACAAGCTTACTTCGAATAAAAAGGGGGGACCACCGTTTGTTTGGTCACCCGAGGCTGACAAAGCATTCCACAAACTTAAGGAATGTTTAGTTACTGCGCCTGTTCTTTCTTGTCCTGATTATGATAAGCCATTTGAGGTTCATACCGATGCCAGCAACTATGGTGTGGGTGCTATGTTAACCCAAACCATTAACGGTAAGGAGCATCCAATTGCCTATATGAGTAAGTCGTTGTCAGAACCAGAAAGAAATTATAGCATCACAGAACGAGAAACACTAGCTGTAGTAATTGCATTAGAACATTGGAGATGTTATTTGGAGACTGGTAAGCCATTTACTGTTTATACAGACCACAATGCTTTGAAATGGTTCTTGTCTCTGAATAAGCCTACTGGTAGATTAGCCCGATGGGGTGTTAGATTGTCCGCATTTCATTTTGAATTAAAACATCGTCGCGGCGTTGATAATATCATTCCAGATGCTCTTTCGAGAGTTGTTCCTATCAATGCCTTAAGTACATCAGGATTACAATTAACAACAACAGACACATGGTATAAAAATATTTATAATTCTTGCCTTACTAAGCCAGAAGATTTTCCAAATTTTTTAATTAAAAATAAAACTTTATTTAGATTGTCGAAAAATAAACATAATTTAACATCAGAATTTTCGTGGAAGGAGGTAGTTCCACAAGAATTAAGGGAACAGGTTATTAACGAAAATCACGCTGAACCTACAGCTGGACACTTAGGCGTTTTTAAAACATATCGTCGATTAACGCTGCGTTATTTTTGGACAGGTATGCATCAGGACGTTGTTAAATTCGTTAGTTCTAGTAGCAAATGTCTCTCTTATAAGGCTCAAAATCATCAAATTTTAGGTGAAATGGGTCGCCCTAAGCAATGTTGTCGTCCTTTTCAAATTATATCTATTGATCTTATGGGCCCTTTGCCTGTTACTCGTAAGCGAAATAATTATATTTTAGTCATAACTTGCTGCTTTTCAAAGTTCTGTCTTATTTTTCCTTTAAAGGCTGCTACATCTAGTGCTGTCACTAGAATTTTAGAAGATTCAGTAATATTAGTGCATGGAGTCCCTCAAACTATTTTCCTAGATAACGGTAGTCAGTTTATTAGTAAAATCACTGAATCTTTATTTAAAGAATATAATATTCCAAATATTTTTTACACTCCAAAATACACTCCACAAGTTAACACTGTTTGTTGTTAACAGACATGATTGTCGTAGAGTACTGCATGACTGGCTACAGACTTTGAGTTACCAGGAAACAGAAGATCTATTTACCATACAAAAATAATATATGTGAAGGTATATTTTATTTTATTTATTTATATTATTAATTCCAATAATTATTCATATCATTCATAAAAATCTTTACTCATATATCTACTTCATATTTATAATAAGCCTTAACAAAATCATAACATACGAGTACAATCACAATATAATTTAACCTATATAATGTACAACACAATATATTTAATTAACAATAAGTAAGAGTAATTTTAAGTAATTCTAAATGGAAATGATTTAAATTTATTTTTTTGTTAAATTTATTAAAACAGATGTTTGTTAAAAATGATCCGGGATACCTGCCACACAGGTTAAATCCTAGTGCAAGTAATTTAATAAACCATGTATGTAGTTATAAGAATCTTTGAAATAAATCATTATTATTATTATTCATTTATTTTATTTTAATCTTATTATTTACATTTATACATATAACATTTAAAAAAAACAACATTTTAAATATAAATATAAAAAACAGTATTCCGCCGACGTGGGCCTTACGACCAGTCCGTCGGTGGTTAGGGCGACAGCGAAAGAAACTTCCTCACAATGCGTGCCGTACCCAAAACTGCTGCTCTTTGCATCCGACCCTTGATCCTGTTTTTTAGTGAGAGCCTCTTGAGATGATGATCGAGACTCTTCGCTATAAGACCATTGACGGAAACTACCATCGGGACAATTATTGTTGAGTCAACATCCCACATGTCGGTAATCTCGTGAGCTAAGTTCAAGTATTTTGACAGTTTGTCCTTCTCAGCTTTCACAAGATTAGCGTCACACGGGACACTGATATCAACAAGAAATGCCCGGCGCTCTAACCGATCTACCAGCACGATATCAGGCTTATTAGCTACAATAGTCCTGTCCGTTATGATAGATCGGTCCCAATAGAGCTTAGCATGACCATTTTCCAAAACTGGCTCCGGTGAGTAATTATAATAGGGCACTTCAAAAGGTACAAGACCGTATCGAAGAGCAAGTTCTTGGTGGATAATCTTGGCTACTTGGTTGTGCCTGTGCAAATACTCTCCATTGGCAAGATGACAACAACCGGAAATAACATGTCTGATGGATTTTCCTGGTTGATGGCACGCACGACATATGTCAACAGTGCCATCCTTTATTATGTATTTTTTATTATTTTATTATTATTATTATTATTATTATTACTGTTGAACGATATAATAGGACTATTATAACATGTCTCTCAACCTTTGTGGAAGATGATCATCGTACATGGGACCTTTTTATTCCCAAAGTTCAGTTTGCGATTAACAATTCTGTGAACGAGGCGACTGGTTATACTCCATCGTTTTTAGTCTTCGGCAGAGAGTTAGTATCTTGTGGATCACATTATATTGACAACAATTTAGGCGACGAACTTTTATTTTTCCCACGTGACCTCTACGCTGACAATTTAGGTTGCCTTTCTGAGGTATTCCGAGATGTTCAGAAAAGACTTTTCCATGCCCACGTTAAAAACACTTCTCATTATAATCTTCGTCGTAAATCGACAGAATTTAATATTGGTGACCATGTTATGAAGCGTGTATATGTTTTGAGCAATAAGGATAAATATTTCAGTAAAAAGTTAGCTCCGAAATTTGTAAACTGTCGCGTGATAGGTAAAAAATCACCGTTAGTTTATATTTTATCCGATATGTCAGGAAAAAATCTAGGTACTTGGCATATTAAAGATTTAAAATTAATAGGTCTCAATAAATAGGTTAACAATTAGAGTAGTCTACGGCTATACAACTTTTGTAAATTTATTCTCCTTGTTTTGATTTACCATCGGGTACTTAAAACATTCGTTGGGGTGATCAGTTTTAATAATAGCTGATTACATTAGATTATGATAGGTAGCGTCAGTTTTCTTTTAGCAGAAATACTGTGGTTTTTTTTGCATGCGTGAAGTAAGAAAGAATGAATTTTGAAAGGTTGAATGCGAATGTTAGACTAAAGTGCGGATTTTATTTCATTAAATTTGAGTAGTGAAATCCTTACGTAAGACGGGAAGTATTGTAACGTTGTACTTTTATACTGTTTAGAATAATATATATATTTTAGTAATTTACATTTTTAACGCTATTGCAGCTACTAACCGGTTGCTTAATGATCGAATACGAGTACGCACATACACCGCTCGTCGACCAATCAGACGACGGCATAGCTCTGTGCAGTCAACACGGCAGTGGAGCATTCACAAGACATAATTACCATTTTTATATGTCGAGTGTCTTCGCATGTTCCCCTGTGTTCTATTCTAATTATTTTTTAATTTTAAAACTAAGTGTTTTAAATATAATTAAATATTTTTAGTTTTTATGTATATATATTTTATATATATTAAGTGTACCCGCAAGTGGGTAAGTATTGAACACGCGTTATTTTTTTTTCTTTTAAACTTAAATAATATATTAAATATTTGATTGCTTTTAAAAAGCTTCGTTTTGCTTGTAGTTGTTTTAATTAGAATTATATAGAAGTCAAATAATTATAAAATACTAGCTGTTGCCCGCGGCTCCGCCCGCGTTTAGGTCGCTTTTCGCGTAATCTGTGGAAACTACAATTATGCAGACCTATAATAGACTTATAGTTAATTCTATAGTATCCTTTTCCCGTGGACATTTTATATAGGTATATAGGCATTACATTGCTACGATATCAAACTGAAAATAATAACATACATCCACATCACAAACAAACGCATTCAAAAATATTATCGCTGTCCACAACCGTTCCGTAAGGAGCCGACCACGCGCCTGAGCCGCGCGGCATGCTACCTCGCAGCTATCGACATTGTTAGCCCTCCCCTCTCAACGCGCCATACACCCTGCACATCAAAGTACTTATGGTATTTACCATTACGTATTATTTTAAAACTAAAATAACTCCTTACTTATTGGTTAAAATCAAATGCTTTCAAGAGCAATGTTGTTCATAATTAAGTGCCTGTGATATTTAAATAATTTATTTGGATAAGGAATAATATCGTTATTATTAAAACACCTTCGAAAGTGTATATTATTTTAGAACTAATTTCATAACCATATAAAAGGTTATAGTGAGTCAACCTTAAAAGCTAGATATATGTTGTCGCGGACTTCTTTTTAGAACTTCTAAAGGGGAACAATTTCATAGAACATCATTTTTGCGTAACTTTCACCGTTTTCGCAGCACACGCAGTTTTTTGTTTATTATTTTACACCTTGCGTTTGAATATTCAAGTTTTAGTAATCATCCCTAATTTTTTGAAAATGAAACATAGCCTATGTCACTCGGGAATAGTGTAGCTTGCCAACGGTGAAAGAATTTTTGAAATCGGTCCAGTAGTTTCGGAGTCTATTCAATTCAAACATACAAAAAAATAAACAAACCTTTCCTCTTTATAATATTAGTATAGATATATTATTTTATTGTTAGTAGTATTTATAGTATATCTTTGTATCTTTTGCTGCTGCATTAAGCCTGTTTAATATAATTTATTTTTTTTTACTTTTATAATGTTTGTAACTCCGTTCCGATTGTGAATACCACACTACTGCTTACGGTTTCTCCTTAGCTAGACACACGTGGGATCACAATCGGCGCAGGTACATTTATCAAATTATAACACTGGCTGCACCTGTGTACCCTCAATATTAAAGGCGGCAACGAGATCCATCGTGCCTACGTCTCCAGCCCGAACATCATCCGTGGCAGCAGGGGAGTACCGGACTACGGTAGTGAAGCCAGACGGGCCTGACCAACCCACTATTTTAAATTTTTATATATACTTATTTTAGTAAATAAATTAGTTGAATACAGGAACGGTAATTGAATTTTATTTAAATTCAATAATATTACCGTACACTGTATCACACTGCCGAACGTAGCTCGCTAAGGCCGGGCTTGCTAACGAATATCCACGATGGAACCGCCTTGCTTGCGCTCGCACGTATTCGCGGATCCTCTATTTAGGACGACTAGACCAACGGTCGGCAATCATTCCTCAATTAACTCGCCCCTTGCATCAGTTACGAAAGCGCCCCAGGTCGTAGACTTGGCGTTAAAGTTCCCATCATTATCAAGGGACAAGGTATAAACTGCCCCAGAATGGATCCGATTTCCGTCAGGAAGTCTTCAAACTCGGCCAGGGACCGATTGGGGGAGAAGTATACACCAACCACTACAATTTCACATACCAGGGCCGCAACACATCCTCGACCCTTAACGACCTTTGTAAAATTAAGTGAAGCATCCCCATCAGATATAATTACTGAAACAAGTTCGTCTAAGTCACTGGCCCAATTTATTATATTCGGGATGAAGTAAGGCTCCGCTACTACCGTAATTTTAATCGTCCACTCTGCCAGACTCTGAAGAAGTAGGTCCTGAGCTCTGGCACAGTGGTTGATATTACTCTGTAAAAATGATATCATCACCATTAGAGGGGATTTCGCAGTAGCACCTCTTCCCCTGACTTCGCACTAGATGATGGGGGCCGTAATTGGGATGGAACGCTTGCTTTTGTTGCATGCCGAGATTTCAATGTTGAATTGGCGGAACACGAATTGCTGCCAACAATGTGGTTTGCCGGTGCTTTTGCGTCAGCACAAAGAACACAGTAGGGCGGTGCTGAACATGCATTTGCCTGGTGACCTGGCATGCAACATCGAAAGCAGAGATTGCTCCGATCATTTGCAGAAGGGCATGCATCTCTCAGGTCCCCGCTTCAAGACAGCGATAATAGCGCCTCGTCCTTGTCGCCAACAGTTTTACTCTGGCTGAAACCCACCCAATAAGCAATCGGCCGTTGTCCGTTACTTTTTTTGCTGCAGCAACTGGGCAACGAACCCAGACTGCAAACAACCCACGGTTGTCCTTGCGCATATGACCTGCCCTAATTTGGCTTTCTGAACAACCTCCCCTACTGGCGAGAGCTGAGACCACTTCTTCCGTTGTGACGGAGTCGTCTAAGTCCGAAATGCGCAACTCTACGCATTTCGTAACTCTGGACACTCGGACGTCTACCTTGTTGAGGGTGGTCTGCAAACGTTTAGCCACTTCGTCTGCTTTATCGCCACTGGCAGCTCCAGGAATTTCCAGAATTCGAGCTCCCGTTGCGTCTTACGGACTCTTAAAGAGGTAAGTCCTACTTCTGAGAAGTCTGCAGTTTTGGCTTGGCGAAGGATGCTTGCATATGATACTCCCCTTTCTTCTGCTCCAGGCTGCAGGGTGAGTATGATTGCAGCCGAGCGAGGTGATCGTAGCTTAGCTGGATTCTTCACCGTTTTCTCCTCTTTTCCTCTAACACTTGGAGCGCCTGCTTTCTTGCGTTTGGATCGCCGTCTCGTAACCTTTACCCAACCATCGTTTGAGGGATCTGGTGGTGCTGCTACTTCCGATCTTTTTGCCGCTACGATTTTAGTAGTACCTTTTTTCTTACTCTGCCTACTTTCGGTCTTGCCTTTAACCGTGGGAACTTCCTCACGGGAGACTATCGTGGCTATTTTCTTAGGGTCCCGGGCTGCAATTATTTTAGGGCTCTGAGTGGGTTCCTCTCTTCTCTCATCAACTACGGCTACGGTTGGTAGGTGGCTTAACGTCACCGGCAACAGCTTCTCTTTAATTGCCTTGAACCGAGCGTTTATGGTGACCTCCATTTGCATCATGATGGAGTTAGACAGCTTGTCAATGTCAAAGCTGTGATGGTTTAACGAAGACACAACTTCAACATCCTGCATCTGTGGAGCCCGTTCCCTGGTTTCACAAAGCTGAGCAACCTCCTTCCTCAGATCTGAAATCTCAAACTGTAAGCGTGCATTGGCCACCTTTAGTTGACGCGTCTCGTCAGTCACATTGCTCTCTGTAAGTGTCTCCATGCAAGACCTTATAGCGGAAGCAGCTTCTTTCAGAGCTTTTTGGAAGGTGCCTTTTAGATTTTTGGACCTTGTCGCTATACTGCAGACAAGATCCAGGTTTTCCTCAACACGGTTACGAAGGTGAATAATTTCCGCAACTTCCGGCGATAATCTAGGAGCATACCTGACTTGTTGACGCTCTCTTATGCGTTCCTGCAAGTCTTTCTCCGCTTCTAACTCCATCTCCCTTCCCTGGAGTCAGGCCAACATATTGCCCGGTAGTAGGAGGACGACCTCTCCCTCTTCTAGGTGTCATAACTTTTCTAACCGTTCACACCTCTTCTCCGCTCGAACTATCGTCCAAGTCCAAACAGCTCCTCTCCGCAGAGCAGGGCCGTTTCTTTCTGCATGACATTGGCGGTGGGGACTCCCTAGATTCTGCCGTTATCATGCTGCCCCCAACCTAACCTTTTTCTTTTTTTTTTTTTTTTTTTTTTACGTGGGGAAATCCAGTCGGATACCAGACGGCCTCGGGGGAGATGAGGTCACAACAGACCTCTTCACATGTTAGGCGGTGGACAGATGGTCGGCCTTCCGCTACACACACTTTTTTAGAGTGGCATGCAAGGAACACGCCCACGCCAACTCGGGCTAGTATACTAGGAGTGATGGAATCCCCCGAGTCCAAGCTCCACTAGCTTATGTTATGGGGGCAGAAAGCGAGCGTAAGCTTCCCTTCGAAGACCCCTTTTGCGGCGGCGAATAGCAAGTAAGCTGGTTGCCTCTCTTACTCTTTCCGCGTCTTTTTTTTGTACCATAACTTGGTCACAGAATTTTTGAACAGCCTCCCATGAATCCGGAGTTTGAACCATGCAGCGAACCACGGCGGGGAGAGAGAGGTCCTGTCCTATTGCGTGAGTCAGAGTCACTCGTTCTGTGCTCCAGGCTTGACAAAATTCCAGGGCATGCTGAGCCGTTTCTACAAGGCATCCGTTACAATGGTGACACATTGTGGTTGGTTCTCTGCCTACTACTCTGTGCAAGTATTCCCCAAAGCAGCCATGTCCGGTGAGGATTTGCGTAAGATGGAAGGAGAGGGCCCTATGGCGTCTTGTCAGCCACTGCTGGAAGACTGGTCTGACTGCCTCTATGACCCTTAGACCTGCACTCGCTTCTGACAGCCTCTCTCTCCATGCTGCGATGGCATGCTGCGTGATTGCGCGTCGCATTCCACTTCCCGTATTTGGTCGATCACTCTGGACAAGCGTTTCCCCACGTAGTTGATATATAATCGTGAGGGCTCTCGCATCCTGGTCCCAGGATAAAGAACCAGCTAGAACACAGGCAGCCTCAAAAGATACTGTCCGGTAGCCACGAATCAACCTGATCGCCATCGCCCTCTGCGGTCTACGCAAGAGGGCGACGTTCCGGCTATTCAGGGACTCGGACCACACCGGGGCACCATACAAGGCCATTGACCTTACGACCGATGTATACAACCGCCTGCTCAGCGTTTTCGGTCCACCCAAGTTCGGCAATAACTTCCCAAGAGCTGCTGCCACAGAAAGTAACCTCGGAGTTAGTCGCTCAAAGTGAGCGGTAAAGTTCAATCTGCTATCGAGGACGAGACCAAGATATCTCATCGTCGACCCGATGCAGATGCGGATACCGCCCACATTGATGTATCTGGCATCTGAGGATGGCGGCTTTCGAGGTCCATGAAAACATAGAGCCTCGGACTTGTTGAGAGCCACCTCAAGACCAAGACGACGTATTCGCTCTACGATGTACGCTACCCCAGCCTCTGCGAGTAATATTGCTTGCCTAAGACTTTTGGCACGACATGTCACTAAGGTATCGTCAGCGTAACATGTAACTTCAATACCTCTAATATTACCACCGCGCAGAACCCAGTCGTAACCAAGGTTCCACAGAAGTGGCCCAAGAACCGACCCCTGTGGAACCCCGCACGACATTTTTCGAAGCTGCTGCCCCTCTCTTGTTGGATATACAACAGAGCGGTCAAGGAGATAGGAGGATATAATTTGACACAGATAAGGAGGAACTCTGTGGTAAAAGAGCGCTGTTCTTATGCAACTTCTTCTTCGTTCTTAAAAGTTCTTACTTTTTCGTTCTTAAAAGCATTGGCGATGTCCAGGGATACCGCCACCACTACCTCTCCTTGTTGAACTGCTTCCTGGGCAAGGGTCTTGATACGCAGGAAGGCATCCATGGTTGATCTACCGCTGGGGAAACCGAATTGGTTCTCAGCCAAGTTAGGACCAGTTCCTTCTAGGTGGCTTACTATACGACCAGCAATTATGCGTTCGAATAGCTTGCCTACCTCATCGAGCAACACAATGGGACGATAAGCTGAGGGAGACTCTATTGGACGTCCATCCTTATGGAGCAGCACGAGGTGGCCTGTCTTCCACTGTCGCGCTAACTTTGATTGCAACAGGCACGCATCTAGTAGCCTCCTAATTCTGGGTTCCAATTCCGTCAGACTCAACCCTAGCACCCGACCGGGTATTCCATCGGGACCGGGAGCTGTCTTTTTGGCCTTAAGCTTTGTCACCGCTACACCGAATTCCGTGTCAGTTATTAGGGGAATTCCGGTTAGATCGATACCACCTGTTGAGGGAGCCATGAAAGGTGGTGAGAACTCGACTGCCCTCGGGAAGAGTGTTTTAACTATCCGATCTGATAGCTCTGGTTGGAGAGTCTGGGTTAATGGTGGGGCCCAGGGTCGGAGCTTTCCACGCATCATCCTGTAGGGCCTCCCCCACGGATCTCTGTCAACAGATTGAATGAGCTCTGCTCTGGCTGCATCCTTCGAGCGTGTTATGCAGTTCTTTAGGTTTTCTGCCTCGAGATCCCGGTTTCTGCGCCTACTTCTGCGACTGTGAGTATATTGGCGTCTCGCCGATATGCAAGCCGTGCGGACCTGCGCGATTTCAGCTGTCCACCAGTATACTTGTTTCCGGGGACGATTAAATCTGACTCTCGGCATAGAGGCATCACAGATGTTGGTCATTGCTCTCCGAAACCACTCCGCTTCGTCCTCCACCTCAACAGGATCTACGCCAACAGGCATCCAAGCCAGTACTATTGCTGCCTCTGCAAGTATACTCTCGTCTACGCGCTTTAATTGCCACCTTCGGCTTTCCTCTCTGGAATTTATTGACGAGTTACTATGGACGACAGTTTGAGAGAGTATCTCGAATCGGATGTATCGGTGGTCCGACAAAGTTTCGACATCATCGAGAACTCTCCAACCTTGCACACGGAAGGTTTTGCGCCGCCAACGAAGGATTTGCGAACGCAATGTCCACGATGGATCCGCCCTGCGACCGCACGCAGGTGTTAACTGTCCCCCTATTTAGAACTACAAGCCCTACGGATAGTAGCCACTCCTCTAGCAACTCGCCTCTAGCATCCGTAGCGGGGGAACCCCAAACTGTGGACTTAGCATTAAAATCTCCCATGACAATAACAGGGTTGGGAAGAAACTGCCCTATGACTGCTCCAATTTCAGTCAAGAAAACTTCGAATTCCGCCAGAGACTTACTGGGAGAAAAATAAGCCCCGACGAAGATGATATTATCTACTAGATCGGCGACGAATCCCTGTTTTTTGACAACTTTCGTAAATGAGAGCTGAAAAGCTCTATTCGGGATGACGATTGCTACTAAATCGTTCTGGTCGCTGACCCAATTAGGTGAAGATGGAACAAAATAGGGTTCAGCCACCACTGCTATCTCGATTGACCACTCTGCTAGACTTTGGAGAAGTAGGTCCTGAGCTCTGGCACAGTGGTTGATATTACTCTGTAAAAATGATATCATCGCCATTAGAGGGGATTTCGCAGTAGCACCTCTTCCCCTGACTTCGCACTAGATGATGGGGGCCGCAATTGGGATGGAACGCTTGCTTTTGTTGCATGCCGAGATTTCAATGTTGAATTGGCGGAACACGAATTGCTGCCAACAATGTGGTTTGCCGGTGCTTTTGCGTCAGCACAAAGAACACAGTAGGGCGGTGCTGAACATGCATTTGCCTGGTGACCTGGCATGCAACATCGAAAGCAGAGATTGCTCCGATCATTTGCAGAAGGGCATGCATCTCTCAGGTGCCCGGCTTCAAGACAGCGATAACAGCGCCTCGTCCTTGTCGCCAACAGTTTTACTCTGGCTGAAACCCACCCAATAAGCAATCGGCCGTTGTCCGTTACTTTTTTTGCTGCAGCAACTGGGCAACGAACCCAGACTGCAAACAACCCACGGTTGTCCTTGCGCATATGACCTGCCCTAATTTGGCTTTCTGAACAACCTCCACTACTGGCGAGAGCTGAGACCACTTCTTCCTTTGTGACGGAGTCGTCTAAGTCCGAAATGCGCAACTCTACGCATTTCGTAACTCTAGACACTCGGACGTCTACCTTTTTGAGGGTGGTCTGCAAACGTTAAGCCACTTCGTCTGCTTTATCGCCACTGGCAGCTCCAGGAATTTCCAGAATTCGAGCTCCCGTTGCAGTCTTACGGACTCTTAAGGAGGTAAGTCCTACTTCTGAGAAGTCTGCAGTTTTGGCTTGGCGAAAGAAGCTTGCATATGATACTCCCCTTTTTTCTGCTCCAGGCTGCAGGGTGAGTATGATTGCAGCCGAGCGAGGTGATTCCCCAACCTAGCCTTTTTTTTTTTTTTACGTGGGGAAATCCAATCGGATACCAGATTTACGCAAAAGAGCTATAGTCCGGCTATTTAGGGATTCGGACCACACTGGAGCTCCATACAGGGCCATAGATCTTACGACCCCAATGCAAAGGCGCCTGCTCAGCGTATTTGGTCCTAAATTTGGCAAAAGGCTACTAAGGGCTGATGACACAGTGAGTAGCCTAGGCGTGAGTCGTTTAAAGTGGGCGGTAAAAGTCCATCTGCTATCGAGGTCGAGACCGAGATATCTGATCGTCGACTCGATGCAGATGTGGGTACCGCCCACTATGATATGGGTATCTGAGGATGGCGCGTTCCGAGATCCATAAAAACAGAGGGCCTCAGACTTGTTGAGGGCGACCTCAAGGCCAAGGCGACGAATTCGAGACACCACATGCTCAACCCCAACCGTAGCAAGGATCGCTGCTTGTCTTGGTGTTTCCGCAAGAGCCGTAACTAAGGTATCGTGGGCATAGCAGGTGACATCGATACCCCTTATGTTACCTCCACGCAATACCCAGTCATATCCAATGTTCCACAGGAGCGGTCCAAGAACCGAATCCTGTGGAACGCCGCAAAACATGTCTCGTCTTTTCCAACCCTCCTGTGTAGGATACGAAACTGAACGATCTGACAGATAGGAAGCAACTATCTTGCGAAGGTAAGGAGGTAAACGATGATATCCGAGCGCCTCCTTTATACAGCTTCAGGGCAGACTGTTAAACGCGTTGGCGATGTCCAAAGAAACCGCCAGAACGACCTCCCCTCGCAGAACCGCCTCTTGGGCAGCTCTTTTTACTCGTAGAATGGCATCTACCGTTGATCGGCCACGGCGGAATCCGAATTGGTTGTCTGATAGATCCGAGCCATTAACTTGAAGGTGGCTAACAATCCTTGCTGCAATAATGGGCTCAAAAAATTTACCAACCTCATCGAGCAAGACGATCGGGCGATAAGCAGAGGGAGAATCGACCGGTCGTCTATCTTTGTAAAGGAGTACTAGACGGCCTGTTTAACTGCGGCGCTTTAACTGCCATCTGGGACCTTCCTCGACCACAGCTTGCGTATTTCGGAAGGAGATGCCAGCGGTGGAGAGAACCTCGAACCGGATATATCTATGATCTGACAGAGTTTCGACATCCTTGAGGACCCTCCACCCTCGCAAACGGTGTGATATCGCTGGACTGGCGAAAGAAACGTCGACTATAGACCCGCCTTGAGAACGGA
This sequence comes from Napeogenes sylphis, assembly GCA_959347405.1. Taxonomy (NCBI): domain Eukaryota; kingdom Metazoa; phylum Arthropoda; class Insecta; order Lepidoptera; family Nymphalidae; genus Napeogenes; species Napeogenes sylphis. Next base: position 173,919 of record OY365789.1, read on the forward strand.
CACATGTGTAAATCGATCCCCTGTTAAGGATGACTAGTCCAACACCGAGCAACCATTCCTCTAGGACGTCTCCGCGGACATTAGAAGAAGGCGAGCCCCAGGCACTTGATTTGGCATTAAGATCCCCTACCATAATAACGTTGCAAGGAAGAAACTGACCCATGATCATGCCAACGTTAGTGAGAAAGGCCTCAAACTCAGACAAGGGTTTGTTTGGGGAGAAGTAAGCGCCGTGAACAAGAGTGTTATCTTCTAAAAGAACAGCAACACATCCCCGTCCCTTATTAACCTTGGTGAAAGAAAGTAAGGGTCCCCTGCCAGCCGCTACAATTGCCACCAAGCCATCCTGATCACAAATCCAGTTGGTTCGAGATGGTATAAAATATGGCTCGGCAATAACCGCTAACTATTTACGCCCCGGCGGAACCTCCTGCGAGGGGCCCCGATCAACTTAGGGACATAGGGACACCCTCACCTCGTAGGCCTATAACGGGCGGGAGAGGTCACCCCCCTCTCCCGTCCAGGCACTACAGCTGGGGAAGGAGGCTGCTGGCGTAATCCCGTCTCCTTCGACCGAGCCTACCCCTGCGAAGCGGTTTAGAGGAGGCTGCCTCTCTGCCCCGCTCCGCGGCCTCCTTCGCGGCAATGACTTGCTCGCAGAAGGAGGCCATAACGACCCAGGACCTCTCGTCGTCGAGCATCGCGGAAACAACGCTCGGCAACGAGAGGTCGCTGCCAACCACGGCCGTCAGCTCAGTACGCTGACGGTCCCAGGCTGCACACTCCGCCAAGGTGTGACGAGCCGTGTCCACGGGCTCGTCACAGTGGTGGCAGGAGAGGGCCGCCTCTCTGCGTGCGATCTTGTGCAGGTACTCACCGAAGCACCCATGCCCCGTGAGCACCTGCACAAGACGGAACGTTAGAGTCCCGTGCCGCCGGCCGATCCAACGATCGAGATGGGGGGAAATAGCCCCCACCGTCGCAAGACCGGCCGACGGGGACTCTAAGTCCCTACTCCCTACTCCACTGTCGGATCAGGGCTCGGTGAGCTAGAGCCCTGATCCGATCCGCCTCGAGCCTAACCCGCCCGACCCGGGCTTCTACCCGGTGCCAATACACTCCGGCGAGGACCCGCGCCTGTAGCTCCCAGGGCGGATCGCTCGCCAGGAGTGTGGCCGCAGTGTATGACACCGTACGGTACCCCCTGATCACCCTTACCGCTAGGACCCTTTGCATGCGACGCAAAAGGGCCCTGGAATCCGCGGTGAGGGCTCCCGACCGTATGGGAGCACCGTACAGGGCTGTTAAGACATCTTAACATGCAGTCGACCGGGAGGATGGCACGGCGGGCGAAGTCGCTGAGACGCGCGGGGGGCTCGCGGACAATAACCTGCTACGGCCGTTGAACCCGCATGACGAGTCAACGGGTCAGCTGTCTTCCGTCAATCGTCTACCGATACACGCGCACGCGTTTCATTTATTTTATTTTATATCTTAACGTACCGCAGACCATTCTGTACAGTGTCTTTTGAGAAATAAGAAATTATAGTATATACAGTCCACTGCGTATTAATTCCCGCAACGTCACCGCGGGACCTCCTCAACATTTGGTCCTTCTATTTTCAAGATTTGAACCGAAACGAGGATACCGAAAAGCTGCTGTGTTTGAATCAGGACTGCGGACAAGAAGTTAACAAAGAAGCATAAATATTGGAAACGACTTGTATGTTCAGATTGTAGTCGTGCATTGAGAATTTCAACAACTCCACGTCACATCAGCATAGTGGTTTGCTCCAGAAAAACCGTAAGATCGTTCCTATTCCTTTATTTGCGTGAAGCAAAACAATTAAATCATTCATCGTCATTATTTTTCGCAATAATAACATGACTCGGAAGAGTTTCATTTCAATTAAAATAGCAAGTCATTTTGTTATTTCGGACTTTAAACTTAGTATTAGACACATTTCATCATTTCACTCTTTTATTCATTAATGTTTAATTTTGTCATCATTTTATCATCTCAATTAATTAAATATTTTTCTACCTAAGCAATTTTATACAATTTGTTATTTTAATTGCTTTTCTTGTGTAGCGCCTGGCATAATTAAATAGCAATAAGTTGCTTTGTTGCTGATATTTCGCTTTTTAGTAAGGCAATACATTTTGTAGTACAGCTATAACACTGCAATATTTTCTTTTTTTTTGGCTTTTTAACTTGCATTTCAATAGCTTTGCTTAATATGTCTGACTTTAAAGGCTTAATTAAAAAACGTGCTTCAATAAAAGCCAAGCTTACGCAATTTTCAGCTTATTTAAATATAGCTAAATCCTGTGAAAAGCTAAGTGATGTGCAAGTCATTGAAATCGAATATCGTCTTAACACGTTTGAAGGCTTATACGAAAAATATGACGCGTTACAGATGGACCTGGAAGCTTTAATGGATGACCCCAGCGAGCAATATGCTGAACGCGAACATTTCGAAAAGCAGTACTACGGTTTGGTGGCTACTGCTCGCCAGCTTATAAGCACCGCTCGCAGCCGTGATGCAGAATCTGAGGTTGACCTTAATTGTACTAAGCACACACACAAGCAAAACACTATACGCTTACCAAAGATAGATTTACCTAAATTTTCCGGCAGTTATCAGGACTAGACTAGTTAGAGTTTAGGGATACTTTTATTTCAATAATTCATAATAACGATGCCATTGATAAGATTAACAAACTTCATTATCTTCGTGCATCTCTGAAAAGCAGTGCTTCTCTTGTCGTGGATAGCCTTGACTTCCGATCAGAGAATTACGATGTTGCCTGGAGGTTGCTATGTGACAGGTACGACAATAAAAGGCTGCTTGTCAACAACCATGTACAAGCTCTCTTCAACTTACAGCCCATCAAACTTGAATCAAGTAAGTCATTACGCCATGTTATAGATACAACAAATAAAAATCTCCGAGCTTTGGCAACCCTTGGTCAACCTGTCCAGTACTGGGACACTCTCGTTATATACATTTTAAACAATAAACTCGATCAGATGACAAACCGTGAGTGGGAAGAGCATAAAAACTCATTGTCTGACCCTCCAATGCTAAATACGTTTGTTACGTTTTTAAATAATAAAGCAGATTTGCTTGAAACCCTTGAAGAATCAAGGTCATCAAGGTCTAGTTATGTTAGTCATACTCTGAAGAAAGCTTATAGTTACGATATTTGCATAAATTGTTTAAGACCAGGTCATAAATCAGGCAATTGTAAGTTAGGTCATTGTAAATATTGTGTTAAAAAACACAACACTTTACTGCATGACAACAATACTGACTCTAATACACAAAGTATTGTATTATCAGCAAATCACGCCGTGACGTCGAAAGTAGTCCTCCTTTCCACGGCCTTCGTGCAAGTGATGGACGGCAAGGGTGACTATCGAATGGCGCGGGTTTTATTGGACAACGGAAGTACGGCAAATTTCATCGCTGAGAGTTTTGTAGGGAAGCTTCACATTTCAACCTACAACGCCAGCTCCAAGGTTATAGGTATCAATGAATTATCTTCTACTTCTTCACTAGGGTGTCATATTTCATTAAAATCACTGAATAGCGATTATAAAATTGACATTGATTGTTTCGTGTTATCAAAGGTATCAACTTCAGTCCCAAGTACTTTAGTCGATCCCGATAAAAAACGTATTCCTCAGAACGTTCGTCTTGCCGACCCCGAATACTACATACCGTCATCGATTGACATTCTTGTAGGCGCGGAAGTATTCTGGAACATCATAGGCGCGAATCGCATTACTTTAGGTAAAAACATGCCAACTTTGTTTGAATCAAAGTTAGGTTGGCTTGTCTCAGGTATTTTTCATCAAGCGAATACCAGCTCACAGTTGTGTATGCTTACAGATAATTTACTTACGGACTTATCATGCTTTTGGAATTTTTTGCTTTTCGATGCGCAAGTAGAGACTTTCCAAAATACTATTTACGACTACTTTAATGAGCACTATCCACCTACGAATCGTTATGCTCACAAAAATAAAGAAAACGGTTTTAAATTGAAAATGAGGAGGAAAAAAAGAGATCTTATAAAGAAACTTCGTATAGCCAAAGCCTTAGGCGATAATCAACTTAGTCACCAACTGTCTAGGGCATTGCGATCAATTCTTAAACTTATCCAAGGTATAACAAATCAAATAACGAAAAATCGTGATAGCTTTGATCGGGCAAAACATGAAGTAGACTTTGATAAAAATCCTTTTAAATACTCAAAAAACATTTTCAAAGATCAAAAAGGTAAGCTTCTCTTGACCAACGAGCAAATTTTCGACCATTATAAAAGCACATACGAAGTGCCAGAAAACCAAAGACTATATGGGGATCCAAACGAACACAAACCTGAGACTCCTACTGAAGATTTTCAAGCCAACCCACCAACTTTGGAGGAAATCAATAAAATAATTAAAATGAAACCATCTAAGTCAGCACCAGGTCCGGATGGTATCCCTTATATAGTTTACAAAAAATGTCCGTCGCTCCATAAACATCTTTTAAATATATTCGGTAAAATCTGGTCAAGAAAGCAAATACCGGTATCGTTCGGAAAAGCCCTTTTTGTCCTCATTCCGAAAAACGACAATGTCAATAATCCCAAGGATACTAGACCGATAGCCCTAACAAATACAATTTCCAAAATATTTTTCTCTTTTTTACAAACTAAAATGACGCAATTCATGATTAACAATAGATATTTCAGGCCTAATCACCAGAAAGGGTTTTTGCCCGGAATTTCTGGATGCCTGGAACATAATACGTTAATATCGGAAAGCCTTAAAGATGCTAGAACTAGCGAGAGACAAATTACGGTTTGTTGGATAGACTTAGAAAACGCCTTTGGGTCGGTACGACATGAACTAATGATGTTCGCGCTTAAATGGTATAACTTTCCTACGGTGGTTCGCGACATTATTGCATCATATTATTCAAAATTAAAATTCTCAATAATTTTTAATGAAAACCATTCAAAACCACTTAATTATAACGTTGGTTTATTTCAGGGCTGTTGTATTTCTCCTATTATATTTAATATAGTTATTAATATTTTAATAGACAAATTAATTAGAAATGAAAAAAAGTGGGGCTATCGGTTTAAGTTCAACAACAAATACACAGAATCCATACTAGCTTTTGCAGATGATCTCGCGATACTGACACGTAATCCGAAACAATGTCAGGTACTTTTAAATGTAGTTGAGGATTTCTGTACGTGGACGGGCGGATTGAGGACAAAACCAAGTAAATGTTTTAGTCTGTGTCTGGGTAGACGGAATACCAAATATACCTCTTACGATCCGGGTCTTATAATAGGCGGTCAGTGCGTTAGTACGGTTACGGAAGCAGCTCCGTTTAAATTTTTAGGTAAAAAAATCGATTACCAAGGCCGTACTCCATCGTTGGATGTAATAGTCGATAGCTTTTTAAACGATCTCAAAAAGGTAGACAACCAACCAATAAGTAACGTCAAAAAAGCTTGGATTTACGATAATTATTTAACATCACGTCTAAATTGGCCTTTCCTCGTGTATGATATAAATAAAACCCTTTTGTCAAAGTTAGATGCAAGCGTCATAAAGACATTGAAGTTATGGCTCGGGTTAGCGCACTCAGCGGACTCTTCAACCTTATTTAGAGACCGTAACAACTTTGGATTAAAATTAAAGAAACCATCGGAGCTCTACAAACATCTAAGAGTTACCAAAAGACATATCATCGGAAAATCTAAAGATGATACTGTAACTTCTCTCCCAAAAGACAAAGTTGCCTCAGAGCTCGAGTCACGACTTCAATTCCATAAAAAGTTTATGATAGGTGCTCAAACAAATAAAGTAGGGCTAGGATCAAGTAGGAAAGTTCAAGACATAGACATAACAAAATCTTTTATTCGACAAGACGAAAACGATAATTACCGACTCCACGCGATGAGCCTAGAAATTCAAAACGAATGGGTGACCATAGGAGATTTTTGTATTCCACTAGCTTTGAAGTGGCGCACCTTAATTTATGATTGGTCCCCAGCATTATTAAAATTCTATCTTAATGCATTCCAAATGACTCTCCCAGATCAAAGTAATTTAGTAAGATGGGGCAAAGCCACCGAAAAGTCTTGCAACATCTGTGGGGAGGCAATAGGAACCGCGAAACACCTATTAGTAGGGTGTAGGGTACTTCTAGATAAAGGTCAATACTCGCGTCGCCACGACAAGGTATTAGAAATTATACGGGAAGCGGTTAGTCTTTCAGTAGCAAGAGCGCGGAAGGGTATAACAACCACCGAACGATCTATAGAATTCGTAAAAGAAGGCTCCTCCAAAAAATCAAAAGCGAAGCCTTATTCAATATTAGGCGCGGCTCCTGATTGGATTCTCATGATGGACACGTATGAAAAGCATTACAAAATCCCTGGGGATGTTGGTGTTTCGTCATCCAGACCGGACTTATTCCTGTATTCGAAACATCTGAGGCGCGTGATACTTGTGGAGCTTACTGTTCCTTGGGAAACAAACATCCCAAGGGATCACACATTCAAGCTCAATAAGTATTACGAACTAACCAACGAACTGATCAGGAATAAATTTATAGTTAGTTTGTACGCGGTAGAAGTGGGAGCGAGAGGTATAACAGCAAAATCTCTCTATAGCCTACTTAAAGATCTTGGCCTTTCTAGAACAAGCATCGGTTCATTTCTAGAACGTACTTCAAAGGCGGCATTAGTAGGTTCTTTCCAAATTTGGTTAGGTAGGGAGAGGAGTGTGGAGGGTGAAGGTGAGCGTTTTTGCGCATAATAAAGGGGCCCCTTAAACCTACTCCTGGGTCGCAAGTCCCAGGCACTGCTTGCACTCCTCTCCTTGCAACGCGATGGGCCCGGCACCCGCACGGTGAATCCATGGATTGCTAAGAAGCTTCGTCTTATCTAAATTGACAGCCCGGAGAGACGGGATGACGCTGGAAAGACAGTTGACGCTGGAAAGACAGCTGGCAGCTGGGAAGACAGCAGACTGCTGGAAAGACAGCCGAGGGCGATGGCCTAGCAAGCCAAGCCCGGGAACGTCGATAAACGCTAAAAGTCCAAATAAGAAAAATACCCCTAGGACAGTCCGAGAGGGGGGGCGGAAGAACTGTCCACCGGTTGACAATTACGGCGAAAACGGCGCGATAACGGAACTGAAATGCCCTACGTGCGGGAAAAATTACAAAAGACGAGCCTGGTTTATTAAACATCTTAAAACACACAATGGTGCTGAAGTGCGGCAACCGTCGGTAAGATCTTCAGTTTTCACTGCGGATAGAGTTTACCCTCATATATCTCATGGTGAGCCATTGAATGAAAACTATCAGGAGTCCATGACCATCCGGACGCGTCTTAGCATTCCAAATACTAAACAATCGACCTGGAAAGTACATGACCAAAATATAGCGGCCCTGTTAGAGCACCCGGGCTCAAATCAGGTACTCGATGCGCAAGTAGAGACTTTCCAAAATACTATTTACGACTACTTTAATGAGCACTATCCACCTACGAATCGTTATGCTCACAAAAATAAAGAAAACGGTTTTAAATTGAAAATGAGGAGGAAAAAAAGAGATCTTATAAAGAAACTTCGTATAGCCAAAGCCTTAGGCGATAATCAACTTAGTCACCAACTGTCTAGGGCATTGCGATCAATTCTTAAACTTATCCAAGGTATAACAAATCAAATAACGAAAAATCGTGATAGCTTTGATCGGGCAAAACATGAAGTAGACTTTGATAAAAATCCTTTTAAATACTCAAAAAACATTTTCAAAGATCAAAAAGGTAAGCTTCTCTTGACCAACGAGCAAATTTTCGACCATTATAAAAGCACATACGAAGTGCCAGAAAACCAAAGACTATATGGGGATCCAAACGAACACAAACCTGAGACTCCTACTGAAGATTTTCAAGCCAACCCACCAACTTTGGAGGAAATCAATAAAATAATTAAAATGAAACCATCTAAGTCAGCACCAGGTCCGGATGGTATCCCTTATATAGTTTACAAAAAATGTCCGTCGCTCCATAAACATCTTTTAAATATATTCGGTAAAATCTGGTCAAGAAAGCAAATACCGGTATCGTTCGGAAAAGCCCTTTTTGTCCTCATTCCGAAAAACGACAATGTCAATAATCCCAAGGATACTAGACCGATAGCCCTAACAAATACAATTTCCAAAATATTTTTCTCTTTTTTACAAACTAAAATGACGCAATTCATGATTAACAATAGATATTTCAGGCCTAATCACCAGAAAGGGTTTTTGCCCGGAATTTCTGGATGCCTGGAACATAATACGTTAATATCGGAAAGCCTTAAAGATGCTAGAACTAGCGAGAGACAAATTACGGTTTGTTGGATAGACTTAGAAAACGCCTTTGGGTCGGTACGACATGAACTAATGATGTTCGCGCTTAAATGGTATAACTTTCCTACGGTGGTTCGCGACATTATTGCATCATATTATTCAAAATTAAAATTCTCAATAATTTTTAATGAAAACCATTCAAAACCACTTAATTATAACGTTGGTTTATTTCAGGGCTGTTGTATTTCTCCTATTATATTTAATATAGTTATTAATATTTTAATAGACAAATTAATTAGAAATGAAAAAAAGTGGGGCTATCGGTTTAAGTTCAACAACAAATACACAGAATCCATACTAGCTTTTGCAGATGATCTCGCGATACTGACACGTAATCCGAAACAATGTCAGGTACTTTTAAATGTAGTTGAGGATTTCTGTACGTGGACGGGCGGATTGAGGACAAAACCAAGTAAATGTTTTAGTCTGTGTCTGGGTAGACGGAATACCAAATATACCTCTTACGATCCGGGTCTTATAATAGGCGGTCAGTGCGTTAGTACGGTTACGGAAGCAGCTCCGTTTAAATTTTTAGGTAAAAAAATCGATTACCAAGGCCGTACTCCATCGTTGGATGTAATAGTCGATAGCTTTTTAAACGATCTCAAAAAGGTAGACAACCAACCAATAAGTAACGTCAAAAAAGCTTGGATTTACGATAATTATTTAACATCACGTCTAAATTGGCCTTTCCTCGTGTATGATATAAATAAAACCCTTTTGTCAAAGTTAGATGCAAGCGTCATAAAGACATTGAAGTTATGGCTCGGGTTAGCGCACTCAGCGGACTCTTCAACCTTATTTAGAGACCGTAACAACTTTGGATTAAAATTAAAGAAACCATCGGAGCTCTACAAACATCTAAGAGTTACCAAAAGACATATCATCGGAAAATCTAAAGATGATACTGTAACTTCTCTCCCAAAAGACAAAGTTGCCTCAGAGCTCGAGTCACGACTTCAATTCCATAAAAAGTTTATGATAGGTGCTCAAACAAATAAAGTAGGGCTAGGATCAAGTAGGAAAGTTCAAGACATAGACATAACAAAATCTTTTATTCGACAAGACGAAAACGATAATTACCGACTCCACGCGATGAGCCTAGAAATTCAAAACGAATGGGTGACCATAGGAGATTTTTGTATTCCACTAGCTTTGAAGTGGCGCACCTTAATTTATGATTGGTCCCCAGCATTATTAAAATTCTATCTTAATGCATTCCAAATGACTCTCCCAGATCAAAGTAATTTAGTAAGATGGGGCAAAGCCACCGAAAAGTCTTGCAACATCTGTGGGGAGGCAATAGGAACCGCGAAACACCTATTAGTAGGGTGTAGGGTACTTCTAGATAAAGGTCAATACTCGCGTCGCCACGACAAGGTATTAGAAATTATACGGGAAGCGGTTAGTCTTTCAGTAGCAAGAGCGCGGAAGGGTATAACAACCACCGAACGATCTATAGAATTCGTAAAAGAAGGCTCCTCCAAAAAATCAAAAGCGAAGCCTTATTCAATATTAGGCGCGGCTCCTGATTGGATTCTCATGATGGACACGTATGAAAAGCATTACAAAATCCCTGGGGATGTTGGTGTTTCGTCATCCAGACCGGACTTATTCCTGTATTCGAAACATCTGAGGCGCGTGATACTTGTGGAGCTTACTGTTCCTTGGGAAACAAACATCCCAAGGGATCACACATTCAAGCTCAATAAGTATTACGAACTAACCAACGAACTGATCAGGAATAAATTTATAGTTAGTTTGTACGCGGTAGAAGTGGGAGCGAGAGGTATAACAGCAAAATCTCTCTATAGCCTACTTAAAGATCTTGGCCTTTCTAGAACAAGCATCGGTTCATTTCTAGAACGTACTTCAAAGGCGGCATTAGTAGGTTCTTTCCAAATTTGGTTAGGTAGGGAGAGGAGTGTGGAGGGTGAAGGTGAGCGTTTTTGCGCATAATAAAGGGGCCCCTTAAACCTACTCCTGGGTCGCAAGTCCCAGGCACTGCTTGCACTCCTCTCCTTGCAACGCGATGGGCCCGGCACCCGCACGGTGAATCCATGGATTGCTAAGAAGCTTCGTCTCTTGGATTCGATTGACTCAAAACATAAATTTATAACTGAGGAGCGAGCATGTGAACAACTCTTTGTTGACACCACACTTCGCGATACAGATGGTCGGTTTGTGGTGAACATCCCTCTCAAAGAGTCTCCTAATACTTTAAGTGATTCGTAATAGCTAAGCAACGATTTTTGTCTCTTGAACGACGCTTTTCTAGAGATATTAATTATAAACAGCGCTACGTAGAGTTTATGAACGATTACATCAACTTGGGGCACATGTCTATTTGTTCAGATGATTCAAGTACTTCTTCAAATTTTTTGCCTTATCACGGAGTTTTGAAAGAGTCCAGTTCTACTACAAAACTTCGAGTTGTGTTTGATGCTTCTGTTAAAATATCTTCAGGAAAGACGTTTAACGAAATACAAATGATAGGCCCAACACTACAAGATGATTTATTATCAATCTTGCTTAGATTTCGTCAGCATAAAATAGCAGTCAGTGCCGATATAGAAAAGATGTACAGGCAAACATTGGTAAGAGATGATCAACGATCTCTGCAAAAAATTCTATGGAGGGCCAGTTCCAATTTACCATTGCAAAGTTATACGCTCAACACGGTGACATATGGCACTGCATCAGCACCGTTTCTAGCAACAAGATGCTTAGTCCAATTATCAAGAGAGTGTTTGGATCCAACCTTACGTTTTACTATAGAACATGATTTTTATGTCGATGACTATTTATCTGGTGACTTGTCTGTTTCAGCAACCGTGGAAAAATGTCGTCAATTTATAGGTACTCTTAAATCCGCCAAATATATTTTGCGGAAATGGCAATCAAACTCTCCAGAGGTATTGGAAGCCTTAAGTATAGATTCTAATCGCTCTGATTTTGTACCTTTAAGTCTTGATCAGATGTCTAAGACTTTAGGGCTTAATTGGCGTTGTTCAAGTGACTCGCTATCATTTATTATTAATTTTCCTAATGCACAAATTGATAAGGCTACTAAACGTCAAATTTCATCGACAATAGCACAAATTTTTGATCCCATTGGATTGGTGGTCCCTTGCATAGTAGAAGCTAAAATCATTATGCAAAAGCTTTGGCTTTCCAAGTGCTCCTGGGATGAACCAGTTCCAGAAAACATTCAATTTGCTTGGAATGCTTTCCAAAATACTCTACCCATATTCAACACATTTAACATACCACGATGGGTAACATGTGAGTCACCAAGGTCATTGCAACTGCATGTATTTGCTGATGCTTCCGAGAAAGCTTATGGAGCTTGTATATATGTTCGCAGTGTGTCACAGGATGGAGAAGTTCACGTAATTCTTCTGACTGCAAAAAGTAGAGTAGCTCCCATTAAACCAGTTACTATCCCTCGACTAGAACTTTGTGCCGCACTACTAGGTACGAGACTATACTCTAAGGTTCATCAGTCACTCACACTATACGTGGATGATGTAACCTTTTGGTGCGATTCTACTATCGTGTTGGGTGGGCTGTCTTTGCCGCCTACACAGCTAAAGGTCTTTGTTCGTCATCGGGTGTCTGAGATAGATCCAGGATACTGTAGTAGGATTTCCATGGCGCTATGTACCTTCTCAAGAAAACCCCGCAGACCTCGCTTCGCGTGGACTTAGCGCCGAAAAATTACTTACTTCTTCTTTATGGTGGACAGGACCAGAATTCCTTCATAAGGATTCATCCTCGTGGCCATCATTTCCTAACATACATTGTCATGATCAGTCTAACTTACAAGAAGTAATAACATCCTTTCATGTAGATACTTTAGAACCCAAGTCTAATCAAATTACTTTATTTTGCAATAAGTTCTCTAGTTTTCGTAAATTACAGCGTGTGATGGCATATGTCATGCGATTTCTAAGCAATTGCAGAAGGCAATCATTACAATGCGGTTCACTTACCCACATAGAGTTAACTGATTCATTAAACCTTTTATTAGCCATAAGTCAGCAAGAATCGTTTCCTGAAGAATATAAATTACTCTTGCTAGGCAAGCAGCTACCATCCAAAGGTAAACTTTTAACATTGTCTCCATTTATAGATAGCTCTATTAATTTAATTCGTGTAGGTGGTAGATTAAACAATTCTTTCTATGACTACAACGTGAAGCACCCCATTCTTTTGTCTAGTAAACACATTATTTGCCAATTATTATTCCAAATGTTTCACCTTAATCTTTTGCATGCTGGACCACAACTCTTATTCACCACTATCCGACACCATTATTTTCCTCTTGGCGGCAGAAACTTGGCAAGAAAAATTGTACACCAATGCGTTAAATACTGTAGGATCAAAGCAAGTACTGTCCAACCTGTCATGGGCAATCTTCCAGGGCAAAGACTACATTTGGAATTTCCTTTTTTAAACACAGGGGTTGATTACGCTGGGCCCATCCTGATTGCTGACCGTAAGGGCAGAGGTTGTAGGGTAAACAAATGTTTTATTTGCGTGTTTGTGTGCTTGGCAACAAGGGCTGTTCACTTGGAACTCGTGTCAGACCTTACAAAGGAAGCTTTTTTAGCATCTTTGAGTAGGTTTATTGCTCGGCGGGGTAAACCACGTAGCATTTTTTCCGATAACGGCACTAATTTCGTTGGCGCTTTCAATGAATTGTCAAAACTTCTTTCACAGAAATTCAATTTTCATGATCTTGACCCAGGCATTAACTTTTCTTTTATTCCTGCATACACCCCACATTTTGGTGGTTTGTGGGAATCGGCTGTGAAATCTACCAAGCATCATCTTAGGCGCATATTAAGTTTAACTCATTTAACCTTCGAGGAAATGGCTACATGTCTAATACAAGTTGAAGCCATACTCAACTCCAGACCTCTTACTCCTTTGTCACATGACACCTCCGACTTAACTACCTTGACTCCTGCCCATTTTCTAATAGGACGATCTTTAATCATGCTGCCGCATCCGCAGATTGAGCATCTCAACATCTCTAACTTGGAACGATTTCGCCGAATAGAGTACCTTAAACAGCATTTCTGGACACGCTTCTCTAATGATTACATCATATGGCTACAGGAGAGAACTAAATGGCGCAGTTCGTCGGGAGTGCTGAAAGAAGGAACTCTGGTCGTCATAAAGGACAAGGGGCTACCGGCTTTAATGTGGCTTCTGGGGCGCATAGTACGGGTGTTACCCGGAAGAGATGGCATCGCGAGGGTCGCCGACATCCGCACGCATAGAGGTGTCATTCGGCGGGCCTTTAATACTATTTGTCCACTTCCAGTTGACACCAACATAAATATTGAAGATTCTTCAACGGGGGGAGTATGTTAAGACATCTTAACATGCAGTCGACCGGGAGGATGGCGCGGAGGGCGAAGTCGCTGAGACGCGCGGTGGGCTCGCGGACAATAACCTGCTCCGGCCGTCGAACCCGCATGACGAGTCAACGGGTCACCTGTCTTCCGTCGATCGTCTACCGATACACGCGCACGCGTTTCATTTATTTTATTTTATATCTTAACGTACCGCAGACCATTCTGTACAGTGTCTTTTGAGAAATAAAAAAATATAGTATATACAGTCCACTGCGTATTAATTCCCGCAACGTCACCGCGGGACCTCCCCAACAGGGCCATGCTCCTCACCACTCCGGCGTATAACCGGCGGCAAGGAGCCTACGGCCCTCCGGCGTTGAGTAGAAGCCTACTCAAGGCGACTGCAGTGGAGATTAGCTTCGGGGCCAGCAGAGAGAGAGAAGTGAGCCCCGAAGTTCTTCCGTCCAGGGTTTCATCTTCCGTCCATGGTGAGGCCCAGATACTTCATCTGGGCCTTCACCACAACCCGCGCACCCTGGACGGAGATGAACGCCCGACGAGGGGGACCCCGGCGAGGGCCGTGGAACAGGATGGCCTCCGTCTTGGAAACGGAGACCTCCAGTCCCAACAGCCCTATGCGGTCCGCTACCAACGTAGCGCCGACCGTGGCAAGACGGGCTGCCTCCGCAAAGCTCCCTCCGCGCGCCGTGACGAGGGTATCATCTGCGTTACACAACACCCTCGTCCGGGGGAGGAGCGGACAGCGAAGCAGCCAGTCGCAGCCCAGGTTCCACAAGACCGGTCCCAAAACGGACCCTTGTGGAACCCCTCGGCTCACACCACGTCGGTAGACCCGCCGGTCGCCGCACTCCCACAGGACCTCTCTATCCTGCAGGTACGCCCTCAACAGCCTGCGGAGATAGGGAGGCACTCCATGGAACCGGAGTGCCTCAACCAAAGTCTCGAACGGCAGGCTGTTGAAGGCGTTGGCGACGTCCAGCGAAACCGCCAGGACGACATCCCCCTCGGAAACAGCCTCTTTGGTCAGGTCTCTCAGAGCTCTCAGGGCGTCGATCGTTGAACGACCCGACCCTGAAGTCGAACTGAGCGTCTGAGAGACCCGGACCTACCTCTTGGAGGTGCTGGACGAGACGGGCAGAGAGGACTCTCTCGAAGAGCTTGCCCGTCTCGTCCAGCAGCACGATCGGCCTGTATGCGGAAGGAGAATCGACAGAACGACCGTCCTTCCGCAACAGGCACAACCTGCCCTCCTTCCAGGCTTTCGGGAACTGTCCAGTGCGCAAACACAGGTTGAACAGTTCCCGAAGCCTGCCTCCCAGGTATTCCAGGGCGATGACCAACACTCGCCCTGGAACACCGTCCGGCCTCGGCGCAGTGTTGCTGGCTCGCAGGCGATTCAGCGCGACCATCTCAGGAGGAGAGTGGCCGGTGGAATCCGGGAAAAGTTCCCCCACCAGCCGCTCGAGGAAATCCGGCTGAAGGGACTCCATGACCGGGGCGGTCGCGGCGCGGATTTTATTCCGCGCAATGCGATACGATCGCCCCCATGGGTCCCTATCGAGACCGGCCAGGATTTCCTCCCGAGCCAGGTCCTTCGCCTTCCGAATCGCGAGCTGCAGGGTCGACTTCGCTTGGCGATACTGACCCCGCAGCTGGGCCTCCATCTCCGGGTCCGAGCTGCGTCTGCGGCGACACCGGAGGAAGGCCCTGCGAGCCCTGCAACAGGCCGCCCGAAGTTCGGCTATTTCGGGCGACCACCAGTAAAACCCTACCCCTAGCGTCCGTGGCGTGGTTCCCCCAGGCCTCGGATTTGACGTTCAGGTCGTCGAGGAAGATGACCTTCCCCGACGCCTGTCTGCGAATCGCAGCACTGGCGGAGTCGAGAAAAACCTCGAACTCCGCCAGGCTACGATTGGGGGAGAAGTACGCGCCTATGACGACGTACACATAGTAGGGCTCGCAAGCCACCGCAATACCTACGTTCCACTCCGCCAAGGCCTGGACGAAAAGGTCCTGGGCCCTGGCGGAGTGATTCAAATTCGCCTGTAAGAAGCCATGTCGCAGACTGGTCATTGCGACATGGCCTCCGCAGGCGGATTACCGCCCCTGACAGGCCTAGGGGCAGGAGAGGGAGCGACTGCTTTCCCTCTCCTCCGGGGAGCTCGGCACGCTCCGCTACCCAGCTCGTGGCCCGCTGGTAGTCCTCGGTCTACGCAGAGAGCGCACCTGAGGACTCCGCTGCAGCCTTCACGGGAGTGACCCGCTAGGCCGCACCGGTAGCAGACCGAGCTACGGTCTATACTAGGGGCAGACCGCACGCGTGTGTCCGGGCTCTAGACACCCGAAACAACGCATGGGCCGCTCCTCCAGTAGCTCCACCCGTGCCGAGCTCCACCCGACAAGAAGCCGACCAGCGTCGAGAAGGGTTTTTGCCGCACCGACAGGACACCGAGCAAAAGTGACGCCCGTGTGTCCATTGCCCCAGCGAATCTCTCCAACATGAAGAGAGACGCCGGAGCACTTGGTGGTGCGGCATATCGCTTCCGCGACCTTCTCTCGTGTGGCAGAGTCGTCCAACCCCTTGATTCTTATTCCGATCCGTTTAACGGGTTGGACGACATCTGCCACTCCTGCTAAAGTTGCGCGGAGGCAATCCGCCAACTTGTCAGCTTTGTCAGGGGCCGCCTTCGGGAGCTCAAGAAGGCGCTCCCGTGGCCGGCTGCCGTATCCTTAGCCCGCCCTCGAGCCCGATCTCGCCGAGATCTATTTTCTCGGCGGCGCGCTCGAAGACCTGGGCGTAGGTGACTCCCTTTGCCGCGGCCTCGGTCTGCAGTGTGATTACCACCGCAGGGGACCGAGGCGACGGCAACTTGAGCTTGGGACGGGAACCTGTCTCCTTCGGCTGGGTGGTTTTTGTCTTGGCCCTCTTTTTACCTCCACGCCTACCTCCACGCCGACGCGACTTTGAGGGGGGCTGTTGAGTTGCCGATTGGGTAGCTGGAGCCAAAGACGGGACCGACTTCCGGGGAGCGGCTACAGGAGCTTGAGCCGGGGCCGGTGTCGACTTACTAGGGGCGCGGAGAGCACTCTTCTTACCCCCCCGCGCGACTGTGGACCAAGCTTCAAACGGAGCGGCTGCTCCGGCCGGCAATATGGGAGGGGATCTCTGCACGAGATTCGGGGATCCCGACTCGCTATATCCGCGGACAGAAGGCCGCGAAAGGACGGCGGCGGCGGAGGCAGCAGCTGCTTCTCTTCTCCTGTCCGCGGCTAGGGGTGGCCTAAGGATCCTCTCGGGAAGGAGCCGCTCCTCAATGCCTCGGAATCGGGCGTTCAGCATGACGCCCACCGAGTCAATGACGGAGCGCTTCAACTCCTCGAGGACCTCTGATGACGGCATCACTTGGACCGCGGCTTTTGCCACCGATGCCCTCATCTGGGAGAACTCCTTCCGATGCGCCTTTAGTTCCGCCTTCAGGGCGTCCACCTCCCTATGGAGACGCGCATTGTCCTCTCGGATACGGTGCGTCTCCTCCGGCTCGTTGCGGCTGGCCAAGGCTCTGACGATGTCGAGCAAACTGTTCGACTCGTCCCTGAGGGCCTTGACCACCGTATCTTTAAGGTTCGCTGACTTACGGGTCCATTCGAAAATTGCAGAGGAGTGTCCTGCTGCGGCTGAACTCAGCTCCTCAACACTCAAAGACGACGGATCTGGAACAGGTTGCACCTCCAAAGAGGTTTCCTCCTTGGAGCCCGGCGCACTCCTGGCCGTACCCGCCTTCTGTCTGAGAGCCTGACGTTGGAGCTGACGCTCGAATGCAGCCTCTTCGGCTTCCATGTTAAGGGCTCGCAGTTCTGCCTTAGCCCTTGCGAGCCCGCTTCCACGGGTTGAGGGAGTGAAGCGTCCGCGACGAGCGGTGTTACGTTTAGACAACGTAATACCAAGCTCCGAGTCGCTACCGGACGCTTCACTATGTAAGCGGGACACCTCAGAGAGAGGCCCTCGCTTGCGCCCGCAGACCTCCTGGTCCGAAACATCCGTCAGCTCACAATCGTAAGCTAATCGTAATCCGATAGGCGTGCCAGTGTCGTTAGCAGAGGAACCGACCAACTGGGTCGGCTCCTCCGCATCCAAATCGATAATCTCCGAATCCAAAGTCAAATCAGTGTCCGTTGTGCATGCCAGTTCCTCTCCTACGCGCCTCACACTCAGTTTTTTTGGACAGGTCGGTGTGGTCACGACCTGTGCAGGGACTCCTGCACCAAGGCTTTTTTCGCCCACCCCGTAGTACGGAGGGCAGATGGCAGACGAGTCTGCCATGAGGGTTTCTCCAGCGCGAAGCTTGGGACCCTCCCGGGGACATATTTTAAAAAGAGCCTTTTCCTTTTAGGGGTGAGGTCCCCGCGGGTGGTGCCCCCATCCTTACACAACCCCTCGGCAGGCACCGAACCTCGGGGTTGACAAAGAAACACAAACACACATAATACCAAACATAACAAAAACGACGTGGACCAAACGAGACAAGACAAACACAAAACACGAAACACAAACTGTCGGCCATGGACCGGGCACTGACACCTCCATGACCGACCCCCAGGGTGATTTTTTATAGAGGTTTTCTTCCTCGCAGCCAGACGAACAGAATAGGATCCGTCCGTCCAGCCCTCGTTCCCGCTCAGTGCGGGCTTCCGAGATTTTGTGGCCATGCAATGCCCGCTCCGAAAAGCAAGCAACCACACGTGCTAGTAGCTGTCCGCGCCGGCCGAAGCCGGTGCCCCCCATATCTGGGGGACCTCCCCTATCCGCAACCCGGGGGATGCGCCAGATGGCGGCACTAGCGACCGCACAATGGAACCTAACCTAACCTAACCTTTTTTTTTTTTTTTTATCGTTGGAAAAATGCGTTTTCGCATCTTCACCCAGGCCAGGAAGGCGATGGCCGGGCGGTATGTGCGGCACCCGGCGACTGCCATTTTTAAGGCACCCCACTAAAAAAAACCAACGGCTGCCCACTGCCCACGTCGCTACAATGGGACGCCACGGGATCGCTTTCGCACTCACCGTGGCGCCCCGGCGGAACCCCCCCTCTGATAAGGGTACCCCGGGCAACCAGTGTACCCCTACCTCATAGACCTAGTGCAATGGCGAGAGAGGTCGCCCCCCCCCCCCCTCTCACCTAGGCCTACGGCTGGGAAGGAATAGGCTGAACCCTTCTCCTTCGCAGCCTCCCCCGCTGAAGCTCGATGTAACTATGTTGCCATAGCCACAGCCGGCTCCGTGCTGGGCTCCGCGCTCGAGGGTTTCGCACCAGGTGCTAATCCTCGAACTCGCGGAGCCTTGCACACTCGGCTCCCCAATAGGTGGGTCGCTGAAAGGCCTCGGTCCACACAGACCGCGCACCGCAACATTCCGGTGCAAGAGGCTCGGGTATGCCCCTCACCACCGCACCGGAAACAGGCGGCGCTACGGTCGATCGCGGACGGGCAAGCCGCACGCACATGCCCAGGTGCCAGGCACCTGCAGCAGCGCAGCGGCTGCACATCCAGCAACTCCACCCTGGCTGAGCTCCAGCCCACCAGGACCTTCTCGGCGTTAATCAGCGCTCTCGCCGCATCGGTGGGCCCATGTCCCCCCAGCCACCCAAACGGATCTCTCCAACATGGAGAGCCCCGCTAGGGCAGTTCGTGATGCAACTTATCGCGTCGACCACGTCCTCCTTTATGACGGTCTCGTCGAGGCCTCTTATCCTCACCGCCACGCGCTTCAGAGGTTGAATTGCGTCACAGATACCGTCCAACGCTGTCCGAATTCGTTCGGTCAGCTTATCGGCCTGTTCTGGAGTACCCTTAGGTAACTCCAAAAGCCTTGCCCCCGCTGCCGTACGCCGAATCCGGAGCCCGTCGTTAAGGCCAAGGTCGCCAAGCTTGATCATCTCGGCGGCGCGACCCAAACAGCGAGCATATGACACCCCCATAGCAGCTGCCTCGGGTTGCAGTTTTAATAAAACTGCAGGACACTGAGGTTTTGAAAGCTTCGGAGGTCCACTCGGTGTTTTGCGCGACTTCTTCTTTGCTGAAGAAGTCGCTTTACCACCACTGGTCTTACTGGTTGAAGCCGGTTTCTGGGGAAGGCCCTTCTTTCTCCCCAAGCCTTTCTCCCTCCTCGTGACCGTCGACCACGCCTCCTCTCGAATCAGAGGAGCCGTCGGCGGCCCCGACTCCGAGACAGTCGCCGCGACTGCGGCCGACTGCCTCCTCTCTGCTGCGAGTGGCGGACGGTGGATCCACGCCTGGAGGAGACGCTCTTCGAGTCCTTCAAAGCGGGAGTTAATTAAAACTCCCACCGAGGATAATACGGAGCGTCTCAACTCCTCAAACGCGTCTGGACCCCCCGACGAGATCGGAGGCTGACCGACAGAGGACTTCAGATCGTCAAAGTCCTTGCGAACCTTGACGATCTCCTCCCTGAGGAAGGACACCTCGCGACAAAGACGGGCGTTATCCGCCCGCAATTGCGGCGATTCCTCAGGTTCCCCCCTGCAGGCCAGAACCTCGACGACCTTTAGTAGGCTGCTCGCAGCCCCCTTCAGAGCCTTAACCATAGTGCCCTTCAAGTTAGTGCTCTTTTTGCACACCTCTTGGATAGAGGCAGCATACTTCCGCGCAACTGCATGCAGCTGCTGTGCATCCAAAGAAGAAGTCGGCTCAATGGTGGGAAGCGCCTGCAAAGACAGATCGTCCTCGGAAACCGGCGCACTCACCACCAGAGCCTTCTTCTTCTTCCAGCGGAGGGCCCGAGCGCTCAGTGCGCGCTCGAACTCGGCCTCCTCCGCCTCCTCCTCCATGGCTCGCAAAACGGCTTTCGCCTGGGCGAGCCCACTCCCGCATCCTTTTGGCGCACCTTGTCCACGCCTCACACGCAGTTTAGTTGAACAGGTCGGTGTGGTGTCGACCTGTGCAGGGACTCCTGCTCGTAAACGATTCTTGCCCCCCCCAGAGTACGAGGGGCAGACGATAGCAGCGGCCGTGCGGGATTCAGAACCCACCTGGGGACTCATTTTGGAATCGTTTTTATCCATTTCTTGTTGGGGCACTCTCGTCCTTACCCGATCCTTTGGCAAACGCCGAACCGCCGGACCGACACAAAACATCTAAAAGAGGACAAAGAAACACGCAGAAGAAAACAACAAAACAGGACAAGACAAAACACAAAAAAGGGTAATTTATTATAGAGGTTTTTTTCCTCGTAGCCAGACGATTAGAGCAAGCTCCGTCCGTCTAGCCCTCGTTCCCGCTCAGTGCGGGCTTACGAGATCTTGTGGCCGTGCAATGCTCGCTCCGAAAAGCAAGCAGCCACATATGCTAGTAGCTGTCCGCGCCGGCCGAAGCCGGTGAAGACCCCCCTATCCGCAACCCGGGGGACGCGCCAGATGGCGGCACTAGCGACCGCACACTGGCGCCCTACCTAACCTAACCTAACCTAACCTAAACCACTCGTGATTCGGAGCGTTCAAAATTACAATACCGACGAAGATATCCTGGAATCGTTAAAAAAAAAAAAAAGAAAAAGAAAAGCAGAATGTCAACTTGATAGGAACGATACCACCTGAGAAAATTAGAGACTTTAGACTTTAGTAGCGCATTTGCACTGTTGATCATAACCTTTTTAACTCCCGACTAAAAAAAAAGAGGGGTGTTATAAGTTTGACCTGTCGATCTATGTATCTGTGTATCTGTGTATCTGTCTGTGGCAAATTTCCTGCCAAAGGCGTAGACGGATTTGAATGCGATTTTTTTAAATCGAAACCTATGCTCGTCGAGATGGTTCTTATCCATGTTTGATTGAAATAGTCATCTTCAAGATATTGACGTTTTATTCGTGAGGGGGAAAGGTTCTAATGCAATAATTAGCTGATGGAGGTCAGCTGAATCTCATAAGATGGGCAGGTGAGTACTCGGAACCGTAAAGGATGGAGTGCGGGGTAAGGCAGGAAGGATTGAACTCGCTCCCGCTCTTCAACCCGTATATGAATGCGCTGATCGCGAAGCTCAGCAGTATGCGCGTCGGTTGTCATATTGGAGATGTAAGCGTCAATAATATCAGCTACGCGGACGACATGGTGCTGCTGTTGCCCTCGGTGAGTGCGGTTCGAAAGTTGCTCAACGTTTGCGAGTCTTACGCGATTTAGCATGGCCTTCTTTATAATGTGTGTAAGAGTGAATACATTGTCTTTAAGGCTGGCAAAAAGTGTCCTAAAGTTGTTCCTCAGATCAAGCTGTATGACATGCCACTATGTAGAGTTGACCAATTCAAGTACCTCGGACACTATGTAACAGCTGACCTAAGAGATGATTTAGATATAGATAGGCTTTGTCGATTAGAGCGAATATGTTGGCTCGCAGGTTTTCCCGCTGTACAGTCGAAGTTAAAATAACGCTCCTTAAAGCCTTCTGCACTTTTTCCTACACAGGAAATCATCTGTGGGTTAATTAAGAAATCGTACAATGCCTTGCATGTCCAATATAATAACGCCTTGAGGGCGCTGTTGTCGTTGCCACGCTATTGTAGTGCCTCAGCTATGTTTGCGTATGCAAAAATAGATAGCTTTTCAGCTATTCTGCTTGAGAAAGCTGCATCACTGTTGTGAAGAGTGCGCGGCAGCAGTAACAGCGCTCTGAAAGCGGTGGCCGATAGAAGGGATTGTCCACTTATCAGCTATTTAATGAAAATAGCAAAATCCCTTGTAGAATATAAGTACTAACACAACTAGTTTTTTAAGATTACTAACAAAATGGATTTTATGTTGTCCGAAAATAAATATTTTTTTTTTTTTTTTATTTAATACCTGTACTCGCTTTGTTTTCGGACTTCGTAAGTTTGACTATATCTCAGACTAAATCTCTAAACTAAATTGGTTGCCCTGGAAACTTTAGTACGTTTTTTTATAACATTTACCATCTGTCTCTAGGTAGCTTGAGAACCGATATGATATCATATTTCATAAACGTTCGTAATAGTTTTTATAACTATAGAAGAAAAATAACTAAATAAATAAGTATTAAACATATGAGTTATTGTCGCGCCACCTAGTCACGTTGTACTGAGATGTTTCACATTTGTTAAAATGTTTCCCTTTAAGTAAACATAGCGTTGTTGAAAGGTTATAACAAATTACGTTACCAATACATTCGGTCACCAAATTTTATTTATTTTTGATTTCCTCCATAATGACTTGAATCTAGGCATGAATAATAATTCTCTGATTTCTACAACACTACATGGCAGTACCACGCAAGCTATATTTATACGATATCTCAACGCTGTTAATACAAATCTTTTCGTATCATATTTTAGTTACAATAAACCACTAATAACGAAAATTCCGATTCAGTCATTACCGGCTATGGCAGTGCGCCTTGTTCCATAATTTAAAAAAAAAAAAAACAGTAGCAGTCGTGGGACTGCCGATAGAAGTGAAAACGGAACTATTAAGTTGAGAGTAATTAAAAATATATGCAAAAATTATATGAAATTTTTTATGTTTTATTTATTAGTTACATATGATGGTTTAAACAAATCATGAACAAAATATAAATACAAAGTGGTTGAAAAAATAATTAATATACAATTATCTTAATTATACATAGTATTTATATTTACACGAATTTCAATGAATTCAAGTTTGAACATTATTTTCATTATTTACATCATTGTCATCGACAATACAATTTTAATAATTTTTAATTTTTAATTAATTAAAAATATTTATTTTTTCTTCCTCTTCTAACGATATTGTTTGATGCTTAGAAATTTTTAAATCAACGTTAAACGTCAAATTAGTGTATACGTGTACACAGGCTAATACTCGTGCGCTAGACTGGCTCTCCGCGCTATTATTATTAGCATGTCGGTGACGCGAACCGAGGATTTTACCCTCTACCAAAACGATCAACGCGCCTAAAGAAGTTTTCACTTCAAAGAAAAATACTTTCGAATAAAAAGATAACTTATGTAACACTTAATGTAAGAAAACAAATATGAATTGGAATTTATTTAGGGTCCAACAGATTGAAAGCTGTTCTGTTCTTGAGAAAAGTCATAATGGATTTCAGATGTCAGTTACGGTGACGAGACGTGGTTCGTATGAGTAAGTTTAGGGTACATACAGTATAACAGCATGCGTCCTATTTCAATAATTTTTGCGTGCAATATATTTTTTTTTTAATAAAAAATAGTTTCTTGCGTGCCTATATATACACAAATTTATTATAACATATCATCAGAATTTAAAAAAAATTGCCGTACGATTATACACATAGTTAATTGTCAATGGACTTTTATTTATATAGATAATCATAGAATGAATACAAACTAAATGTAACTGGCTAACATGTTATTTTATAAGCATAAATCTTTACCTTTAGATTATTTTCTCTTTATCTAATCTGTCTCTTTGCAAATCATATGAACTGTACCCATTGAAATTTATTTTCACTGTAGAAAGACTTAAAATCTAGCTCAAGTTATCGCATATGTAACATAATGTTTGTTAAGTTATAGTATCTTATTGACTACAATTTCAAAATCTCCAGGAAATTGTAAAGTAGAATCACAGTCTTCACTGGCACGGCGCTGGCAAAATGTGCAAAAATAGTATGCATAGAAGCTAATGATCTCGTCCACTTGTTTACATTAAATGTGTTTATTTGCATTCAAAATGTAATAAAATAATAACTAAGTTGTTAATCTTGCATACAGACACACACCGTCTGTACCGGTATAGACGAGATCCCAACTGAGTAAGTGCTCCGTTGCTCCGGCGTTCTGTCGTCGAGAAAAAAAAAAAAAAAAAAGTTAATCTTAGCTTACCAGTCTTACCAGTTTTAAATGAGCTTAACATTTTTACTACTTAAAAATATATAATAGTCTTCATTAGTATTGTAGTAACTATCTGTATAAGGAGTTATAATCTTTAATAGTTCTCAGATTCGTTTATTTGTAGATTCTTTGATCACTTTGTCACCTTCTCACTGTTAAAGCCGCGATTCAAACGCGAGGTACAAAATAGTGTTAGCCTTCACCTGAAAACATAAACGTTTAGCATTCATCTTGTTTTCAATGCAGGTAAATGCCAAGGGTAAGAGTTTTTAAGCTTTTCTTTCTCAAGCTACTTTAGTAATAGTTGCAGTGACTGTTGCTAAAATTAATCAAGTAAAAAAAGCGAAAATTTGTATGTGAAGAAAATAATCTAAGACCCAAATTATGTTATAATGGCATTTGGTTTCATTGAATAATGTTGTTAAATTTTGATGGATGTTAATAAGTTAAAACAAAAACATATTCAGAATATTATAATAATACAACATAAATACTTTTGAGTCTGTTTATTTGTTTATAAAAGGAAAATAGTTCATGAAAAGTATTATGGAAAAGTCACATTATGGCATAAAGTAATAAAAATAAATATTCTTTATTGCACACCAACAGAGAAAAAACAAAGCAATGATGACAAACAAAACAAAAAAAGACAACATTATGGTAACACAGAAAGGCGGCCTTATCGCTGAAAAGCAATTTCTGGCAGGTCATCTTAAGGTTGAGGATATGTCATGGATATATCATGATAACAAAAAAAAAAAAAACATAATAATAATAAGGGATGCACAAGAGAGGATCAAATAAATTAGATTTTCTCACAATATACTGATAAGAAAGTAAAAATACTTATAATAATATATTATTACACTTGTAAAGCGTGAAACATTATATTTATAGCGTATTCATAAGAATAAAAAAAAAAAAAAAAAAAAAAAAGGGATTGTATACCAAAACGGAAAGATGAACAAGACAAGGAAAAGTATTAAGATAATATATATTGGCGTAAGGACGAAGATCATTCAATAGAATAATAAAATTCATAAATAATCTATTTATGAATTTTATTATTTAAAATGATTATTGTTACTTATATTTACTTCCAAGTTTACTATGTTATTATTAAAAAAAAAAAAAAAAAAAACAGTAATTGTATTGACTTTATACTATGTATTTGTGTTTACATGTGATTGGCTAATGTAATCGTTTTAGTATTACTTTTAATTATTGTTTTGTATACAAACTAAATTATAATAGACCAATAAATAGTTAATTATAGTATTATACATTAACTGAAATGTAAGAAATTAATTACTGTCGAGACCTACATTTGTAATGTTGATACAACTTATGTTATTGAGTGATTGCAATGGCGGGAGATGATCTAGAGGAGCAATTCTCAAACTTTTTTGGTGACGGAATCTTTTTGGAAAGCAAAATACTTCATGAAACCCTACAATAAAACATAAGTTTTTAAAAGTGTATTGTTTATTAATGAGCATAATAAAAGATTAATGTAACAAACAGTTACTAATTATTACTTACTTTATTACATCGCAAGTACATTATTAGAAGATATTGAAAGAGAAAGAAACAAACTCATGGGAGGTATGATACTGTTTTTTATTTCCTATCAATTGGTTGATGTCAGGTTTGATAGAAGACAGTTGAAGTCTCATATCAGGTTTAGCGTCCAGTTCATTGCGATATTTTGTTTTTGTGGCTGCATAGGTTGAGAATCCTGTTTCGCACAATTATATTGTTGGGAACGGGAGAAGAATATTCAGAGCCATTAGGCCAATCATTGGATATTAGAAAAAGAGAGGCGATAAAAAAAATCTCATAAAAAGAGGCGTCGTTTAGAACAGTGACTCCATACTTGTGTCTGATGACATTTCTAAAAGAGATTCATATATGTCGTTTGACATACTTTCGGGCTTTTGCAAGTTAGACAAAAAAAGAATTTTGAATCCACGAATTTAGTTTCATTTTTGTATTTTGTTCTTCGGGAAAATACATTTCAAACGGAATGGATGGATGGATGCGCGTATCCAAATGAGATATTGGATCAATTCTTCAAACACATCATCTTAAAACATTACTGTGTCGTTATCGCTAACAAATTAACTTAGTGACCTAAAGCATTCTTTTTCTCTCTTATCAACGCAATCAATCCAAAAATGTAATTTTCTTTTGATGGCAGTATATTTTATAGGCCTGGAACACTGTTGTCTGTTTACCTTGCCATTATAAATTCAATTCTTTCAGTTTTTGAAAGATATCCGCCATAAAAGACAATTGGAACAACCAAATTTTATCATACAAAGGATCTTCCAAATTAAAAGAAGTATCAGCTGAAAAAAAAAATATATTTGCAACTCCGCTCTAAGTTAAGTGTTAAAATTTTAGCCCGAGACAGCCATCGCACTTCCGTATGGAGTAGCAGTTTTTTATGTTTGCTGTCATAATCTTCACACAATAATAAAAACAATCAGGATTGTAGTTCCCGTGATTTGAAAAAAAAAAAATATTTTTACCGTTTCATCCATAACTATTTTTAACCCCCGACTAAAAAGAGGGGTGTTATAAGTTTGACCTGTCGATCTGTGTATCTGTGTATCTGTGTATATGTGTATCTGTGTATCTGTCTGTGGCAAATTTCCGGACAAACGCGTGGACGGATTTGAATGCGGTTTTTTTTAATCGAAAGCTATGCTCGTCGAGATGGTTTTTATTCACGTTTGATTGAAATTGTAATAGTCGTCTCCAAGATATTGACGTTTTATTTGTACGGGGGAAAGGTTCTTATGCAATAATTAGCTGTTTGCGGCCAAATGCGTGGACGGATTTGAATGCGGTTTTGTTTAATCGAAAGCTATGCTCGTCGAGATGGTTCTTATTTATGTTTGATTAAAGTAAAAATAGTCGTCTTCAAGATATTGACGTTTTATTCGTGCGGGGAAGAGGTTCTTATGCAATAATTAGCTGTTCCTAGCGGTGTCGCCAAAAGTATGAAGGCCAAAAGGTTTTAACACTTACGTACTGAGGTAAAGTACTTTATTAGGGATAGCTGTTGCCCGTGACTGCGTCCACGGAGACTGTAAAAATATATTTATATGGCTTATGATCGTAGTCATAAAGAATCACGGGCAACAGCTAGTGATAATAAAAATCCCTTCATCATAGTGTTATTAGTGATTGTAAATCATTTTAATTCTAAATGTTTATATTTATTAATATTCGTATATATGAAACCTACCTACCTACCCATATGAAAAAGTCTTGAATCATGTTACTTAATATATTTATAATTTATTACATTGTCGAAACTTTCACGTGGATCCTAATTTTATTAAACATAATATATAAGGGTTTAGATTATACGATTCGATATAGTAATTTCTCTATTTGCCTTGTTAACTTACTTGCATTTTAATTTCTTCCTTTATTAAACGGTCCCCCGACGCAACGACTTCAATAAGTACATAATAATATTATTTTTACTCTTTTTAGAGGTCTTTTTGTATCGGGGGTTTTTAATTTAATTTTTAGATTTGACGGCATTTGCAAATTTGCAATTAACAAGCGCTTGTCGATGCAGAATATAATGGCTGGAACTACAGTTAGGCGCTTTATTTTTTATTCGTGACACTACTCCTGCTGTTTTACCTGTTATCGCCTTTGCCCCATGTGTACAAATGATATTGCAATCGTTCAACTGAGATTATTTTCTTCAAAAAAAATATGTTTATTTTATTAAAAATTTCTTCCGCGAATTAAGTACGGTGGCAGCCGAGGATCCAATAAAAACCAAAATTATAAAAATCCTTTATTTAAAATTACAAACTACATTATAACTAAAATGGCGACTGCTTGCCCGATATTAGAAAACAAGAGTGATAATTATATTTAAAATTAATTATAATGAAATACATTTATGTGAAGTGCAGATTCAGCTAAAGGATTGTTATAAAATTATAATTAAATAATACATTTGTTTGAAGTGCAGATTTAGCTTTTTGATTGTTATAATTCCTGGATTCTGATACAATGGAATGTACATATTGCACCATCGCTTGCTAAGCGGTTCCTGCGATGCATGGGAATATAACAAATGTCTATTTAGCGATCCCACGGTCTATGAGGATATAACACGCGGTAGTGTTTGTAGGCAGCATGCAGTTTGTATGAACACATAAGCATGTCTTCTTTAAAATAAATTTCATATGGATATCTCACGATAACCAGCGAGATAGCCAGACCAGCGACATCAGTTGACTCATCCATTTGCAAGGCGTATAACTAGTTCTTGTTTAACGTAGCTTGCCAGATCATGGATTCGCCGTGAATCAGTATCGTTTGATAGCGGCACAGTAGAAAGACGCTTTGCAGATTTTTCATCGAGCATAAATTTTGTTATGTCTAACACATATGTCTTTATTAAAATCTCAGCGATAGTGTGCAATTCACCAGCTTGTGCAATGCGATAGCTAACTAAATATGATGCCGCTGTGGCCAAATATGGTGGTTTTCATTGATAGTTTGTGTTACATGCATCATAATTTTTTGATTTTCTAATAACTGTCCTTTTTAATTAACAAATCCGACATAAAAATACCTCTAAAAAGAATAGAAATAATATTATTATGTACTTATTGAAGTCGTTGCGTTGGGGGACCGTTGTACGTACGTTGACGATGGTGTCTATTTTACGAAGTTACGAGAGCTTACATTATACGATTCGATTCGTAATTTCTTTATTTGCCTTGATAACTTACTTGCATTTTAATTTCTTCCTTTATTAAGCGGTCCCCCAGCGCAAACTAAACCTACCTACCTACGGCTAAAATCTAAATAAACCTACGGAAACACAAATTATCACTTGCTTAAGTATTTCTATCAATATTGCACCTTTCACCTGTACCAATAAAACCTCAATATCTTGGAGACGACTGTTTTTATTTCGACTAAACATAGCTAGTCATCTCGATCTCTCGATAAAAAAAAACCGCAATAAAATCCGTCCACGCGATTGGCTGCTACATTACCACAGACAGACACAGATAAACAGACCGACAGGTCAAACTTACAAACCTCCTTTTGAATCGGGAATTAAAAAAAATAAAAAAAAATGCGTTGAAAACATTTTCAACTTTATGTTTTAAAGTTAGAGCCGAAAATCGCTCGGTCACAACTATAGTGTCTAATTCAGAGGCGGCTTTTATCAATGTGGCAGTCCCGCACGTATAAGCCCCAATGAAGTAATATTGGGAGCAGTTTTTATCAGAAATATATTTATTTATAAGTCGGTATATTAGCAAGAGTCGTTAATAACAAGAAAGAAAATATGTGTACAGGTAATGTTGACTATGTAGTGGTATAGATAGCGTGTAATTACAGCCAGGAAAGCGCCCGCGGAAGGACGAGCGCGACGCGGCTACGACACGACGCCGGTAATGGAATGTAAACAACGCCTGAGGACAATACGGTAACGCAGACTTCATACACTGAACCAGTGCAGTCCAAATGCATTCAAATGCATTTTTTTTTAATATTTAAGAGTATAAAAATGTTAGGTCGTAAATTTTATTTAAAATATTTTAAAGTATGCTGTGAGGAACTTACGTTAAATAAAATAGTTCCTTAGAATTTATGTGCATTGATGTAAATTATAAATTAATGTGTTGTCATATTTTTTTTTCATTGTTACTAAAATAATGAGCATTACTGAATAATATTAAGTAGTGGGTTTGTTGTTATTCAAAGATATGTTAACATTTTGCGATAAAATTAATCTTTGTTATTGCAATTTGAGTAAGTTATTACAAACAATAGTTATCACTCTACGAGTATTAGTACTGTGGATTGAAACTCACGCGAATGAACTTCTATTGATATTAATTAATCATCACATTAGATTAAGGTTAACGTTTATCACCGTGATAATAGAGATACTAATTCTTCTATCCTTATAACCAAACTTTTAATTGTGTGTGTTGTTGTACAGAACACATACTTAATGTACTTGTTTTATTTGGTACTTTGCTCGTTAATAAAGGTGTAATTATTATAGGTACATCCCATTACTCATACATACTAATAAAATCAAGTGTTTAATATACCCGAATAAAACCGTACATTAAAAATCACACATACATCACAATTCAGTATGGATTCAATAAGTATAGCACGAAAGTTTCGAATTTCATTATTCACAAGAGATTCAATGACATGACAAGTAATATTAAACGAAAATACCTAAATTTGTGACGCACTGAAAGCGATAAACGTAATGTAAGTCAGCTCAATATTCAAAATTTTGACGTAGTGTGTATAAAAAGTTTTTTAATTTAAAATTTATTTTGTTTTTCTGCTTTTTAAGGTTATGTTACTGGTTTCTGAATTGTACTACATGAACCTACAGACACACAAAATTTTGAATTGTTTAAGTATTTCTATTAATCTATCCTAATATTATAAAGAGGAAAGATTTGTTTGTTTGTTTGAATTGAATAGAATAAGCTCCGCAATCACCACCACCGATTTAAAAAAATCTTTTATTTTAATTCCTGATGAACACTGGCTATATTTTATAATCATCATCATCATCACTAATATTATAATGAGGTAAGATTTGATTCTTAGTTTGAATTGAATAGGCTCCGAAACTAGTGGACCGATTTAATAAAATATTTTACTTTTAGAATCCTACATTATCCCTCGGGTGTACAAAGGTTATATTTAATACAAGAAATATATATTATTATACTAGCGGACCCAACAGACGTTGTCTTGTACACGCGTCTTTAATTTAAAAAATCAAACTTTAAAAAAAATATATTAAAAAGTTATCACAATGTCTAACGTCATTACATTTATCATAATTCGACCAATCGATACCGTATGAATATCTATATAAAGATTTTTTGTTTGAATAAAAGAATTTGTTCGAATATTTTTGGAGTTTACTCCTTAAGAATCGATTTTTGTATATAAGGCGCCCGGTATGAGAAAAATATGAGGAGTAAAATCCACTGAACGATGACCTCGTTACGTTTTTGGTGCGCAACCTATCGTGCGCAACTAGTTTTGCCATCTATCGATGAATAGCAGAACTTTTAATGATTTGAAATATCACGCTTGTCTCTTTAGTTCACCAACTCGCCTCTAGGGGGCATAGGTTGTATCAGCGTTACTGCGCATGCGTAATCCTGCATAATACTTGTACAAATATACTTTTTGGAGTTTACTCCTTAAGAATCGATTTTTGTATATAAGGCGCCCGGTATGAGAAAAATATGAGGAGTAAAATCCACTGAACGATGACCTCGTTACGTTTTTGGTGCGCAACCTATCGTGCCCAACTAGTTTTGCCATCTATCGATGAATAGCAGAACTTTTAATGATTTGAAATATCACGCTTGTCTCTTTAGTTCACCAACTCGCCTCTAGGGGGCATAGGTTGTATCAGCGTTACTGCGCATGCGTAATCCTGCATAATACTTATACAAATATACTTTTTTCATCAAGGCCTTTAATTTTAATAACTTGCTGTTATTGTGTTACAAAAGACCCTAAGTACAAGTACTTAACAATCGTAATTGTTCTTTATTCACAGAAATAAGATTGAAAATAGTTTTAGCCGATATTATGAACCTTTTTATGATATTACAAAGCAGTTAAACTTCTCATTTTAAATAGGACTGTTGATAAAATATGTATGGAAATATCGATATTATTACTAAGAAATATCGATATTTATTACTAATACATTTTTGTACGCTATATCGATACTTTGATATTGAAATTCAGGTATCGTGGTCGATATTTATTTCAAATATTTTTAAGTTATTGCATAGCTTATCTCGTGGGATTGGAGTGCAGCGACCGAATCAAGAAATTTCGTAACAAAAAAACCTAAAACCCCCACTCCGCCTACTATGTAGCTCGGCCGAGTATTGCGTACATATCATTTCAAAATAGCTTAAGCGCCTTGTTGATACTTGTATTATATACTTTATTGCTTAATAGTTTAACAAACGTAATTAAATTTATTCGTGAGATTTAAGGTTGAAAATATTTTTAGCTAATGATAATCTTAACCTTTTTATGATAGTACATAGGAATGACAACTTCAAATAGTATTTTTTTTAATAACAGAAAAAATTGTTTTCTTATCGGTCACAACATCCAACTTCAATTAATATAAACGCAAAAAAAATAAGTGTGGCACTCGGAGATTGCCGCAGTAAAGCTTGATATATCGACATTTTCAAATACATCAATATTGGGGTTTGGAATTTCAAAATATTATCGTTATTTCGACATATTGGCTTTATTTAAAATAATTATTGCAAGTCATGTTAGACATGCAAGATGGTATTTATTTTTTAAGTGAGTTGCTAAATTAGTTGTATTACCGCTGCTTTTATATTTTTCCCGCATAAATTCGATGAAACACTTCTTGTATCAACTTTTTTAAAATACATACCATAAAATGGTAAAAATGATTAAAGAATATATATTTTGGCAATGTACTATTTCTATAAAACTAGATATTGAATGATTTAGTGTGAATGAATTAGCTTTTACCGCTACGATAAGAGAAATGATGATGATAATGAATTTGTAATAAATATCGATATTTCTAAGTAATAATATTGATATATCGATACATCGATATTTTATAGACCTATTCCTATTATGACATGATTATATATTATGAAATTATTCTATTCCTATTTAAAATATAATCAGTTAAATAAGTTAAATAAAGTTCAATTACGATTGTTAAATTCTTGTACTCTGGACTTTTGTAAAACCATAACAGAAAGTCATTAAAATGAAAAGGCTTTTTGAAAGAAATTCATTTGTACCAGTAAAACATTTATTTTAAAATAAACATTAATTATTTTTCAATAAAGATCATAATACATATTATCAACTTGGCGCTTATGCTATTTTTAAATTATAAGTACACAATACTGGTGTGTTAGGTTATTTTCGTTATGGAATTTCTGGATTCGGTCTCCATACTCAAGGCCCGCGATAGAAGCTATGCAATAGCTTAAAAACTTGAATTAACATCAATAAAAAAAAATACTACATAAATAATTATAATTGCAATAGTTGATAAAAATGCTATGCAATAGCTTTACCGCGGCAGACAACAAGTGTCGCACGTTTTTTTTTTTCATTTAAACTGTCTTATTTGTAAATTGATTCTAAGGGAACAAACTCCAATATGAAATAAATACTAAAGAACTACTAAGCAATTTAACATAATACAAAAAATAATAATGAAAATAATTAATTAAAACCTAAAATATTTATTATTTGTAATGTAAGTAAAGACTTATATTTCCATGTAAGGAACGATACATTTTTAATTTTTATGTTATTAAATTTTTAATATAAGCTAATATGCTAATGATTACTGATAAAAAAATATCAATATTAAAAGATGCCTTAACAACATAGTCAGAACCATACATATTCATCGTATTAATAAAAGCGAATATGCTCATGAATGTTGATAAAATCAATGAAAACATTAAATGTGTGTATAGAGTAATGTATATGCTGCAAAGCGACTATATCTATATGTTATTGAGCTTGTTTATTTCTATCAGTATCAATTTACTTATGTTGCTGTTTTTGTTATATTTATCAATAATTAACATTGTTATTGTGAAGTTATAATCTTTATCATTATATTTGGCTAAAGTGAAATGCAAGTATTTCGAAATAAACTATGGCAGAAAGGGGTGTAGATAATATTTTATAAGGTATCAATCTTTTTTTATTTTTTTTTCCGTCTGTTTAGACAATTATACTTAAGGAGTAAACTCCAGTCGTGCGTCGGAGCTGACACACACATTTGTATTTTTTTTTTAAATTTCACTTTTTACGTAGCGAAGCACGTATCGTGCCGCTAGTACTAAAATATTTTTCTTATTTCTATCGCAACGCCAAATGTCAGGGCAGACTATAATTAAAATATAATATTATTTAATAAATTTATATAAATAAAGAATGAAAAAAAAAAAAAAATACTTTATATAAATTTAAATAAGCTTAACATGGCTATACATGTTTAAAGATATTTTCAAATATTATTTAATATTTGACATTGCCATGGTAACGCAGTCCGTCGGAACCAATGTAAAACATTCCAAAATCACCACCTACTTATACATTAAAAATTAATCAAAAAACCATTTTCCAGTGGGCCAAATTGTGAATCTAAACAATTCTCAAGTCCCTTTGAACACACACAAAGAATTTCAGAAAAATCGGTCCAGTCGTTTAGGAGGAGTTCAGTGACATATATATATATATATATATATATATATATATATATTATTTAATATTATTTAATATTTAATATTTGACATTGCATTTGGGGGGGCGAACGCCGGGAACCTCCTCGTGGTGCTCCCTGGGCAACAACGGTTACTGAAAACCTTTGGGTTCTCCCGTTGGCTAATACCCGGCGCGCTGGGGGTCGGCCTTGAGGGGTTTGTGCCCGGTCCATGGCTGACAGGGGCGGGTAACCCTTCGGGGTGGCCTGTCTGCGGGGGGGAGGCTTGGACCTCTATCCGCCGAGCAGTTAATCGCTGCTCGACGGTAAGATGGTCTGGGCAACTTGCGGTGCCTGGGATTTCGGTTGCCGTTGCGGTGCTGGGACGCATTCGGTGGCGGAGGTTTAGGGGGCAGTCACGGGTGCCTTCTCAGGTATCCAGCATCGCCGGGAGGTATCCCGTGGCTGTTCTGACTCTGATGGGGGGCATGTGGGATAGAGTGGACCGAACTTCTTGCTCCAGGTGCGGTGCTGGGGCGCATTTGGTTGCGGGGGGTTCGGGAACAGTGATGGATTCCTCCTCAGGTATCCAGCATCGCCGGGAGGAATTCCGTGGCTGTCGTGGGAGGAGTGCGTGGGAGCACGTGTGGTATTCGGGGGGTTCGGGCCTCTTTCCATCGTGTGTTCACGTTGTGTTCAAGGTAGGCCTGGGCGTTGGGGGTGAGAGGACCCTCTTTACTGGGATCGCGGGATCGCTTCTGATACTTCTCTGATATCAGAGTTGACTGTGGAGTGGTCCCGTCGCTGTATGGGGGGGTGCGTATACAGCGCGGGAGGTTGGGAAGGAGAAGGGTTCAACCCATTCCTTCCCAGCCGTAGGCCTAAGTGAGAGGGGTGGGCAACCTCTCTCGTCATTGCACAGGTCTATGACGTAGGGGTACTCTGGTTGCCCGGGTTACCCTTATCAGGGGGGTTCCGCTGAGGCGTCGCGGTGAATGCTTTCACGATACCGTGGCGTCTCATTGTAGCGACGAGGGCAACCGTTGGTTTTTTTTAGTGGGGTGCCTTAAAAATGGCAGTTGCCGGGTGCCGCACATACCACCCGGCCATCGCCTTCCTGGCTGGTGTGACGAAGCGAAAACGCATTTTTTCCAACGGAAAAAAAAAATGGTAACGCAGTCCGTCAGAACCAATATGAAACATTCCAAAATCACCACCAAAATCACACATTAAAAATTTATCAAAAAAACCATTTTCCAGTGGACAAAATTGTGAATCAAGTAAGTGATTGTGTAAAAAAGATATATATTGGTCGAGTGGTTAAAACAGACGCCTAACGTATAGCGACGCAATGGGGCTCGGGTTTGATCTCTGACAGGGATAAGCATGTGTTATATTATTGTAGTATTGCTACATATGAGATTGTTATTATATAGTAATTTGGTATGTAGGTAATATAAATATGTAATTATTTATTTAACTACATAATAACATTAACAATAAATATTGTTGTTAAAATTACATTTACGAATTTAGAACTATATATCATTGTTATTACTGGTATGTTATAAAAGTAGTAAAAGATATTGATTTGACGAGCTATCGGAAGTAGCCTTAAGATGTTAAATATATTGTATTTACATATCTTATTAGGTAAGCCATAAATGTGTGAAAGATATAAGAGTGTTATAAATATGCTTAGGCATTTAAAATGGTTATATACTGATGTTTATTTATGTATTATTTAATGATGTTTAAAGTTGTGAATATGACTTATCTCCAGAAGCTGCCGTTGGCGCTTTTGTCGATGTTGTTATGTTATAAATATGGCTGTAAGTCTCTATTAAAGGTAATCTGTATTGGACAACTGGCAAGATAAGTGATTCTTATACTTACATTGTTTATAATATATGTAATAACTATTATGGGTAATTCATCGTATTGAGTTATTGGTAATTGTGTCTAAATAATTACAGAGTAATGACTATATTACTGTATCTATACTAATATTATAAAGAGAAAATGTTTGATTATTTGTTTGTTTGTTTGAAATGAATAGGCTCTGAAACTACTGAACCGATTTCAAAAATTCTTTCACCGTTAGCAAGCTACACTATTCCCGAGTGACATAGGATATGTTTCATTTTCGAAAAAAATTAGAATGTTCTAACGCAAGGTGTAAAAAAATAAACAAAAAACTGCGTGCGCTGCGAAAACGGTGAAAGTTACGCAAAAATGATGTTGTATGAAATTGTTCCCCTTTAAAAGTTCTAAAAAGAAGTCCGCGACAACATATATCTAGCTTTTAAGGTTGACTCACTATAACCTTTTATATGGTTATGAAATTAGTTCTAAAATAGTAAACACCTTCGAAGGTGTTTTAATAATAACGATATTATTCCTTATCCAAATAAATTATTTAGAAATCACAGGCACTTAATTATGAACAACATTGCTCTTGAAAGCATTTGATTTTAAACATTAAGTAAGGAGTTATTTTAGTTTTAAAATAATACACAATGGTCAAATACCACACGTACTTTGATGTGCAGGGTGTGTGGCGCGTTGAGAGACAGCGCTAAAATTTTTGAATGCGTTTTTTTCGATATTTATCGAAAATTACACATTATTACTTATTAAAAAAAAAAAAATCTTCGGTAATAATTTTTTAGTATGGTATTTTTTTGTTGTTTTTTTTGGTTATTCTTCTAAAGTTTATTTATTAAAGGCCAATGCAATTATGCATAATCAGAATCGTAGTAAATGATATGTATTGTTTTAACTATTAATCTCAAATATATAATAAGACAGTAAAAATCGAGTCTCTGTACATTAACTAAAAACGAGTAACAGAAACCAAAAAATAAATCTTGGAATTTTGGTCTGTCTGTCTGTCTGTCTGTCTGGTACGTTTAACGTCGAAAC
Source organism: Napeogenes sylphis (assembly GCA_959347405.1). NCBI lineage: Eukaryota > Metazoa > Arthropoda > Insecta > Lepidoptera > Nymphalidae > Napeogenes > Napeogenes sylphis. The sequence continues at coordinate 211,848 of OY365789.1, forward strand.
TACTCAACGGATTTGAACGCGGTTTTTACAAGTAGATTATGTACCTATAATCTGGAGCGTAAAACTTTGTTTCGTTAAAACCTGTTAAGGGTAAAAGAAGTTATGGTCAATTTAAAATTTACTTCAAGCATTGTTTCAAAACTTTTAAACAGAATTGAATGCGGTTTACATGAACGTATTTAATTAAGATAAAGTTAGAATTTCTACTTTGTTTTATATGAATTATAAAATAATTTAACAAATTGAATATAAGCATTTTAAATTTAGTCACATGAAATTTCTATAGATCGCGCTGACTTTTTTTACAACTCGCTATGATTATGTTTTCGCATTTGGTATAGCAGTTTGAAATTATACATATCCAAATGATTCCGCTCGCGCGACTCGTACGTCTCAGACGTCAGTCCGCTCTCTCGTCAATTATTGTTTTTCACAAAGCAATAATTGATCCGCGATTTCATTCATTTATCATATTCATATATAGGTCGTTTAGTTTGTATTAAAACTACGACTATCATCTTCCCGCCGATAATTGTTTGCCTTTTTTCAAGGTTACAATTATCGACAAACGTATAGTCGGTGATTGTTTAGTTTGTATTAAAACTACAATCACTTGACTTTACTGTTTTCGACCGTTATTACTAACCGTCTTTTTCAAGGCCTTAGTGTAACGGTCGACCTTCGAATCGGCGGCGACCGCTCGCCGCCACCCGTCGCGCCTCCGCCTCGCGTAGCGTGAGTCCGTTTACCGCGTTCCCGCGCTTTCGTTACTCGCCTCTCGCGGGGAGTTCCCGCGCTTTCGCTCGTTCGTTCGCCGCCAACACCGGTTAGCGGCTCGCGCTTCATCTCCGTGCGGCTGTTTGCAGTGGTTCCGGTAGTTTTGTGTCGGGATTAGTGTTACAGTGTGCTGCGGTTTGTTGTATCCAGCGTTGGGTAAGTTTTTTATACATTTGTTAGTGCTAGGGTGCTAGGCTATTTCACCCCTGTTTTCACAAAAACAGGGACTAGTTTAGTGTTTAAAGTGCACACACCCCCCTGCCTGGCAGGGGGGCCCTTTGTCTTATCTCCCGGTCCATTATGGACCCCAATACTAGGGACCCGATGTTAGAGGAACTCCTCCAGTTCCTACGAGCCCGTTTTCCCCACGTTTTGAAGACGTTCGATCGTCAATCGAACGTTTTATCTCCCGATCCCTCCGAGACCGGCTCGGAGAAAATGGACTTGTGTCCTCCGCCCACTTCCTCCTCCTCGTCCGATGACGATGACAGTTTCGAGACCGTCAAATCGAAATCGGCGAAACGTAAGGCGTCCCCGCCTTCCTCTCCTACTACGCGTAAGCGGGTGCCCTCTGCGCCTGTTACGTCCGCCGCTCCCGCCGCGCGCCTTGCGCCGCCGGCGGTGACCGCCTCGGCCTCCGGTTCGAACCCGGTCGCCTCGTCCTCCGCCTCTTCAGCGGAGGTCCCCCCTCGTACTAAGGCGCCGCCGCCTTTGTACATTCGCGATAAGTCCGCCTGGGATTCGATCTCCTCGGCGATGACTGATTGCAAATTAAACTTCACCAAGGCCCGCTCGACGGCGCTTGGTATCAAGGTGTCTTGCACCTCATCGTCGGACCACCGGGGTCTGACGAAACTTCTCACCGAGCGTGGTATCGGATACCACACTTTCGCCCTCGAAGACGAGCGCCGCTTAACGGTAGTCGTCCGAGGCATTCCGGTCGCTTTCTCAAGCGACCGCATCCTTGAGGACCTTAAGTCCCAAGGCCTCCCCGTACTTGCGGTTCACCGCATGTACAAGCGGCAGGACAAGTCTCCTTACGAGCTTGTCCTAGTACACCTCGAGCACTCTCCCGAGGGCAAAGAGGTGTTTAATGTTAGGACTATATGCCAGCTATCTGGCATCAAAGTCGAGACCCCGCGCGGTCGCGGCTTCCCAGGGCAGTGTCATCGCTGCCAATCATATGGGCACTCTGCCCGCTTCTGTCACGCCCGTCCTCGGTGCGTGAAGTGTCTTGATGATCACGCGACAGCCGACTGTCCGCGTAAGGTCCCAGTCCCGGAGGTCCCTCCAAGCTGTGTACTGTGCCAGCAAAAGGGACACCCCGCGAATTATCGCGGGTGCCCCCGAGCGCCGCGCAGGCCGCAGCCGGTGAGGGCTCCCTCCCGCCGCGTTCAACCGCCTTGGGCCCCTCTGGACCCCAATGCGTATCCTGCCCTTAAGGCACGCCCCATCTCAGCCCCTAAGGCTCCTCAGAACGCGTGGGTCAAACCACCGTCGTTAGTATCCAGGCCCCCTGCTCCGGTGCGGGCGGCTCCCGCCAGTGGCGCGGGCGCGTTTATGGGTGTGGCGGACTCGTCTTTAGGTAGCTCTCTTAGCTACATAACTAGTATCTTGGGAGCGATCAACCCTCCTGAACTACTAGTGTTGTCTCAAAAACTCAAAAATGCTGAACGCGATCCAAATGCGCGTTGCGCGGCGCTCTTAGACCACGCAGCGCTACTAAACACCATTTATAATCTCCCCGCTATGTCATCTTAAATGGCTAGCAAAAGTAGGGTTAAGCCCCGCTCCCTAAAAATCGCGTCTTTTAACGCGAACGGCCTTCTACGTCAGATTGCTTTGGTGCGCGACTTCGTAGTCGCACATCAGATCGATATTTTGCTTATTCAAGAGACGTTTTTAAAGCCTAGTAATCGCGATCCTAAAATCGCGAATTTCAATATAGTTAGAAATGACAGAACCTCTAAGGGCGGGGGTACTGTTATTTATTACAAACGTTCTCTTCATTGTGTACCGCTCGTTCCTCCACAGTTAGATAATATGGAAGCGTCGGTGTGTCAGGTGAGTATGACTGGCCATCAGTCGGTCGTACTAGCATCCGTATATCTCTCTCCTACTAAAGTATTATTAGAGAGCGACCTTAAGTCGTTACTCAATATGGGAGTCGCCACCATTCTGGCTGGCGACTTCAATGCTAAGCATCACCGCTGGAACTCACTTATTAATAATAGTAGAGGACTTGTACTTGACAAACTGACAGATCCATTACGTCTCAACTTTGAGATTATTGCACCTCTTTACCCAACGCGCTATCCGTTTAGTGATAATAGTAATGACAGACCAGACGTGCTCGACATAGCGCTCTTGAGGAACGTAGCTTTACAGTTGCGCTCTATTGAGACGTTATCAGAGCTAGACTCAGACCATAGACCGGTCCTAATCCAGCTAGGACCCCCTCCACAAGCAGCGCCCTTAGTTAAAAAGATATTAAATTGGAATAAGCTAGAGGAGCTTATACAATTACCAGTCCCGGCGCATCTCGACACAATACCCGGCACTACTAGCTCGGTCGAGGCCGCCAAGTCCCGTTCAATTAATTTTACTAATTATTTAACAGACAATATAGGTAAATCCACGAGAGAGGTCCCGGTGACCTTCGATGGTCGCGGTGCGCTCCCTCCGGATATTAGGTATATGGTAAATAGGAAAAATGCTGCTACCAGAGCCCATGACAGATGCCCGACCGACGATAACAGGCGGAGGTTACGCCGTCTTCAGAGGGAGTTGAGACAAGCTCTCGCTTCCTTTAGAGAACGCGAATGGGACAGGCGGCTTGAGGGACTCGCCCCGACGCACCAGGCTTTCTGGTCGTTGGAGCGAGCCCTTGTACGCGATACTGTCTCAGTAATGCCCCCGCTTGTTATCCCTAACAGCGACAAATTAGCCCTCGAAGATAGGGAGAAGGCCGATTGCTTAGCCGATAGCTTGGAGGAGCAATGTACCTTAAGTACAGGGCTGTGCGATGACGCTCACGTCACGCACGTAGATAGTTTTGTCCGTAGCCGTTGCTCTCAACCTCCAGTGGGACCTCCTTTAGAGGACACGGACCTCGGCGAAGTTAGATCGATTATAAAGTCTCTCAAGACTAAGAAATCCCCAGGGCCAGATAGCGTAAGTAACAGGGTTCTTAAAATCCTCCCGCCTCATTTGCTTTGCCTTTTGGTTTCAATATTTAATACTCTACTGTCCGGGTGCTCATTCCCGGATCAGTGGAAGGAGGCCATTGTTATAGGGATCCATAAGCCGGGTAAACCCCGCAATCTCCCTTCTAGTTACCGCCCGATTAGTTTACTTAATACATTAGGCAAATTATATGAGAAAATAGTTCTCATTAGGCTCAATAGGGAAATCGAGAGATTAAAATTAATTCCAAATGAGCAGTTCGGCTTTCGTGCCAATCACTCGTGTACCCACCTAGTGCACCGCCTAACGGAGCACATTCTTTCTCATAGGCGTAAATTTAACCGTAACAAAACAGGAGCGCTCTTCTTCGATGTGGCGAAGGCATTTGATAAGGTCTGGCACAACGGGTTGGTGTACAAGCTACTACGACTCGGGGTGTCAGATAGGCTCGTATTTTTAATACGAGACTACCTTTCGAATCGTTCCTTCCGCTACAAAGTAGAGGGGACACTGTCATCCCCCCGCCCCCTCAGGGCGGGAGTCCCCCAGGGCTCCGTCCTCTCGCCCAGCCTATACACGCTCTATACGTGCGATACTCCTAAGCTCGCACCGGGTATCAAATTAGCTTTATTCGCGGACGACACCGCAGTCTTTACCTCCGGTAGGGACCCTCATGCCGTCGCCGCTCGCCTCCAATCCGCGGCCAACACCCTCGGTGATTGGTTTAGGAAATGGAGGATCGAGTTAAACCCACAGAAGAGCACCGCCGTGCTCTTCTGTCGGGTAAGGGTCGACACGGGGGTACTAAGGAGAGTTAGAATCTTTGACCGACCAATAGACTGGCAAAAAGAAGCCAAATACTTAGGAGTAACGTTCGATAGTAAATTATCTTTCGGCAAACATATCAGAACGGTTAGGAACAGAGCGGCCTTCTTTCTAGGCCGACTCTATCCCCTCGTGTGCAAGCGGAGTAAACTGTCCCTTAGAAATAAGGTCACACTTTACAAAGTTTGTATACGCACCGTCATGTCCTATGCGAGTGTCGCCTTCGCTCACGCCGATCTGAAACCCCTTCAGGTGATTCAGAATAAATTCATGCGCACTGCCACGGGCGCGCCGTGGTATATGCGCAATGCAGACCTCCATAGAGACCTAGGTTTACCTACAATAGCGCAATATTTCAAGGAGCTCTCTCAGAGCTTCTTCGATAGGGCCGAGGTACATCCGAACCCACTGGTGGTTGAAGCGACCACCTACCAGCCTAGAGTTACCCCGTTAGCTTTTAGAAGAAGACCCAAGTCGATTCTAATCGACCCAGATGACCAAATAACGACTGACAACAGACGATTAGCTTACACTGTATCACACACCTACACACACCGCCTTCGCCGGCGAAGGCGAGGCCCTAAACGCACGCTGCCTCGGCGTTCTGCCGTCGGGGGGCGTTAGTGTCATTATACCCATCTATCCCATCCTATAAATACGCTGTCTTAAGCCGAGGACGGCCTCTTATAGGCACCCTTAAGGCAGACGTGTCCCCCGGGCCCCTCAGGCCCGGGTTTTTCAAGGGCGGGTCTCAGTACTCGCCCACTCCCCCGGTGACGCTGTAATAGCCACTTGGCTAACAGCATAGTCATTACAAAAAAAAAAAAAAAAAAAAAAAAAAAAAAAAAAAAAAAAAAAAAAAAAAAAAAAAAAAAAAAAACATATCCAAATGCTTTAATACGTATATCTGAATAATGTCCTGGTCATGTGTGTGTGTTGTGTGATGTGGATGTATGTTATTATTTTCAGTTTGATATCATAGCAATGTAATGCCTATATATATAAAATTTCCACGGGAATAGGATACTATAGAATTAACTATAAGTCTATTATAGGTCTGCATAATTGTAGTTTCCACAGATTACGCGAAAAGCGACCTAAGCGCGGGCGGAGCCGCGGGCAACAGCTACTTTATTATATTCATGTACCGAGAGTCATTTTGTTGTGTTAAATTATATTTGTTTAGTTCTTTCTTTTCTTTAAACTTATCCAGATAATGCATTGAAATATATTATCATATTTATAGTGAGAAGTAGCTTGATTAAATACTTTATACTATTATATATTATTTTAGTGGTTTTTAATTGTAGAATCTTATAATATCTAACACATGTATGTGATGAGCATAGATGTCTGTATTTCTGGGTTTGGTCGTTTATTAAATATATTCTCAGTATTTATATGTGTATTTCTATGTATTTGTATCGTTGTCTAACACCTTTAATACAAGCAAATACTTTGCTTACTTAGGGGTTAGATCAATTTGTGTAATTTGTCTTGTGATATTATATTTTTTTTTGTGTTTATATTTCATAAAATAAGGATCCGCGTGAAAGTTTCGACAATGTAATAAATCTATACATATAATAAAATTGTCACTGGTCCATTTCTGGACATGGAAAATATTAAAAAAAACATTATAGGAGGCCTTTATACGAGCAAGAGAACCAAAACAATGGTTTTACAGTTTGTCTGTATGTCTGTATGTTTGTGCACCCTAATCTCAGAAACGGCTTTACCAATTTGAATGCGGTTTTCAGGAATATATTATTGGAACGTAGTTTCTTATCGCGCGTTGTGAAAGGGGGCTAGACGGTAAAAATTCTAACTAAAAGTTGTCACGACATGTTTTGTTATATCTCTCTCTCTCTTATAGAAAGCAAGCGAGATATTTTCATTTCCATCATTATCATTTTTTGTATTATATTAAATTGCTTAGTAGCTCTTATTATTTATTTGATATTTGAGTTTGTTCTTTTAAAATCAATTTGCAAATAAGACAGTTTAAATGAAAATAATAATACAAATTTGTGATCAAATATACTCGAAATGTCTTGTAACAACGCCATCTATTTATACCTTAGGAAAACATAACTACATCTGTTATATAAACATATCTGTACAAAGTGAAACCGCTAGGTGGCGGGACAATAATTCATGGGTTTATTAACACTTTTTAATTTAATTATTTATTTTATTTACATTTATTATAAATTATCGGCGAAATATCATACAAAAATAGTATACAAAAATTATTCATTAGTATATTAGCTTATATTAATAGTTTAGTATTTTTTTTATTACAGTAGGTAATATTAATTTTTTTTTGACGTAAATTAATCATCTACCTTTCTATATCGTAGAAAAAAATATAAATAGGCTTGAAAAGATTCTAGTTTTTTTTTCAAAGTGAAAATTAAAACATTGAGTAAATTAAAGCCGTTCAAACGCCGCCATTTTGCGCGCGCCCTGCGTGACGTCAAATGAGACGTCCAGTCAATGTTTATTATAAACTTTTTATTTACTTCATACATATTTTAAGTTTTAAGTGCTTTACAAGTCATGGAAGAAGATAAAAACCATCTTACAAGTATTGTAAAATACCGGAGTGCAAAAATAGTATTAGAAATACACCCTACAAAGTGTTTTTTATATTCCAAGAAATGCGAAAATACAAAAACAATGGTCTATGGTAATTAACTTTCTATAAAAACCGTATTTTTTTTTTGGTTTTACGAAATTTTTATGGTTTTCGATTTATTTCAGGTTAAGGAAGATACAGCTAATAATATTGAATATAATATGTATAAGGAAACAACAAGGAGAAAAATGTAATCTAAGTTTGAAGAAAGGAGTTGTTCCTCATATATTTTTGTGGCAAAACACCAGCTGATAGAATGAGAATGTGCATAGTCAAAAGGCAAAGATTGACATCGGTTAATGAAGCCTTTTCAGAGTTAGCTATCAAAAGTATCTAGTGTTTAAAAAAATTGGTGACCTTTACAAAGAAGTGATATAGTAAGTAAGTCCTAGTACTGCCCATACAAATGTCTGTGATATTAATCGGCCAAGACAATATTAAATGTCACAAGGCAGAGCCTTGCTTTTCGCATATTAAAGACAAATTACCAAGTGACTAAGCTGTGCAAGTTAATATTAAACCGAAGTACAGAAGTAAAGGTATCATTGTAAATATACCTGCTGAAAAACAAAATGTAGAACAAAATGAAAAACAAACTTATTTCAGGGTTGTTGTATTTCTCCTATTATATTTAATATAGTTATTAACATTTTAATAGACAAATTAATTAGAAATGAAAAAAAATGGGTTTATCGGTTTAAGTTCAACAACAAATATACAGAATCCATACTAGCTTTTGCAGATGATCTCGCGATACTGACACGTAATCCGAAACAATGTCAGTTACTTTTAAATGTAGTTGAGGATTTCTGTACGTGGACGGGCGGATTGAGGACAAAACCCAGTAAAGGTTTTAGTCTGTGTCTTGGTAGACGGAATACCAAATATACCTCTTACAATCCGGGTCTTATATATAATAGGCGGTCAGTGCGTTAGTACGGTTACGGAAGCAGCTCCGTTAAAAATTTTAGGTAAAAAAATCGATTACCAAGGCCGTACTCCATCGTTGGATGTAATAGTCGATAACTTTTTAAATTATCTCAAAAAGGTAGACAACCAACCAATAAGTAACGTCAAAAAAGCTTGGATTTACCATAATTTTTTAAAATGACGTCTAAATTGGCCTTTCCTCGTTTATGATATTAATAAAACCCTTTTGTCAAAGTTAGATGCAAGCGTCATAAAGACATTGAAGTTATGGCTCGAGACCGAAACAATTTTGGATTAAAATTAAAGAGACCATCGGAGCTCTACAAACATCTAAGAGTTACCAAAAGACATATCATCGGAAAATCTAAAGATGATACTGTAACTTCTCTTCCAAAAGACAAAGTTGCCTCAGAGCTCGAGTCACGACTTCAATTCCATAAAAAATGTATGATAGGTGCTCAAACGAATAAAGTAGGGCTAGGATCAAGTAGGAAAGTTCAAGACATAGACATAACAAAATCTTTTATTCGACAAGACGAAAACGATAATTACCGACTCCACGCGATGAGCCTAGAAATTCAAAACGAATGGGTGACCATAGGAGATTTTTGTATTCCACTAGCTTTGAAGTGGCGCACCTTAATTTATGATTGGTCCCCATCATTATTAAAATTCTCTCTTAATGCATTCCAAATGACTCTCCCAGATCAAAGTAATTTAGTAAGATGGGGCAAAGCCACCGAAAAGTCTTGCAACATCTGTGGGGAGGCAATAGGAACCGCGAAACACCTATTAGTAGGGTGTAAGGTACTTCTAGATAAAGGTCTATACTCGCGTCGCCACGACAAGGTATTAGAAATTATACGGGAAGCGGTTAGTCTTTCAGTAGCAAGAGCGCGGAAGGGTATAACAACCACCAAACGATCTATAGAATTCGTAAAAGAAGGCTCCTCCAAAAAATCAAAAGCGAAGCCTTATTCAATATTAGGCGCGGCTCCTGATTGGACTCTCATGATGGACACGTATGAAAAGCATTACAAAATCCCTGGGGATGTTGGTGTTTCGTCATCCAGACCGGATTTATTACTGTATTCGAAACATCTGAGGCGCGTGATACTTGTGGAGCTTACTGTACCTTGGGAAACAAACATCCCAAGGGATCACACTAGGGATTAAGTAAACAATTTACTAAGTCAACAAATATAATAATTTTTGTAGGAAATAGAGATAATGTAAATCATTTGGAATTTAAAAAATGTTTTGAAACTATAAGTAACTTAGATGTTAATAAAATTGTCTGGTTTTCATTACCCTATAATCAAGGTTTGCCACAGGCCGAAAATAAAATTAGATATAAGATAAACTTACTGATATATAATTTATGTTTGTATAATGACAAATTTCATGTGATTGACACTAACACTAATGTTAGTAACTTTTATAACTTGACTAATGGTAGGTATTACCTATCTCCATATATTAAAAGACAGGTAGCTTCATCGCTATTATATTATTTTACCATGACAGCCAATAATTTGGCTAAAATTGTTTCTATTGAACAGCATTTAGTTACTTGTATAAGTAAAAACAGCTTGGAAATAAATCCAACTAGTAATAGTAGTATTAGTAGTAGTTTAAACTAGACATTAAGACAGTAGAGATATCCTCTAGCCAAATAATTAAGATATCAAATAATGATATTAATGATGATCATAAAAATACAAAAATTGTTAAAATAAATAATAAAAACCATAACATAAACTGTATCAACCTGGTGCATCAGAACATTCAGTGTATTAGAAATAAGGAATTAGAAATTGAATTGTTTTTAAATACTTTTAATATTCATATTTTTTGTGTCACTGAGCATTGGCTTAAGAATGATGAATTAATATTTAATTTCAATAACCACCAGGTTGGTAGTTCGTTCAACAGAGTTAATTCCATACATGGTGGCTCTTTAATTATTTTAAATAAACAGATAAAATTCAAAGAACGCAAGGACATAGTGAGCCACTCTGTTGAGCGGACAACTGAACTTGCTTCAGTTGAATTAGAAGAGTTCATAATTGTAAATGTTTATAGGCCACCGTCATCTAACTTTGAACATTTTATAAAGATTATGGATGAGGTATTGTATAAACTATCACAATCTTACTAGATTAAAAGAAAAGAAAAGGTAATCATTTGTGGAGACTTCAATATTAATATTCTTGAACAAAATTCAATAAGTATAAAGTTTTTAAATTTGTTCAAATCTTATAATCTTTTACACATGCTTATGGAGCCTACTAGAGTCACAACCACTAGTGCCACTTGTATTGATAACATTTTTACAAGTGTTATTCCAAATTTTAAATGTTTATTCAATACATTAGATTCTGACCACTATGGCCAATTTATTAAATTCAGTTGTAGCAAGAGAGAAAAATCAAAACAGAAAATAAGTTTTATACCAGTGACTGTAGAACGTATCGAACAAATTAAAAAGCGCTTAGTACGCTATTTGCCCTTGATGAAAAATTCAAACCCCAATATTATGTATAATGACTTTTTTAGTACTTTCACTAAATTATTTAACTTTATATTTACTCCAAAAACAGTGGTTGTTAATGATAAATTAGTGTTTAGTGATTGGGCATCTGCTGAGTTACACAAAAATAGAGAAAAATTATATAATATGTATGCGGAATTGATGTTTAATACTAGTAATGAGTTTAGGGATGAGGTAAAATTATTTTCCAAATCTTTTAAAAAACAATGTAAAATAGCAAAAAATCAACATATTCAAAATAAAATAGGAAATAGCATTAATAAAATAAAAACAACTTGGAAAATAATTAATGAGGAAACTGGAAGAGCTAAATCCCAGAGGATCGACTTTAAATTAAATATAGATAATAAATATGTCACGTCTGACCTCGAGGTTGCTACTGCTTTTGAAACCTTTTTTACTAATATTCCATTGACTACAACGTTATCTTTAAATTCTTCTACCGCTGCAGCTATGGGTTTACTTAGAGAGAATGTAGATCAATGTGTTAGTAGTTTTAAGTTTGAAAAAGTTAATGCTCAAGAAGTAATCAAAGTATTTAGATCAATTTGCGTTAAAAAGACTAGTGATCTTTGGGGGTTTTCTGTTGACATACTTAAGTCCATAATTGACATTGTAGCGCCAGACTTAGCATTAATATTTAATAATTGTTTAGAATATGGTATATTTCCTGATCTAATGAAACAAAGTAAAATAACTCCATTATTCAAATCCGGCTGTTCATTAGATCCTAGTAACTATAGACCTATTTCAGTCTTACCCACTTTTAGTAAGATTTTTGAGAAAATAATTCTTAATCAACTTGTGGCATATTTCAGTAAAAACAATCTCTTACACAAAAACCAGTTTGGTTTCACTGCCGGTCGCTCTACAACAGATGCTGGTGTAGAGCTATTACTAAACATATTTGAAGCCTGGGAAGGATCACAGGATGCACTTGGCATTTTCTGTGATCTATCTAAGGCGTTTGACTGCGTTCAACATGAAATCCTTATAAAAAAGTTAGAACATTATGGAGTTAAAAATAAGTCCCTAGATTTAATTAGTTCATATCTTAATGATAGAATTCAAAAAGTTGATATAAATGGAAAACGTTCCCCTGGTTCTTTGGTAAAAATAGGTGTGCCACAGGGCTCTATCTTAGGGCCTTTCTTGTTCCTCATTTACATAAATGACTTACCTCACCTAGTGAGGGAAAAACATGGGATAGTGTTGTTTGCTGATGATACTTCTCTTACTTTTAAAGTTAATAGACGGCAATCTGTTATTGACGATGTAAACAATGCTCTCTCAGATGTTGTACAATGGCTTAACGCCAATATTTTATTGCTCAATAAAAAAAAGACGAAATGTGTCAAATTTAGTTTACCAAATGTAAAAAATGTTAGAACCAATGTACAATTAAATAATGAGGATTTGGACTTGGTCAAATCTACTACTTTCTTGGGCATTACTTTAGATGAAAAATTGCAATGGGGTCCTCATATATTTGATTTGTCAAGCAGACTAAGTTCTGCTGCATACGCGGTTAAAAAAATACGTCTATTAACAAATATGGAAACTGCTCGATTAGTTTACTTTAGTTACTTTCATAGCTTAATGTCATACGGTATACTCTTATGGGGCAATGCGGCCGACATTGATACCATATTTACATTGCAGAAGAGAGCTGTTCGCGCAATATATAATATGAGACCAAGAGACTCTTTAAGAAACAAATTTAAAGAATTTAAAATTATGACTGTTTATAATCAATATATTTATGAAAACTTAATTTACGTTCATAAAAATATTTCAAAGTTCAAGAAAAATTGTGATATACATAAAATTAATACAAGAAATAAAAATAAACTCGCTATGCCCGGCACTAGGCTCCATAAAATAGGTAAATCCTTTAAGGGTAATTGTATACGTTTTTATAATAAGCTCCCAAATGAAGCCTTAAGCCTCTCATTAAATAAATTTAAATTATATGTTAAAAATAATTTAATAAAAAAATCCTACTATAGTGTAAAGGATTACATCGACGACGGTATGGCCTGGGATTGAATGTGTATTGTATTGCGAATAGCTAGTAATCTCCGCAATTTGTTTTTTGTTGTAAATTAATTTTGCTTTATCGACCGTCTGCATCACACCGATTTCTTAGAAGTCACTACTTGCGGTAGCATCGGGAGTCGGATTGCCTCCCTCCCTCAAATATGTGCGAAGGGGGTGATGGCTGGCTCTTGTGTTATGCTCGTGAACGGGTGCTGCTTGCGGTGACTGGTTGTGTGGCAGGCCGAAGATTTATATATTATATATTTTTTATGTTATTATTATTTAATTTTTGTTGCCTGAAATCATTAGGCTTCTTTTCAGATTGATTGCGAAGGTTCTAGTTGTTCCAAAATTGCACTTAAGCTTGACGTTTGTGAAATAGTGATCACAATAACAAAAAATATATCCGACTGAGTTTGTTGTGTGGTTCTTCTCAGACCAGGACGCGTTTGGAACCCTCATAGCTTTAACATTAAGATGGAAAGTGCTTTTTCAGAAGGGCTTATTTCGATAAATCTAGTATCGTAATAGGCCCTCCTGACATTTCCATGTTGACGTACACAAGTGATCACTGATTATGATTCTAAGTGGAAAAGATATAAATAAATAAATAAAAATAAACACATTCAAGCTCAATAAGTATTACGAACTGACCAACGAACTGATCAGGAATAAATTTATAGTTAGTTTGTACGCGGTAGAAGTGGGAGCGAGAGGTATAACAGCGAAATCTCTCTATAGCCTACTTAAAGACCTTGGCCTTTCTAGAACAAGCATCGGTTCATTTCTAGAACGTATTTCAAAGGCGGCATTAGTAGGTTCTTTCCAAATTTGGTTAGGTAGGGAGAGGAGTGTGGAGGGTGAAGGTGAGTGTTTTTGCGCATAATAAAGGGGCCCCTTAAACCTACTCCTGGGTCGCAAGTCCCAGGCACTGCTTGCACTCCTCTCCTTGCAACGCGATGGGCCCGGCACCCGCACGGTGAATCCATGGAATGCTAAGAAGCTTCGTCTCTCTGTTACCATTTCCTCGTTGAACACATAATACTTTTGATTTACCAGTAAAACGTAACTATTTTACATAGTTTTACTTTACCAGTAAAACTATGTTTTAAAAAGAAAATTGTTTACTGAAAACACAGCTGATAATACTTCTATAGCATGTTATATCTTCTATATCTGCTGATTATCAACAAAGTTATTTATCTAAGTCAAGTGAAGTGGAAAATGATTACCTAAACAATCGTATCATCTTATAAAACCTTTAAGCACGAAAATATAGGTTTAAATTATTTATTTTTCTCAGTAACACTGATACCACAGTATGAACTTGGATGCCGATAATTTGAATGACGTCACATTTTCTTTCGAACAATGGTGGCGCGTTTTAGAAGTTTGAATTTCGCTCCCTTAATTTACACTTTTCACAGATTATTTTATGGCCTTAAATGATTAGTAAATAAAAAAAAATGTTTTTATTTTAATAAGACGATAATAAGTATCCGAAAATTTTATGCATATTCCCTATTCCTTCAATAATTAATCGAAAGGAACTTCGTTCCATCCGGGTGTCCCTTGACACCTCTTAGTTTTTTACAGTCTTCACTTAACATTTAGTGTTTATTTCATCTAAGTCGGTTAAGAAATAAAAAAGTAATGTCAATTTGTGTCAATCACGCGATAGGTACTATATGCAAATCTTATACTACACATGTAATAAATCTGTAGAGGAGTAGTCTTTGTACATTGAATATATTTAAAAAAATATACCAGGATGTGAAGTGATAACTAACAGAATCCATTTTCAGCATTCTAAAAATCTTTGTCTGACAAAAAAGACAAACAGATAGGGGTTTGTCTTTTAGTTGTGCACACAACATAAAAAAAATATGTTTTCAAAAATTAATACAGGGGACCTTTATATTAGCAAGAGAAACCAAAAACAATATTTTTCATTCTGTCTGTATGTCTGTAAGTTTGTGCACGCTAATCTTAGAAACGGATTAATTGATTTGGATGCAGTTTTCGGGAATACATAGGTATTTTGTTTTTGAAGTGAAACTTCTTTATCGGGGTTGGAAAAAAATTTAGTGTAACATTTTATTCGTTACGCGTCACATTTTTCCGTTACGCGCCAGCTTTTTTCGTATAGCTTCATCTCTTTTACACTATGTTGCTATGGAAATACTAAATAATAAAAATGACAAGTATGTGGATTACAAAACACAATTTACATTAACCAAAAATAAAATTATCGGATAAAAACTCTATTTTATAATTAAACTAGCGGATCCGACAGACGTTGTCTTGTACACGCGTCTTTATTTAAAAAATCAAACTTTAAAAAAAACATACTAAAAAGTTATCACAATGTCTAACGTCATTACTTGTACATTTATCATAATTCGACAAATCGATACCGTACGAATATGTAAATAAAGATTTTTTGTTTGAATAAATTAATTTGTTCCAATATTTTTTTTTAAATTTCACTTCTTACGTAGCGAAGCACGTATCGTCGTTAGTACTAAAATATTTTTCTTATTTCTATCGCAACGCCAACTGTCAGGGCAGACTATAATTAAAATATAATATTATTTAATATAAGACAAAGCCTAAGTTGTTTAATATTGTCCATCAAAATATACAAGTCTTAGGTGGCAAGGAATTGGAAGTGGAACTCTTTGTTCAAAAATATGACATAAGTTTATTGTGCATTACAGAGCACTGGTTATCAAAGAATAACAATATTATAAATGTACAAAATTATAAATTGTCAAGTTCGTTCTGTAGAGAGAAAGCTATTCGCGGTGGCTCACTTATCTTAGCTCGTAACGATGTAGTGTTAAAGTCTCGATCAGATATAGTGGCACTCTCTGTCGAGCGAATTATTGAACTATCCTGCATTGAGCTCAATGAACATATTATTTTGTGCGTGTACCGACCCCCCTCTAGTGACTTTGATGAATTTGAAAACAAAATGGAGGATATTTTAACTAAGCTTTGTCATAAAAACAAGTCCGTGATTGTTTGCGGCGATTTCAATGTAGATATATTACAAGAAAATTCGTCTAGTGTACGTTTATTAAATTTGTTTAAATTTTTTAACTTACTGAACATCTTTTTTGAAACTACTCGTATTACTAGTATTTCCACGACTTGTATTGATAATGTGTTCTGTCGCTGTAACATTTATGAAGAAACAGTAATGACGAATTTAAGTTCAGACCACTATGGTCTAAAATTTTCTCTATTAATTAATCACGAAAGTGAAAAGCCCCAAAGATTTACTTGTAGACCAATTTAAAAAAACCGGGTCCTAACATTTAAAAATACTGTTCAGCAAAAAGTGGGTAAAGTAAACATGAGCGATGATAATCCAAATAATTTATATAATAACATTTTAGGTTTTTTGTTACAAGAATTTAATAATGTTTTTAAGCCAAAAACTATGACTAAATACCTGAAACTTAAATTTAGTGATTGGGCTACCGTGGGAATATATAAAAGTAGAGATAAGTTATATGATTTATATAGTGAGAGGCAATGGAATCAAGATCTGGTATTCTTGAATATAGTTAGGATTTTTTCTAAAATATTTAAGACCGTTTGCATACAAGCTAAGTCGATTTACATAAGAAATAAAATCTTAAACTCAGAAAATGAAATAAAGGCAACTTGGGATGTTTTATCTAGTGTTTCTGGGAAAAATAGGGCTGCTAATGGACCTATTAAGTTAAAAATTGATAATATTGAAATAAATTCAAATTCAACTGTGGCGGCTATTTTTGAGACTTTTTTTAATGAAATTCCTTTAACAGTCACGCGTAATTTAAATTCTTCACCATGTGATGCAATCGTCGAATTGACGAATAACGTAAGAGTCAGTAATAAATGTTTTGTTTTTAAACCTGTTACATCATATGAAATTGTTAAAACTTTTAGAAATCTAAATATGAAAAAAACCGGTGATCATTGGGGTATGTCAGTAAAATTACTAATAAGTATTATAAATGATATTGCTCCACAATTATCCTTAATTTTTAACAAATGTATTGAAACCGGTACTTTCCCAGATTTAATGAAAAATAGTAAAGTAGTTCCTTTGTTCAAAAGTGGCGATAGACTAGAACCCGGAAATTATAGACCTATCTCTATTTTACCTATTTTAAGTAAAATCTTCGAAAAAATTATACTAAACCAAATGTCAGAATTTGTTTGTAGCAATGAAATCATGCATAGTGAACAATATGGTTTCACCAAAGGCAAATCAACAACTGATGCGGGTGCCGCGCTTCTTAAGCACATTTACGACGCATGGGAAAAGTCACAGAATGCAATCGGAGTGTTTTGTGATTTATCTAAAGCCTTTGATTGCGTGGACCATCAAACATTACTTTGCAAACTTAATCACTATGGTGTGCGTAGTGCTGCGCTTGATCTTATTGCCTCTTACTTGAATCAAAGAGTTCAGACGGTTGATGTAAATAATTGTAAAACGGTTGGATTTCACCTAAAAATGGGTGTTCCACAAGGATCTATTCTAGGCCCTTTCTTATTTTTACTCTACATTAATGATTTGCCCTTTTACGTAAAAGGACTATGTGACATTGTACTTTTTGCTGATGATACCTCACTTATTTTTAAAGTTGATCGTAATAAACCTTATTTTGACAAAGTTAACTGTGCTCTGTCACGTGTTCTTCATTGGTTTGAAATTAATAATTTGGTATTAAATGCTACGAAAACTAAATGCATGGAATTTACATTTCCTAATGTAAAAAGTCAAGATTGTAGTTTATTCCTTAACAATGAAGTGTTAGAACTGACTGACTCGACAACTTTCTTAGGTATAACTTTAGATAAAAAGCTCCAGTGGAACCCCCATCTCTCGACACTCGCAAGCAAACTTAGCTCAGCCGTCTTTGCAATTAAAAAAGTAAGACAATTAACAGACGCTAATACGGCTCGACTCGTTTATTTTAGTTATTTTCACAGTATATTGTCTTACGGTATCTTACTGTGGGGCAGCGCTGCCGAAATTAATTCTATATTTATTTTACAAAAACGAGCTATACGGGCTATTTGTAACTTAAAAGCTAGAGACTCCCTAAGAGAAGTTTTTAAAGAAATCGGTATTCTTACGGTCGCTTCTCAATACATTTTTAATAACCTACTATATATACGCCAAAATTTAAATGACTATAAAAAAAACGGCGACAGACATACTATCAATACAAGAAATAAAAATAGGCTCGTAACGCCTAAATTTAGACTTCAAAAAGTTAAGAAATCCTTCATGGGCTTGAGTATACGCATATATAATAAGGTTCCACAAGATATCTTAGATCTTCCTTTTCTTGGTTTCAAATCTAAAATTAAAGGTATATTATTAAATAAATCTTACTATAACATTCAAGAGTTTTTGGTTGATCGAAATGTGTGGAACTTGGGTCATTGACTCATTTGCAGGGTTGATGTTATAATATAATATATTTAATTAATAAGTCAAACATTGTTAAATTTTATTTAAAAAGAGCAACTGTTGAGTTTCTGGCCAGCTCTTCTCAGCAGAACAGCATTCCGACCTGGTGGTAGCTTACTCACAGACTGACTATACTGACCAATTTAATGTAATTGACGATTCAAAAGTGCGTGTAAATGCCTACTTGAATAAAGATATTTTGAATTTGAATTTGACATTGCCATGGAAACGCAGTCCGTCGGAACCAATGTGAAACATTCCAAAATCACCACCTACTTACACATCAAAAATTAATCAAAAAACCATTTTCCAGTGGACCAAATTGTGAATCTAAACAATTCTCAAGTCCCTTTGAACACACACAAAGAATTTCATAAAAATCGGTCCAGTCGTTTAGAAGGAGTTCAGTGACATACACACGCAGACAAGAAATATATATATAAAGATAATGAATTGTAATAAAATACTGGACAATACGATTTTATGGACTTGCTATTGAAACTAATAAATAAATTCAAGATTTTAACATGAAGAAGAAATTATAAAATATAATTTATAATATTTTTAAAATACATTGATTGTCTGAAATTGAAGAAGTAAGAATGAAAAGAAACGAGTTTTGGCTGAAAAATGGAGCATTAGGGTCCTGATCTTTACAAGGTCTGTTTTGCTATACTTAGAACAACAACTCAAAACAGCAGAAACCATGATGAAGAATAATTTTATTTGGGATATAGTGACGATCCAACATGTTAAGAAGCCTAGAATATTATACCTCAGAAACAGTCGACTCACTTCTTACGTTTTAATTAATTAGTATTAATAAAAATTATGACGTTTTTCTGTTTATTTAAAATCTTTAATTCAGAAAAAAATCATACAAATGACGACCTTTATACGAAAGCATACTTTACCAGACAAATTAAATAGAAATAACATTTGAGAGGCATAATATAAAAAAAAACTGATAAAAATTAATGTCGAATTAATATTGATTAAACTAATTATACAACCATTACATATTTCATACATCGGTGCTTGTCAAAGAGTAAATACGTGTTTGAGTTGGCTGGCTAAAAACAAATTACAAAAGTGAGTTACAGATACTGAACTGTTATGTAAAAGTGTTCCCTTGTTTTGTGGTGATATTGATCATAGTGAAAGTGTATTTCATTGAATTTAAAGGGGTTTTGTATGAGATTTTTGAAATAATAAATCAATATTTGTTACAAGTGCAAAGTCATACCCTCAAATATTTTTATAACTGTGACACAATATTATGAAGTAAGAAATTTTTAAAAAACAAATAGCAATGCGTAACTGCAAAATATTTCTTGAAACTTGTTGACAGGCTCTTTGACTAGCACAGTAAAAAGTAAAAAGCAACATATTTTTTAAGTTTAACTCTTCTCTGAATTGCCAAGAGGTTTGACTGAACTCACCGGTCCTAGTCATATCCATCTGCTGGCTCCACTTTGGATTTAGGGAACTATCTATGACCTCTCCAGGGACCAACTCACGAGTGGTTAGCACAGACGCCTGTGTGCCTGTGTGTGACGATGTCTGTGTTTCTGGGTTTGGTCGTTTATTAAATATATTCTCAGTATTTATATGTGTATTTCTATGTATTAGTATCGTTGTCTAACACCCTTAACACAAGCAAATAATTTGCTTACATAGGGGTTAGATCAATGTGTGTAATTTGTCCCGATATTATTATTATTATTATTTTTATTATTATTAATATTTTTTGTTAAAGTTTTACTTGCTCGAGCTGAGCTCGGTAATCTTCTGGTCTGCCGCCCTAAAACAATTAGGGAAAAGCAGATTCAGAATCCCCATTCAAAAAAACTGTATCTCCCATAACTTTTCTTACTATTGTTACTGTGTGTATTGCGGCTTGTTTTTGGATGATTTGTATGTTTATTTGTGCATCTAATTTTTTTATATATCTATGAAGGCTTTTAGCTATTACACCTGTTGTTCCCATTACTATAGGTATAACTTCCGTCGGCATTTTCCATAACCTAGTAAGTTCTGTTTTCAATGTATGATATTTACTTAACTTTTCTATTTCTTTGGCTCCAAGGTTATAATCAGATGGTAAAGCTATATCTATGATGAATATTTTGTTTTCTAATTTGTTTACATATATTATATCCGGTCTATTATGTGTAACTGTACTATCTGTTTGGATCGGTATCTCCCACATTAATTTTACAGTTTCATTTTCTTTGACTTCAGGTTCTGTAAGAGCTTGGTGCCAACAGCGATTTTTCTATTTTGAGGTTATGTTTTTTGCATAAAGTCCAAAAAATATACTGTATTATATTGTTATGGCGCTTGGTGTAATAAGTGCCGGCTTTTCACAACCCGAGATGACGTGGTGAATGGTCTCTTCTTTTGCTGAACATAACCGACACTTACCATCTACAGTTGTTTTATGTATATCTCTAGCATGTTGTTTGGTTACTATGGCTTGATCTTGAATTGCAAATATTGATGATTCTAGTGAAGGTGATACCGGCTGTGTCTTGAGCCAACTAAATGAATTTTCCCTATCTATGTTATCCTTTTCTAGAACTGATCTATAGAACTGTCCGTGTAACGGTTTAGTTTTACACTTACTTATTTCTTTCTTCGTAATTGCATTTTTTATTTCTATATCTGCATATTTTTCAGTAGGTTTTAACCCCAATTCTGTTAAATTGTGTTTTGCTTCTTTCTGTATTGAGTATTTATCTTTATTTTTATCGTGTTTTACTATTGCTTTGATTATATGATCATTTCGTGCTTATAAATAATCTCTATACTTAATTATGTGGCATTTGTAAAGTGTTTCTATGTTTGTTGGACCTCTTCCTCCTTCTTCTATCGGTAGATATAATCGTCCTACATCTGCTTTTAGCGTTTGTATTTTAGACATGGCTAGTAGTTTTCTGGTTTTACTATCTATTTTATTAAGATCACTGGTTTTATAGTTAATTATTCCAAATGTATACATAAGAGTTGGGACAGCATAAATTTTAATTGCCTTCAGTAGATTTCGAGAATTAAGATGAGATTTTGTGATCGTTTTTACCCTATGTAAGTATTCTTTTTGTGTATGTTCCCTTATTATATTATGGTCTATTTTTCCTCCTCCATGAATACCTAAATATTTATACTTCTGGTCAGATTTTAAATGTTGAAACTCATCTCCGGTCAGTAGTAAATGACCTTCACCCTGATGTCCGAATCTTCTCCCGGATTTCAAACGTAGAATGTTGCATTTATCCAATCCGAATTGCATCCCAATGTCTCTGGTAAAAATTTATGTGCTATGTATCAAGATTGTTAGGTTATTTTTATTATTGGAGTAAAGTTTTAAATCGTCCATATAAAGTAAATGGTTAATACTAGTATTGTCCTTTAATTTGTATCCTTTCGACTGATAATTAGTTAAGATTTGAGATAATGGGATTATGGCAACACAGAATAAGAGAGGTGATAAGGAGTCTCCTTGAAATATACCGCGGTTGATGGATATAGGGTCGGTGGTTACAGAACTACTAACTCCACGAACGGTCATGACTACATTCCATTTGGGTATAACTTGTTTAAGGAAATCTATTATTACACGAGGACATCTATACACTGACATTATTTTTAATAACCATTCGTGAGAAATACTGTCGAATGCTTTCCGGTAATCGATCCAGCCCATACTAAGATTTTTTTGCCACTGATGTGCCTCTTCCAATATTACTTTATTGATCATAAGATGATCTTTGCAACCCCTAAAGCCACGTCTACATCCTCTTTGTTCCGGTTCTATTATTTTGTTATATTCGCAATGTGTATAAAGTTCGTTAGCTAAAATGGAAGTTAAAAGTTTGTAAACCAATCTTCTAATTGTTCTGTTCTATGTATGATTCTATTATAGAGTCGAATTATATGTTCATGTGTGTGTGAGGTATTTTATGTAATAGTTTTGTACTTTATCTATCCCAGGTGTTTTCCAATTATGTAGCTTCCTAATAGCTTTACTGAGCATTACTTTATCTATTATTTCAAATTTATACTCCTCTAAATCTCTTGACTCACTTTCAATATCAGCAAGCCAAGTTGCATCTTTATTGTAAGTTGTAGGGGTAGAGAACATCGATGTCCAGAAGTCTTCTATTGATTCTTTTGAAGGAACCTGTGTAGGTGTTTGTTGCTTGGCAATAAGTGACTTAAAGAAAGTGTGCTGATTTTGATGAAATTTTGTTCCTTTCTGTTATTTATGTCCTCGTAGCGTCTAATTCTTCCTGCTAGTGCTTTTACTTTTTGTTTTAAAATTTCTATTTTGATATCTAAATCCTGTTCTGTAAAAATGTTATATTTGTCAAACAGTTTCCATTTAAGTTTTTGTATGCGAGTGCTATTTATACCTCTCTTGATCTCTATTAGTTGTCTTAGCTCTTTTCTAACGTTTTGTAATTTATTCTTTATTCTTTTTTTCCATGGTGGATCTTGTTTTGGTCTTATGACATCAGATGGAGTATAGGGTTTCTGGTTGTTTTTGACTATTAAAGTCTTAGCTACTGAGTAAAGAATGTTATTTAAATCGCGTAAACTGCTATCAACGGTTAAGAGGTTTGGAAGATAATTGTTAATTTTATTTAAATTAAAAATGAAACCTTTATTTAATTTTGGTTTGGGTAAACATTTTCTATCAGCAATAGGTATTTCCTTTGTTTCAGCTAAAATTTGCAAAAAATCTGATATTATTGATAGTTCTACATTATTAGAACAATTTTGTGTTGAATGAGACTGGTCCGGTATTTGCGTGTTTGTTTCTGGAGTAGGAGTGACATTTGACAATATACTAGGTATGTTCGTGTTGAAATTTGGTGAGTTTATCTGTGTAGTATCTTCTGATAAATCGTTATTTTGTCGTACTGCTTTGAGTTTGATTATATCTAAAAGTTCTAAAGAGAGAAATTTGCGTGTTATTATACTGCGTGCTTGGTTTGCAAGTGTATTACCATTAAATTTTTTATTTTTATATTTGTAGGATTTCTTTCTGTAAAAAGTCTAAAAAGTCTTTTGATATAGCCAGGCCCATCAGCTTTGGCTCTGTAGTAACAAAACATCAGTTCTTCTAATTCTGTTTGAGACCATTTTCTTCTATCGTCTTCATTTCAGAACGTGTCATGGTCGCCTCCGATGTACCGGCAAGACTAGTGTTAACCTGTCTCGCAAAATATCATCAGCGTCCCCGTTGTTTTCGGCTGTAGTAACTTCGGGTTCCCCGGCTCCTGCCCGAATGTTCAAAAAAGAGCCACTGGCGGTTCACATGCTGTCACGTCCAGCGCCAGCTCTAGACGTGCCCCGGCGATTGTCCCCGGGAAGCGACCCTAAACGTACTTTACTTGTTTGTCTCTCCATTTTGAAGGTTAGAGAGTGGTAATTCCGTCACTCGGGGTCCACTCAGGTCCCTCGAGGAGGCTGTATGAAAGGTCAGCTGCCTTGAGTGGGGGAGCAAAGATTGTGTGTAGCTCCCCAATGCCCTTAGTCGCCTCGTACGACATTATTATTATTATTATTATCATTTATTTTATTTTAATCTTATTATTTACATTTATACATATAACATTAAAAAAAAAACAACATTATAAATATAAATATAAAAAATAGTATCCCGCCGACGTGGGCCTTACGACCAGTCCGTCGGTGGTTAGGGCGACAGCGAAAGAAACTTCCTCACAATGCGTGCCGTACCCAAAATTGCTGCTCTTTGCATCCGACCCTTGATCCAGTTGTTTAATGAGAGCCTCTTGAGATGATGATCGAGACTCTTCGCTATAAGACCATTTACGGAAACTACCATCGGGACAATTATTGTTGAGTCAACATCCCACATGTCGGTAATCTCGTGAGCTAATTCCAAGTATTTTGATAGTTTGTCCTTCTCAGCTTTCACAAGATTAGCGTCACACGGGACGCTGATATCAACAAGAAATGCTCGGCGCTCTAACCGATCTACCAGCACGATATCAGGCTTATTGGCTACAATAGTCCTGTCCGTGATGATAGATAGGTCCCAATAGAGCTTAGCATGACCATTTTCCAAAACTGGCTCCGGTGTGTACTTATAATAGCGCACTTCAAAAGATACAAGACCGTATCGAAGAGCAAGTTGTTGGTGGATGATCTTGGCTACTTGGTTGTGCCTGTGCAAATAATCTCCATTGGCAAGACGAAAACAACCGGAAATAACATGTCTGATGGATTCTCCAGACTGGTGGCACCCACGACATATATCAACAGTGCCATCCTTTATAATGTATTTCCGATAGTTGTTCGTCTTGACAACTTCGTCAGCAATTGCACAAGCAATACCTTCGGTTTCACCAAAGAGATCACCAAATCGTAGCCAAGCCACCGACGCCAGAAGGTCTACATCAGGCCCATAGAGTGCCTGGTGGAACCGTCCATGAAGCTCCTTACTCTTCCATATATTTATACGGTCGTCAGTGCTAAGTACTACCGGTTTATGCCAGTTGTCTTTGGCTAAGGAGAGCGGTGTGAGGCCTTTATCTACTGCAACAATGTCCCGATGCATTCCACACTCAGCATGAAGGAAATATTCTCTAAGATTGCATACCTCACGGTTGTGTAAGTTTTTGGCATTAAGGAAGCCGCGACCCCCACACTTCCGTGGAATATACAATCTCATCACTGATGAGCGCGGATGATGCATGCGATACATTGTCAATAGTTTTCGGGCCTTTCGGTCCAGGGCATCTAATTCAGTCTGAGTCCACCTTAATATGCCGAAAGTATACATCAGCAGGGGCATTACCCAACTGTTGAATGCACGCACTTTGTTACCTCCGGACAAAAGACTTTTTAGAACTTTTGTCAAGCGGTTAAAGAAGCGTTCCTTCACTAGCTGTTTAATGTCCCCACTTAGTATGCCTAAGCATTCCGACATACCAAGGTATTTGTAGGACTCGGTTTCGGAGAGGGATCTGAGGGACATTGTCTCCGAGAGTTGTAAATATTCGTTATTTACAACTCGGCCACTCTGCACATGTGCAACCACGCATTTATCTACACCAAACTCCATCCTAATATCATTACTAAAGGTTTGCGTAACATTTAGTAACGATACCAGATCTGCTTTATTTGGTGCAAATAATTTGAGATCGTCCATTTTTTTTTTTTTATATGATCTAGGGCAATGCTTGACTACATTCCACCTGATGGTAAGTGGAATGTAGTCTTAGGTGGTAAGGCGCGTTACCCTAGCAACCTATTCACTCTTCTCTTGAATGTGACCACATTGAATTCGGTCGGAAATACCGACGCAGGCAAGCTGTTCCAATCCTTTGCTGTACGCAGTAAAAATGAGGAAGCAAAGCGCTTCGTTCGGACAGGTGGAATGTCCACAACAAAAGGATGAAAACCTGCCGTGCGTCGGGACGTCCGGTGATGGAAGGGGGACGGGGGAATTAACTCGTGTAATTCCTGCGCACACTCACCAAAATGTATCCTATAGAATACTGAGAGGCTAGCAATTCTACGCCTGTGCTCAAGGCTTTGGAGGTCGGCTCCGAACAATTCGGGATCGCCTATAAGCCTCTTTGCTCGCCTCTCAATTGAGTCCAGAACCGCAAGATGAGACTTTGCGGCACCAGCAAATATGTGACCATAGTAC
This sequence comes from Napeogenes sylphis, assembly GCA_959347405.1. NCBI lineage: Eukaryota > Metazoa > Arthropoda > Insecta > Lepidoptera > Nymphalidae > Napeogenes > Napeogenes sylphis. The sequence continues at coordinate 237,973 of OY365789.1, forward strand.
TCTACACACGACCGGATCTGTGCTTTGTATAAAACAAGAAGCTGTCCCGGTGTAAAGTACTGCCAAACCTTCGCCAGAACGGCAAGCTTTGCTGCTGCTGCTCTTGCTCTGGACTCAATGAACCGACCAAAGTTAAGGTTCGAGGAAATCTCTAAGCCTAACAACTGAAGCCGGTCACTGTATTCCAAGGATACATTCTGGAAAGTAGGAGCCAAGGTGAAAGGGCTCCTTTTGGCGGTGAATAGACACGTCTGCGTTTTGGTGGCGTTGAACTTGACAAGATTGGCATTGCTCCATGCGGAGACTGCCTGAAGTTTGTCATTCAAACGTTGCACCATGGCTTCTCTTTCAGACTGTACTTGATCTCGACTAGCCCGAGTACTCGGCAGATATCTTTCTACAACTGTGCTGTCGTCTGCATACCCATAGACACCGGGCTTCAACAGATCATTAATGTGCAGCAGAAACAGAGTTGCAGAAAGAACGGACCCCTGAGGCACTCCGGCATTTATTGTCAAGGGTTCCGAGGAACACCCGTCGACAACTACTCGGAGAGATCTGTGGCTCAGAAAGTCCGTTACCCAGCCGATCAGACCAGGAGATATACCGTACGCTGAAAGCTTGCTTATAAGGCTCGCATGCCAGACCCTGTCAAATGCCCTCGAGACGTCCAGAGAGACGGCAACCGCTTCTCCGTTCTTCTCGATGGCCTCGCCTAAAATGTGAGTAGCATACACTAGGAGGTCCCCAGTAGACCTATTACGGCGAAACCCGTACTGTCGGTCACTGAGGAGATCGTTACCTTCTAGGTATGCTAGTAGGCGCAAGTTCAATACACGCTCCATAATCTTGCAGAGTATGGAGGTGATTGAAATCGGTCTGTAATTGACAGGGTCGGCACGGCTGCCTTTTTTGGGTACGGGTTGCACATTAGCAAGCTTCCAGGATTTCGGCACTATTCCAGTCATGAAAGAGAGACGATACAGACGTGTCAGTATAGGAGACAACTCAGCTGCGCATGTCTTGAGCAGAATAGCTGGTATACCATCAAGACCACTGGCTTTATTCACATCTAAACGACACAATGTTCTCCATACCTCTTTGTTAGTGATGCGGATTTCAGGCATCGAAATATCGCAGTGAGGAAGATGTACTGGAGAAGCATTGCCAGTGTCTAGATGCGAATTATCAGCAAACAGAGAAGCAAGTACATTCGCATTCTCTGTTGCTGTGTGGGCCAGGGATTCATCCGGCTTCAGCAGAGCAGGCAGTGAGGGTTGGTAGAAATTCGACTCGATTGCTTTCGCAAGAGACCAGAAAGCTCGACTGCCAGTTGGTCTGACAGAGAGCTTTTCGCCATTCTTAGCGATTCGATCGAGACGAGCCTTCCGCAATGCCTTTTTGTAGGACTTGGCAGCTTGGTTAAAGGCTCTCTTCTTCGAACTTACATCCGGGATTTTGCGGCTTCGAGCATCAGCCCAAATGAGATATGCCGAATGTTTTCGGTCTTGAGCATGACCACATTCGGCATTAAACCATGGGCGAGCTTTGCCACCGATGGGTACGTCAGCAAAAGGAATAAAATACTCCATTGCCTGATGCACCACATCGGTTATAGCATCCGCGCAACTCGACGGATCCAAAGAAGAGAAGCAGACCTGCCGCCAAGGATAAGACGCAAAAAAGTGCCGCATCTCATCCCAATCTGCTGACTTGTATTTCCATACTCGCCTAACACCATAAGGTTCGAAAGCTGGTGGGGAATATGTAAACACAGATTTCACCAGACAGTGATCGGAGGTTCCCAAGGGAGAGGTAACCTCTACACGATACCTATCCGGATCAGTTGTCAGCAGAAGGTCCAGGCAATTGGCTGTATGGCCTACCACATCTGGTACCCTTGTCGCTTGCTTCACCAGCTGAAAGAGGTCCAAGGACAACGCAAAGTTCCGCGCTTCTCTTCCAGCATGGTCGGTTTTCTGGTACGGGAACAGCCAGTCCTGATGACAGGCATTAAAATCCCCCAGAAAGACGAGCTGCGCTGAAGGGAACTGATGCAGAGCCATATCAGCAGCCTCACCAAGATACTCGAATAATCTAGTTGTCTCCTGGTCACCGCTGTGCGAACGGTAAACACAGGAATACAGGATTTTTTCGTTTCTTGTGTCTACTAAAACCCATAAACAAGAAAAAGTAGGGGTCTTCAAGGTGACGGAGACGCTGGATACAGAGGTCGTTCCGCGCATACACGCAGACTCCGGCACGTGAGCGAAAGTTCTGCTCTAACGAGTATCCGGGATAATCCAGGTTCGCAGTGCTTAAGGGACATTGTATCTGCGTCTCCGTCAAAAAGAACAGGTGCAGTTGTTCTGTCTCCAGGTGGTGATGGACAGGTAAGATATTCGAGTGCAAACCCCTGATATTAGTGAGGTGCACTTTAAATGAGGAGGAGTGCAATCGCTGTACAAACTTTTTCCTTTTTTGGTTTTTCTTCATGATAAAAAAAAAATAAAAGTGAATAGGGATGGGAAACGGCAGTTGAACGAGGCGGTACGTATCGAACCCAACGTCGAAGTCGGTTAAGTCATGCCACTGGGAGGCTAGCCTGGAGACTGCGGGGACGCCCGAACCCCCCCAGGGATCGCCATCGGGCCTCCTCGTCTGGTCGCCAACCTGCACGATGGAGCCACCCTAGGATTTTTCGCAGCTGGCGGGGCAGCCTTTCATGGGTGGCTAACCCACTAATTGGGCCCCCAACTATCTGCGGGCGGCCAGCGGAAAGCCGTCTCTTCGGATCCCGCTACCCTCCTCGACTAGACACCCGACAAAACAAATACCAACTCGACGTCAACCGGTTCGCCAACGTACCGCAGCTGTTCAGACCCATTTCCCATAAACGGCTTCATCGAGCAACGTGCCGGAACACGACTAGGTCGCTTTGCGGCACGACTTTGCCCGATGGGTGGTAACTTTGCCGGCGCCCCGATGTTATGGTCTACCACCAAGAAAATGGTCCATGTACAAAAGATGTGAAATGATCTCACCCCCTTTGCGAAAGCGAAATCCCAGTTTTGAATCCCTAAGCAACGTGCTTAAGGGGTTCAAAGCCAGGCAAAACCACAAAGGACTCAAGCTATCACCCTGGAAAATACCTCGCTCAATCCTTACAGGTTCGGAAGTAAGAAGACTTCCTCCGCCCCCTGGAAGACAAAGGACCGTTGTCCATTGCCTCATACATGAATCAAGAAAAGCGCATAGATCTGTGTCAATCTTATACACTTCTAGTACTTTTCTCAACCATGTATGAGGCACCGAATCATAGGCCTTTTTATAATCAATCCAGGCGGCGGAGAGACCCTTCTTACCTCGGCGAACCTTTTCATTAATGACCATGTCAATAAGGAGGAGCTCCTTAGTACCACGAGACCCAATCTTACATCCATTTTGAGCGGGATCTAAAATGCTGTTTGCATACAAATGTGTGTTTAATTTTGAAGTCAAAATGGATGTAAGAGGCTTATAAATTAACCTAACCTTGGTAAGCACGTGCTAGGTCGAAAGTTCTTTGGATCCGTGATACTACCAGACTTGTGGAGCAGAAAGGTGATTCCTGTTGACATAAAAGATGGTAGGGATCCGGACACGATGGCTTCCTGGAATTGCCCAGCCAAACGTTCGTGTGAAGACCGCAGCCATTTGAGCCAAAAGTTATGTAATCCGTCCGGCCCAGGACTTTTCCAGTTATGGGTCGAACGGTTCGCATCCCTGACATTGTCTGGGCTTATAAATATAGCCTCCATTGGCTGCAGGTGTTCACACGCGCGCTCAACAACACGCATCCAGCCTCCATCGTTGTGATTAATAGGCACCGACCAAATATTTTTCCAAAATGTGAACATTTCTTCCATATTTGGTAACTGCCCATCAATCACATTCGTAGCAGATTCCTCCCAACTTCTATAAACCTTTCTTTGGTCACTTTGGAATATGCGATTCTATTTATACCTATTTACACGTTGTTTATAATGACGGATACGATTTGCCCACGCACAAACTTTCTGCTTCAGGTAGTCTACACGTTCTGTTACATAGGCCATGTAATCCTGAGGTCTAATGCCAGTACCGGCAAAGGCCTGTGTAACATAACGCATGACTCTCGGCCGGATGTTTCCCGATCTGAAGCAGAACTTGCCAATAATGACCCTAGCTGCGCTGATACGCCGTTCAATCCTCATCTGCCATGCGGGTGTGTCCTCAGTGGACCGCACCACCCTATCAGGCTCAGGAAATCTGACACGGGCGGAGCGGCACGCTGCAACAGCTGCACAATAAAGAATTGAATGGGTATCAGTGAGACTATTGCTAGAACGAAGATAAGAGTCTAGCATGCAGTCTAGAGCCATTACAAGCAACATATTACGTCTATGCGTGGGAAAACGGGGCAACCGTGGTCTGTCGCGGGCTGGTATATCTTTAAATTCCAAAATCGCATCCTCCAAAGTCCTCCTTAATTGCTCATTATCTTGGGTACTTACGGTTGTAATCTCTACGCCCCCCACATCAGCATCTCCAACCACTAACCCTGCCACCGAAGGAGCGGACGATAACTGGGCTCGCGAATGGATGCTTTCGGTGGTGGATGCAGAGACTGTCACCTCGGAGCGAAGCCGGTCAAGTGCGGAGTCATCCAACGCACGATTACGTTGAATAAACCGCACCTGATCCGATAGTCGTTGGGCCGAAACGGTCAACTCTGGTTCAAGGACCTGAAACAAAGACAGCAAACGGGTTCGCCACGCAGTGAGGTTAGTGCCACCCTCTGTCGCCCTATAGTACGCTCGCATGACATTTTCGTACATATTTTGCGTCCATTTCATGCGGTGCACTGCACCACCGACGGCGGGGGCCGAACGCGGGGCGGATGCCCCAGTAGGCCCCAAGCGCGGCAGCGGTGGCCTCCCACGGCGCGGCGCTGGTGCTCGGCGCGGCGCTGGAGGCGGCAGCTCGTCGTCACTGCTCGACACGATTTCCTCAAGAGGAGTTGCGTACTCCTCCTCTGATGAGAATTGTCGAAGATAAGTACCAATTTAAAAGAAATGCAGGAGACAAACATAAACATTGAGAAGTCAATCTCTTTACTGATTGCACAAAATGAAGAATTCCGTAACAAAATTGAAAAGCTCGAGACCCAGGTCAAAAAGGATAGAGAGTACATATCTATCCTTGAAGGAAAGGTTGAAGATTTACAGAGATCATCGAGTAAAACAAGTATAGAATTAAAAAATGTTCCCAAGAAACCACACGAGACTAGAGAAGATCTTATACACATGATAATAAATTTATCGAAAAATGTGAAACTAGAAATGAACGCAAAAGATATTGCAGACTGAAAGCAAATAAGGAAACTTTAAAAAATCCTAAATTATGTCATAAAGAAGTTTCACTTCTTACATGTGTACACTAATACACACATACTTTTTTTTTTTTTAACAATCGGTTTACAAATAAAGAAGTTAATAATCTCTTATTGTCGTATTATTGCTGCTTACCGGTTTGAAGGTTTATAGTTTTTAGATATAGTGGTAAGTATAAAGGATACGTTTTATCAAAATCGAAATTTACGCGTACAAGGTCGCAGGCACATCTAGTTATAAATATGTCGCAGATCATGATAAATTAACGATAATTAGTAACTCAATTGATATCATTGTAATAGTGGGGTGTGAACGCCGTGACGTATTGAGTCACGTGATTGGAATCGTTTGGAGGGGCACCGAGAGAGGGGCACATTTTAAATATCCGAGAGCACCGAGACGAGAGGATTATTGATTAGTGTGAGCCTTACAGTCCGGACCCCCCAAACGGGACCGGTGGTTCACGAAACTCTGATAATTGTATACCTACTAAGTAATTTGTGATTACCTACATTTAATACAAGTAATTGTCATATTGTGTCTGTGTGGTTTAATTGCCTGAGACCTACGCTTCGGATCCTGTACCAGAAGACTCCATCAATACCGAACAAGCCACCAATATACCTCCAATCTCCGACATCAGAAGCGGGATTCACTCGGGCATCAAAACCACCAACTACCCGCGAGATAAGTTTATTGAAGCTACAAAATCACGTCGAGCAGAAAATGAAGGGATTTTATTATTTAAAACGCACACTACAAGATAATAACAATGAAATTCCAGAATCAATACAATCAATCAATACTTGATAATCAATGGTTGTAAATCAATCAATCAATCAAGTTAAATTTATGTTATCTCAAAACTTCAAAATTGAGATCTACCCACATATCAAGAAAATCGAGTGAAAATACCTATTTAATCGCTTATGGAAGTCGTTTATTAGATTATATGACCTTTGGAAGAATTCTACGAAAGAAGGAATCGTTGCTAATGAAGAAAGAAAGAAATGAAAAATTATTTCGGTGACAACGCGGCGCGGATAGCGGTGATGGCGCGGCGCGGTAGGCGCTGATGGTGCTGATGGTGGTGACTGTTTTCGTGACGATGGCAGCTATGGCAGCGGTGTTGGCATGGCACTTGGCGAGCAACACGTTGATGTCTGCTCAATTTATCCACCATCGAGCATGTTACTGCGTAAAGGTGATTCGTTTTCATTTACTTACGTTTCAAGTGCTAAATGCTCGCTAGTCAAAGAAAAACAATTCATGTAGACAGAAATCATATGTAAAGTTTAAGTGTTTCAGTGTATCCGATCTTATTAATATCTTTTGTGAGATACGGTAGTAAATAAAAAAAGTCTGTAATAATTTGAGAATTTCGGACGTCAATGTTCATGATGATAATGATGATAATTGTTCTGTTGCTGGCTGTTCTGGTGATAATGATAATTCATACGATGTCTATTTTACTTGACGCCAATGATGGTTGTCTATCTTGACTTGACGCCAATGCGGGTTGTCTATCTTGACTTGACGCCAATGCGGGTTGTCTATCTTGACTTGACGCCAATGATGGTTGTCTATCTTGACTTGACGCCAATGCGGGTTGTCTATCTTGACTTGACGCCTATGATGGTTGTCTATCTTGACTCCAATGCGGGATGTCTATCTTGACTCCAATTTGTCGAATCCCAGTGTACTTTGATTAAGTTTTGTTCTATGCCTTTAACAGCTTCAGTTATCATAACTATCGATTTTGGAATGATTCATGATTTTTTTATGTGGTCAGAAAGGCCGAGCGAAGTGACATCTACAGTTGTATATTGTTTGGATTTCAGATAAATATGCACACGAGGACGTGTGACTTGTCAGTATGGCCGTGTCGCAGATCACGATAATTTAACGATAATTAGTAACTCAATTGATATCATTGTAATAGTGGGGTGTGAACGCCGTGACGTATTGAATCACGTGATCGGAATCGTTTGGAGGGGCACCGGAGACATTTTAAATATCCGAGAGCATCGAGACGAGAGGTTTATTGATTAGTGTGAGCCTTACAGTCCGGACCCCCCAAACGGGACCGGTGGTTCACGAAACTCTGATAATTGTATACCTACTAAGTAATTTGTGATTACCTACATTTAATACAAGTAATTGTCATATTGTGTCTGTGTGGTTTAATTGCCTGAGACCTACGCTTCGGATCCTGTACCAGAAGACTCCATCAATACCGAACAAGCCACCAATATACCTCCGATCTCCGACAAATATATTAAGTTACATGATTCAAGACTTTTTCATATGGGTAGCTAGATAGGTAGGTTTCATATATACTAATATTAATAAATGTAAACATTTAGACTTAAAATGATTTACAATCACTAATAAAACTATGATAAAGGGATTAATATTATCACTAGCGGACCCAACAGACGTTGTCTTGTACACGCGTCTTTAATTAAAAAAAATTCAAACTTTAAAAAAAAAATATTAAAAAGTTATCACAATGTCTAACATCATTACATGTACATTTATCATAATTCGACCAATCGATACCGTATGAATATGTAAGTAAAGATTTTTTGTTTGAATAAATGAATTTGTTTCAAAATTTTTTTTATTTCACTTTTTACGTAGTGAAGCACGTATCGGGCCGCTAGTACTAAAATATTTTTCTTATTTGTATCGCAACGCCAACTGTTAGGGCAGACTATAGGTAATTAAAATATAATATTATTTAATATTTGACATTGCCATGGAAACGCAGTCCGTCGGAACCAATGTGAAACATTCCAAAATCACCACCTACTTATACATTAAAAATTAATTAAAAAAACCATTTTCCAGTGGATCAAATTGTGAATCTAAACAATTCTCAAGTCTCCTTGAACACACACAAAGAATTTCATAAAAATCGGTCTAGTCGTTTAGGAGGAGTTCAGTGACATACACACGCACACAAGAAATATATATATAAAGACTAGCTGTTGCCCGTGACTACGATCATAAGCCATATAAACATATTTTTACAGTCTACGTGGATGTAACTGAGTGTACTGAGTAAGTAAGTTTAAAAACCTTTTGGCCTTCAAAACAAGGCTTTTTTTCCTATATGCAATAATTAGCTTTTTATGAAAGCTTTTTAGAAAAGCAAATTATTGCATAAAAACCTCTCCCCCGCACTAATAAAACGTCAAAATCTTGGAGACGACTATTTCTATTTCGACCAAACATGGATAACATCTCGACGAACATAGCTTTCGGTAAAAGAAAAACCGCATTCAAATCCGTCCACGCGTTTGGCCGCAAATTTGCCACAGACAGATACACAGGTACACAGATACACAGATACACGGATACACGGATACACAGATCGACAGGTCAAACCTATAAAACCCCTCTTTTTAGTCGGGGGTTAAAAATAAATCAATTTACCCTATTGAGCAGCCGCCTCCAGGCAGTGAGAAATATATTACTTGTACTTAATTCATATTTTGTATTTGGGTTAATGCTCATAATATATATATCGATGCTTGACCCACCGTCACCTGTACCTACTGTTATGTTAATATATAAATATATACAGGTGACGGCGGGTCAAGCGTCGATGGTCATTAATCTCTCTGTGATTAATGATCGCTTATATTATGCTTTTAGGACAAACATTTGGACAAAAACCAGCCTTTGTTACTACATTTTTCTGTTAGTATGTAGTATAATAATTCAATACATTAAATATACATTTAAATTTCATTTTTCCATCTCCAGGTCTTCCAGCTGTAATGTTCTAATGTAAAAGTAAATTAGGCAAGAACTTTATACTTTGTTTGTATATTGTTTAAATGTTCTTTACAACTCACATGCAACTGATTTGTGTTGGAAACCGGAATGTATATTATGTATATAATATACATATTTGTTTTTTAGATCTGACTTTATTGTTGCAGTAAGTTTTTACTTTCATAACAAACGAATACACTCTTTTTTAATAGTATATTAGGTACTTGAATTTTTTGTATTCATATTCAGACACTCAGTTGCCCCTACTGATTAGTATAATATAACAAATATAAATATGTCAATGAAATAATCGCTTTAAAATCGTTAGTAAGCAGGGAATAATATATGATTGTAGACCGTATCATTAATTAGTTCAATACTCTTATAATATGACTTATGTTTTATGTCTTCTTGTATCGTTATAAATAGATATAAACTAGTATTTAATATCATAAGTTTGCTTGTCCAGATGGTTTACTGGAAAATATATCATGAGTGGGCATTAATCATGGAGAGATTAATATAAGCCGGGCTCCACCCGTCACTGCCAGCGCCAGCACTGCTCTACATTACGGACAAAGTACTATGATAAAGAATATTTACAATTGATGATATTTACGTTAATTTCTTATCATCGTTTTAATTCAATCTATTCTTTTTTGTAAATTTTAAAATTAGTAAAAAAAAAATGAATCCGTTTTTAGAGGGGAAACCACCGTTAAAAAAAAATCTTATATAACTCTTAAAGTGAAGTATGTGCTAGTAATATGTAAATTGAACAATCAATAATCTAAATCTACTATAACAATATATTTTATGCTAGTGTTTTCTGAGGTTTTCACGAGTACTAAACATTGAAATAAAACTATTTTTGCGGATTTAACTCGCGCATATTGAATTAAATTTTAAATTTACATTTTAAATCTAACCCGACGTTTTGAATGCTTTGCAGCAATCGTGTTCACGGTAAGACGAGATGGAGGTGTCTCTCAGTAAGTCAGTTAATTAGTCATCTACCTCCAACGGTTTCTAATCTTCCGGGCGTACAGTTCAGGATTCACACAAAACGCACTAATAGTATCTTGAGGTCTTACAGTGCGGTCACAGACATGGGATTTTATATTTTTCAAAAGTGGGTCCCAGGTGTTTTATTTCATATTTTATACTAGCTCTTGCCGCAACTCCGTCCACGTAGACTGAAAAAAAATATTTATATGGCTTATATACCTACCTGAGCCCGTGACTTCTTTTAAAGTGTTTTTGAAGAATATAAATAAAAATTGTGTATTGACCAATATGTGGGTGATGCTGGTTATGAAATGTGGCAAAAGTCTAAAACAAAGTTATGTGACGATGAAGAAAAAAAATCATCATTGCGCCATATAGTATGTATATTATTATAAGGTCTTCCAAACATCCAAACTTTCGCACGTATAATATTAGTATAAATGTATTTCTAACTCACATAACATATATAATACTTTGGCATTTAGAGATAATTGAATATTTAAGTAATTGAGAACAAACAATAATAGAAGTAATACGGTTCAGGCACATCTCAAGCGGTCTACCATATCAGTTCTATAGTACCTTAACACCTTTAAACTATAGCAAAATCAAACTTCTATTTTAACGCAATGAAAAGAAACAGGAATTTAAGCAGCATATTTTCAAAATCACAAGAGAAACAAAATGTTCAGGGTACTTCCTCTGAACTCAGAATCTTGAAGTTTGGTACCAAGCAAAGTCTTTTAGCACAAATGAAGGAAAAATGGCGAAAACCTCAAATTTTTCACATATTTTTTATATATATCGGCGTAAAGAAGAAAATCATTCAATTGATAATCAATTTATGAATGTTATTATTTAAAATGATAATTGTTACTTTAAATTATATATATAGATCATCTCCAGTCAAAGCAATAACTCAATAATATGAAGTTGTCGTAGCATTACAATTGCAGGTTTCAATAGTAAATAGTTTCTTACGTTTCAGTTTATGAAAGACTATAATTAATTATTAATTTATCATTTATTTAAACATTTTAATTTATAATTTAGTTAATAAGCATGACAATAATTAAAAGTAACAATCGTATTGTAAAAAGTCAATACCATTAACTATTTTAATAATAACATAGTAAACTTGCAAGAAATTTAAAGTAACAATCATTTTAAATATTAAAATATTTTAAATCATTAATAAATAAATAAAATCATTTTAAATATTAAAATTCATAAATTGATTATCTCATGAATGATTTTCGTCTTTACGCCGATATATATAATGACACGGAATTCTTCGTGCGCGAGTCCGACTCGCACTTGGCTGCATTTTTTTCTTTTAAACATTTGTTAAGAAAATGTACTCAAAATGTGATATCCAGCTTATATTTTAGTGTATGTTCATTTTGTATTATCTATACTGACTTGGTTTTATTTTGAGTTTTTATAAAAAAATCAACAACCCTACTGCGATATCGCTAATATATCATCACACCTTAATTTTAATGCAGTATAACAAATTGAATGGAAACTGATGTATTTTAACACAAAACTAATCACTGCAATGAGACTATCAAGTAAGTAAGCTCGTAGTAGAGACACTGAAAGCTGAGCATAATGTACGTCGTGACGTCACTGACGCCTCTCCCTCTGCTTCCCTTTCCCTCCTCCCAAAACGGCTGTACGCCACGCTACAATTGTATAGTCGATAAGGACTCTATAGTATAGGAGTTGAGGAAGTTTTCAATAAATTATTTCTGTAACGATAAGAAGTACGCATGAACACAGTTTACTTTAAGTGCAGGTTTTATTATCTTGTACGTAATAAATTTTAAATTCTACTTTGTTTACATAAATTATATTGGTCGTCAACAATTTTGTTTATTAAATAAACACTCCATTTTATTTGTTATTGTGGTCTTGAAATCCCAACGTAGTTCTCCATTAGAATACAAGAAATACAAGAGTATACATCTATTACCATAATATGACATTTTATGTATGTAGAAAGGGCCTAAAAATATTTCGATTGCCCACTATTATTTACTAAGATTAAAAAGTATAATATTGTCACTCATGATTTCAATAACTTAACTACATAGTACTTAATTTGTGCAATGAAAAGTATGTTTATATAAATTTAATTAAGCTGACCGTAAGCGAAGCTCTTAATCGTTTGGAAATATTTTTTTTGAGGCAACATCACAGGAAAACCACTTGTCCAATTTTAACCAAAATTGGCAGCATATCAAGGACGTGACTGGGCTTGTTTTCCAAAAAACAGAATAAAAAATTATTAATTTAAAAATATATTCAAATAACTGAATCTCCCATAGACTTAAGCTAACAGTTTCTAGATCTCAACAAAGGTCGCTGTGCATGTCCATCGTATTTCTAAATCGCGGTATCACATACAAAAATGTTGTTATCATAGTAAATTAGTTTGATATAAAAATATTTTCTTAATATTTAATACAGTTCTGCCCTGGAATCGAAATTATAATCATCTGACGCCATTTTTTTCATGTTCATTTGGTCGTTTTTATATCGATATTTACAGTTTATAATACATAACTGTTTCGAATTAATTTAGCTAAGCGTAAGCTGGGGAATCAATTTTTTGAGGCAATATCACAGGAAAACCACTTGACCAATTTTAACCAAAATTGGCACGCATGTCAAGGACGTGACTGGTCTTCTACCCCAAAAGACAGAATAAAAAAATATTGTTTCGTTTTAAAGATATGGTTCAAAAATTAAATCTCCCATAGACTTAAGCTTAACTTAACCTGCGCGCGCTCGCCAATCGTTCAGATCTTAACTTTTCCGGTGTCAGCAACTTCATTGGAAGTCCTAGGGCGCGGTATGGACCGACTTTCGTAGTATAAAAAAGGGGAAGGGCGCTCAGCTCAACTCCCGCAGTGCATTGTGGCGGATCCTAGTTAAAAATATTAAAATCCCCGATACCTCTAAGAAGAGTAACAATAATATAATTATGTGTTTATTGAAGTCTTCGTCGGAGAACCGTTATAAGTACGTGGACGATGGTGTCTATTTTACGAAATTAATCATTGAGGACTTGGACTATACGATTCTATATCGTATTTTCTTTATTTGCCTTGTTAACTTACTTGCACTTTAATTTCTTCCTTTACTAAGCGGTCCACCGAGGCAACGACTTCAATAAGTACATTATAATATTATTTTTATTCTTTTTAGAGGTCTTTTTGTTACGGGGGTTTTTTTAATTTTAATTTTTAAGCTATTGAATAGCTTTTATCGCGGGCTTTAACCGAACCAAGAAATTCCGAACGAAAAAAACCTAACACACCCACTCCGCCTACTGTGTGGCTCGGCCGAGTATTGTGTACATATCATTTAATAATAGCGTAAGCGCCATGTTGATAGTATGTATTATATACTTTATTGCTTACTAGTTAAGGTTTAGTTTAGAATAAATGTTTTACTTGTAGAAAGGTATTTTTTCAACAAGCCTTTTCATTCTTATATCGTGTTACAAGAGACCCTAAGTTAAGTACTTAACAAACGTAACTGAACTTTATTCGTGAGATTTAAGGTTGAAAATATATTTAACTAATGATACTATTCTTTTTATGACATTACATAGCAACGACAACTTCTCATAGTCATTTGTTCAATAAAAGAAAAAAAAAATTTTGTTTTTCATCGGTCAACAGGTTCAACTTCAATGAATATAAAAAAAACTTGAATTAACATTAATAAAAAAATATATTGCATAAATCATTATAATTGCATAAGTTGATAAAAAATGCTATGCAATATCTTTACCGCGGCAGTAGCCGAGTGCTGCACGTTTTTTTTCTGCTTTTTAAAGTTATGTTACTGGTTTCTTTAATGTACTAAACGAACTTATGGACAAACAAATTTTCACTTATTTTAGTATTTCTATCAATGTTGCATAAGAACCTTTCACCCGCACCTATAAAAGCTTAATATATTGGAGACGACTATTTCTATTTCGACCAAACATAGCTAAGAACCATCTCGACGAACCAGGCTTTCGATTAAAAAAACCGTAATCACATCCGTTCACACGTTTGGCTGCTAGAATGCCATAGACAGACACACAGATACGCAGATATACAGATCTACTCAAACGTATAACACTTCTCTTTTTGAGTCGGGGGTTAAAAAGTAAAACGTTTAAGTATGAATGAATAATGTCAAAAAAACTTACTAACTATATTGTTTTTTTTTATAATTTAACATATTTTTAGAAGCTCAATAATTAAACACGACGACTCTCAGTCTACAATTTCAGGAAACCGTTCGGATATTTTCGACTACCATCGCACTGTCGTCGGCGTCAGTCGAACTAAACTCGTTGCTGCGGTCGGACTTTATGTGTGTATTCGCTTAACGTGGACATAATTCCGATAGTGTATGACGTACTTACGTGGAAGTGTAGTGAGATCTATTGATACGAGTGATGAAGTGCATATGATTCTATTAGATGCGATGTGTATTTACTTTTAAAAAGACATTGGACCCTTTATAGCCCAAATACATGTACGACCTTTTGAATTCCAAAATTTATTCACATATTTTTATAAAATTCACTCATTCACATTTTCACATTTTTTCACTCATTCACATTTTTTTATAAAATAATATTAACCAGTTTTTCTAATAAAATAATAATACTTTAATTTTAAATACATGTAAATGAAGAGAAAAGTAAAAAAATGCACTTACTTAATCTTACATGCGGAAGAGTATTTATTTAGAAAATATCCCATCACTTTATTAGCTTTACTGATTATTCATATTTAATGAAAAAATCTAAAAGTTTTAGTTGATATGTTTCTTGTTTGGTTGAAAATGATATTGAGATTTGAGACGTAAACTGCAAAATTCTGGAATGGTACCTAAACAAAAATGGGTATTTCTTAGACTAAAAGATCTTTTATCCCCGAAAATCAACATAATCCCATCAAAATCGTAATAACCAAATATCTTTTTTTAGTAAATGTTGTCTGTTTATCTGATTATCTTTAAGTTGTGATCGCAACACGAATAACCTTTACAGGGTTATTTGTAATTGACTACCTCTTGCAAGCAGCCTCTCTACATCAATCCAAATAACATTTGATCTAGGTACGACTTTTTACAAATCTTGATGAACAACACAAAAAAAGGAAACAAATAAATTTTTGCTCCTCTTTCACTTATTACTCTGAATTTTGTAAGTAGTACTTAAAAGGTAGTAAATAAATAAATTTTGAATGGGAAAACTTAAATTTTTAAAACTATTAATTTAAAAAAGTCGGAGAACAAATGTTGTTGGGATTGATGTAGAGAGGCTGCCTACAAGAGGCGGCCTATTAAATACAAATAACCCTGTATTACAATACAAAAATTGAAAGACACTCTGAATAACATTTATTTTTCCATTTTTATTGCATACTCTTCACTCTATAAAAAGATATATCTCTTTACAGTGTTCAAGAAATGTATCTAAATATATTTACATGGAATATATTTTCAAAAATATATAATGAAGGACCTTTATAGAAGCAAGAGAACCCAAAATTTGAATTTAATTTAATTTTGTCTGTTCGTCTGTATGTTTGTACGTCTGTATATTTGTGCACGCTAATCTTAGAAACAGATTAATCTGTCTGAATGCGGTTTTCGGGAATATATTATAATGGGCTTAACATTTATTTGTTTTTTAATTGGTTAACAAATGTAGAAGTTAATAATCTTTCATTTTCATAAGATTTCGGAAAGACATTTTTAAAAAAATTAAATAGTAGTCCTCCCCTTGTTTTCTTTACATTTTTTTATTTTGTATTTATTATTCATTTATATTATTCAGTTATAAGGTAATTGCTGTATGTTAAATAAATATATTCTACTCTATTCTATTCTAAGTATGTAATAGGAATTCCGAATTTTTTATTCGGAGTTCGGGAATGCTAGAATAAGATGCGATATGAAATTATCCCCTCAATGTTACTAGCGCTATTTATCACTTTGGTTACTATTTTTACCAGGAGATATTTTTTGTGATCATGCAAAAATAAGAAATGAGGGTGTTTCCTTTTTATTTACATATTTTCGATGTCATTACCAAGATTTAAATTAAATTGAATATATATTCGATTAGGATTATTTTTTTTCCAATAATGCTTATCAGTTGCAGTAACAGTTTGGTTTGGCTCATTGATACTACATTATTTATCCGCTGTTTTTAGATATTCAAGAGTACACATATTTTAATACTCAAACTGAAAACAGAGTCGTGGCTTGGTTTACTTCAGCAGATATCAGAGCAACGTTCTATTTTCTGGATAATTCACATTTGAGATGTAAGATACAGGTCAACTGAACTATAGCTTTGCCGTCTTTATTATCTTATGGAGTCCGTTGTGTCAATTGTAACTCTTTACGCTTTTTTAAAATAAATACTAGAAAATGATATTCGTCTAAATATAGACGGCAATAAATAAATAAATCAATATATAGAAATAAAAGATTTTTTTTTAGCAAATATACTAATCCGTCAAAAAATGTCCGTAACACTTATAAAAATACTTTTTAAAATATGTATAAATACATATAAAAATATAATACAGTAATAAATAAAGATATACCTTAATTTCAATTATCTTGTCTAATAACTTTTAAAGTCTTGATAATGTTGTACTAATTTCCATATACATTTTCTCTACAATCCGTTCGTTAATTGAAGTAGATACTTTGTTTTCCTTGGTGTGCAAATCGTAATTATTGTTGTCAGCTGTTTTATATTTTAGAATATCCATAGAATTTAAAAACCAGCAACGGTCTTATGTATCTAATAATATTGCAAGAGACCGCGGGTGTCGGTGAACATTTACCATCAGGTAATCCGCAGACTTACTTGCTCACCTTTTAATATTATAATAATATAAAAAAAGACGTGTGGCACTCGGAGACTACCTCGGTAAAGCTATTGCATAGCATTTTTTATTAACGGATGTAATTATAATTATTTATTTATTTATGCAGTATTTTTGTTATATTAATTTAAGTTACATTTTTTGACTGTGGTGACCGATAAGATTTTTTTTTCTTTTATTGAATAAATTAAATGACCCTATAAATGGGGTTGTTGATATTTTTAAATATATCGGGTTTTCGATATATCGATATTTTTAAATATATCAATATCGTGGTTTGATATTTAAAAAAATATATCGATATTTCGATATATCGGCTTTATTTAAAATAGCTTTAGCTTGTCTTTGCTGCTTTGCTTTATATAGCTTTAGCTGTTGATATTATTCATATTACAGAGCATTGATAACTTCTCATGTTAAATAGGACTGTTGATAAAATATCGATGTACCGAAATATCGATATTTATTACTAATACCTTTTAGAACGATATATGTAAAGTTTGATATTGAAATGCAGATATCGTAATATCATAATATCAGGACAAATTACATACATTGATCTAACCCCTAAGTAAGCAATATATTTGCTTGTGTAAAGGGTGTTAGACAACGATACTAATAAATAGAAATACACATATAAAAACTGAGAATATATTTAATAAACGACCAAACCCAGAAACACAGACATCTATGCTCATCACATAAATGCCTGTCTCTGTCGGGAATCGAACCCGAGCTCCATTGCGCCGTGACACGTTAGGCGTCTGCGCTAGCCACTTGACCAACAAGGCGGTATCGTGGTTGATATCTATTTCAAATAAGTTTTCGTATTTTTTCCATGTAAATTATTTAATCTTTACAAAATCAACAATCGTAAACTTAGTATACTGTACATTTTTTCCATCACACTTTGTTTTTTTGTTTATTCCTAGTTTACTTCTTATCTTAAAATGAAATGTATACAATGTATACATTTAAAGTGTAAGGTATAAAAATATAGTACCTACTTTATAGGAGTGGGTAATATCGTCTTTGTCACGTTAACTGCGAAACCAATAATATTGATATCACAGTTAACTTTGAGAGAAGTGAAAAAGAGGTTATGAAAAATTATCATTTTATTGTACTGGTAAAAGCTAATTTATTCACATTTAATCATTAGATATCTAGTTTCATAGAAATAGTTCAGTGCCAAAATATATCTTCTTCAATAATTTCTAAAATTGTAAAGTATGTATTATTTAAAAAATCGGGAATTAACGCGTCCGGAATAGGTATCACATACCTTTTATTTGCCTGACGTTTCGACCAGGTTGCACCGGCCTTGGTCACAGGCTGAGTCAGCCAGTTTTTCCCTTTTTTTTGAATAATTATATATAATGAAACGCGATAGTTTAAAAGTTAGTATGTAGTATGAAGTGTTTCATCTAACTTATGAGGGAAAAACCATAAAAGCAGCGGAAATACAAGTAAGTTAGCAACCCACTAAAGGAATAAAAACCATCTTGCATGTCTAGACAATCATTTTTGAAATGACTTAAAACAATTGTTTTAAATAAAGCCGATATATCGAAATATCTATCGAAAAATCTTATCGGTCACCACAGTCAAAAAATATAAAAAAATACTGCATAAACAAATAAATAATTATAATTACATACATTGATAAAAATGATATGCAATAGCTTTACCGCGGCAGTCTCCGAATAGAATAAAAAGAAAACACTCTTTTTTATATCTGTGTATTCATGTTATTTGGATTACCATTATTATTAATCATTTTTTTAATATTTATTTATCCGGGTATAGCCACGTATATTTTTTGTATTTTTTTTTATCTAAATTGTTCAACAAAATTACTAATGAACCGGCTAGTGAACCGAAGTGAGACCTGCACTAGATACTGTACTTACGACGCAGATAACTCCCGCAGATACTTCACGCCTCATGGCCGACATACTTTGAGCTCAGGGCCGAGGACCGCCAATGAGTAACAAAACATGTACCCGATGTCAGTAGTGTATATAAGGTATAATAATAAAATTACGTTTGCTTGGCCGCCTTCAAAAATTAATTTATTTGGATTTTTACTAGTTGTTGTTATAGCGGCAACAGAGATAGATCTGTGAAAATTTCAGTCTTTCTGTATTTCGGTTCACGAGATACAACCTGGAGACAGATCAGCGAAATCTTAGTAATAAGGTTCCGTTTTTACTGTTTGGGTACGGAAGCTTAAAAAAATGTATGGCTTTAGCTTCAGTGGTTTTGATAGTGATTACCTTACAGTGATATTATAATTCATATTTATCTGTATAATAAAAATTTCAAGAATTATTTTTTTTTGTTAAAAACGGCAAGTCGTGCACTTATGAAACGTCAAACTCTAAGAGAGTTCCAAAGAGTAAGTCAATGTTAAAAAAAACTGCTAAGAAAATGCATGGTTACTTTTTTAACTTATTTATTAAAATACAATTATCCATAGTATTCACTGTTTCAGTCACAGGCATAACTGATATCGTAGTACTAATTTGATTTATTATACTTTAATTGAATTTAACTCACAGGTTTCAAACAATACTTTGTGATGTGTATTGCCGTTGGAATTCTTAACCAATAGGTAAAGTCATCTGTTTTTTATCTTAGGTGTAGAATAAATATGTGTTTGCTAATTTCGGTTCAAATATATTTATTGGTACATTCAACCGCCCCGTTAGTCGAGTGGTTAGACAGACGCCTAACGTGTCACGGCGCAATGGGACTCGGGTTCGATTCCCGGCAGAGACAGGCATTTATGTGATGAACATAGATGTCTGTGTTTCCGGGTTTGGTCGTTTATTAAATATATTCTCAGTATTTATATGTGTATTTCTATGTATTTGTATCGTTGTCTAACACCCTTAACACAAGCAAATAATTTTCTCACTTAGGGTTTAAATCAATGTGTGTAATTTGTCCCGATATTATATTATATTATTATAATGTTATTAAAGTAATGTATTGTATATACTAATTAATTAATTTAATCAATTAACCTATTGTTTATATTATAGTATATATCAATTACTAAAGAAGGTCAATTCCGAATAAAATTATTTGTGTTTCAATCACACAATAAAGCAATAATTTCATTTGTGCAATTCACACGTGGAAGAAGCGAAACCTTCAAAAAAACACTGTATCATGAGACACCAGATAGGAACAAGGATCCTTCGGCTAATATAGAAACGACACAATTGTTTATTTAAGTCCATGCAAGTATTAAGAAAACTTAGTATTTTAGGAAGTAACAGATTACGAATAATAAGATAAATAAAATAAAATAGTAATATAAAATATTTCGTAAAATAAAGATTATGTCTCTTTATTTTTTTTTGACAACATATAATTATATAATTACAACAAAAAAAAACGTTTATTATAAATAAAAGTTATTTGGAAGATTTGGAAGGGTTGCCAGGGTTGAGGCATAGAAGATGGAACGTAGATATCGGGGAACTACCTCGTCACTCGTCACCCACGTGGTTGAGACTTTTGAATTTTATTTATGCATTATTTTTTTCCTTTGTTTTTCTTTGATATTAATTCAACTTTTTGAGCGTGGTGACCGATAAGAAAACCATTTTTTTATTTTATTAAATATATGAAAGTTGATACAGTTCAAAATATTTTTATTATCTTACAATACATGTAGGTTACTCAGGAATATTTATCATTGAAATTATAGGTTTATGGTAACCTAAATAAGAAACATAAGTTTGAGAGAGATATCTTCTAAATATCTGGAAAATACCGCGTCAATGGTGATCCTATATTTTGTTGTGCTTCTTGTGGATCATTATTCTTTTTCAAATTCAATATTTTATACAGCAATGCCACCTAGAGTTAAAAATATTATTTCAGAATTCATATTAAATTAATATTTCAGAATACAATGGCAACGTGAAAACTACAGACAATTTTTAAATCTGTCTAATTTAACAATGTGTGAGAATTAATATTAAAATATAAAAGAGGTAAACGAGTAGCAATGGCTGTAATGGTTGACGGTATTGAGGGTACTGAGGGTACGGGTATTGAGGGTATTTAATTTAAAAAATATAATTGAAATTTGCTAACTATAGTATTTATAAATTATTTATAGTATGTGAGAAGAGCAAAAAACATTTGATGGTGAATAGAAAAGAGAAAAGATTATAATAAGAATAAAAATATAGTTAATATAAGATGATTTCGAAAGATTTAAATACTTTTTGAGTGGCAAAACTAGAAAAATAAACACTTAATTAAAATAGTTTTGAGGAGGAATAAAAGGAATAATACAGAAAGCACAGAATTTTAACAACACAAATTAAAACGTTGAATGAATCTATGTGTCTGTCTCTTTTTACTATTTCACTTCAAAACGTCCTTAAATACATATTCACTATGCCAGCTGACCTTTAAAGAAGTAAAAACATTGGTACGTTTATTGTTATATCAAACGCTTGTGCAAACAGGTTGCAAAACACGAGCGACTAGCGGCGGCGGATGGCGGCCGCACTCGCCCTGTCACTTCTTGCCGCGCTGCTCGCAGGCGCCGGCACCTCCGGTGATAAAAATATTTTTTTAACTTAAAATACTTTTTACATATACTTTAGTTAATCAAATCGCTAAAAATATTTTTGATGAGGAAAGTGCATTCAAGTTTGTGCATTTAATTCATTCAATAGTGTCTAGGTATGTATGCTTTTTTACTTTCAATTTTTTTTACAATTTTATTGCCTTCTAGTTAGATATATAAATAAAGTCATTAATTTAATTATTAATATACAATTATCGTGCAAGTTAATTAAGCATTCTATATGTAATCGTATCCCGATAAAGACAATTACTTATAGAATGCTTAATTCACCGAGACGGACAGCGATACCGTAGCTCAGTTGGTAGAGCGACGGGACGGTTTCCCAGTAGTCGCGGGTTGGAATCTTTGCCCGTATCGGTTTATTTTTTAGTCTTTATTTATATAAATTTAAACAAACTTAACATGGCTATACATGTTTAAAGATATTTTTAAACATTAATATTGCAACCTGTTACTTCCTACTACCATTCAATATAATAACACTCTTTTTTTCTAAAGAGCGAACACGGCGCACGGCAGGCGAGGCGGCCGCTATAGAAATCCATCCTGATGGCACATTCAGCCATACCGAAATGTCTCAGACGGAGATAGACGCAGCTGCTCAGGCTGAAGCTGAAGCTGCCGGAGTCCCCGCTTGGCGAGATCTTTGGTACTCCTCGTTAGAAGCCCTGCGCAGAGAACCAACCATCAACAACACTCAAGAAGATATCATGGTTCAACTCGGTGGCGTGGCCTTCCTACACTGTCCCGTACGCAATCTTGGAGAGCTTGGTGTAAGATATAAAAGCTTTTCATTATATGGAGTAGATAAGACTTATAATTTGCATTTGCAACCTTGGAATATAAATGAAGGGGTTTGATTCAAATACTTTGTTATAAGTAAGCAGTGTCATTTTCCGTAAAACATTTTATAACCATTGACTTCATTGTGCACCCTTCTCCCAAGTGAATGTTAGAAATATTTAGGTTTTTTAAATGCATATTTTATATTTATGACGGTTATCTGAAGGTGTCGTGGGTCCGACGTCGTGACTGGCACATTATTAGCTCTGGCGTCTTCATGTACACAAATGATGAAAGATTCCAGGTATTTATTTTCTTTCGGGTTAATTCAAAATTTTTAATTTTGTTTGTTTGACAATTTTTCCATTTTTACGCAGGTTCTTCATAGTGAAGGTTCAGATGACTGGATTCTACAGATTAAATATGTACAAAAACGAGATAATGGGACCTACGAGTGTCAGGTAAAAATAAAAAAAACAGTAAATTTGTTTGGAGATAAGATAAGATAAGATAAGGAAAGGATTTGAAGATTGATTGATATTGAGTTTATACTACAGGATGTCTTTGAATATAATATTTACGCTGTGCCTCTGCTTTATTAATCTCTGATATCTTCTAAGATATCCATTTTACTAAAATGCTATTAAGGGTAGTCTGGATCTACATGAAATATAATACATACGCAGGTGGGTCAAAAAGTTCGCGGAATGGAGGGTAAAAAGTAAGAAATAAAGCACAAAATTATTTTTCCTTCTCAATGTATTCCCCCTTAACTCTAATACATTTATTAGATCTATCAATTAATTTATTAATACCATCGAAAAAAAAATGATTTCTCTTTGTCGTCAAAATAAGCCGAAATAGCGCTCTTCACTTCTTCATCACTGTAAAATTTCTTCCCTCGAAGCTCTTTTTTCATTTTTGGGAACAAATAAAAATTACTAGGGGCTAGATCTGGGCTATAGGAAGGATGTTCTAAGATTTCGAAGAGCATTCTTTGAACAGCAGCCATCGCAACTTGCGCCTTGTGCACAGGTGCATTGTCGTGCAAAAGGAGCACACCTTGGGTCAATTTTCCCCGTTTTTTCTCCCTCACAGCAACTCGCAGACGTTCTAATAATGTAGCGTAGTACTTCCCAGTTATAGAAACACCCTTTTCTTTATAATCAATAAGGAGGATTCCTTCTGAATCCCAGAAAACAGAAGCCATGAGTTTTCCAGCCGACGGAGGGTGTGTGCCCTTTTTGTGCCACTGCATGGTGTCTTGTTTAGACTCAGGCTTATAATGATGAACCCAAGTTTCATCGCCAGTCACAATTCGGTTCAAAACTTTATCCTTTTGATCACCACAGAGCGCCAAAAACTCGCGACAGCACTCAACTCGCCGCTGCTTTTCTCCATGTTGCAAAAATTCTTCCGGATTGACTTGTTGATTGACGTGTAGCTCAGTGAATTATGACCTAATTGTTTTGAAACTTAGTATTTATACTCTTAATGAGTGTCACAACTAGTGCAGGTAGTAAATAGTTGCCTTTTCCCCCTCCATACCCCTCATTCCGCGAACTTTTTGACCCCCCTCGTATGTAATACATTTAATTGTATAAGAAATAATAGTGTATTTAAATTTGTATAAATATAGAATGAAACCTAAACGGGCACGGGCAGGGTTTCGAACCAGTGACCTCTGGGAAACCGTCCCGTCACTCTACCTTAACCTGAAGCCTTAAGCTGTTTATAATATGTTTTATTTTATAACCTGCATCTAAATCCGTTGGGTAGTTTTAGATATCTAAGCATCCGTAGACACAGCGGGCAGAAAATTTGGTTATTAATTGCTTAAAACTTTGTTTAAGATTGTTAAACTTATTTTCTATTCAGGATATATATTTAATCCTTAGTAATATTTTTCATAGTCATTATTATTGTCTTTTCCAATACAGAATACAATGATTAAAAAGATATTTAATACTACGTATTTATTTAAATATTCATTATTTATTTATTATATTATTAGTATTTGTATCGTTGTCTAACACCCTTAACACAAGCAAATAATTTGCTTACTTAGGGGTTAGATCAATGTGTGTAATTTGTCTTGATATTATTATTATTATTATTATTATTATTTATGACAAAATACCAACCTTTGTGATTTCCACGTAAAGGTATCTACCGGCTCAGGAACATTATCCCGTTTGGTTCACTTGCACATAGTGGTTCCGGAGGCCTTCATACTCGGCGCAGACGAGTACCACGTTGATGCGGGGTCCACCATTAATCTTGTCTGCATTATTGAAAAGGTATCATAAATCTTGTTTAAATTACATCCGGTCGGGATGAGGGTTATTGTGGTTACGTTGGCGTTGAAAAGATTATTCTCATCTAAAGCTAATCGACGTTTGGGGTACAATATATTACTAAAATAAAGATGTATCGTTATTTTCTCTTCGTAATATTTTTATTCTTTAAAAATGCTTGGAAGCACTTTTACAGGCCGAAAATTGTGTGTCTGTTTCCAATATAACTAGACACCTACTATTTACGTATAAAGTACTCCTTAAATCAAATTCAGAGCCCCGTTCCACCTCAATACGTATTCTGGTATCACAACGCCCGCATGATCAACTACGACGCGTCGCGCGGTGTGACCGTGTCGACGGCACCGGGCGCTCGCACGCAGTCCGCGCTCGCCATCCGCACGGCTGCTCCTGCGCATTCTGGGAACTACTCGTGTCGCGCCGCCAACACGGAGCCGGCGCATATATATGTATATGTGTCGGAGGGTAGTGAGTAGAAAACGTATATTATAATTTATTATTGTTTAAATGTAGAGATAATAAAATACAATTTATTATAGGCGACAAGATGGCAGCGACGCTAAGTCGAAACGTGGGTACCCGCAAACGAAGTCTTCTGACAGTTCTCACGTTGCTTTCGAGCGTTTTGTCTATTGTGCTATAGTGACACTTAGAACTATCGACATCAAATCGTTTATATTCCAGTTTAATTTATTAAGACAAGTTTGATTGATTTGATTCATAGCCTATTTTAAGAATGTTATTTTATTGTTTTACTTGTTATTGCGGTTTGGATAAGTGGTACCAATTGAAAGTAGCAGCTTAGATCAAATATTTTTTATCTATATTCCTAATTTGTTTGATACTCAGAGCAACTAGTATATGAAATAAATAACAAAGAACATTTTAACAATTTTTCACAAATCCTACAGCTTATTTTTAAGTTATATGTTTAGATCCTTGTAAGTAATTACTAAAATCAATGACCCCGAAGTTATTATTTTCATTATCGTACATATGTTTATTAATATACATTATTAGGATAAAAACATTTTGACATTCTACAATTTATTTTTAAATATCTGTCTTGGCACCGTTTGTGTATTAATCTTAAAATCGGCTCAAATGAAAGTTTTTGTAAATACTCCGCACTTGGTGACTGTATTATATGTGTCTTTAAATTTGTAATTTATACAGTTACGGAACTGACATCTAATGTAATATAACATTTTTCCATAGTAATAAAATGATTATGTTTAATCGTAGTTTCATTTATTATAACTTATAACTATACAGAAATAATTTTGTATTTAAAATAAGAATGTAAAATAAAAAATAAAACGATTTTTTTTAAAACCCCCGATAACAAAATACCTCTAATAAGAATAAAAATATTATTATTATGTACTTATTGAAGTCGTTGCATCGGGGGACCGTTGTACGTTCGTTGACGATGGCGTCAACGCGTTTGGATGCTATAATGCCACAGACAGACAGACGTTGCGAGGCTCCACGACGTGCGCACCCGCAGCCGGCCAAACCAGTCACCAGTCCAATGCCCGCTCTCGCATTGAACGCACTCCGCTTTGCCTCGCGCATCCGACACCTGCTTATGTTACGATACCGCTTTCCAAATGCTTGCACTGTTTCCAGTATGTGTGATAGCTATACAGGACGCTGTATTGTTTGGAGTAAATAAACTATTACAATAGTAGTGAGTGTGTTATTAAAGAACAATAGTTATAAGTAAATACCTCCGCCTGACTATTAATTAAGGTGAGCTTACATACATGTCACTACACTGGTGACCCCGTGAATAGAATTAGAAATTATTGTGTATTATTGCTATTCTGAAACATGGCAAGTAATCAGAATGAAAATAGTATCGTGAACAAAGGAGAGCCCGTTACGGCATGCGATTTGAATCGTGTCGGTGTACGGCTGCCGCCATTTTGGGCTGAAAAACCGGCTGTGTGGTTTGCTCAATTCGAATTTAATTTTATACTTTCTGGCATTAAAGACGACGAAACAAAAATTTATTTCGTTATGTCCCAGCTTGAACAACGGTATGCAGCCAAAGTTGAAGACCTTATTTGTCATCCACCACCTCAAGATAAACATAATAAATTAAAATCAGAGCTTATCAATTTCAAGAGAGAAAGAGGTTAAGCAGCTTCTTATTCACGAAGAGCTTGGGGAACGACGTCCTTCACAATTTCTGAGGCATCTGCAACATCTCGCTGGTCCTAACGATCCAGTCATTTTTTTGAGATCGATATGGACTAACCGCCTGCCAAATGCCAATACACCTCCAAACAGTCGTCGCAGGTAAGAAGAACACTTCGCTAGAAGAACTTGCAGAGACAAAGTTCATGATATAGTGCCATCAGAATCCCAGGTAGCCTCCACTAGCACGGCATCCCCTTCATTGTCTTCAGCGATAGAGCGGATAGCCAATGAGATGAGCCGAATTGAGCTGTCATGTTAAGGCCCTATCTTAATGTTGTTAATAAGGCAATTATAGGTGTTGACTTCCAGTCCTTCTTCAACCTTATAGGTGACTGCAGGAACGGTCTTCTTACCGATAACAGAACCACGTTGTCAACGAATGCATTATGAGCTATTGCTTCATCTTACATTACTTCGGTCAAAACCATAACCGACGACGACCGACATAACGAAGTATATGGATCAGTACTCCGACAGTTCCCCGATATTACTCAAACTGCTGGAACACACAGACCTTTGCGTAATAACGTCGAACACCATAACGAGACCACACCTGGCCCACCGATTTTTTAAGCCAAGACGTTTAGCGCCGGACAAATTGATGATAGCGAAGAGAGAAATTGAAGCGATGCTACAGAACGGCACAGCAAGGCCTTCAAATGTCCTTGGGCCTCGCCATTCCATCTCGTTCCAAGTACTTTACACCGGGAGAGCTTCTTGTTTTCAAAGCACAGATACGGTCGTGTGCAGAGTACTGTGGTCACATATTTGCTGATACCAATAAGATTCTTCTTGCGGATCTGATCAATTGAGAGACGAGCAAAGAAACTTATAGGCGATCCCGAAGTGGTTGAAGCCAACCTCCACAGCCTTGAACACAGACGTAGAATTGCTAGCCTCTCAGTATTCTATAGGATACATTTTGGTGAGTGTGCGCAGGAATTACGTGGGTTGATTCCCCCGTCTCCCTTCCATTACCAGACATTTCGACGCACGGCATATATCTTCATTTATATTGTGAACATTCCACCTGTCCAAATGAAGCGCTTTGTTTCGTCTTTCATAGTTCGTACAGCAAGCAACTGGAACACCTTATCTGCGTCGGTATTTCTATCCGAATATAATGTGGGTGTCTTCAAGAGAAGAGTGAATAGGTTACTAAGTTAAAGCGCCTTACCACCTATGAATACATTTTTACTTACCAAAAGGTAGAATATAGTCAAGTATTAAATTAGACAGTATAAAAAAAATGGTGTGCGATATGGTACGTAGATATATTAGGTCCTTACATATGAAATAAGCGATTTGTATGCATTTATCAAGGTATGAAACATTGTTTTCTATGCACTTTTGCCATCTTGTAGGTAGTTCATTGATCCCTTTACTAAAAAAAATCAGTCGGACGGGAATCAATAAAATCATTAAAGGCGTTTTAGACTGTCCCATTAGAGTTGAATTTTTACCCTTGCAAGAAGTTATCCAAATTTCGAAAGAATAAGTAATTTGTTGGAGCAAGGTCTGGAGAGTACGGTGGATGTCTTAGACATTCTAATTAAGAATCTTTTAATTTGGTAGCCGTCTATTGTGCAGTGTGAGGTCTAGCGTTGGGATTCCGGCTGTATACGATATTTTAAGTTTTCCACTTTGTAAACTGAGTAACGCAAACAGAAAACACAGAAGAAAAAAACAAATGAATGACAAAAATACATGTGTAAATGGCTACAAAAATTCAAATTTAAAAAATTTTGAAAAGCACATACAAAACCATTACTTTTATTTTACCTTAAATATATATATAAATAAGCATTTTGAAAGCGATCCATTTGCATTGTTACATAGAAATTTCATTTCTGTAGATAATTAAATATTTATAATTTTAATATTATCGATTTCTTATTATCTGTCAAATTCGTAGATAAGGTAAATTATTTATCTGTTGACAGCTAATTACAATTTCTTAATTAGTCTGTGACATTTCTTTTTGTTTAAAATATTGAATGTTGCCAGCTTAAACTAACTTTATAGTCCCCAAAATGTTATTGAAAATATAAACATTTTATTAATAATTACTATTCTAAATTTAATTTATTAATCATTATTAAGGATAGCATATAGCTAGATATTTATTTGAAAGTAGCTGTCATATTGTTTCAGACGTTTAGTTGCAGCCAACGTTGTTTTATTGTTATATTTAATAGTATAACAATTTGTTATAAATTTATTACACTCGTTTCTTTCTTTAGATAATTAGTGCATTGTTCTTTAATTGTTTAAATATTGGTCTCCTTCCGATTGATATCAATTTTACCCACATTTCTTATTGTGCATATTTGGATTATAAAATTCAATGCCGTGACCTTTAGAGTCTTTTCTTTCGGAAGCACTTCCGAATTCAATATCTTATTAGCCTTCGGTGAGTGTTTTAGTTATTTGTGATCTTATTAACGCATTTGAAGCGTTGTTACTTAAATTCATTAGCGGGTTTAATTGCAGGGCTAATAATTTAATATGGAATAATTATAATTCCTATTGCCGGCACTTCCCGGGCAGTTTCAAAGTTTATTGGAACAATATTTCTATTTGTCCTGATTCGACCCTCGCAGTCGACATAGGCTAATAATATTATTTGCGAAGCGTTTTTCCTCCATAAGGAGGTTATTTTTTTGTATACCCTAGAAGATACGGGTAAATTTATAAATGGTTCGCGGGGGTAGACGTGAATCTTCAGAGCGTCGTCCTGTTTGACCTGTATCCTGCTTCCTGACTAGCTGAGTTTAAGGAGCTCGTCTCTATTGTAATCCCGATATTATGGTGATGTACAAAATTCATTTTTACCATTAATCAACACTTCCACTTTTGAAAGTTTTATAAAAAAACAAGTGTTTGACTGTGATTCTCCAGTACTGACAAGCAGGAGGATCATGCATATGTCTTCGCTTATTTTTTGGTAACAGCATCTAAGAGATTGTTTGTACCCCGGTTTAACAATGGAAAGAGTAATTGCAACTCACAAGGCCTTTGCAAAGGATTTGGATCAAAAGTTAAAACGGCTTTAGAAGAATTAAAATCTTCTAAAGATTTGTGCAAAAAGATACTACAGGAACGAGAGGACAGTGAAGAGGAAATTAAAAATATTGTTAAAAAAATACTGCATTTAAATGTAAGCTTGCTGAACTACACACCAATTATTTGGATATTGTGGCTCAGCGAGATCAGTTAAGAAATATAGTGACTGCATTTGACCAGTGCAGCAATGAGCGTGAGAGGGCATTAGATCGCATTTCAGAGCTTGAGTCTGATTTGGTGCAGGCAAGGAAATCTATTTCAGACCTGGAAATCTGCAAATTTAATGTAAAAAGTCAGCATACTCATAGGTTATATAAGGAGGTGGTTGAATGCAACTCACAACCTACTCAATCAGATTTCATTGATGTTAATACTACTATAATTAATTTAACTAAATATAAGTCAATTATAAGTATTGTGTACCGCATATACTTTTCAAATCATTGCAAATTAAAAAACTATAAGAAGGTTAAGAAATTAATTAAAAAAACATGTGTGTGTGTATTAGTGTACACATGTAAGAAGTGAAACTTCTTTATGACATAATTTAGAATTTTTTAAAGTTTCCTTATTTGCTTTCAGTCTGCAATATCTTTTGCGTTCATTTCTAGTTTCACATTTTTCGATAAATTTATTATCATGTGTATAAGATCTTCTCTAGTCTCGTGTGGTTTCTTGGGAACATTTTTTAATTCTATACTTGTTTTACACGATGATCTCTGTAAATCTTCAACCTTTCCTTCAAGGATAGATATGTAATCTCTATCCTTTTTGACCTGGGTCTCGAGCTTTTCAATTTGGTTACGGAATTCTTCATTTTGTGCAAACAGTAAAGAGATTGACTTCTCAATGTTTATGTTTGTCTCCTGCATTTTTTTTAAATTGATACTTATCTTTGACAACTATCGTCCGTTTTCCTTTTTTAGTGACGTAATCAACTCCTTCCTTTGCTTCTCTAAAATTAGAGAAAATTGAGGGTGAGATACTATACTCGCGAACTCGCTTATTACGGCGATTAACGTACGAGTGCAGTAGTAATAATAATAATAATAAGAATGTCATGCGAGCGTACTATAGGGCGACAGAGGGTGGCACTAACCTCACTGCGTGGCGAACCCGTTTGCTGTCTTTGTTTCAGGCCCTTGAACCAGAGTTGACCGTTTCAACCCAACGACTATCGGATCAGGTGCGGTTTATTCAACGTAATCGTGCGTTGGATGACTCCGCACTTGACCGGCTTCGCTCCGAGGTGACAGTCTCTGCATCCACCACCGAAAGCATCCATTCGCGAGCCCAGTTATCGTCCGCTCCTTCGGTGGCAGGGTTAGTGCTTGGAGATGCTGATGTGGGGGGCGTTGAGATTACAACCGTAAGTACCCAAGATAATGAGCAATTAAGGAGGACTTTGGAGGATGCGATTTTGGAATTTAAAGATATACCAGCCCGCGACAGGCCACGGTTGCCCCGTTTTCCCACGCATAGACGTAATATGTCGCTAGTAATGACTCTAGACTGCATGCTAGACTCTTATCTTCGTTCTAGCAATAGTCTCACTGATACCCATTCAATTCTTTATTGTGCAGCTGTTGCAGCGTGCCGCTCCGCCCGTGTCAGATTTCCTGAGCCTGATAGGGTGGTGCGGTCCACTGAGGACACACCCGCATGGCAGATGAGGATTGAACGGCGTATCAGCGCAGCTAGGGTCATTATTGGCAAGTTAATCTGCTTCAGATCGGGAAACATCCGGCCGAGAGTCATGCGTTATGTTACACAGGCCTTTGCCGGTACTGGCATTAGACCTCAGGATTACATGGCCTATGTAACAGAACGTATAGACTACCTGAAGCAGAAAGTTTGTGCGTGGGCAAATCGTATCCGTCGTTATAAACAACGTGTAAATAGGTATAAGCAGAATCGCATATTCCAAAGTGACCAAAGAAAGGTTTATAGAAGCTGGGAGGAATCTGCTACGAGTGTGATTGATGGGCAGTTACCAAATATGGAAGAAATGTTCACATTTTGGAAAAATATTTGGTCGGTGCCTATTAACCACAACGATGGTGGCTGGATGCATGTTGTTGAGCGCGCGTGTGAACACCTGCAGCCAATGGGGACTATATTTATAAGCCCAGACAATGTCAGGGATGCGATCCGTTCGACCCATAACTGGAAAAGTCCTGGGCCGGACGGATTACATAACTTTTGGCTCAAATGGCTGCGGTCTTCACACGAACGTTTGGCTGGGCAATTCCAGGAAGCCATCGTGTCCGGATCCCTACCATCTTTTATGACGACAGGAATCACCTTTCTGCTCCACAAGTCTGGTAGTATCACGGATCCAAAGAATTTTCGACCTATCACGTGCTTACCAACAATTTATAAGCTTCTTACATCCATTTTGACTTCAAAATTAAACACACATTTTTATGCAAATAGCATTTTAGATCCCGCTCAAAATGGATGTAAGATTGGGTCTCGTGGTACTAAGGAGCTCCTCCTTATTGACATGGCCATTAATGAAAAGGTTCGCCGAGGTAAGAAGGGTCTCTCCGCCGCCTGGATTGATTATAAAAAGGCCTATGATTCGGTGCCTCATACATGGTTGAGAAAAGTACTAGAAGTGTATAAGATTGACACAGATCTATGCGCTTTTCTTGATTCATGTATGAGGCAATGGACAACGGTCCTTTGTCTTCCAGGGGGCGGAGGAAGTCTTCTTACTTCCGAACCTGTAAGGATTGAGCGAGGTATTTTCCAGGGTGATAGCTTGAGTCCTTTGTGGTTTTGCCTGGCTTTGAACCCCTTAAGCACGTTGCTTAGGGATTCAAAACTGGGATTTCGCTTTCGCAGAGGGGGTGAGATCATTTCACATCTTTTGTACATGGACGATCTCAAATTATTTGCACCAAATAAAGCAGATCTGGTATCATTACTAAGCGTTACGCAAACGTTTAGTAATGACATTAGGATGGAGTTTGGTGTAGATAAATGCGCGGTTGCACATGTGCAGAATGGCCGAGTTGTAAATAGCGAATATTTACAACTCTCGGAGACAATGTCCCTCAGATCCCTCTCTGAAACCGAATCCTACAAATAACTTGGTATGTCGGAATGCTTAGGCATACTAAGTGGGGACATTAAACAGCTAGTGAAGGAACGCTTCTTTAACCGCTTGACAAAAGTCCTAAAAAGTCTTTTGTCAGGAGGTAACAAAGTGCGTGCATTCAACAATTGGGTAATGCCCCTGCTGATGTATACTTTCGGCATATTAAGGTGGACTCAGACCGAATTAGATGCCCTGGACCGAAAGGCCCGAAAACTATTGACAATGTATCGCATGCATCATCCGCGCTTATCAGTGATGAGATTGTATATTCCACGGAAGTCGCGGCTTCCTTAATGCCAAAAAATTACACAACCGTGAGGTATGCAATCTTAGGGAATATTTCCTTCATGCTGAGTGTGGAATGCATCGGGACATTGTTGCAGTAGATAATGGTCTTACACCGCTCTCCTTAGCCAAAGATAACTGACATAAACCGGTAGTACTTAG
Source organism: Napeogenes sylphis (assembly GCA_959347405.1). Classification (NCBI taxonomy): domain Eukaryota; kingdom Metazoa; phylum Arthropoda; class Insecta; order Lepidoptera; family Nymphalidae; genus Napeogenes; species Napeogenes sylphis. The sequence continues at coordinate 271,656 of OY365789.1, forward strand.
CACTGACGACCGTATAAGTATATGGAAGAGTAAGGAGCTTCATGGACGGTTCCACCAGGCACTCTATGGGCCTGATGTAGACCTTCTGGCGTCCATGGCTTGGCTACGATTCGGTGATCTCTTTGGTGAAACCGAAGGTTTTGCTTGTGCAATTGCTGACGAAGTTGTCAAGACGAACAACTATCGGAAATACATAATAAAGGATGGCACTGTTGACATATGTCGTGCGTGCCACCAACCAGGAGAATCCATCAGACATGTTATTTCCGGTTGTTGTCGTCTTGCCAATGGAGAGTATTTGCACAGGCACAACCAAGTAGCCAAGATTATCCACCAAGAACTTGCTCTTCGATACGGTCTTGTACCTTTTGAAGTGCCATATTATAAGTACTCACCGGAGCCAGTTTTGGAAAATGGTCATGCTAAGCTCTATTGGGACCGATCTATCATAACGGACAGGACTATTGTAGCCAATAAGCCTGATATCGTGCTGGTAGATCGGTTAAAGCGCCGGGCATTTCTTGTTGATATCAGTGTCCCGTGTGACGCTAATCTTGTGAAAGCTGAGAAGGACAAACTGTCAAAATACTTGGACTTAGCTCACGAGATTACCGACATGTGGGATGTTGACTCAACAATAATTGTCCCGATGGTAGTTTCCGTCAATGGTCTTATAGCGAAGAGTCTCGATCATCATCTCAAGAGGCTCTCACTAAAAAACTGGATCAAGGGTCGGATGCAAAGAGCAGCAGTTTTAGGTACGGCACGCATTGTGAGGAAGTTTCTTTCGCTGTCGCCCTAACCACCGACGGATTGGTTGTAAGGCCCACGTTGGCGGGATACTGTTTTTTATATTTATATTTATAATGTTGTTTTTTTTTTTAATGTTATATGTATAAATGTAAATAATAAGATTAATATGAAATAAATGACAATAATAAGAATAATAATAATAATATCGGGACAAATTACACACATTGATCTAACCCCTTAGTAAGCAAATTATTTGCTTGTGTTAAGGGTGTTAGACAACGATACTAATACATAGAAATACACATATAAATACTGAGAATATATTTAATAAACGACCAAACCCAGAAACACAGACATCTATGCTCATCACATAAATGCCTGTGCTCTGCCGGGAATCGAACTAATAGGTTGTGAGTTGATCCCTGGAGAGGTCATAGATAGTTCCCTAAATCCAAAGTGGAGCCAGCAGATGGAGATGACTAGGACCGGTGAGTTCAGTCAAACCTCTTGGCAATTCAGAGAAGAGTTAAACTTAAAAAATATGTTGCTTTTTACTTTTTACTGTGCTAGTCAAAGAGCCTGTCAACAAGTTTCAAGAAATATTTTGCAGTTACGCATTGCTATTTGTTTTTTACAGGCGTAAAAATTTCTTACTTCATAATATTGTGTCACAGTTATAAAAATATTTGAGGGTATGACTTTGCACTTGTAACAAATATTGATTTATTATTTCAAAAATCTCATACAAAACCCCTTTAAATTCAATGAAATACACTTTCACTATGATCAATATCACCACATAAAACAAGGGAACACTTTTACATAACAGTTCAGTATCTGTAACTCACTTTTGTAATTTGTTTTTAGCCAGCCAACTCAAACACGTATTTACTCTTTGACAAGCACCGATGTATGAAATATGTAATGTTTGTATAATTAGTTTAATAAATATTAGTTCGACATTAATTTTTATCAGTTTTTTTTTATATTATGCCTCTCAATTGTTATTTCTATTTAACTTGTATGGTAAAGTGTGCTTTTGTATAAAGGTCGCCATTTGTACGATTTTTTTCTGAATTAAAGATTTTAAATAAACAGAAAAACGTCATAATTTTCATTAATATTAATTAATTAAAACGTAAGAAGTGAATCGACTGTTTCTGACGTATAATATTCTCATAGAAGAAACACATAAGTACCATAAAAACAGACAAATGTACACAATCCACTTTAAAAATAATAACTTTAGGCTTCTTAACATGTTGGATCGTCACTATATCACAAATAAAATTATTCTTCATCATTGTTTCTGCTGTTTCGAGTTGTTGTTCGTTCTAGGTATAGCAAAACAGACCTTGTAAAGATCAGGACCCCAATGCTCCATTTCTCAGCCAAACCTCGTATTTCTTTTCATTCTTACGTCCAGTATGTAATTACAATTCATTATTTAATTATAAAACTCTAATTACATAATTACAAAAATGTCACGCGTAACGAAAAAATGTTACACTAAATTTTTTTCCAACCCCGATAAAGAAGTTTCACTTCAAAAATGTAATAATCTCATTAATAACAAGTTTTCTGCAATGAAAATTAATGATTTAAAATTTTAACGCACAAAATTATTTAAAAAAGTGATTGTTTATGATATGAAAATGACTAAGAGAAGGTCAATGTATGAGCGAGACACCCAAAACTTGCATGAGGAAATATCTCAATTAACTTCTTCAATGCAATCAATAAGTAAAAAATATGAATCTTCTCAGAATCAAATAAAGGAACATATTGAAGGCACAGGTAATTTAGTTGACCTATGTAGTTATAACTTAGAACGGTTTGAGTCTCTAACAAATAATTATGCCAGTTGTAATGGTTTAACTGAAAAATTAAATGTCGTTTCTAAACTAAACTCTGAGGTGTTGGGTGATTTGGCTAAGAATATTGGAAATAGTTATAAAAATGTAAATATTATGAAAATAAAACAAATAAATAATAAGTCCTCTGTTGTGCCCAAATTAAGTACGGTGGCAGCCGAAGATCCAAAAAAACCCAAAATTATAAAAATACTTTATTTAAAATTACAAACTACATTATAACTAAAATGACGACTGCTTGCCCGATATTAGAAAACAAGAGTGACAATTATATTTAAAATTAATTATAATGAAATACATTTATGTGAAGTGCAGATTCAGCTAAAGGATTGTTATAAAATTATAATTAAATAATACATTTGTATGAAGTGCAGATTTAGCTTTTTGATTGTTATAATTCCTGGATTCTGATACAATGGAATGTACATATTGCACCATCGCTTGTTAAGCGGTTCCCGCGATGCATGGGAATATAACAAATGTCTATTTAGCGATCCCACGGTCTATGGGGATATAACACCTCCCTCCTGAAGAACAGCATCTATTTGACGTCCTTAGATCTCGAATAGTGCTGTAAAATCTTCTCCACGTGATTACAATCTCCTTCCTCGTCCTCTGCTAGCTTTTGTTCTTTCTTGACTTTAAAGCTTTTACGATTCTTCAGGTTTTTATATATTATAACAGCAATGCTTAGTGCGCTTGCACTTAATATTATTCCATATAATGGGATTGTAGTATGATAAAGACTGTTTGTTTCAGTTGTTCCTGAAATTTCCGGCTGCAATGATATTTCATTACTTATTTCTTGAAGTTTTTTAAGGTCGAAAGTGTTTAGTTGTAATGACGTTTGTGAAACTTCATTTTTTTCAGAACTGTGTAGATCTATTATTTTCAGTGGCTTTCCTCTTATGTGATCATTGCTATTAATTATTGTAAATTCTGAACTTTCTATTAAACATCCCAGAGGTAGAGTTACAAGATAACTGCCTTGTACTTTTACAAATTGTTGCTGATTGCAGGATAATTTTAAACTTGATGGCTCCGGAAATGTTATTATATAATGCTTGTCGTCAAGTTATTCCACGGCTTCCGTAGTCAGGATCAAGGATACAAATTGACATGAACTTTGTATCTGCTGCGTCGTAATGAGACGTTCTATACAGTCGGGCTGTTTTCCATAGGGATTGTTAAACTTGTTATCACAGAGATAAAATCCGTTGACCTTCGGGCATTCAGCCTCTATGTACGTAAAATCTTTATTGTGAATTGCTAGGAATGGTTTAGGGGGAATAAGGATTTGGTTATTCTTATTCGGTACTGCGGATAGGTGATACAATAAATAAAATTTGGGAAAGACAATCGGAAAATTAAAGATTAACACAATATTCCTATCATTATAATAATAACCTACTTTAATAACATCAAAATAGTCTCTAAAACTAATGTCTAAAAGTTCCTCTTTCTTGTAGAGGTTATTTAACTTATTTAAAATATCTTTTTGCGTATTTATAGATAACAATGAATGATGTGTACTTTGAGCATGAATGAAAGCTAACCAATTTTCTAATCGAAATAATTCGTCCGTTATAGTTTCAACTATTGAGACTAGTTAAATTATTTATCAAATTTTCCAATTTTCTTTGATTAATTGTTAAGTTATTAATAACATGATTATTTTGAAATAACCATTTTTGGTTAAACTAATGTGATTGATAAATTTGTTAACAATTTTATTATTATTTTAATTGCATTATCATACTTTATAGCATCCGTATAGTCGAGATATCCGAAAATAGTCTTTATTATTGAACCTAAACCGTTAATAAGCCCTCTTTTAACACGACTAGTCTCAAAGGTTTTCAATTGCTGTGAAACTTTTTCTAATTTAGTTACAAGAAGTGTGAATTTGAAAAAGTAAATGGTTTTATTTCTGAAAATTGGATGAATATTATCGATTTGTTCCTGAACTGAGTTTAAACTATCACAAGGTTGCTTATAGGATCGTCATTCTGTAACAATTGAGCACTTATAGGTACTCTTTTGAATCCAGATTTGGCTATTGGGGCTCGTTTCTTTTTCGTGTAAATGTCTACCGGTAATTCAGCTAAAACTTTGTCACGAGTAAAGCGAAGGGCAAGTTTTTGTCGGGATACTTTAGGGTTTCGTATGAATATTTGTTGGTTCCAAAAATTATTGATTAGTGACTTACGAATACCAGTCCAGTATGAAGGCATACCGTTTGTATTAATTAATCGTGCTGCAGATCCTGTTACTTTATTTAAAATTCCATTTACGAGAGCAACATTTAATAAATTATTATCAGGGTTGCTAATCACAAATTCTTGAACTAACTGGTCACATAATTTTATGTATCTAGGTAATATATTTGGGTTTTCATCGAATTCAGGCAATAAGCGTAAGGCTTGAAAAATGCTACCTAAATCAGCCATATTATATTTTCCTAAAGTTAATTTATCGTTATTATAAGATATTAAATTTCTATTCGCGTCTTGGAAGCGCGCTCTACTACTATACGTACTAATCCTAGGGGTCTTCGATTGCCGCAGAAGGGAAATCTTGGAAGGAAAAATCTTATAAAATAGGGATAAGCAATCACTAGAAAGATTCTAATGTACTTACAGTTTTAATTTGGGTTTCTCTGGAGTATCAATGTTCGGATACGCCTCGCTATTGCTAGCCTCTCAGTATTCTATAGGATACATTTTGGTGAGTGTGCGCAGGAATTACACGATCTAATTCCCCCGGCCCCCTTCCATCATCGGACTTTCCGACGCACGGCAGGAATCCATCCTTTTGTTGTGGACATTCCACCTGTCCGAACGAAGCGCTTTGCTTCGTCTTTTTTACTGCGTACAGCAAAGGATTGGAACAGCTTGCCTGCGTCGGTATTTCCGAAAGAATACAATGTGGTTAAATTCAAGAGAAGAGTGAATAGGCTGCTAGGGTAATGCGCCTTACCACCTTAGACTACATTCCACTTACCATCAGGTGGAATGTAGTCAAGCATTGCCCTAGATTATATAAAAAAAAAAAAAAATCCTGGATTCTGATACAATGGAATGTACATATTGCACCATCGCTTGCTAAGCGGTTCCCGCGATGCATGGGAATATAACAAATGTCTATTTAGCGATCCCACGGTCTATGGGGATATAACACCCAAACATAATTACTTGGTTTTTTCTGACCAATTAGTTCAAGGCTTTGGGTCTCTTTTAAGCAGTGAATTAAATAATGTTTATTATATCTGCTCACCTGAAGCAAGTCACCAGCACAATTTGGCTAAAAATAATTAACTTTGACTTAAAGTGGATTGAAAACAGTACTATTGTACTGTTACATGGAGATAGTTTGTCCCTTAAGAAAATGAAAATTATTAAAATAGAAAAAATATTAAAATGACATAATAAGAACAATTGTCAATTTGTAATTTGTACATTTCCGTATTATTTCTATCTTTTTATTCGGACTAACAAACCAAATAGGGAGCGAGGGGCTAGTTGTAACAATTTTCAAAAATACTTTTTTATCTCGAGATATCTAGGCTATCTTATCATTGACTAAAGTTTGATTGAAACTAACTATTCTTCTATTATGTCAAATCAAAAAAATATCAAAAATCCAGGTAACTCTTTCGCAATTACTGTTTTATTTAAAAAAATGAAGTTTTACAACGTACCCCGTGCTTGGGGTTAGTTGTAACATCTTTGGGGCAAGTAGTAACATCAATTAAAAACAAAAATGTGACAACTCCAATCATTTATTTTTTTCACAAATTGAACAATTTTCCTTTGTTTACTACAGAAACTAAGTAAGTACTTCTATAATATGTAATTTTCTTATTAAATAATTAACTGGAACATAATTTTTAAATAAACAACAAATTAAAGATAAGAACTATTTCTTGTTTTGTACTTATGTACTACAAGAGGTACTTATATATCAACATGGCACGTTAAAATCACAGTAAACTAAACTATAAACTTCCAAATCAAGTCTCGTAATTATATCTTAGTTCTACATAACATCTTACAATAATCAGCCTTCCTATGAGTTTCTTACTAAAGGATTTAGTCTTCATCCGAATTACAGTTGATACAAACAAAAGAAATAGTATCTCCAGTGACACATCCTACATGTGCTCACATCTTATATACAATACATTCAACCCAATCACTTTTTGAATGACTATACGCCTCATCGCAAACAAGACAATGCCAATCTTCAGATTCTGAATCTGAACTGAGAATTCTTTTTTTAACTCTTTTTACTCCATCTTTATTTTTTACAGATTTTTTACCCTTTCCTTTTCCCTTTCCCTTTCCTTTTCCCTGATCTTTATTATCTTTCTTTTGCTTTTTCTTTATCTTTTCTTCATATTCCATTCTCAAAGATTCTTTTTCTGGCGTGTCAGTTAAAACAGCAGACTTCCTCTTGCGTCTACAATTCCTGTTTGATTTTCGTGGTGGTGCCTTCGGTAATGGCTTAATCTTCGATGGGGAAAATTGATTTTGCCCAGAGCAACTTGGAGTTGGTTCGTTCGCAGTTTCGATGGGGCGTATAATTTTTGTGGTGCTTATATCGACTTCAGGAGCAGATTCTAACAGTTCTGGATTTTCAAGATTCAACGATAAATTTTCACTTTCATTTAGAACGTTTTCTGATTGTTCTGTAGGATCTGGACGATCAGTAACATAGGAGGGTGCAAAGGTTGGAAAATATCCACATTCAAAGGCCAAATACCAGAAGCTTTAAATCCACTGATAATGTTTGTAGGGTTCAAGGCAAGAGGCAATGACTGCTTCACTACAGTTGGGATGTCATATATTGTCATCGTTTTCCCCGGATTATTATGCATCCATGCAGTCTGTGCTCTGTTCACGTAGTTTTTAAAAGGGCCATAGACTCCTACGTCCATAGGTTGCAATTTGTGAGAGCAATGGGGGGGAAACGATAACATGATAACATTGTTTTCTTTGGCTTTTTCGACAACTGAAATATTCACATGTGAGCTGTGATTATCGAGTAGTAATAGAACTGGCTCTTCCTTGGTGGGTTTCGCGTGTTTAATAAAATGATCCATGGAAACTAAAAATTCCTATTCTGTCATCCACCCTGAAGCATTGCCAGCTCCAATGCAATCTGGAGTATTTAACATTTCACATTTCAGAGTATTTAAGTCTGGGAAAAATGAACATCGGTGGAATAAAATTTCCCGCAGCGTTAGCGGCACAGGCAAGTGTCACAAGTGTTCCCCTCTCGGCTGATGTTATAGCGCCAACTTGCTTTTGACCACGAGCAGCTACGATTTTTTTAGGTTTTTGAACGGTCGTGACCCCAGTTTCATCAATGTTCCAAATTCGAGAAGCGGTAAATTCGTACCTTTGGAGAAGGCCTTGATATTTTTCAAAGAAAGCATTAGCATAATCATTTAATAGGACTAACGTCCTATTAAATGATGTTGCTCGGCTCAGTGACGTCGCTTCTGGAGTGCTTAAAGACAGTTGAGGATTTCTGCGCATGAAATTTTAGAACCAATCAGGACCAGCACTATTATTTTGATGCCAAGAAGGGGGAATGTTTTTAGCATCAAGATGCACAGCACATTGGTAAGCTAGTTTCCTTATTTCGATAGGAAGTAATCCAAAATATATTTCGGCACACTTAAGAATATACAAAGACATTTTACGTTCTTCTTCGTCTGTAAATACTTGTCTAGGCTTGACATAACCTATTTTTGGACTTTTATTATTCTTCTTCTTCTTAATATATCTGTACAGAGATACGTGACATAAATCAAAATTCTTACTCGCCTTCCGAATACTACAGTTGTTTTCTAAAACTTCAGCTGCAGCCAACTCGTACACCTGGCTTTGTGTTGCCCGCTCTGTCTTTCTTTTATACTCTCTCATTCTAAATAAAAACAAATATGGTATGTTACATTACAAATAAAAACAGTAACTGTCAGCAATCTAGGGGCAAGTTGTAACATGTTACAACTAACCCCGAGATTTTGTTACAACTAGCCCCTAGGTATAATTTTTAATATTTATCACGATAGCTATTAAATCAACTTAGTTATTTCGATAACTGATATAGAACATCATAAATAGTTATATTTTAGCATCAAATAAAATACATACAACTCTAATTAGTCGTAAATAGAAATGCCAACCAAAAAAATTACGAAAGTGAAATAATACGTTACCTGGCGACAACGAAGCGCTTACACACGTTCACTCACAGCACCGCCGGGCGGGACACTGGCTGTGATCAGGCGGTGCGGCGAGTTATAATCGTAAGATTTAGTAAGAAAAAGGCGTCAATAAGGATTAAATTTATATTGAAAAAGGCCTGTTACTACTTACCCCTGTAACAACTAGCCCCTCGCTCCCTTAAATATGTCGCAGCTCACGATAATTTTACGATAATTAGTAGATAACTCAATTGATATCATTGTAACAGTGGGGTGTGAACATCGTGACGTAACGAGTCACGAGATCGGAATCGTTTGTAGGGGCACCGGAGACATTTTAAATATTTTAGACATTGAGTCGAAGGGAGAATGATTAGTGAGAGCCTTACACTTCGGACCCCCCCAACGAGACCGGTGGTTCACGCAACTCCGATAATTGTATACCTGCTAAGTAATTTGTGATTGTCATATTGTGTCTGTGTGGTTTAATTGCCTGAGACCTACTCCTCGGATCCTGTACCAGAAGACTTCATCAAGAACGAGCCAGTCACTAATATGCCTCTATCCCCGATATATATATATATATATATATATATATATATATATTAAATTTGACATTATATAATTACACATAGTGATGCATTTTTTTACGATAATGTAAATAAATTTATTTATATTAGTTTAAGGATAACAAAAGGTACAATGTATCTGTCTCTACATTATAAAAAACAAATTGCTACTTTAGTAGCATTTAATTAAAAAAACTTCGTTATAAGGAATATAACGAAAATAAATGTAATTTGAATAATGTAGTACGGACATACCATAAGCGTTCCACTTTAAACAATGATAAGACAATGCCTAAGCTGTTTAATATTGTCCATTTTTTTTTTCGTTTTTCATACTGTATAACTCATATGTTTTTAAAATAAAAAAAAACAGATCTAAATTATACTTCTTTGGCATCATTAAAAAATTGTTTTTTTAATAGCATGCAAATAATTAATTACAATGAAATAATAAAAGGACTGGAAAAGGATAGTCAAAACAGTCAATAAATTTTAGTTTAAATTTGAAAAATTAAATAAATAAATGGATAGGACATAATTTGTAATAAATATTTTGAGATTCTAAATTTTAAATGTTAATTATTGATTATTTAATATTCTTAAAGTAAATAAATAAATTTAATAATAAATTAAAAAATTGAATTTAAGTTTATTCATTTTTTAAATATTTTTATTATTTTCTTTATCTAATATTCACTTTTCATGTTTATCAAAAAGCTTTCATTAAATTTGTTCATTTATTTTTCAAAGTATTTATTATTTATTCAATTTAATAATAAATATTAAAAATTAATTTAATTTTAATATTTTAATATGATGTTGAATTTTAATTTGTATCACAAATGTTTTATTAAATTAATTTCTTTATTTTGTAAATATTAAATAACCAATAACAAATATTCAACGTTAATAATTTCATGATATTTAGTATTAATTATAATATTAAATAATGATATTTTAATTTATATCAATAAATAATACATACCAATAGTTAACCTCAATTATAATAGAGCACTTGAAAAAGTATATAAGCACATTTTTTTTCACTAATATTTATTTTTAAAAAGTAAATAATAATAATCAACCCAATATTTCATTTAAATCACTAGTGAATATAATTTATTAGCACATATATAATTCGCACTTGTATGAAATTGAAACACGTGAATGTTCAAACCAAAAACATGTGGATGAATATTATAAAAAAAATATATATATATTATGAAATCATAAGAATATGTAGGTAATAATTTAAAATATTCTTTATTACAAATAATCTTAAATTATAACTAGTATGTATCATGACCTAAAATTACATTTAATATAATTACATATTCGTGACCTTTAAAGCAATTTTTAAAAAGAAGTAGTAGCATTATGGGTGCAATTATGTACTTTTATAATATACCTAACTATTGAGTAATAAAACCTTAGAAAAATGTAACTCATTAATTATGTATTATAATACTGTACTCTGTCAGTTCAATGTCTGTACTTGTACTTGTACTTCATACTGTGAATTTCGTGTCACAGATGCGCGCGCATCGTAAAATTTCACTCTCATCATTTTTTCATAACGCGCCTAAAGAAGTATAACTTCAAAAATTTCTACTTGAAAATGTAATACTTATCAAACTAATAGATGATTAAAAAAGCATTTTTTTAAATACAAATATGTTTTCCGCAATGATTTAAATTTTTTTGAAATGTTTTATTTTATATATTATTGTAATATAATCACAAAAGCGAGTATATTAATATGTTAGTCAGCGAATGTTTGTTTTTTATTTTAATTAACGAAATTCAATTAGTTTAAATTTAAATGCTTGAAAAAATAATTAGAAACATAATAAGAAAAATTTAATGATTATAACAAAAAAAAACTACCTACTACGAATTTATGCAGCATATCAACAATAACGGAAGGGTCGACTAGAGCGATAGAGTTTTAACAATCTATTATATCATGAAAGTGCTAAGAATCGCATTTCTTGCATGGTGCTGACTGCGAACTTATAGTGAACTTATAGTCTCACGCTCTTGCAAAAAAGATCTATAAGATAATTAATAATCCTGGAGATCCTAATAAAAATAAATGAAATAAATAAAAAAGTATATATTATATTTATATATGTATATTGAATTGCTGTGCAAAGGACTTACTTTACTAATATAGCTTTTAAACCGACTTCTTCAAAAAGGAGGAGGTTCTCAATTCGGCCGGTATATTTTTATTTATTTTTTTATGTATGTACACCGATTTCGCCGAGGTTTCTGAACTGATTTACGTAATTCTTTTTTTGTTTGATGCGGAATAGTTTCGAATTGTTCCCATAAAAATTTGATTCTGGTAGGCTTATTAGTTTTTATTTTATGAGCATTTTTGTCCAAATTTGAACTAACTCCTCCGGAAGGAAATCAAAAAGTGCTGTGACTAATGACATCTGTTGTTTTGGATATGTGAAGTCTTTAATAGTCTCATAAGAACGTGAAATTGTGTTTCAAAGAGATTTTATATTCCCGTTCCGTTCCCGTATATTGTAGGTCTAGCCATAGCCAATTGATAAAGTAGCAATAAACTAAAAAGTATAAAATAAAAATAACTACGTTAAAAAAAACCGACTTTAATTTAACTCAATTTTAACTCGACTTTAAACAATTAAATCTTAATGTTTGAAAATATCTATAAACATGTATAGCCATGTTAAGCTTATTTAAATTTATCCAAATATAGAATGAAAAATAAACCGATACGGGCAGGGATTCGAACCCGCGACTACTGGGACGGTTTCCCAGTAGTCGCGGGTTCGAATCCCTGCCCGTATCGGTTTATTTTTCATTCTATATTTAGATAAATTAAATCTTAATATGATTATTAGCTTGAATCGATACGAAGAAAAACAAAAAATAAATAATTACAAAAATGTATTCAACAGAATTCTAATACTAAATGGCTTGGCACTGACATCAAACTTATAAGTAAATAGGACATATAAATAATAGGTAGTATATAATAAATATTAAATCTTCATTATTTATTACTTTTTAGTTTTAAAGTCGTTTTTTTAACGTAGTTATTTTTTTAAGATACCTGTAGTTATAGACTCCTTTTGAGTATATTATCTGGGAAACCGTCCCAGTAGTCGCGGGTTCGAATCCCTGCCCGTATCGGTTTATTTTTCATTCTATATTTAGATAAATTAAATCTTAATATGATTATTAGCTTAAATCGATACGAAGAAAAACAAAAAATAAATAATTACAAAAATGTATTCAACAGAATTCTAATACTAAATGGCTTGGCACTGACATCAAACTTATAAGTAAATAGGACATATAAATAATAGGTAGTATATAATAAATATTAAATCTTCATTATTTATTACTTTTTAGTTTTAAAGTCGTTTTTTTAACGTAGTTATTTTTTTAAGATACCTGTAGTTATAGACTCCTTTTGAGTATATTATCTCAAAATTCATTAATTAATCTGAAAAATACGAGGTGGTCCCAGGTGTTAGACAATCCCCAAGCGATCTCGTGGTGTCCTATTAAGGCGACGAGGGCATCCGTTGGTTTTTTAGTGGGTAGCCTTAAAACTGGCAGCGTCCTATATGCTGCCGGGTAGTCCCAAAGAACCCCTCGGTCATCACCTTTTTGGTTATGACCACCCTCGATGAGCATCCGTAACAAATTTTTCCAACGCAAAAAAAAATAAGAAACGATAATCCCCAACCATCCTCTCTTTTAAAATTAGGATTTTTTTAAATTTCAATAGCCTCATGAACCATTCTTGGAATATAACGTTGTTCTTTAGCTAGATAAGCTTGATATCCGAGACGTGATCCTTAACTCTTTTACTGATGCTTCTCTTAGTTTGACCTTTGTTTGACAAGCCAAATCGCAATCAAGTTTATATACTCCAGCACATTGTAAAGGAATATTACTTTTGATAGGTTTCAAGAATTGGATCACTTTCCCTTAAGGTTTGTAGATAGTTCTTATAGAAACCTTTTTTAAGATGTTGCCGATTCTCTCAGTAACTCCTTTCACATATGGTAGTAGAGGTGGTTGACGCTCAACTGTGGGTGGCTATCAAGGCTGGCGAGGTACGGGGGCAGGTCGTTGTCAAACAAGGCACGCTTGACATGCTGCAGCTCGCTCTCTAGGTATTAAGCGATTGACTGCAATTCCATTGTAAATTGTATTTTGTTATTAATGGAATTAAGGTGATCTAGAAAAGCAGATGATTGATTCATACGTAGTATTGTGAAGGTGTCATCTACGTACCGTTTAAAGATTTTCTGCATAGTTACTGTTCAGGCGCGGGCGGGTCCACTTCTATTTTATCTCCACTGCGTTACCCGAAGCTGAACATTGATCCGGCTCGAAGGACCAAACAGGGAACAGTTAGCTTATTTAAATAAACTGGATCGACTTCTTAACAATTGCATTCGTTTCATCTTTAATCTCCGTAAATTTGATCACATCTCTTAGTATCGTGATAAGCTTAATTGGCTTCCTATCCGCGAAAGGAGACAGTGTAGAACTTTATGTCAGTTATTTTCCATTCTTAACGATCCAACTTCTCCTCGTTATTTGAAATCAAAATTTCAACTCCTGAGCTCCTCTCATGATTTGCATCTCCGGTCAGCTTCTAACCTTAGTTTATTTGTACCTTCTCACCATACTGGTTTTCTTTCTAACTCTTTCACAGTACACGCTATTACACTCTGGAACAGCCTGCCTGATTTGCTTCGACGTGCCCCGAATAAACAGGTTTTTAAAAAGCATGTTCGTAGATATCTTTACGAAAAATTAATTTAATAATCTTTTAAATGTAGTTGAGGATTTCTGTACGTGGACCGGCGAATTGAGGACAAAACCAAGTAAATGTTTTAGTCTGTGTCTGGGTAGACGGAATACCAAATATACCTCTTACGATCCAGGTCTTATAATAGGCGGTCAGTGCGTTAGTACGGTTACGGAAGCAGCTCCGTTTAAATTTTTGGGTAAAAAAATCGATTACCAAGGCCGTACTCCATCGTTGGATGTAATAGTCGATAGCTTTTTAAACGATCTCAAAAAGGTAGACAACCAACCAATAAGTAACGTCAAAAAAGCTTGGATTTACGATAATTATTTAACATCACGTCTGAATTGGCCTTTCCTCGTGTATGATATAAATAAAACCCTTTTGTCAAAGTTAGATGCAAGCGTCATAAAGACATTGAAGTTATGGCTCGGGTTAGCGCACTCAGCGGACTCTTCAACCTTATTTAGAGACCGAAACAACTTTGGATTAAAATTAAAGAAACCATCGGAGCTCTACAAACATCTAAGAGTTACCAAAAGACATATCATCGGAAAATCTAAAGATGATACTGTAACTTCTCTCCCAAAAGACAAAGTTGCCTCAGAGCTCGAGTCACGACTTCAATTCCATAAAAAATTTATGATAGGTGCTCAAACAAACAAAGTAGGGCTAGGATCAAGTAGGAAAGTTCAAGACATAGACATAACAAAATCTTTTATTCGACAAGACGAAAACGATAATTACCGACTCCACGCGATGAGCCTAGAAATTCAAAACGAATGGGTGACCATAGGAGATTTTTGTATTCCACTAGCCTTGAAGTGGCGCACCTTAATTTATGATTGGTCCCCAGCATTATTAAAATTATATCTTAATGCATTCCAAATGACTCTCCCAGATCAAAGTAATTTAGTAAGATGGGGCAAAGCCACCGAAAAGTCTTGCAACATCTGTGGGGAGGCAATAGGAACCGCGAAACACCTATTAGTAGGGTGTAGGGTACTTCTAGATAAAGGTCAATACTCGCGTCGCCACGACAAGGTATTAGAAATCATACGGGAAGCGGTTAGTCTTTCAGTAGCAAGAGCGCGGAAGGGTATAACAACCACCAAACGATCTATAGAATTCGTAAAAGAAGGCTCCTCCAAAAAATCAAAAGCGAAGCCTTATTCAATATTAGGCGCGGCTCCTGATTGGATTCTCATGATGGACACGTATGAAAAGCATTACAAAATCCCTGGGGATGTTGGTGTTTCGTCATCCAGACCGGACTTATTCCTGTATTCGAAACATCTGAGGCGCGTGATACTTGTGGAGCTTACTGTTCCTTGGGAAACAAACATCCCAAGGGATCACACATTCAAGCTCAGTAAGTATTACGAACTAACCAACGAACTGATCAGGAATAAATTTATAGTTAGTTTGTACGCGGTAGAAGTGGGAGCGAGAGGTATAACAGCAAAATCTCTCTATAGCCTACTTAAAGATCTTGGCCTTTCTAGAACAAGCATCGGTTCATTTCTAGAACGTACTTCAAAGGCGGCATTAGTAGGTTCTTTCCAAATTTGGTTAGGTAGGGAGAGGAGTGTGGAGGGTGAAGGTGAGCGTTTCTGCGCATAATAAAGGGGCCCCTTAAACCTACTCCTGGGTCGCAAGTCCCAGGCACTGCTTGCACTCCTCTTCTTGCAACGCGATGGGCCCGGCACCCGCACGGTGAATCCATGGATTGCTAAGAAGCTTCGTCTCTTTTATTATTATTATTAATATTCATAATTTTTTTTTATCCTTGCGTAGTGTTACTTGTATTATATTTAAATTGATTTATTATCTCATATTCAAATAATCGTCATACTATTTCTCTCTGTATATATCTAATAGTTTATATATATTTATGGTTATATATTAATGTATTTTTGATGTATTTTGTGTGTGTGGAACATATAATATTTATAAATGTTTTTGTTTTCTATTGTTATAATTTTAGATCGTGTTTAATCGTGTCGCTTTTTATTTTTATTTTTTTTTTTATTCTCTATTGTACCCCTCATTTGTGTTTTTTTTCTGTTCATTTAATCGGTTGACTGGTAGAGAGTGCTATAGCATTAAGTCCGCCAATTGTATAAATTTCTTTGTACAATAAAGAGTTTATAAATAAATAAATAAAACAGTTACTGTTAACTTTTTTAAGAATAAGAAACATAGGATATTTTAACATAATGTTTAATCAATTATTATTTATAAGAACTCATTATAAGGTGTAAATAATAGAATCTGTAAGTTGTTATGAAATAGTAAATTACTCTCAACAAAATATTATAGTGTTCAAATATTATATAACAAGTTGTAAGAGCTGCTCTCGCTCTTTCTATTACAAATGGTTAGATATTAAACATTGAGATGCAAGTGTGTATTACTGAAACAAGTCCTAACAATGCATACCCTGCCCTCTACATACTTTGTAATTCCGTAAAAATTAAGTTATATTAAAAAATTGTTAGGACTAAAGCATTGCTGAGAGCCAATTTAACATTGTTAGAGGTTGGCGTGATTTTTCAATATAGCAAACGCATTGTTTACTATAGATAAGTAAAATTATTAACATTACACTTAAAAAATTGGCCAAAATAGTTGCAAATTTCCGCGATCTTTTGAAACTCGCAAGGGAATCATAATGAACAGGGTACTTTCATCTCAGGAACCTAGAATCTTGAAATTTGACATAAAGAAATCTTTTATAGTACATATAGAAAGAATTTATAACCTACAAATAAGAATATTAAAATCAATAGTCCCACTGAAAATTAAATATAAATTTAGACATAACTACGACCATTTATTTAAACACTGTAGCTTAATTAACGTTTACGAAAGAGTAAATATGAACATTATAGCAGAATATCATAACAAAATTAATGTCCTAGGAATAAATGACAGAGTTGATTTCATGCGAAATCTATCATATTTACCATATTTTACAGTACCAAAATATAATAATGTATATGGAAAGAGAATTTGGTCCTACATCCTACCTTGTATTCTAAATAAGTTACCAAAGGAGTTGATTACTGAAATTAAAAACCATAATTTAAAACAAACAAAAAAAGTTGTAAAGGACTTTTATATTAATAATAAGAACTTACCACACTCACAAATGTAACATTTTAGGTATGTACTTTGTCTCTTTTATTTTTTCTTACTTTTGTTAGTTTAAGATTTATTTATTAATTTTTTGTTTTTTATAAGTATTAGATTGTCTTAAGATCAAGGTAATGTTATATCTAATAATTTAGTTACAAAGCATGTGAACCCCATAAATGCGACAATCTTTTGGATAAGATTTGTGTTTATGAATATGTAATATTGTAATATTTGAATGTAATAAACAGAAATAAAAAAAAATAAAAATAAAGGACAAACTACAAAACACTTTCCAACTTAATGTTAAAGCTATGAGGGTTCCAAACGCGTCCTGGTCTGAGAAGAACCACACAGTAAACTCAGCCGGATATATATATTTTTCGTGTTCACGGTAAGACGAGATGGAGGTGTCTGTCGGTAACCACGATTGCTGCAAAGCATTCGAAACGTAGGTTTAGATTTAAAATTTAAATTATACATTTAATTCAATATACGCGAGTTAAACCCGTAAAAATAGTTTTATTTGAATGTGTAGTACTCGTGAAAACCTTAGAAAACACTATACTTAGTTGTCATCACTGGAACTACAATAAATAGGGTTGCATTATCGGAGCTTGATCAGTTTGGGCAGCTGATTAAAGCTAGATATTCGCTGAACAAACGAAGTTATAATTAGTTGTCATTAGTTTCTTCTAAAGAATCAATTGTAGTTCTCGTGATGTTCGTTCAACATCATGAGAACTACAATTGTGTTCCCATTAGTTGTTACTTTACCTCCTAAAAATTAATTTTTTGTTTTATTTGAATACCCGACTCAATCGACCGAACTTTTACCGAAATTTACGTATATTTAAATATATATAGTTGTAATGTCTTAGAGGCAGTTTTTAATTTATTTTCTCGTTTTGCTCCTATAATACAGGGATGTCAGTTAATTTTTTTGCCTGTATTCAATTATTGACTTTTACGAATTAATAAGAATCATGATAATAAGTTTGGTCATAACAATAAATAACGTGATTGATTTTTTACAAATGTTCTTGATTTAATACTTTCTATCGAGATGGCTTCTAATATTTCCGAGGGCATAAGTAAAAGGTTACTTCTTGACTATCGGGTCAAGCGCTGAACTGTCAGCAACCCTTTGTTCATATCAAGTGTGCTTCGCATCTCATCTAGGGTTCCCTTCATTCTTTAATGAACCTGGCCGCTTATGTCCATTCTTCTTGGCTATATAATACCATGTTATTCGACTCTGAGAGATAAACGTGGATAATAAACAATTAAGTTTTTTCTAGTATTTCAAACCTGTCCTAATAATTTAATTATGAATTATACTTTTTATAAAAATTATATATTTATAAATAAAAAAAATCCTACTTTTGTACTTAGAATATGGCGTGTTCGTAAATATATATTATAATAATCTTTATATATATATTTATTGTGTGCGTTTGTTTGTCACTGAACTCCTCCCAAACGACTGGATCGATTTTTATGAAATTCTTTGTGTGTTCAAGGAGACTTGAGAATTGTTTAGATTCATAATTTGGTCGACTGGAAAATGGTTTTTTGATTAATTTTTAATGTGTAAGTAGGTGGTGATTTTGGATTGTTTCACATTGCGGACGGAAGGATTGCTTTACCACCCCAAAGTCAAATATTAAATAATATTATATTTTAATTATATTCTGCCCTGACTCATTGAGAAAAATATTTTATTATTATGTTATTTTCATCCACGTGCTTATTTAAATATTAAATCAAGAGGTACTGACAACTGAGTTTGTAAAGAGCTTTGAAGTGTGCATAAACAACTATACATTTTGCGAATTTATTACGGATCGAAGTAAGTATATTTCTTTTATTTTTTTTATCATTATTTGTTGTATATTTATAAAGAATGAAAAATAAACCGATACGGGCAGAGATTCGAACCCGCGACTACTGGGAAACCGTCCCGTCGCTCTACCAACTGAGCTACCGTATCGCTGTCCGTATCGCTACCGTATCGCTCGGTGAATTAAGCATTCTATATGTAATCGTTTTTATCGGGACGGTGGTGACATCTATTAGGTTTCTTTCGAAAATCCTAACCAATGTTTCTAACTTTGCAGTATAGATAAACATTGAAAAGATGCCACTACCGAAATTAATGTTTGAAATTGCGCCCAATATTCGATAAGGAGAGACAAAACTTATATTTATGTCATATTATAAGTCAAAGGAAGCTTATAAATATTGATTGATATTGATATTGATTTGAAAAGCTAAATTGATCGATTTGACGATTAATAAATGTTTATTTCGAAACATATCAAGTCAACATATTTAGTTTATTATTGCTAACCTACAAATAGTATTTAGTATAATTAGTCAACATTTATTTTGAAACTTTAATCAGAATTTATTTTTAAGTCTCAAAACAATATTTCTAAACAACAAATCAACATATTTTTTCATCTAGCCAGCAGCCACACGTAACGTACATGTTAGAACCTGTTTATGACAAACAAAAAATTAAATGGTGAAACGAACAGTTCAACCGATTATTAGGTTCGGTAAAGGTTAAACTGAATGATATTCGGAATTCGGTTATTCATAGTCCGGTCAAATTAGACATACGGTGCTACATAAATTCGCAACAAGCTGAATTTCGGTACAATTGTTCAAAACACGATTATAAACAATTGCTGAAAGTTCCCCATCATTTCCGTGTGTGGAAAAATTTTTATTCAAGGTCAAATGTCAAAAAAATGAGTTTTTCGCGATTTTCAGCAAAACGGTAAGTTTTATCAGAAAAATACCTCAGACTAAAATTGTAGATCATTAAATTATCTATAAAAAATATATCAATACTTTTTTTCTCACGAGACACCGTTTCGGAGATATCGCAGTGTAAAACGTTGTAACAGTTGCAATTGTCATAAAATGCAGACGTTTCCACGCCACCTATGAGGTAGTGTACTTAGCGCGTTTTTTTTAACGTGGTTTCCGCAGTAGGCCTACTCCATAAGTCAGTAATAATCCAGTTTAATTGAAACTATCGTAAATAATTGATATTAGCCAGAAAAAAGCGATGTTGGTAAAAAAAAAAAGTACAGACATTTATTAGTCCGAGTCGTAATTTTCGAATTCTTCTCGATTTTCTCGTTGTTCTTCTTCTAGATTTTCTTCTTGTTCATTTTCTTCTGGTTCATCCTCGTCTTGGGTGCAAGTAAATTCAGCCAATAACGATGTATCGCAAGTCGGCTCGTTGACGTCGAATGTATCATCAATTGTTGGTGATTCAACATTAGAGCACAACTTGCCTTGGCAACTTGTACACGCCATAGAACAGAATAGACCCACTTTTTTGCAACCACATTTAGCGCTGCATCCCTTTTTGCAGTTGCAAAAAATTGCGTTTAGCAATTTTTCCGGCGCAGGTGGAAGCAAAGTTGGAACTGGTTTCAATTCATTATTTACAAACTTCCAACCCCAGTCTGTTGGGTCTTTCTGACAACCAAGCCACACTTGAACTTGGTAATATACCCGAAGAAGATGTTGATGAGCAGCAGCCGACGTTGGAGGAAGATAAGCTAACTGTACCTATTTTTTGCTTTTGGTGTTTTTGACGAAACATGCATACCGATGTTTATCTAAGCACGTAGTTTTTTTAGGAGCCCCGTACATCGAAAGAAGAAAGCGAATGCCACTTGTGATGATCTCATGTTGAGTTGAATTACAGTTTTGAAAAACTTCAGCACATTCAACTAAACTAAACTCTAGGGATGAATATATAATATAATATATATATAATCGTGTTTTGAACAATTGTACCAAAATTCAGCTTGTTGCGAATTTATGTAATTTCACCCTAATTTATTGATCTAATTTGACCGGACTATTCAGTGAAAGCACTATTCAGCGCATCTCTAATAATAATTTCAGGAAAAATATCACACATTGATCTAACCTCTAAGTAAGCAAATTATTTGCTTGTGTTAAGGGTGACTACAATACAAATACATAGAAAAACACATTATTTACGACCAAACCCAGAAATATAGACCGCAATGCAGAAATATAGATCGGAAATCGAACCCAAGCCCCATTACGCCACAATACGTTAGGCGTCTGCGCTCCACCACTCGAACAACGGGGCGGTTGAAACACTGAAATTATTATTAACTAAAAAAGACGAAAACATTAAAGCTAATGTAAAAATCCACATAGGATTTGAAGGGGAAGGTCTTTGAACACGATTAATCAAAATAATAGTACATATTAAGCAAAATAATTAATTTAAAATTTTATTATTTTTTTTATTATTTATTTTTTATTCAAGAGAGTAACAAATGAGTACATTACAAATTTATAAATGAGGTAGGTAGGGCAGATACTTTTGAATTTTATAACAATAATATTTGTTATTTTTAATTATTAATAATTTTAATTTTTATTCAATTATGCACTAATCGATGCACAATATTTTTTTTATCTGTCTATACTTTTTTTGTCTGCCTATACTGTTAGCCCTGTTAGTTATTACATTTATACTAACATTAAAAATTTACTTACGATTTAGTCTCACCATTGCGTGGCGGTTATGATGTTAAATTATATATGAATATTGTATATATGTTTTGAAATTGTAAATATGTTTGTACTTTTAATATTACGCCATCTGTTGAACACTAATTCAATGAAGTCAATAGATACAACGCCGATCGAACAGATCTAACAGATTATTGTAAACAAATAATTTGCAATAAAATAATATTCTAACTAGAATTTGAGATGTAAGTTATCCTTTTTTTCAAGTTGGACCAAACTGCACACGGTGTTCAAATTTGATTAAAATATGTTAAGTAGTTTAGGAGTCCATCGCGGACAAACATCGTGACACACAAATTATATACAATAGATTGTATAATATAATAGATAACAATAAATAACGTTAGTTACTTCTAATCGAAATTATTGATTTTCTGTCAAATACACTGTAAATAAAATTAAATGTAAACATTTAACAGTACACACCATTTTTAGGAAATAAACACGTGAGTAAGCATAACAATTGTTAAGTATTTTTACATATAATTTTGCTTTTCTTAATGTTTATGTTTATCTTATTATTATTGGTTTCTCAATATAGGACAGTACAATATCACAACAATATAATTTAATTTTATCAGTTTAATATTTAAAATACATAATTAATAAATATAAGCCAAACCAATTGCACGATTTTTTGGCAAAGAATAAAAAAGTACAAGTTTGCTCCCACTATTGTTTAATAAGGAACCGCTGAAAAGATCCACGCAGGAGTTAGATCTTGGTCTTATATTAGATAACAGATTCATTTAGAAACCTCATAACAGTTAGAACCATATTATGCTCTGGTCAAGCCATATTTAGAAAATCTCATTGCCGTAAAGACGAGACGAAGCTTCTTAGCAATCCATGGATTCAGGAGTAGGTTTAAGGGGCCCCTTTATTGTGCGCAAAAACGCTCACCTTCACCCTCCACACTCCTCTCCCTACCTAACCAAATTTGGAAAGAACCTACTAATGCCGCCTTTGAAATACTTTCTAGAAATGAACCGATGCTTGTTCTAGAAAGGCCAAGTAGTCTTAAACACAGTGCGTAACACAAAATAAAATAGTAAAGAAGCTTTATATTTTTTATAGACCTACATCTAAACAAAAAATATTTAAAAGCATAACAAGGGACACCCGAATAGAACGAAGTTTCTTTCGATTAATTATTGAAGGAATTGTAATAAAAAAATATATACAATATATAAAATTGTAATAAAAAAAAACATTATTAATATAAGCTAATATGCTTATGAATAATAATTGTATACTATTTTTGTATGATATTTTGCCGATAATTTATAAGAAATGTAAATAAAATGAATAACTAAATTAAAAAGTGTTAATCAATAAACCCATGAGTTATAGTCCCGCCCCCTAGCGGTTTCACTTTGTACTGATATGTTTTTATAACAAATGTAGTTATGTTTCACTAAGGTATAAATAGATGGCGTTGTTACAAAATATTACGAGTATATTTGATCACAAATTTGTATTATTATTTTCATTTAAACACTGTCTTATTTGCAAATTCATCACAAATTTGCAGATTCAAACCCGCGACCTCTGGGAAACCATCCCGTCGCTAGGATAGTTTAGGTAGACTTTTTGGAGCAGCTTTCTTTTACAAACTCCACAGACCGTTTGGTGGTATATATATCCTTCCGCGCTCTTGCTACTGAAGAACTAACCGCTTTCCGTACAATTTCTAATACCTTAACGTGGCGACGCGAGTATTGACCGCTATCGAGAAGTACCCTACACCCTACTAATAAGTGTTTCACAGTTCCTATTGCCTCCCCACAGATCTTGCAAGGTTTTTACATAACAGACAGAACACACAAGATAAACGAGGAAATGTCAATTTAGACGTGATGTTAAAAAATTATCGTATATCCAAGCTTTTTATTTCAAGTCTACCTTTTTATGATTATTTAAAAAGCTACTGACTGTGGCATCCAACGATGGAATACGGCCTTAGTAATCGATTCTTTTAACTAAAAATTTAAACGGAGCTGCTTCCTTAACCGTACTAACTCATGGACCGCCTATTTTAAGACCGGGATCGTAAAAGGTATATTTGGTATTCCGTCTACCTAGACATAGACATAGACGAAAGTATTTACTTGGTTTTGTTGTCAATCCGCCCGTCCACGTACATAAATCCTACACTGTATTTAAGAGTACATGACATTGTTTTGGACCTCTAAAAAGAATAACAATAAGTACATAATAATATTATTTTTATTCTTTTTAGAGGTCTTTTTGTATCGGGGGTTTTTAACATTTTTAATTTATTTTTTTTCTGCTTTTTAAAGTTATGTTACTAGTTTCTGAATAGTACTAATTTAACTACAGAACAAAAAAAAAACAATTGTTTAAGTAGGAAAGATTTGTTTGTTTGAATTAAATGGGCTCCGAAACTACGGGACCAATTTTTAAAAAAACTTTTAGCATTAGAATCCTATATTAACCACGTTCAAAGGTACGTATTATTACCACGTACAAAGGTTATATTTAATACGAGAAATATATATTATATTTAATAAAATAAGGATCCACGTGAAAGTTTCGACAAAGTAATAAATTATAAATGTAGTGAGTAACATGATTCAAGACTTTATCATATAAATGTATACAATATTAGTTACTCTATTAAGCTAAGGAAGAGTGGTTCCTTCTGGCACAGGTACTTAAACACTTAAAAGAAGGGATAAATTTTTTACATTGTTAAACATATATATATAAAACAATAAACAATTTTGAATTTTTTGAATTTTTTGGATTTTTGAATTCATATGGTTAGGTAGATAGGTAGGTTTCATATATACGAATATTAATAAATATAAACATTTAGAGTTAAAATGATTTACAATCACTTATAACACTATGATTAAGGGATATATTATCACTAGCTGTTGCCCGTGATTCTTTATGTGATCTCGTGATTTCTTTACTACGATCATAAGCCATATAAATATATTTTTACAGTCTACATGGACGCAGTCATGGGCAACAGCTATCCCTAATAAAGTACTTTACCTGAGTAAGTGTTAAAATCTTTTGGCCTTCATAACAAGTCTTTTTATGCTATACAGGGTTATTTGTAATTAGTTGACCACCTCTTGCAGGCAGCCTCTCTACATCAATCCTAACAACATTTGTTCTACGACTTTTCAGAAATCTTGATAAATAACTCAGAACAAACGAAACAAAAAAATGTTTGCTCCCTCGGTTATTTATTACTCTGTATTTTGTAAGAAGTCTAAAGTATAGGTCGAGGCAGTCTAGCGCTGTACGAAATTTGTAAGGTACCACGCACGTAATACTATTATAACTTATTTTTTTTTTGTTTTATTTCGAACAGTATGTATTAATTACCCAATCGTCGTATTGTGTAGGTATTAATATTTTAAACTTATGATTTATAAAATTGTTAACAATTAATCAAGGTATAATTAGATTATTTACAATAATACAATGTGTTATTTACAAAAGGATTCAATATTTACAAATTACCTCTTAAATTTATAACTCGTGGATACCGGTGCAAAATATTCGCCTTCATATCCAACACAAAGACCACACCTAAAAATCAACTGTTCACCGACTCGTCTTACCACACTTAGCCAGCACTCGCACCATCTTGGTGTACTCGATATTTGTGTTATGGAATCACAGTACTGTTTTCACTAATCGAAATTCGGTTACCCAGCAACGGGAGCCAGCGGGTCGCGCGGCACACACTTATCTAATCGACCGTGACAAACAACCGAGGTCAAGTTCAAACGTGCATCGCCGCCGCTGCATCACCCCACCACCCGCTACCCCGCGCCCCGCTGCACTTATCCTTGGCACGTATTTTGCCTACGCAAGGTGCGTGGCCTCTCTTTGCTCAAGGTCGCAAGGCTGTTAAATGCACGTTCAGAGGCAGTAAATAAATTTTGTATGGGAAAAACTAAATATTTAAAACTATTAATTTAAAAAAAATGGCAGAACAAATGTTGTTGTGATTGATGTAGAGAGGCTGCCTGCAAGAGGTGGTCAACTAATTACAAATAACCCTGTATAGCGGGCGTAAGAACAAATATAAGAACCTCTTCCCCGCACGAAAAAAACGTCAATATCTTGAAGACGATTATGATTTCAATCAAACATAAATAAAAACCATCTCGACGAGCTTACCTTTCGATTAAAAAAAACCACCTTCAAATCCGTCCACGAGTTTGGCCGCAAACAGCTAACTTTTGCATAAGAACCTCTCCCCCGCACGAATAAAGCGTCAATATCTTGAAGACTACTATTTTTATTTCAATCAAACATAAATAAGAACCATCTCGATAAGCATAGCTTTTGATGAAAAAAAACCTCATTCAAATCCGTCCACGTGCGCGTTTGGCCGCAAACAGCTAATTAATGCATAAGAACCTCTCCCCCGCATGAATAAAACGTCAGTATCTTGAAGACGACTATTTCTATTTCAATCAAACGTGAATAAGAACCATCTCGACGAGCAAAGCTTTCGATAAAAAAAAAAACCGCATTCAAATCCGTCTACGCGTTTGGCCGGTAATTTGCCACAGACAGACACACAGATACTCAGATACACAGATACACAGATCTACAGGTCAAACTTATAACACCCCTCTTTTTAGTCGGGGATTAAAAATTTGTGGAGAATCTTAATTTTGTATAGTAATATTAAAATTTAATAGATGTAAAAGCAGTAACAGCAAATAACAATTTAAGAAAATAAAAATGTGTTCTCCGTACCACAATTTGAAACGATACACCGAATCACTTTTCTTTTAAAAGTATTTGGATGAAAATCAATAATATCTAAATCTAGAAATTATAACGCAATACTGTCGAAGATTCTTAACATTTTGACAAGCGGATTGTAATAAGATGTTCGTCGTTTTTACACACTCAGCCTGGACACTATCGGAAACCTACATCGATACTGGTTGTTAACATTAATAAGTGATAACAGATGAGAACAATCTATTTGGGAATGATTAATTTTATGTAACGCAGTTAAGAAAATCATATCATGTCTCAAGCTAAAAGGAACCTTTTCAAAATTTTCAAAGACAATTGAAATGGGTTATATAAATAGCATCGTTCAAAAATCATCATTTTTATCACCGACTAATCTATAGATCAAAATTATAACAAAGTCCCAAATTACCTAGAAAATCTATTCTATTAGTCTATTCAGAGAAATTATATTCTAAATTGTTATATAATATTTTATGTTGTTATAATTATATTTCAGAACCGATCATTGAACTTAGTTTTCACAGTTATGTTTTTAATGTGATATTGTAGGAATTTATAGAGTAGTAAGAAATTACCAAAAAATCACCGGCTTCTAAAACAACAAAATTATAGTAATTATCTACTCATATTAGAGTAGAAAATGAATAAAAACTGGCCACGTGCGAGTCAGATTTGCGCGAAGGGTTCGGTACCATTACATAAAAAAAGGAAAAAAAATCACGTTTGTTGTATGGGACCCCCAAAATTATAAATATATAATTTTCATTGTTGTGAAGGATTATGGTTTAATATATTTATAAACATTCTAAATCGTCTGAATTTTCGTAGTTTCGATCTCGTGTAGAAATAGATGGGTAGATAGAGATTATATTTACATGTAAATATCTACTTGTCATGCCACTGCTGAGTGCTTCGTTGCATGAAAATGTAAATTATGTTATACATACCTCTATAGCGATTATCCCTTCTAGAGGTCGACAATATTATATCGTTATCCGTGATGTTCATGAGTAACTACATAAATTATTTATACTTCTAGGTAACATGCTTTAGATCAATTAGGTATTATTAGCACCTAAATATTAAAAAAATACTCTGATTTCCTTCAAACCTTCGACACATTATAATTATTACCTTCATTGAGATTTTATTAGAAAAACTATCAATGAACCACTAAGGCAATAAAAAAAAATTTAAATCGTTACATGTATCTTCATACACTGTACAGATCAAACTACAATAACTTTCTAGTTAATAATTTTTTTTCTATACTTGAAATCTTTTAAGAAGTAAAAGATATATTTTAATGAAGTTTTAATAGTGTTGTTATTAAAGTTTATAAATTATAGTAAGTTAAAGCTCGCATAGTAGCGTAAATTGTTAAACAACGCATATCATAATTGTACACGCGAGTGTCGCCTTTGTTGCTTGATGAAATGAATATATTCTAAATAATATAATTATAATATTCATCTTAAAAAGTAAAAAAGTAAAAGACTGTACCAAACATATTACACGACCTAGTCGTGTTCCGGCGTGTTGCTCGATGAAGTGAATGAACCGGTTTGACGTCAAGTTGGGGTATGTTCTGTCGAGTGTCTAGTCTAGGAGGCTAGCGGGATCCGAAGCGACGGTTTTCTGCTGGCCGTCCGCAGATAGTCGGGGGCCCGATTAGTGGATCAGCCACCCAAAAACAGCTGCCCCGCCAGCTGTGTTAAATCCCAGGGTGGCTCCATTGTGCTGGTTGGCCTCCCAGTGGCGTGACAACACCACTTTCGACGTCGGTTTCGATACGTACCGCCTCGTTCAACTGCCATTTCTCATCCTATTCACTTTTATACATTTTTAATGAAAAAGCACAATAAAAAGAACAACTATGTACAGCGGTTGCACTCCTCCTCATTTCAAGTGCGCATCTCTAATATCAGCGGCTTGCACTCCAATATCCTATCCGTCCACCACCACAAAGACAAAGCAGCCGCATTTGTTCTTTTTAAAAGAGACGCAGATACAATGTCCTTTGAGCGCTGCATGCTTGGATTATCCCGGTTGGAGCATAACTTTCGCTCACGTACCAGAGTCTGTGTGTACGTGTGGAACGACCTCTGTACCCAGCGTCTGCGTCACTTTGGAGGTATTACTTTTTTGCCTGTAGGTTTTAGTAGACACAGGAAATGAAAAAATAAGTTAATAAAGAAATTATATCGTCTGGCGTAAGAACAATTAGGGCAAGGCACAAAAACCCAAAAAATAATTATAAATTCAGTTCTACTTAGTTTTTTTGCTCTCTCCGATGATGTATTTAAAAAAATCTAGCTTGAAAAAAATATTAGATACAGTACAGATTTTCCGATGCTACAAAGTAGTTATTTTTTCACAAATTTCTGTTACTGTCAATGTATTCATTTCCAAAGGGTTATTCCACTAAATAGGGATTTCAATAAATTTAAGCGACTTATCTAAAATTAAACATCGTTGCTTTATTTTAGCTTTACGTCTTCTTTAGGTTCCTGTCCCTTACCTTATTTTGTCTTCAAGTGTTTCTGAGGTTCTTGTTCACGTCTTTCTCAAGTTGCAACTCTTTCAACAATAAATAGGACTGCTCTTATACTTAGTAGTGACCAGGAGATTGCCTTCCGTGATAATGAGCGTTCTTCCTCTTCCAATACATTATCATCAGATTTAAATAGCAGTGAGATTACAGAAAGAAATTTGATAACTTTTTCACAAAAATATGGCTCAGTCATCACTTGCCTAATGGATCTACCCGTCGCGTCGTCCTCGCTGTTGGTAAAATACACACATATCTCGGTATGGCGCGACACTGCTACAAACGCGTGGGGCACGCTGTCGTGCAGTTGCATCTTACTCCTGCTGTTGATTATAAAAACAGAGCCGAAATTGAGTCCTTGTGCTTCGTGTATGGTTAAGATACGCGACCCTTCGCCTGATCCATAACCCTCGTTAGACAATGCTATCTTCCCTTCCTGGGTGTGTACTAATTAGAGGGTATTGGGTTAGGATCTGGGTATTTTCGATCCTGTGTAATTGAGCATTGTTAAGAACTGCTCTAGTTTTCTGCTGGACTAGATGCAGGAATAGACCTCTTTTAAGGCATACCCGACATCTTAGGGATTCCGATGTGTGCACAGTAATTCCTGGCTGATGGACGTTACCAGGGTCGGAAGATAGTACCTCATCTCAAATAGATTATCTCCGTCGATGTAAACCAACTGACTCACGTCACCCTCGAGGTGAATTTCGCAAGCGCCGGTCAACCGCATAACCATTACTAAGGCTCCGAAATGGTTCATAAGAGGTTCGTCTACCACAAAATGGTGATAGTTTTCCGAGTTTTTGAATCCATTTACTAATACAGAGGCCATCGTACACATTAGATTTTTTGGCTTCGTCGCCTATAAGCCGAGAGATCTTCTCTCTTAGATTAGCTCCAAGAACTTACAATTTTCTATTTTATGAGCCTGAAATATTTTTTCGAGAGGTATTGAGTTGGCCTGTGTTGTCGCTTTTGGTAGAGCTTGGAACTCAAGGAGGGCAAATTTATGGAGTGATTTAGTGGATCCTCCGGCGGACGAAGACAAGTCGGACTGACTATTCCCATCTTTGCGTTGGTTATTTTTTGAGGTGTTATAGATTCAGATCTAGTTTTAGTATTTATCTTCATGAAATTTATCACGGCCGCCGCCATGGGCATGGGCTTTGATGTATGAGATGGGCTAAGGTATTGGAGACCTCCTGGTGTATGGAAGTTTTTAGAAAACCAATCCTTTGTAATACTTTATCCTTCTGATACACCAGTGCCATAGCATCAACACTGGTTGTTCGGGGAGTGATGGTTTCCCCTCCTAACGGCTCTCCAAATTTCGAGAGCAGAAAGCTAGCCTGAGCGAAGGGCGGTTCCACGTCTTTCCTCTCGCTTAATACGATATTTTTATTGACTTGTCGTAATAGCCAGCATTCGATGCCTGCTACTTTTGTTACGGGCAGCGCTTATTAAATTTTGCGCTTCATATTCTGTTTCGAAAAGTAAACAGTACAGAAAAAGCACAGTAAAGGTAGGAAATGACCTTTTTTACCCCTAACTGTTGTTGTCATGTCTCATAGGCCGGGAGTATTGGCTTAATCGCCCGTACTATGAGGAAGAAGACCTCTATAATAATTTACCCCAATTCGGTGGTGGGACGTGCCTATTAGATGAATGGCTGGAGGTTTTCCAGTCGAGAGCGCCATCCTCAATTTAATTGGCAAAAATAGTTTTATAATTGCTTTCACGATTTCGGGAATGGGCGTAACCCCACTTGTGACCGTTTGTTTTCGACCCTTCTCGTGGAAATACCATGAATAACCTTAATAAAAACCAATCAGATAACACAACAAGAGCAGATATAGAAAATCCAAAAGTTTAACACCGCAAGTGTTCCACAAATCTCTATTTATAAATAGACCAAGATATTTGTCTCTTAGCGATACTGCTCAAGGTAGCAACTGTGACGAATCAGCCACCAAGTCCACAAATGATGTCATTTCACAATGGATAATGGCAAATAACAAAAGAAAATATCACAAAACAGTCCAAAGAATACCAAAATCAAAGCACAAAAACAACCAGTACTTGGAAATTAATGGCTCAGTCGCGAAAATTACTTGAAGATAATGCACATTCTCAATATGTACTAAAAGTACTGCAAACAAGTGAAACTTTTAATGCAATCTTTCGATAGCTACAAAGAAATAGAAAAACAGCTTAAATAAAAGGAACAAACTTTTACACTTATAAGCCGAAGCAAGAGCGATGGTTTAAGGTGGTCATCAAAAACATACATCCTTCAACAGGTCTAGGAAGAAATAAAAGAAGTCCTATTAGATCAAGGCCATATATCTGTAAATATCTGGAATATTAGACAAGGTAAAATAAAAAAACCATTGCATTTGTTTGTTTTTGAACTTCAACCACAAGAAAACAATTAAGAAATTTATGAAATTAAAACACTCTTAAACTGTCGCATAAAAATCGAACATCTAAAACCAACTCCACGCCATCCTCCAAGGCGATAACTGTCAAAACTATATTCAAACCAAAGCTTTCTGCTACCGGAAATCATAGTCCATCAAATGTGCTGGAGACCATGCTTCAGCGGACTGCTCACGCAAAGAACGTTCCGACGCTATTAAATGTGTTTTATGTGACGGTAATCATGCAGCAAATTATAAAGTCTGCAGAGTATATAAAGAGCTCCAAAGTCAAAAATATCCAACATTGATAGTCAAGAAAATAGAGCAACAATTCGTCGATTCTAGAAAGAACCATGCAACAACTTTACATTATATTGAAGAGAAAAGACAGACCTACCCAAAAATTCTGAAAAATAGACCCGAAAATAAAAATTATCGACCACTAATGATGCTCCTTCATCCTCAAACTCAAACGACATGAATACAATGATGGATATTTTGAAACAAATCATGAATCAACTATGCACAAAGACAAACCAGCTTACAAACCTAATGTCCAATATATGTAAAAATTCGACCAACTAAGAATAGTAATTTGGAATGCCAATGGCTTGTCAAAACACTTTTTTGAAGTTGAATTATACCTAGACATAAATGACATCGACATGTTATTAGTGTCAGAAACTCATTTCACGGCTCAAGTCACATTTCTATACTCCAAATAAAAACTTTACTATACATTGCATCCTAATAGCATAGCACACAGTGGCTCAGGTATAATGACAAAAAAAATATTAGCATTATGTTACTAACTCATACAGTACTGCAAAAATCCAAGCAAATAGCATAGTGTTTTATGACCACAAAGGAGAACACCACCACCACCACCACACCCACACAACAGGCGTGATAATGTGTGTTGAATACAACACACATTATCACGCTACAGAACACACACTGCGACACACTTCATTGCACACAAACACACACACATGCAAATACACTATACATAACCATACCAAACCGGGACTCTGGCGGTATACCCAGGCAAGAAATGGATTTCAACACCGATCATCCATGGGTTTTCCTATCTCAAATTGAAAAGGTTTTTTGTGCGTCAGATGGCAATCGGCACAGGTCCGAAAAACCCAAAAGCCAAATTTCTTTTGAAAAGAATGGAGAAACGGTTACACAACCGGTTGAGGATAACGGATAGGGCGTCGCCGCGAAACGACGCGCAGACACATCGCCCTACATCTGCGACAAGTGGGCAAGGGCTACCGAGTTATGGACGGGCTCGGTTAACGAAGATAGTCCCCAATTGTAACCGTAAGGTCCGCTTCGCCACTTTAAACATCGGAACACTAACAGGGAAGACAAAGGAGCTTGCCTCACTCTGTAAACGTAGAAGAGTGAACTTCATCTGCCTACAAGAGACTCGTTGGACAGGATCTAAAGCCCGTAACATCGGAGAGGGCTATAAACTCATGTACGTAGGCGCAAAACATGGCAGAAATGGCGTAGCAATTGCAGTTAAAGAAGACCACTTAGACAACATTTTGGAAGTAAACCGCATAAATGACAGACTCATTACGCTTAAAGTATTAGTAGAAGGAGAAATCGTGAACGTAGTTTCTGCTTATGCACCCCAAGTAGGCTGCAACCAAAATGAGAAAGATAATTTCTGGAACATATTAGAAACAACATTGCAGTCAATACCTATTAAAGAAACTGCAGTGCTGGGAGGTGACCTTAACGGCCACATTGGTGAGGCAAACATCGCTTTTCAAAGAGTGCACGGAGGTCACGGATATGGCACTCTTAACGATGCAGGCAAAGTCATCCTCTCAACCGCTGCAGCTTATGATCTGGCTATAGCTAATTCGTTTTTTACCAAGACTGCAGAACATAAGATCACGTACAAAAGTGGCACTACTAATACCCAAATTGACTACATCCTTGTAAATAGAGCTCACATTGGTCGGTTAACAAATTGTAAGGTCATTCCAGGAGAAAGTGTAGCCCCTCAACACCGCATTGTTGTGATGGACATGAAATTTAAGAAAATAGCCAAGGAAAAACTAACTCAAATACCGGAACTCGCTAAATGGTGGAATTTAAAAGGTGAGAACATCTCCAAGTTCCGTGAACATTTAGCTAATATACATATAGATTTTAATTCAGACGTCGATACTATATGGGAGAACCTACGAAAGCCTATCACAATAGCTGCAAATAAAGTTCTTGGGCGTACTAAACGCGGTAAGTGGACTGACAGAGAAGCATGGTGGTGGACGGAACAGGTGCAAAATGCAGTTAAGCAAAAGAAAATAGCTTTTAAAACTTGGCAGACTACCCAAACTAAAGAAGATAAAGAGAAATACAGAAAAATTAAGAAAAACACCAAGAAAGTAGTAGCCATAGAATGCGCTAACGCCCAAAAAGACCTTTACACAAATTTACACACCAAAGAAGGACAAAAGCAGATTTACAAGCTGGCAAAACAGCGAAACCGGAGCACTAAAGATCCTGCTCGATGTAAAACCATCAAAGTTTCCAATGGCGAGTTATTGTATAAAGACAAAGATGTAATAAAAACCTGGCATCAATATTATTCTGAACTTTTGAATCCTCATCAACCAACCACACAGCTTCCACAAGTGGAAGTTAACATGGGCCTTATTTCACCAATCCACCCTATAGAAATAAAAACAGCGTTACAGAAAATGTCCAATAAAAAAGCCATAGGTCCAGACGGTATTCCGATAGAAGCCTGGAAATGTTTGCGCGAGGATGGCATCGCACTTCTTACCAACTTCTTTAACCGGATGCTGCTTGCCTCCAAAATGCCAGACGCGTGGAGACTGAGCACTATTGTACCAATCTATAAGGGGAAGGGAAGCAAATACGAATGCAATAACTACCGCGGAATCAAACTCTTAAGCCATACTATGAAACTTTATGAGCGAGTAATCGACAATCGATTAAGGTCCGAGTGTTCTCTCTCAAGGAATCATTATGGCTTCGTACCGGGTTTATCAACCACGGACCCAATGTTCGCTCTGAACACCATTGCTGAGGAGTATCGCGCTAAAGACCGACCACTGCACGTCGCTTTTCTAGACATGGAATAGGCATTCGATCGCGTTCCAAGGGATACGATATGGTGGAGCCTTCGCAAGAAGAATATCCCCGAGCACTATATTACCATCATTGCCGACATGTATAAAAGCCGCATGGAGTTACAAGAAGCACTACTGTCGTGGAAACAGCAGTTACATTTAGGTGGCCTAGTATTGAGCATTGCAAAAACCCAGTTTATGATTATCAAAGACCCAGACCCCAGTAACGATAGTCCGATTCCCATCGATGGACAAGGAGTCACCAGGTGCGATGAATATAAGTACCTGGGTACTATAATGCATAATTCTGGAAATGTCGAAAACAACATTCAACACCGTATAGCTGCAGCGTGGCTAAAATGGCGAGAAGTAACTGGGGTTACATGCGACAAAAAGATGCCGGTCAAATTAAAAGGTCTGATTTATAAGAGCATGATCAGGCCAGTATTGATGTATGGCAGTGAGACGTGGGCGATCACTGGGAAGAACGTTCATACCATCCGAGTCGCCGAGATGAAGATGCTGAGGTGGATGTGCGGCGTCACAAGGCTCGACAAAATCCGCAACGAGTACGTGCGAGGCAGTCTGGGCGTCCGCGACATCGCCGATAAGCTGCAGGAGAACAGGCTGAGATGGTATGGCCACGTCAAGAGAAGACCATCAGACTACGTGGGAAACCGGGCGCTACAACTATCTATCCTATGTAATGGAGAGTGGACGATTGACTGTGTTAGTACTTATAGATTTCTCAAATGCATTTAATTCAGTCGATTATGACATTCTTATTGCTCTCCTTTCGCAACTAAATATTTCTTCCAAGGAACTGAATTGGCTATCCACTTATCTTCGTGGTCGACAGCAAGCCATACGCAGTGATAATACCATGGCAGGGTGGCGTAATTTGGCTTCTGGCGTGCCACAAGGCGGTATTCTTTCTCCCCTTCTGTTCTCCTTATTTATTAACTCTATCACCAATGATCTCAAATTCCTCTTATCATCTGTATGCTGACGACCTACAAATCTATGCACACGCTAATCCGACAGAAAGTAGCCTGAATGATGCCATCAATTTAATTAATAAGGACTTAAATCACATTCTGAATTGGTGCTGTATGTTTGGAATTAGTGTGAATCCGCTAAAATGTCAGGCCATAGTTCTAGGTACCCAGCGTCAATTGTGCAAATTGAATTGGATGATTTGGACCTTCTTTCAGTAAAATTTTGACAACTTACCGATTCCGTTTGCACAATCAGTTAAAAATCTTGGCCTCTTTATCGACCCAACCCTTAGTTGGAAAGTTCACGTTTCTGAAGTATGCCGTAAAGTAACTTTCTCTCTACGCGCGCTTTATCGTCACAAAAACTTTTTACCCATTCGGACCAAAACTCTGCTAGTGCAATCTCTGATCCTTTCTCTCATTGACTATGCTGATGTTTGTTGCTCTAATATCTCTGAACACCATCTTAATAAATTAGATCGTCTTCTAAATAGCTGCATACGCTTTATCTTCGGTCTCCGTAAATATGACCATATATCCTGCTACCGTTCGCATGTTGAAATGGCTTCCTATCCGTGAGCGAAGAACTTCAAGATATTTATGTCAATTATTCTCTATTCTCAACGATCCACTTTCTCCCTTGTACTTACAGCGTAATTTCAAATTATTAGGTAACACTCATGACTTTCATCTTCGCTCCTCTTCTAATCTTAAACTTTTTGTTCCTTCCCATCACTCCGATTTTCGCGCAAGTTCCTTCACAGTTTACGCAATAAAACTCTGGAACAGCTTACCAGAACATATTAGACAGTCTCCGAATAAACTAGTTTTTAAGAAATCCGTATACAAATATCTTTGGGAGAGTATTAAGGATAAATATTATATGTATGGTATACATTTACTTATATAAGTTTTATGTATTTGTCATCAAATTAATATATTTTCTTAATATCGTATGTATCTTATTTATATTTATTTATGTATATGTTTGTATGTATATATATATGTATATTTTTGTGTATGTATGTGCATGTATATATGTATATATGTGTGTATGTTTGCATATAATGAATATTATAACTGTAATAGTAATATAAATTAAGTATAAATTTGATTATTCTAGTTTTACCGTCTTATTGTTCATGTTATTTATAATGTTTTTTCCTAGGGTTGACTGGTAGAGAATGCCTTGTTGCATTAAGTCCGACTATTGTTCATCTTTTATTTTGGGCAATAAAGATTAAATAAATAAATAAATAAATTTACCTCGTCGGCTCGAGTACCACGCATCACGACCGGCAAAGTCTAGCGGAAATCACCGCAAAACACCATTGTAATGCCACCCATTACGTGTGTCGTCCTTCTGACGTCTTGGAGCATCTTATCTCGGCTTCTACGGCCTTTTTATGCGCCATAGTACACTCGTCCCAGATGATTAAGCTGCATTCCTGTAGCACTCTAGCTTTATCACAGTTTTTTGATACACCGCAGACAGGAGTTTCTGTACTGTCCAAATCTATTGGGATCTTGAAAATCTTGTGGGCTGTTTTGCCACCTGGCAGCAACGTAGCAACGATTCCCGAAGACGCCACAGCTAGAACGATTTTTCCTAGTTTTCTTACTTTTGCTAGTAGAATACTGGTAAGGAATGTCTTTCCGGTACCTCCTGGCGCATCCAAGAAGAATATTTCGCCCGATTGCTGTTCGACATTCCGCATAACTCTGCTGAATATATGTCGTTGCTCTGTATTCAGCCTGGGGATATTGGTACTGACAATAGCTGCCATTTCCTCGCGATCGTAATGGGTTACATCCCCGTATTCTTGATTTATATAAAGCTGGTGCGGTCGTATCGGTTGGGGCAAACCATAACTATCCAAAGAATTACCACCATTGTTAGTTACCATTTCCTGAAGCAAAGTGGGGCAGCTATTTAATACCCTTTTTTTAACTTGGTTAACTTCTTGCTCGTTAATCCTCATACAATAAAGAATATCTTCGGCAAAGTTGTTTTGATATTTCTGCCACAGTTGTAGAGGATTGGACATCCCACAAAATACCAACATGACGGCAAATAAATGGCGTAGTCGACTGGGGCTACCACTGAGTACGGCCTCTGCTAGAGTTTGATCCCAATTTTGGTCGTCGCACTGTGTTTCGTCCAGAACAAGCTAGCTGGACAAAAACAACATTAAGATTTCCTAGAAACATTAGTGGGGGTAATTAGGGTATTAGTTAGTAATTACACTAAGCCGTGAGGTGCCGGCTTAGAATTGCACCTTCCCAGGTCCCAGGGTGTCGTAAAAGGCGACTAAGGCCAGGGGTGGGACAGGGGTGGTCTCCATTGCAACTCGGACGTCTTCAACAACCTTAAGAAGAGCGGTGCTTGTACTGTGGCCCGGACGAAACCCGGACTGAAATTGGGATATGAGATTGTTATAGTAAACAAATGAAGAAACTTGCTTATATACGATGGCTTCCAGGACTTTTTATAGAAAAGGTAATATGGAGATAGGGCGTAATTCATTAGGGACAGTAGGATTGGCAACTTTAGGAATTTGAATAACATGTGCTTTACGCCAGGATGACGGAAATATGCCGTTGGAGAGCGAGGTATTTACAATTTGAGTTAAAGTAGGAAGTAGAGGGTCAATTAACGAGATAATCATAAACCGAGTTATTTCGTCCTCACCAACAGCATTCGATTTAATCGAAAGCACCGTCTTTTTAATTTCTTCCTCGGAGACTAAAGAAAATGTGAATGTGTTGGAAACACTACGTGGCATGGAGGATATGAAGGAGATGGTGCGATGTTTAGTATTAGCGTCCAGAACGGGAACAGTAGAGAAATGACAATTTAAACCATCAATAGAAAATGACGATAATAGCGGTTTCCCACTATTGGGGACAATACCATAATTTTCAAGAAATTTCCATATAACTGCCGAAGAAGAATTAGAAACATTAGTATGAATGTATCGGCGTTTAGCTGCTCTTATCATCTGATTGCATCTGTTCCTCAACCTCTTGTAATGGTTCCAGTTGTCGTCACAGCGATTATGCTTAAAGTTACGAAACCCTTTATCTCTTCGCTTCATAGCAACCCTAATCGAATCCGTAATCCAAGGAGCAGGTAAATGACGCAATTTAACCATTTTTAAGGGCACGTGCTTATCCTATATATCAAGAACTGTCTTATTAAAAAGTTCAATCATGGAATTTACATCCCAGGAAGGTAAAATGTGTGACCAGTTAATAACACAAGCATCCTGGAGGAGACTTTCATAGTTCAATTTTGAGTAACTCCGTAAGTGCAACACTGTGGGTTTAGGTTTAGGGGGCTTTAAGTTATAGGAGATAAATAAAAGATCATGTCTAGAGAAACAAGCAGCGGATAATTTACCATATTTTATAACCTTATCTTTACTAGACGTGAGAATTAGGTCAATCCAAGAGTCTGGGGAATTTAAGTTGACATGAGTAGGATTTAAGGGAAGGACAGTGAGAGAGACGGAATGGAGAATCGAAATGAGTTTATCAGTTGATAAGGTGTTTGTTAGAAGATTGGTATTGAAGTCACCCATGACTATGTAATGAATGTACTCTGAACTAAGGTTTTCAAGAACTGATTCTGGGTCTGAAAAGTAATCAGTGGACGGAGGACAGTACACAACCCCAAGAACAGCTTTAGATCCCTTAAAATCGATCTCCAGAAATAAGAATTCAGCTGAAGTTGATGAAGTAGAGTTAGAAGCAGCTAAAATTCTGTGGGAAATATTGTGGCGTAAGTAAATTGCAACGCCGCCACCTCTTTTCACGGTACGATCGCAGCGGATCAAGATATAGCCCGGTAAGGACTACGCAGTAGAGCTTAAATTGGGTTTTAGCCAGCTTTCAGATATGAGAATGGCATGGAGATCGGTCTCATAAAAGGTGTCCGAAAATTCTAAAAAGTGTTGAGGAAGGCTTTGGACATTAATATGACAACAATTAAATTTGTCTTTAACGGGTCCAAGCTCACTCAGCAGTTCGTCGCGAAGAGAAGGTATTAGCGAATTAGAGGTATTTATCGAGCAAAAAGACCTGTCTGAAGAGTTTGGTGTTGTGGCCGAGCATGCAGAAGCTGCGCCTGACTGAGAACATGCTAGTCCAACAGGGAGGAGGTTCACATGTCCAAGAATTCGCCCGGGTATTGCTTCGGATTGGAGAAGGACTTTTGGAGGAAATCAACGGTCTGGTTAGATTGCCAGAGACGTTATGCCGAATCGTCCCATCTGTTGAAGACCTCATTCACAACGTATACGGAGACCTGAGCCAGGTGACGCAACGTGTGAATTCTTCGGTTTTTGAGAGAGCTATATTAACGTTGAAAAATGAACAAGCAGCGGCAATTAATGCACGAATATTGGCGGAAATCGAAGGTGAGGAGACACTGTACAATTCCGTTAACACTGTCCTGAATGAGGAGAACGTGACCCATACCCAGCAGAGTTCCTGAACTCTTTGAGCGCTTCCGGACTACCAGTACACGCACTAACACTGAAAGTTGGAGTTCCGATCATGCTCCTTCGGAATTTGTCGCCTCCGAAGTTATGCAACGGGACCCGGCTGAAGGTAGTGCGGCTGCAGCGAAACCTCATCGAAGCGCAATTCCTGACGGGGAGCGGCGCCGGAAAAGCCGTTTTTATCCTGCGCATCCCACTCATCCCGAACAACTTTCCGTTCCACTTTAAGCGCCTGCAGTTTCCCGTGAGCGTCTGCTTCGCCATGACAATCAACAAATCACAGGGGCAGACGCTACGCGCCGCCGGCGTGGACTTGCGCACGAGATGCTTCTCGCACGGCCAACTCTACGTAGCATGCTCGCGCGTCACCAGTTTTACGCAGCTATTCGTACTCGTGCCCACCGGAGACACGCACAATATCGTGTACAAAGAAATATTGTAAATATGTTATTAATATTGTATATATGTAGCATAACAGTAAATAAAACGTAAATACTTAGCCTCACGTTTTTGATATCTAATTCTATATTCCTATAATCTTGCTTTTATTCTAAAATTAGACCTAAAATCCTAAATTTATTAGGAAGTATGGATTTCTATATTATGTATAAGATATGCTTTTCTTTTCTTACCCTCTTATGGTTACATTCATTAGGCTGGATTTGAATGCCGTTTGCCTGTGCCATGAACATGATTTAGATAAGTACAGTCACGGACGTAAGATACAGAAGTGGTACTGTAACGTCCGATATAAACCTACCTATTACTCTAAATCCTTTAACCACTTAATTTTTTTTACAAGGTTAAAAAAAATAAAGAATTTTATGTGTGAATAGTTTTCTTCACTCAGTGGTAACTGTACGATATCTACCCTATACAGTCCTCTAGAATAATCCATCTGTCAATTTTATATTTAAGCTCCGTCTCCACGGAAAAAGAAGGGAAAATAGAAACGAAGTCTCTTACTGATACAAAACGAATTCAACGCGGGCGGAGCCGCAGGTACAGCTAGTATACAATAAATAACAACTATCTATATAAGGGAAATTTGATGATATACTATTTCTATCAATATATTTTTGTTGAACCATATTGATGAACATGAAAATAGAGTTTAAACAATGTTGTAAGCACATGGACAAAAGTTCCTTGAGCTGAATTCCGAAATCTACACACTTGCGCAGTTGTTCAACAAAGGTATCGAGCGTTCTCAGCTCTCGTGAACAACTTTCAGTTTATATGAATTTAGAAATTATTCTG
Organism: Napeogenes sylphis; assembly: GCA_959347405.1. Lineage (NCBI taxonomy): Eukaryota > Metazoa > Arthropoda > Insecta > Lepidoptera > Nymphalidae > Napeogenes > Napeogenes sylphis. Next base: position 313,245 of record OY365789.1, read on the forward strand.
GTGGTTAATTGTTATCTATTTGACATTAAGATTATATATTTGATTGAAATATTCCTTTATTTCATTAAATTAAATACAATGATTAAAATAAAATTTATAATATAAAGTAAATATTCTTGAATAACAAACAATGATGAAAACTATAAATAAAAACGTTTTATATGACGCTAGAAATGTTATATTTATCTAATATAAAAAAGAAATAATAGTTTACAAAAATAAAAAAAAACACTAAGAAAACCAAACTAAAATATGGAAAATACACCTGACGGATTTGAATTGAGAATAGTGTAGAAATTTTAATGGATTTAAATTAAAAATAGTGTAAATAAGAAAAAAATATACATTAGTGTATAAAAGCGTAGGTTGCATGGTGTTACATATAGTACCCGGCAATAAATATTGCACAACGACCTTTGGAAAGAGACAATCGGCTAATTTCGGCTTCATGGAGCGTTATCACTGTCGCACGAAATACAATCATTCCTGTATCTATTAGGAGCTGTTAAAACAAGTATAATTTTCTTATTTTCTAATTATATTTATTTTTTCTATAAAAACATACAAACATTTTCTATAAGTGGTTATTTTACTTGGGGATTAATATAATTTAAGAAACATGCTTTTTATTATTTAAAAATTTTATTATTTAGGAAAATTATAACTACACATAATAAAAACTATAATACCCATTCTTAAAATGAGACGTAATACAGTAGCCGGCAATAAATATTACACATCGTCCTTTTGAAAGAGACAATCGGCTGATTTCGACTTCGTAGAGCATTATTTACCACACTACCTATGTCTCAAAATAATAATTAAAGCATAGAAGGAGCTTCATATGTTTAAGGCGTACACAACACCTTAAACATATGAAGCTCTTGCAGTATACAACAATTTTTTTTCTAGTGATGTAACATTGTGTAAACTTATCCGCGATATCGATAGTGATCCTTATCTCTATGGCAGTACCTACTGTTTTTAAAAGGCTGTTTAAGTGCTTTCCATCACTTGCTAGAACGAGATACATCAAAAAGTACTATCACCTAGAGGATTTTGCCGTGTGCGATAACGTTCAGCTATATTCCGTTCTAGAAAATAACTAAGGTAGCATTTAAAAATAATCAATACGACAAATAAACTAGAAACACAAAATCAAAAACATTTATTGAAAGTAAATTAAAAAAAAATGGTTAGGTTAACACATATTTTTAATTTTTTATTCGCCACTTTGAGAACGTCTTATAAAAGAAACGACAAATAAATTACAATAAAACTACAGTCATATTTTTCTAAACTATTAAATATTAGTTATTAAAATATTGCGTACTAAAATGGTTCTATTCCCAATTGGTATTGCCAATTTAAACAATTTTATGTACCTTCGACACACTCTCAGGCGAGCAGTAAAAACGTAAATATGTGACTCGCAAGGGTAATGGGATAAAATGGAAAACCATGCGTGCACCAACCTCAGAATCCAAGGCAGCTCAAGCAAGATAATCAAAGACGGTTAAAGGCGCGTAACGGAGAATCGTTTAAACACACAGGTCTATTCCACTGATGTCCAATAACACTCGCGATCAAGTTTTGGCACTACCACTTAATAGCGGGAGACTATTACAATGTCTCTTCACGATCCCAAAGTGCAGTACTCAAGGATGGGGCGGGAAGCTGGAGGTGAAGACGGAGATGTAGGGCTGCGTCTTCTGCCGATGCTATCAGAGCTGTATTCGCTGCTTGACTGGCATGCGTGGCAATGCGGAAGGCGCTGGTGTGCACGGATTTAAGGAAGAGTGAAAGGAATGGATCGCGGAGTTACATATAATTACTCATTCACTATTTATTAATGAGAGCCACAAGGTGGCGTTACCACCAATTTTCCTGTGCAATCGTGTCGATCCATATCTATCGTCAGTTAACGTCCACGGGAAATCGAGAATAATAATCCCTAGATATAGCACATAGATGTTGCAGAATTCATTAGAATAACACTGGATTAAATTATCGATAACTGTGCTTTTTACAACACTGTAGCAAAAAATTTTAGAATACTTTAAAATACTCAAATATCATAAGAAATATTGCATATAGCAGTCCTATAATTTGGTCATAGGATGATTTTCTCTTTATAATTTGTAAACCATTTAAAAAACAAAAATAGTTTATTGTAATGAAGAATAACGTAAAAAAAATACCATGTTGGATCATTTACCGATGGAAGGTTACTTTTTGAACTTAATTTTCTTGCCGGGAAGAATGGGATTTACAGCCCCTTACAATGTAGGACATTGCTCTTGCTGTTAGGTCATATTTTCTTTCAACAAAACGGAGAAAATATGTAAATAACTATATGAATTCGTAAATGAAACTAAACAAGAATAAACCACTGACAGCCGACATTAAACATCGGCGCTGAAGAGTGGAAAAAGGTTTGCGATTATGCAATCAAATGTGAAAATGAATATAGAAGCATTCAACACAGTTTAGACAATTACACTGATGGACTAGTAATAAATACAGCTGATAGTGACAGTGATATTGACATCTTTGAGAGCACAGATGGTGTAATGGAAGTAGCTGAGAATTAGAATTATTATTATTACAATGTCTCATTTCAAGAATAGCTATAATGGTCTTTATTATTTACAGTTATAATTTTTCTAAATAATAAATTACGTGAACATAATGTAAGCACGTTAAGCTATTGCATGGCTTCTATCGCGGGCCTTGAGCGTGGAGACCGAATCCAGAAATTCCGTAACGAAAATAACCTAACACACCAGTATTTTGTACCTACCATTTAACAATAGCGTAAGCGCCAAGTTGATAATATGTGTTATGAACTTTGTTGTTTACAGCTTGTTCAGGATCTATAGATCATTTAGTTATCACCTTGATCAACAGATGGCGCTGTTCGCCTTTTCTGTATCATGGTATGGTTTCATTCCTAAAACAGTTCATATAAACTAGAACATTTTGTAATAAAATTGTCTTTTAACTGAAATCAAAATACAGTGGTTTTATTTCTACTAGTATTTCTTTAGACCAGCAGATCAAACGTTACGCGAAACGTAATTATTGGTCCTTCGAGCCGGATTTCAAAGTTAAAGGTCATTTTTGAGTTCAGCGGTCCTTGACCGTCCTCGTACCGCAGTGGATCGCTGTGCAACAGGGTACGCGGTAGTGCAGTATTTTACCGCGGGTTGGTGCATGGTGGTAGTTCAACGCAAGTGCAAACTTGCGCCACCAGAGGGCGCTACGGGTAGCGCTAAAGCATTTGCGCTATTTTGTGAGGTTTTTTGGTGCGAAAAGAATGGAAGACTTGGGAAGGCGATACATGTCAACGCAGTATCATCGATAGAGGGCGCTGCTAGTAAGAAAGAACTCAAGTTTTCTACACAAAGTGATAATTAGTGAAGTTCAACCGTGAGTACAATTTAGGTCATTTTAAAATCAAAGCAGTAGCAGTTATTCGTTAATGGAAACAGTGAATTTACAACAGTTTTTAGAATTAAAAATTAATGGAAACAGTGAAATTACAACAGTTTTTAAACTTATAAATTTAAAAAACAATTTGTTTGAAGTTGAAGGAGACTTAGCAGAATTTGTGGACATTTTAGAACTTAGTACAATTTTAGTTAAAGTGCATGTTAGTTGTAAGAATTTTGTGTGCATGTTAGTTGTAAGAATTTTGTGTGCATGTTAGTTTAGGACTTAGTACAGTTTATAGAAAACGGGGGAACGGGGAACCTACGCTCGTTTTCCGTCCACAGTCAACAGTTTTCAAAACGCTTGTAAAATTTTCAATAATTTTTGTGGACTTAGAAAAATTTCTCTCATCTTACAAGTACATTGTAGTTAGTTAGTATCATTATAAACTTAAGTTTAGAGTTCATAGTAGCATTTACAGTAGTTAAGCAAAATGGAAGGCTCGGTCAATGTTTTAAAAGAGCTTCAAAGTGTAATCCAAAGAGGTCTTACTAATTTTAAAAAGAGTCCTAAAGAGAGGTTAACTATTGAATATGCAGAAACACGGCAAGAGTTATTGGAAAACGATTGGGCTTTGTTTAAAGTTAAATATACTTCAATCCACGAACAGTAAAAAGCCGCAGATGTTACACAATTAGTACAGATATATGATATAACGGAAGATACATATATTACGTATAAATGTTTGTTAAAGTCGTTGTTAAATAAATATAGTTCTTCCAAAGAAGCTGCAGTAGATAAAGGTCGTAGTCAGACATCTACGTCTAGTCCAAATTAAGTTAAATTACCTAAAATATCGATACCTAAATTCAGCGGAAGGTACTCCGAATGGACGACCTTTCGCGATTTGTTCGTATCTTTAGTGCACAATAATCAACATCTAGATAGGGTTCAAAAGATGCACTATTTGAAGACGTACCTTATGGGCGAAGCCGAACAGTTGGTTAGGCATACACCAATTTCTGAAGCCAATTACATTCAGTGTGGGCTAAATTAGAAAAAAGGTACAACAATAAAAAATATCAGTCCAATGCTATCCTAAAGCGACTTTTTGCACAAAAGCGTATGCACGCTGAGTCAGCAAATTCTTTAAAGGAACTATTAGACACCACTAATGATTGTCTCAGTGCTTTCAACAACCTAGGTGTCGACGTGTCCACTTGGGACATTATTATTATTCATATTTTGTCATTTAAATTAGACAACGAAACGCGTAAACAATGGGAGTTACACGTTAGTAAACATAAATGCGTATGTCCTTAATAAAATAACTTCGTACTTACCGGATCAGCGTGTTGATAAAAGTACATTTGATTGGGCTGATTTTGGGTCTATACAATTGGCAGATCCTCAATTCGATCAACCTAATAGAATCGATCTTTTGTTAGGTGCAGAAGTACATAGCTGTATCTTAAACGAAGCTATAAAGAAAAATGCATCACGTACCTTGATGGCTCAGAGTACCACGTTGGGCTGGATTTTATCTGGTGCAATGAATAAAGCAGAGAGCTCAAGTAGCAACAAAAGAAACATCACTGTAACGCATGCGCAATTTAAGGAAAACGAATTATTAAAGCAATTTTGGGAAATAGAAGAGAAAGCTACAAGTACAATAAAATTACTTACCCCAGAAGAACAGCGTTGTGAAGAGTTGTACACAGAAACTACAAAAAGAAGAGAAGACGGAAGATATGTAGTACGATTACCGTTTAAAAGCGAAGATCCTTCTTGCAAGGCAGGCAACTCTCGCGCTATTGCTGAAAATAGATTTAAGGCACTGGAAAGAAGATTACAGAAAAACACAAATTTAAAAGAACAGTACACAGAAGTGATAAGAGAATATAGACAGTTAGAACATATGAAACCGGTAAAAGAAAATGATAATAAAAGGAACATAGCGGTGTAAGTACACCATGCTGTGATTCGAGAAGACAAAAGTACAACTAGAGTAAGAGTCGTCTTTAATGCATCTGGAAAGAATACAAAGGGTATTTCTTTGAACGATACTCTGATGGTTGGGCCTACGCTTCAAGCAGACTTAAGACACATTGTCTTAAGATGGAGAACACATTATATTGCGTTGGTTGCAGATGTTATCAAAATGTATCGACAGGTTTGCGTGTCCGATCAGGATACTATGTTTCAGAGAATACTTTGGCGAGATGATCCTACAGAGGAAATCAAGGATTACGAGTTAGTCACTGTTACCTTTGGAACAGCATCTGCACCTTATCAGGCAGTGAGAACCCTCCATCAAGTAGCATACGATGAAGGCGAACTATATCCCCTGGCATCTGACAAGGTGTTAAATAGTTTTTACATGGACGACCTAATGACGGGATGTTCCAATGAAGATGAAACGATAGAAATATATACACAGATGACAGATTTGTTAAGGAAAGGAGGTTTTTCATTACAAAAATAGAATAGCAACAATCAAAGAATATTAGACACAATAAAATCTCTACAGGAAAAGGAAATTCTAGATCAAATAGTTCAAACTTCTAAGGAGGAATGTAAGGAAAAGGACAAAATAGAAATTAGTACAAAGAAGAGCAAGGATGATGAAAATAGATCAGAGTTCATAGAGCAAAATAATAAACAAGAAATAGATATTAAGATAGATAGTACAATGAAAATACTAGGTCTTACCTGGAATCGTTCCGAAGACTGCTTCCAATACAAATTGAATCTCCCACAACTGAAGACAGCACCTATAACAAAAAGGCTTATAATATCAGACATAGCACGTTTGTTTGATCCACAGGGGTGGTTAGCACCCAGTGTGGTTACAGCAAAGATATTTATTCAAAAATTATGGCTTGCTGGTGTAGGATGGGACGAACAATTATCAAATGAATTAGTGGAAGAATTGGTAACTTACCGTGGAGAGCTAACACTGTTGGCTGAAGTTCGGATTCCTCGTTGGCTGGGCATGACATCTGGCGATGATCTTGAGCTTCACGGTTTTTGTGACGCTTCAAAGGCAGCGTATGCCGCTGTGATTTACTTACGTAAAATTGACAAAGCAGGTAATATTACGGTCTCGTTGTTAGTCGCAAAATCTCGTGTTGCTCCATTAAAACAAATTAGTATACCACGATTGGAGTTGTCTGGTGCAGTATTACTTACAAGGCTTTTAATAGATACTGGCGAAGTCTTGAATATCCCAAAACATAAAATGAAGGCATGGAACAGATTCCACTGTAGTTTTAGCTTGGTTAAGCAATCACCCAAGCAAGTGGAAAACGTTCGTTGCAAATCGTACATCTGAGATCCTATGTGCGTTGGAGGCCTCTCAATGGTTTCATGTGTCGACCAAAGAGAACCCCGCAGATTGTGCGTCTAGAGGTGTAAGCCCAAGTGCCTTTGTAAAAACGTCGTTGTGGTTTACTGGACCACAGTTTTTAAAAGAAAGCACCATAAAGTATAATAGGCCAAAAGATTTACAAGTAAAATTAGAACAATCTATCAAATCTCATGTCGCTACTCTACCAGATAGTTATGACATTTTTGACAGATTTTCATCTTTGAAAAGGTTGCTAAGAGTAATAGTATATTGTCGAAGATTTTTGACAATAAGTACAAACAAAGGCACGAAAAACACATATTTACGAAATAAAGAAATTGACAATGCTTTAAAGTGTTGCATAAAAAGGACACAGAGACAAATATTTACAATAGAAATAGATCAACTACAACAAAAAGGTTATTTAAGTTCAAAAACAAGCAAACTAAAGTCATTATGCCCCTACCTTGATAGCAAGAGCATTATGAGAGTTCAAGGTAGACTGGAAAAGGCTCCATTGGATGAGCAAGTGAAACATCCAATAGTACTGCCAACCACCACACAGTTTACGCACCTCCTGGTTTTAGATGCTCATCATAAAACTTTACATGGAGGTCCGCAATTAATGATGAATTTCTTGAGAACAGGCTACTGGATCATCAGAGTGAGAAATATGGTAAAACTTTGTGTTAGGCAGTGTGTAACATGCACTAAGCAACGGGCAAATACCAAGAACCCTATGATGGGCTCTCTACCATCTATCAGATGTTCTCCAGCTAGGCCATTTCTACACAGTGGGGTCGTCTATGCCGGTCCTATTAGTATTAGAACGACAAAAGGTCGTGGACATCGTTCCTACAAAGGATATATTTGCATTTTTGTTTGTATGTCCACACGCGCAATCCACCTCGAAGTCGTTAGTGACATGAGTTCACAGGCATTTTTAGCCGCTTTCAGGCGATTTGTGTCCAGACGAGGTCACTGTATAAAGCTATTCAGCGATAATGGCACAACTTTCGTAGGTGCTAATCGAGAACTCCAAGAAATAGCCAAGATTCAATCGTCAATAGCAGAGCAATTAGAAACAAATGGTACGGAATGGCACTTTATACCTCCCCATGCCCCTAATTTCGGTGGTTTGTGGGAAGCAAGCGTCAAATCAACGAAGTTCCATCTGCGTCGAGTGATAGGCGAGTCTCCTCTGACATACGAAGAACTCAGTACTTTTTTGAGTCAAGTAGAGGCTTGTTTAAACTCTCGTCCTATAAGCGTTATCAATGTAGATGATCCTGGTGAGCTAACGCCCTTGACACCTGGTCATTTTTTGATCGGAGAACCCATTCTTGCAGTACCTGATTACAATCATGAGAGTACAAACGTGAGTTCCCTGACTAGATGGCAATTCGTGCACCGCATGCTGCAATCCTTTTGGAGTCGATGGTCTAACGAATACCTAGTTAACCTGATGAACCGATATAAATGGTCATCGAAAACTGTAGAGCCAAAGGTCGGAGACGTAGTACTATTTAAGGAAGTCGATTTGCCGCCAAGTCGCTGGTTATTAGGTAGAATTGTAGACAAGCATCCAGGTCATGATAATGTTACCCGAGTGGTCACGTTGCGCACGAAGTCGTCTACCATAAAAAGGCCAACTAACAAAATATGTATTTTACCCGTAGAAACTTGATTTTATACACTTGTTGCATGGCTTATAGGTTTATTTACAAACTTGTACATTATGTTAAACGTTACACTTTTCTTTGTTTATTTTAGTGGTTAAGTTTCATATTTATACAGCATCAATCAATTTATATACAGTACTTAGATTTTTCAGTGTTTTTAGATATATATACAAAGTCATTGTTTTTAGGTTTATACAAAGTTGTTATATCAATTAACTATTCATCTATATGCAGTATTTTGTAGTTTTAGTTCATGTTAGTTAGCTCATTAGATCATTTTGTATTAGTCAGTTGTATGTGTACATAGTAGTTAGGAAAGACATTCCCCCACTAAATGTCCTTGGTGGGCGGTATGTTCAGGATCTATAGATCATTTAATTATCACCTTGATCAACAGATGGCGCTGTTCGCCTTTTCTGTATCACGGTATGGTTTCATTCCTAAAACAGTTCATATAAACTAGAACAATTTTGTAAAATATTGTCTTTTAACTGAAATCAAAATACAGTGGTTTTATTTCTACTAGTATTTCTTTAGACCAGCAGATCAAACGTTACGCGAAACGTAATTACAGCTTAAGGTTTAGTTTAAAATAAATGTTTTACTTGTACAAATGTATTTTTTTCAGCAAGGATTTTCATTTCAATGACTTTCTGTTATGGTGTAACAAAAGACCCTGAGTACAAGAATATAACAATCGTAATTGAACTTTATTCCTAAGATTTAAAGTTGAAAACGTTTTACCTGTTAATATTATTAACCTTTTTATGATATTACATAGCACTGATAATTTCTCATTTAAATAGGACTATATGGTCCTATTTAAATTGAGAAATTATACCATTCTTATTTAAAATTTTATCCTATATAGCATAGGACAACCCTATAAATGAGTAATTTATTCGCTAAAAGAAAAATATTTTTTATAGATCACCACGCACACGCAAGTTACACAACTTGAATTAACATCACAGAAAAAAACTTGGATTATTATCAGAGAAAAAAAAAACAACTACATAAATAAATAAATAACTATAATTGCATAAGTTGAATGTTTTTGTGGTAGACCATAACATCCGGTCGCCGGCAAAGTTACCACCCATCGGGCAGAGTCGTGCCGCAAAGCGACCTAGTCGTGTTCCGGCACGTTGCTCGATGAAGCCGTTTATGGGAAATGGGTCTGAACAGTTGCGGTGCGTTGGCGAACCGGTTTGACGTCGGGTTGGTATTTGTTTTTTCGGGTGTCTAGTCGAGGAGGGTAGCGGGATCCGAAGCGACGGCTTTCCGCTGGCCGCCCGCAGATAATTGGGAGCCCAATTAGTGGGTTAGCCACCCACGAAAGGCTGCCCCGCCAGCTGCGAAAAATCCCAGGGTGGCTCCATCGTGCTGGTTGGCGACCAGGCGAGGAGGCCCGATGGCGATCCTTGGGGGGGTTCGGGCGTCCCCGCAGTCTCCAGGCTAGCCTCCCAGCGACAAGACATCACCAATTTCGAAGTCGGGTTTGATACGTACCGCCTCGTTCAACTGCCATTTCCCATCCCTATTCACTTTTATTTATTTTTTATTATGAAAAAGGTAAAAAAAAGAAACAAGTTGACACAGCGGTTGCACTCCTCCTCATACAAAGTGCACCTCACTAATATAAGGGGTTTGCACTCAAATCTTTTAGCTGTCCACCACCACCTGGAGACAGAGCAGCCGCACTTGCTCTTTTTGACGGAGACGCAGATACAATGTCCTTTGAGCGCTGCATACTTGGATTATCCCGGTTACTCGTTAGAGCACAACTTTCGCTCACGGGCCGGAGTCAGTGTGTATGCGCGGAACGACCTCTGTATTCAGCGTCTCCGTCACCTTGAAGACCCCACTTTTTCTTCCCTATGGGTTTTAGTGGACACAGGAAACGAAAAAATCCTATATTCCTGTGTCTACCGTTCGCACAGCGGTGACCAGGAGACAACTCGTTTATTTGAGTATCTCAGTGAGGCTGCAGATATGGCTCTGTATCAGTACCCTTCGGCGCAGCTCGTCTTTCTGGGGGACTTTAATGCCTGTCATCAGGACTGGCTGTTCCCGTACCAGAAGACCGACCATGCTGGAAGAGAAGCGCGAAACTTTGCGTTGTCCTTTGACCTCTTTCAGCTGGTGGAGCAAGCGACAAGGGTACCAGATGTGGTAGGCCATACAGCCAATTGCCTGGACCTTCTGCTGACAACTGATCCGGACAGGTATCGTGTAGAAGTCACATCCCCCTTGGAAACCTCCAATCACTGTCTGGTGAAATCTGTGTTTACATATTCCCCACCAGCTTTCGAACCTCATGGTGTTAGGCGAGTATGGAAATACAAGTCAGCAGATTGGGACGAGATGCGACACTTTTTTGCGTCTTATCCTTGGCGGCAGGTCTGCTTCTCTTCTTTGGATCCGTCGAGTTGCGCGGATGCTATAACCGATGTGGTGCACCAGGCAATGGAGTATTTTATTCCTTTTGCTGAAGTACCCATCGGTGGCAATGCTCGCCCATGGTTTAATGCCGAATGTGGTCATGCTCAAGACCGAAAACATTCGGCATATCTCATTTGGGCTGATGCTCGAGCCCGCAAAACTTCGGATGTAAGTTCGAAGAAGAGAGCCTTTAACCAAGCTGCCAAGTCCTACAAAAAGGCATTGCGGAAGGATTCGTCTCGATCGAATCGCTAAGAATGGCGAAAGGCTCTCTGTCAGACCAACTGGCAGTCGAGATTTCTGGTCTCTTGCGAAAGCGATCGAGTCGAATTTCTGCCAACCCTCACTGCCGGCTCTGCTGAAGCCGGATGGATCCCTGGCCCACACAGCAACAGAGAAAGCGAATGTATTTACTTCTCTGTTTGCTGATAATTCGCATCTAGACACTGGCAATGCTTCTCCAGCACATCTTCCTCACTGCGGTATTTCGATGCCTGAAATCCGCATCACTAACAAAGAGGTATGGAGAATATTGTGTCGTTTAGATGTGAATAAAGCCAGTGGTCCTGATGGTATACCAGCCATTCTGCTCAAGACATGTGCAGCTGAGTTGTCTCCTGTACTGACATGTCTGTATCGTCTCTCTTTCATGACTGGAATAGTGCCGAAATCCTGGAAGCTTGCTAATGTGCAACCCGTGCCCAAATAAGGCAGCCGTGCCGACTCTGTCAATTACAGACCGATTTCAATCACCTCCATACTCTGCAAGATTATGGAGCGTGTATTGAACTCGCGCCTACTAGCATACCTAGAAGGTAACGATCTCCTCAGTGACCGACAATACGGGTTTCGCCGTAATAGGTCTACTGGGGACCTCCTGGTGTATGCTACACACATTTTAGGCGAGGCCATCGAGAAGAACGGAGAAGCGGTCACCGTCTCTCTGGACGTCTCGAGGGCATTTGACAGGGTCTGGCATGCGAGCCTTATAAGCAAGCTTTCAGCGTACGGTATATCTCCTGGTCTGATCGGCTGGGTAACGGACTTTTTGAGCCAGAGATCTCTCCGAGTAGTTGTTGACGGGTGTTCCTCGGAACCCTTGAAAATAAATGCCGGAGTGCCTCAGGGGTCCGTTCTTTCTGCAACTTTTTTTTTGCTGCACATTAATGATCTATTGAAGCCCGGTATCTATGGGTATGCAGACGACAGCACGGTTGTAGAAAGATATCTGCCGAGTACTCGGGCTAGTCGAGATCAAATACAGTCTGAAAGAGAAGCCATGGTGCAACGTTTGAATGACAAACTTCAGGCAGTCTCCGCATGGAGCAACGCCAATCATGTCAAGTTCAACGCCACCAAAACGCAGACGTGTCTGTTCACCGCCAAAAAGAGCCCTTTCACCTTGGCTCCTACTTTCCAGAATGTATCCTTGGAATACAGTGACCGGCTTCAGTTGTTAGGTTTAGAGATTTCCTCGAACCTCAACTTTGGTCGGTTCATTGAGTCCAGAGCAAGAGCAGCAGCAGCAAAGCTTGTCGTTCTTGCGAAGGTTCGGCAGTACTTTACACCGGGACAGCTTCTTGTTCTATACAAAGCACAGATCCGGTCGTGTGTACAGTACTGTGGTCACATATTTGCTGGTGCCGCAAAGTCTCATCTTGCAGTTCTGGACTCAATTAAGAGGCGAGCAAAGAGGCTTATCGGCGATCCCGAATTGGCCGAAGCCGGCCTCCAAAGCCTTGAACACAGGCGTAAAATTGCTAGCCTCTCAGTATTCTAGAGGATACATTTTGGTGAGTGTGCGCAGGAACTACACGACTTAGTTCCCCCGTCCCCTTTCCATCACCGGACGTCCCGACGCACGGCAGGTATCCATCCTTTTGTTGTGGACGTTCCACCTGTCCGAACGAAGCGCTTTGCTTCCTCATTTTTAGTGCGCACAGGGAAGGACTGGAACAATTTGCCTGCGTCGGTATTTCCGGCCAAATATAATCTGGGTGTCTTCAAGAGAAGAGTGAATAGGTTGCTAGGGCAATGCGCCTTACCATCTAAGACTACATTCCACTTACCATCAGGTGGAATGTAGTCAAGCATTGCCCTAGATCGTATAAAAAAAAAAAAAAAAAAAAAAAGTTGATAAAAAATGCTATGTAATAGCTTTACCAAGTCAGTCTTCGTACACGTCTTCTTTTATTATTTTATTTTACCCCAGCTTAAAGCCACCACTTATAGAAAAATTTGTGGCTTTTATACAAAGAATAAAAATAATTATCAATAGAAGCAAATTATACTTGTTTTAACAGCTCCTAATAGTTACCATACTGTTTCAATTTCGTGCGACAGAGATAACGCTCTACGAAGCCGAAATTAGCGGATTGTCTCTCTCCAAAGGTCGATGTGCAATATTTATTGCCGGGCACTATACCTATTTTATTGACACATGAGTAGAAAGATTATCTTTTTGATTTTTATTATTTATTAATATTATTTATTGATACACGAACCATTTATGATTTTTATTAAAAAACGAGCCGGAATTTAGCATATTATGGTCAGCTCACTAGAAAAACAAGAAAAATAACTGCAATATTAAGAGGGTACACCATACAAGCTAACTACGACAACATAATTCGAGGCATAGATAAAAGTCTAAATACTGCACAAAACATCGAACAACTCACCGCTAAACCTAGCATACTATCAGCATATATCAAGAGACGTGGATCGAAGAAACAACTACATGAAATCAAACCAAAAACAGGAACACAGAAAAAATCACTTAAACCTTTCATCAATTCACCGCTCGCTGCAACAATGTAACTAAACATTTAACGTCCACCTGCACAAACGAATAATTAATATAACAAAGTGTGCAAAGTGCGAAAATTGTCGCGAATGAAAAACCAGGAGTGCAATGCAACAAGTGCAATAAGTATCATGTATTACATGGCTAGGTATCATGGCTCCTGCGTGTACTTATCCACAAAGCAGCTTACGGCTTTATCCTCAACAGATTCCATTAACTGGAAATGTCGAAGCGGCACCGCAACGACGGGTGGTTGCAAGCAAAATGATTATCTGTGATTTTACCTGACTCAGAAGATGAAAATGCGGATGCAGAAGTATGTTTGTTATAAACTGAGAGCTATTTTGGCAAAACTTTGTTTACTTAAATATAAACTTTAATATAAAACTCTAAGACTACTTTACACGTCACCTGCATTCTATTATAAGCTATGACTGAACTTATAAAACTCAGATCGAATTTATAACCTAGGAATAAGAGTATTAAAATCAATAGCTTCACTAAAATTAAATATAAATTTAGAAGTAACTACGACCAATTATTTAAACACTGTAGTTTAATTAACGTTTACGAAAGAGTAAGCCTAGACATTATAGCAGAATATAATAAAAAAAATTAATAAGCTAGGAATAAATGACAGAGTTGATTTCATGCGAAATCTATCATATTTACCGTATTTTACAGTACTGAAATATAATAATGTACATGGAAAGAGAATTTGGTCCTACATCCTGCCTTGCATTTTAATAAGTAATAATAATAAGTTACCAAAAGAGTTGATTAAAGAAATTAAGAGCCATAATTAAAAAAAAAAACAAAAATAAAAAGTAAAGCATTTTTATATCTATACATATCAAAACCAAAACACTTACGTGTTGTAAAGTTAGCCCAAGTTCTATGGGCCATCAATATGATATCGAGATGGCCCACGTTCACCCAGCCAATGAAAGTTGTGATATTTGAATGCGCCCAAGCTTCAAGTTTTTTTTTTTCAACAGAACTTGGTGTCGAGCGGATACCAGATTAGAAATTGACAATTGGTAAAAAATGTTATTTTCATAAGGGCGTGGCCGATAAGAACTGAGACTTGGTAAATTTTACTGTTTGTTACATGGCTAATGCAGCCAACCGCACACACTGCCGATATCAGACTGTTTTTGTTGGTGTCTAGAATTTATGACTCTCATTGGTGGTAAATGGTGCTAGAAGAGTTGTGATTTCAAACGTAAATGCGTAGGTTCTTCATCCTACCTCGGGAGCCCCGACCATCCACTTGCTGATGATGATCCTGCTCTTGAACTAGACCAGGCAAAGGTACCCAAGGCCGATCTAACTGACGCTTGAATGAGTTGCAAGCATTTGGCAACTGAGGTAAATGAGGATGATACTTGCAGCGAAACCTATTTATTTCAACGATAGCGGAAGGCAAAGCCTTAATTGTTTTAGGGTCAAAGTTGATTAGGTTAAGCCCATTTAGTGTTGTCACCCTTGACAATGCGACATATGCTTGGCCTGGCGTGAATACATGGCCACCTAGATCAAGCACAACGTTTTTAAGGCTTAATCCCTGGCTTTTATGGATTGTTATGGCATATGCCAAAGAAAAAGGAAATTGTATGCGACGGACAAAAGCATTCTCCATATTCCTGAATTTTGCCTTTACTGGTTCAATGCAGTGTAATCCGTTTGAAAATAAAATAACGAGGGAAGTTGCTGCGAGGGATTGTCAATATCGGATAAATTTGCTTGCTGACAACGAGGATGTAACAGCATTGAATAACCGCAACTGATCAGAATTAAGTGATGTGACCATGCTATCTAAATTGGATGAAGTACTTGGGATATTGATCATACACAGATCATATAGATCATCATTAAATGGGGAAAGCATTTGGGGAGGTCAGCAACAGGGTTGTTATTGTGTACATTCATGGCCTCGACAGCTTCCTCAAGAAGCTTATAAGCTTTATCTAAGGTGTCCCTAAACGCTCGCTGAGCATTGGAGTAAGTAATAGTTTCTTCTAAGGCATGCTTGGCATTATTAAAGGCTTCTGTGTAGGTGAAAGAGCCACCTATAAAATCCCCAGGGACACGCCATGGTTTGAACATGAGTAGAAGGCTATAAAAGTAATCCTCAGGGTTAGTATCAGGGTTAGGCCGGTAGTGATTGATGAGGAAAGGATGCTTGCGCTTGTGTATGTACCTACCGTTACCCAATGAGTATAATGCCTGCTTATTTGAGGGTGGTTCCCTGTACAACTTTCCATATCATGAAGTGAAATGATACAAAGTCATAGATTCCATTTCAACTGGACGGTGGGGATAAAAGTCGTCCACCCATCATTTAAATTTTTAACAATGTGGTTGGGCTTAAGGCGACGAGTACGATTCATGCCCGTGTCTAACCACTTTACTAGTGTTTTGGAGTGGGTGCCGTATAGGGGCAAACCCAACAGAGTGTCAGCCGCCTCCATAGCACCGCATTCCCTATTGGCAAGGCCCTTCATACCTATACCAAACAAACGTATATAAACAGATTTTGACGATGCCATGTCCTGAAAGTCAGCCTGAGCCTTACTTTTTTCAGATTTTGTGCCATACTTGGTAATGTAGTGATTCAACATCGCTGATTTTTCACCCATAAACTGCAAGTCCATATTGCCATTCCATGTTAACAAAACGGCCATATTGTAGTCATTGATTAATGTTTCCCGGTCAGTGCGTGGGAGACTGTACAAACGCTTTGAGCTATTACTACTCAGAGTTTTCCTAGCTGCTATAGATTCAGCGACGCTTTTGATGATTAACTGGTCCGTGACTGTTCTAGGAAAAGAAAATCTGCAAACCCTACAGAAGCCTGTTCTAGTTTTTTTGGTTCTCAGGCAATAATTGTTGTGATGGTGGACGTGATAATTTGTCACCCTATTGTGTAACGTAGGAAATGCGTCTTTGTCAGGCATGCTACATGTTAAATATTTAGTGATGAAGGCACCAACTTCCTCCGTAGTAGACTGGCCCAGAATTGGTGCGTCTTTAACCCAAAGCATGAGATGAAAATGCTGGGTGCCACGACTTTGATATTCTCGTCTCCAGAAATAGTGCATTATATCGAAGAAGAAGAAAAAGAAGAAACGAAATCATAGCATCGAACTGAATATTAATAAACCGCAAAGCTGCCACTGGATCGAGAGCTACCAACTCACTTACGGACTTTGAATGCCAAGACAAAGGATTAATTTCTCATAAGTACTCTCCCAAGTCTTCCCACTTCCACTCCGAGGGACTAAGAGTGAGAAACCACGAGGCCGGCCCATAGTGCCTAGTCATGCTATTGACTTCTCCCCTAATTTTTTTCCAGTAATCCTCTGTATTTCGCAGTTTACTAAAAATAGCATTGACATACCCATCTAGCTCAGAATCATTTAACTGCCTTAGATACTCACTGTCCGTTATATTGCCTCCTACTCGTTTGACATTCATGTTGAAAAATATGCCCGCGTTTATTGCCCTGATGTTTGCATCATGAAGGAGAAAAAATAAACATTGATGATTGTTTTTTTTTTTTTTTTTTTTTTTTATATGGTCTAGGGCCATGCTTGACTACATTCCACCTGATGGTAAGTGGAATGTAGTCTTAGATGGTAAGGCGCATTGCCCTAGCAACCTATTCACTCTTCTCTTGAAGACACCCACATTATATTTGGCCGGAAATACCGACGCAGGCAAATTGTTCCAGTCCTTCGCTGTACGCACTAAAAATGAGGAAGCAAAGGATCTGTGCTTTGTATAGAACAAGAAGCTGTCCCGGTGTAAAGTACTGCCGAACCTTCGCAAGAACGGCAAGCTTTGCTGCTGCTGCTCTTGCTCTGGACTCAATGAACTGACCAAAGTTGAGGTTCGAGGAAATCTCTAAACCTAACAACTGAGGCCGGTCACTGTATTCCAAGGATCATTCTGGAAAGTAGGAGCCAAGGTGAAAGGGCTCTTTTTGGCGGTGAACAGACACGTCTGCGTTTTGGTGGCGTTGAACTTGACAAGATTGGCATTGCTCCATGCGGAGACTGCCTGAAGTTTGTCATTCAAACGTTGCACCATGGCTTCTCTTTCAGACTGTACTTGGTCTCGACTAGCTCGACTACTCGGCAGATATCTTTCTACAACTGTGCTGTCGTCTGCATACCCATAGATACCGAGCTTCAACAGATCATTAATGTGCAGCAGAATAAGAGTTGCAGAAAGAACGGACCCCTGAGGCACTCCGGCATTTATTGTCAAGGGTTCCGAGGAACACCCGTCAACAACTACTCGGAGAGACCTCTGGCTCAGAAAGTCCTTACCCAGCCGATCAGACCAGGAGATATACCGTATGCTGAAAGCTTGCTTACAAGGCTCGCATGCCAGACCCTGTCAAATGTCCTCGAGACGTCCAGAGAGACGGCGACCGCTTTTCCGTTCTTCTCGATGGCCTCGCCTAAAATGTGTGTAGCATACACCAGGAGGTCCCCAGTAGACCTATTACGGCGAAACCCGTACTGTCCGTCACTGAGGAGATCGTTACCTTCTAGGTATGCTAGTAGGCGCGAGTTCAATACACGCTCCATAATCTTGCAGAGTATGGAGGTGATTGAAATCGGTCTGTAATTGACAGAGTCGGCACGGCTGCCTTATTTGGGCACGGGTTGCACATTAGCAAGCTTCCAGGATTTCGGCACTATTCCAGTCATGAAAGAGAGACGATACAGACATGTCAGTACAGGAGACAACTCAGCTGCACATGTCTTGAGCAGAATGGCTGGTATACCATCAGGACCACTGGCTTTATTCACATCTAAACGACACAATATTCTCCATACCTCTTTGTTAGTGATGCGGATTTCAGGCATCGAAATACCGCAGTGAGGAAGATGTGCTGGAGAAGCATTGCCAGTGTCTAGATGCGAATTATCAGCAAACAGAGAAGCAAATACATTCGCTTTCTCTGTTGCTGTGTGGGCCAGGGATCCATCCGGCTTCAGCAGAGCCGGCAGTGAGGGTTGGCAGAAATTCGACTCGATCGCTTTCGCAAGAGACCAGAAATCTCGACTGCCAGTTGGTCTGACAGAGAGCCTTTCGCCATTCTTAGCGATTCGATCGAGACGAATCCTTCCGCAATGCCTTTTTGTAGGACTTGGCAGCTTGGTTAAAGGCTCTCTTCTTCGAACTTACATCCGAAGTTTTGCGGGCTCGAGCATCAGCCCAAATGAGATATGCCGAATGTTTTCGGTCTTGAGCATGACTACATTCGGCATTAAACCATGGGCGAGCTTTGCCACCGATGGGTACTTCAGCAAAAGGAATAAAATACTCCATTGCCTGGTGCACCACATCGGTTATAGCATCCGCGCAACTCGACGGATCCAAAGAAGAGAAGCAGACCTGCCGCCAAGGATAAGACGCAAAAAAGTGTCGCATCTCGTCCCAATCTGCTGACTTGTATTTCCATACTCGCCTAACACCATGAGGTTCGAAAGCTGGTGGGGAATATGTAAACACAGATTTCACCAGACAGTGATCGGAGGTTCCCAAGGGGGATGTGACTTCTACACGATACCTGTCCGGATCAGTTGTCAGCAGAAGGTCCAGGCAATTGGCTGTATGGCCTACCACATCTGGTACCCTTGTCGCTTGCTCCACCAGCTAAAAGAGGTCAAAGGACAACGCAAAGTTTGGGTTTAGCTGCAATTATTTTTTTTATTTGATATAATTTTGCTGGTGTTCCATGGGCACGAGGATTATGGTTGGGATAAATGGTAAAATTCTCATAAAATTTCTCCGTGTCTTCATCATCAAAAATCTGTGTGACCATAGCAGATGTACCCCCATTACTATCGCATGCGTTAGGATTGTCGGTGACTTGCTCTTGGATGATTTCAATTATATTATCAAGTGAATTGATAGGTACAAGCTTGTTTGCCGTCTGTGGTAAAATAATATTATGACATAAGGCGTTTAATATTTTAAAATGTAATAGGGTAGAAAAAACTTTTTTGACATCAACTATATTTTCCCAAATAATATTAGTTTTGTTTGGGATGCTGCGCAGGATAATAAAATATTTCGACAAGTTTGTTGCTGCATTTGTATTTTCTAACGGCAGGGGGAGGTGGAAAGTTCTGCCTATAACCTTTTTCACGTGCTGTCTATTAGGTATACCCTTATTTCCAACTGGAGATATATTAACTACAACTTGAAACGCCTTCGCACGTTGAATAAGAAGTTTCTCGTGCTCACTTAAAGCAGGAATTACCGGTGGAACTGGACTGACATACAAATCGTTCAAAATGCATATAGATGGCATAACATTCGTACGAAACTTATCTAAGCAATGCTTACAAATAAAATCGCTCTTGGATGTACAGTTATTAATAGAATGATGAATAAGCAACTTCTTAATTTCAGTTTCCAATGGCTTTCGTAACTTTCCTAACATAGAGCCATCTTTGCGACAGCAAAGACGGTGACAGGAAAAGCAGTCATGAGTAGGTACATCCCGTGCAACCTTCTTTTGTGCTTGGAAAGCTTTGGAAAAATCTTCACTCATTAAATCCTCGTCCTTATCTACGGTCATGAGAAGTGAACCTGTCACACTTTCCTCCGCGTACTTAATCAAGAGTGAAATGTCGGGCTTCCATATCGCTTTGTCTTACTGCTCAATTAAAGATTTAGTGCGGGTAATTTCATACAGCCGTCGAATTAATGTACGAATTTACGGAAAGTGCGCATGCAGGGGTTTTAACCGCTCGATCATAGTAGCCAAATCCAAAAAATGAATCGTAATGGGGGTGACGATACCAAGTGCCCCCATTGTATCTATGAGTTTTTGTAATAGCTCACGATTAAAGGCACACAGGTTGCGGGAGCAAGAAAATATATTAGGCATGCCTATGTAACGCTTAGCATCAGAGAAGCAAGGTGGAAACACCTCGTTGGCTCGCCCCGAACTACTTACAGCTATAGGACCCATTTGTCGGTCAAATGGAAAAAAAGAATTGCTACTGAAAAAAGCCTCCTGGGACGGTACATGGATACTAGGCCCTAACAATATCATAAAAACATCAAAAAATTCATTCTCAAATAAATCTGAAGGTGAGTATTTCAAAAGGATTTTTTGGGTGAAGGACGACAAATAGTGGCACCTGCTAGAATTGAATCGAATAAGCTGATGCCGCCGCTGTATGGACCATTTGTAGAGTCGTTCAGCTTCTAAACACTTTTTAGCCTGGTCTCGACCTTTCAAGTTACGGAAAATACTAACTATAGCTTGCTCACTATTACAATTTAAACTAAGAGAAGAGCGCAAGCGTTGATGAGGATATTTATTCCTAATATTTTGGGTGAGATTTTTTAATTTTTCTTTTAGATCTACATTGCTGGATCTATAAGCGCTACTAGACAATCTCTTAACATCCCTGTTTCTATTATCCCATCGGGCAACAGCTTTTCGAACTACATCTGGATTTTTCAACTGGTATTTATTTACATCCCTCTGATTTACTTCAGGGTTTTTTGCTTTACATCTATCAATAACCCTTCGAACTACTTCAGGATTTTTTGCCTGGTATTTATCAACAGGCCGCCTAACTGTCTCCGGGTTTTTAGTTTGTGACTGTAAAACAGACGTTTTAGCTTTTTTTGAGTTATTCTTGCGGTACTTCGCGTTGGCCGCCCTATGGATCTCTTTGGCCGATAAAATGGAAGTCTTTGGCCTGCCTTAAATAAAATAGGGTATTTTTCTGAGGAAGACCTCGTTTAGTATTGAATGCAGATGTCCCTGGATTAGCAGCATTAAAGCATTGAGAAGCATGCAAGCATGACAATTTAACTGATGAACTACAATGTTAATATCATAGAGATCACAAGCAACTTTGATTTCAGCTCCTGAGCCTTCACAGGGTGGACGACTCATTTCCAACCTGTAAAGCTCTTTATTCTGGTATCTATCACCAGAACCTTTCCGCACGGTGGAGCTGCCGTAAACTTCAAAGTTCGAATAAACCATCTGAACTAGCTCCTTACGAACCTGAACGTGTTGACGTTGATGACCGTACTTATGATATGCTATACTTCTAAAAAGGCAGTTACCATCTCCTTTTATGCTCACTTTATAAGCAAGTCTACCACCGAACCCTTCCTTCTCTCGAATCCTCCGTGCACGTACACGAAGAAGGATAAGTAGAAATGGTCGTCGTGAAAACGATGGTTTGAAGTAATTCCTTTAACAGTCACGCGTAATTTAAATTCTTCACCATTTGATGCAATCGTCGAATTGACGAATAACGTAAGAGTCAGTAATAAATGTTTTGTTTTTAAACCTGTTACGACATATGAAATTGTTAAAATTTTTAGAAATCTAAATATGAAAAAAACCGGTGATCTTTGGGGTATGTCAGTAAAATTACTAATAAGTATTATAAATGATATTGCTCCACAATTCTCGTTAATTTTTAATAAATGTATTGAAACCGGTACTTTCCCAGATTTAATGAAAAGTAGTTCCTTTGTTCAAAAGTGGCGATAGACTAGAACCCGGAAATTACAGACCTATCTCTATTTTACCTACTTTAAGTAAAATCTTCAAAAAAATTATACTAAACCAAATGTCAGAATTTGTTTATAGCAATGAAATCATGCATAGTGAACAATATGGTTTCACCAAAGGCAAATCAACAACTGATGCGGATGCCGCACTTCTTAAGCACATTTACGACGCATGGGAAAAGTCACAGAATGCAATCGGAGTGTTTTGTGATTTATCTAAAGCCTTTGATTGCGTGGACCATCAAACATTACTTTGCAAACTTAATCACTATGGTGTGCGTAGTGCTGCGCTTGATCTTATTGCCTCTTACTTGAATCAAAGAGTTTAGACGATTGATGTAAATAATTGTAAATCGGTTGGATCTCACCTAAAAATGGGTGTTCCACAAGGATTTATTCTAGGCCCTTTCTTATTTTTACTCTATATTAATGATTTGCCCTTTTACGTAAAAGGACTATGAGACATTTTACTTTTTGCTGATGATACCTCACTTATGTTAATGAAGTGTTAGAACTGACTGACTTGACAACTTTCTTAGGTACAACTTTAGATAAAAAGCTCCAGTGGAACCCCCATCTCTCGACACTCGCAAGCAAACTTAGCTCAGCCGTCTTTGCAATTAAAAAAGTAAGACAATTAACAGACGTTAATACGGCTCGACTCGTTTATTTTAGTTATTTTCACAGTATATTGTCTTACGGTATCTTACTATGGGGCAGTGCTGCCGAAATTAATTCTATATTTATTTTACAAAAACGAGCTATACGGGCTATTTGTAACTTAAAAGCTAGAGACTCCCTAAGAGAAAGAAATCGGTATTCTTACGGTCGCTTCTCAATACATTTTTAATAACTTACTATATATAGGCCAAAATTTAAATGACTATAAAAAAAACAGCGACAGACATACTATCAATACAAGAAATAAAAATAGGCTCGTAACGCCTAAATTAAGACTTCAAAAAGTTAAAAAATCCTTCATGGGCTTGAGTATACGCATATATAATAAGGTTCCACAAGATATTTTAGATCTTCCTTTTCTTGGTTTCAAATCTAAAATTAAAGGTATATTATTAAATAAATCTTACTATAACATTCAAGAGTTTTTGGTTGATCGAAATGTGTGGAACTTGGGTCATTGACTCATTAGCAGGGTTGATGTTATAATATATAAGTCAAATATTGTTAAATTTCATTTAAAAAGAGCAACTGTTGAGTTTCTGGCCAGCTCTTCTCAGCAGAACAGCATTCCGAGCTGGTGGTAGCTTACTCACAGACTGATTATACTGACCAATTTAATGTAATTGACGATTCAAAAGTGCGTGTAAATGCCTACTTGAATAAAGATATTTTGAATTGAATTGAATTGAATTGAATTATTAAAGGTACTGAATTCTGAGGAAAATTCTAAGCTATACTCTGAAATCGAATAAGAGTGAAAATGTAAGCAAAAAACTGTCATGGTCATGTCAGTCATTACGTTACATGTCAAAGTATTTTTTCAGTTATAATAAACATTTTCTAAATTGGTTTATAAAAAAAAATACTTTTGAAATAATCATAAATAATATTTATGACCATTTTATAACAATACAATAAAACAATTTTAATCATTTAACTTTGTTTTTTTTAAACTTTAAGTTTAAGTATTATTCTGAGAGAAATAATAAGGAAAGAAGATTAAGCAACAGTGTAATATTATTAACTTATCTGCTGTCATTAGATGTAAGACTTGATAAGTCCAAATCAGAATTAGTTACATTTATAAAAAAAATCGGATATGTCGTTAATGAGGTGATTAAATGATTACAAAAGGTTATGTATCCCTGTGACATTGCCATTATAATAAACATATTTACGAATGTTTTTTATTACATGTTATTGATGGGATTATTTACGAAATACATAAAAGAAATAATAAAAAAAAATAAAAATATAATAAAGTTAGATCATTAAATTTTGACACTGGACTTGCTTGCGGGCCTGAAAATTCGATACATATTTTTTTTATTTTTTTTTATTGTTCGTGCTCAAGTGTTCCTCCGATTGGGTAGGTCGGAGTCTGTGTAAAGGCGAAGTAAGTTTTCCAGTTTGTTATGTTTTTTTTGCACGTGTTTTCGGTGTGTTTTGATGTTGTTGGCCTTATCGTGTGAGTATGTTTTATATATTTATTCTATATAATCTTATCTATATGTCTATCTTATGCCTAGTATATGAATATGTACAGTTAGCGAGTGCCTATTTTCTTTGTATATAGTCTTATCTATATTTCTGTGTTATATCTAACTGGTTTCCTTTCTTGCAGGTAAATTTTAACACTGGACTTGCTTGCGGGCCTGAAAATTCGATACATATTGAAAACTTGTTTCATACAACATTTGAAATTTAAAAAAAGAGAATCCATTTTTGATGAAAATATCTGTTCTGGCCTAATTGTGACTTAACAAAAAATCTTATCAAAAATAGTTGTGAATCATTTTTATTGCACTTTACGAGACGAATTTTTTGATATGTGGCGTGTTGCAAACTTCGCATGTCTATGTTTTAGACCTCTTGGGCCTAAAAATTATAATTTTGAAAGTTTTCGATATTTTTTTTGAGGTTTTAGTATATATCAAACCTGCCCACCGAGTTTCAGCGTCCTACCATACCTGGAAGTAAGCTAGAATTTACATCATTTATGAATAATGAATAAGTACGAGAAATAGGGCCGTTTTGGCCTATTTTTCCCTCCGGTTTGGCTGAATGCAGACATCTGATTTTTTTATATAGGGTAGAAATGGGTAAACGCTGCTTGTATAAAAAATTTGGTAGCTCTAAGTCATAGGGGGGCCTGACAGTGAAGGTAAGAAAAGGCCGTTTTTGGCGCAAACGGGCGGTTTAGATATACTCTCTTGCGGCAGCTCAGTCGGTCGGCCCTAGAACTTGGGTCGCGTTGATAATAAGATTGTCACTGATCCATTTCTTTATATAGAACATTTAAAAAAAAGACATCATAGGGGGCTTTTATAAGAACAAGAGAACCCAAAACAATGGTTTTTCAGTTTGTCTGTATGTTTGTATGTCTGTATGTTTGTGCACGCTAATTTCAGAAACGGTTTAACCAATTTGAATGCAGTTTTCAGAAATATAATATCACAGTCTTCACTTAACATTTAGTTTTTATTTTATCAGGATACAATATTAGATACTGTAATTATGTTTTTACCCCTCTTGTTTTTACTTAAACGTCCATGTAAATACTTTTTAAACAAAGTACTTTACAACCATTCTAACCATTTATCACACTTACTTTAAATCTGTAATATCTTCGAAAATATTTATTTAATTTAAATGATGTAAAGGGCCATATTAAATGTGAAATGTATTCCTTAAAATAGCTTCGTATATAACCTATTATTTTTCGTAAAAAGTAAAGGATAAAAATTTGCTATTGTGGATTACTCCCTCAGAGATAAACATATACCATCGCGGACTTTCTTGTAGAAATTTTTAAGGTATACAATATTTAGTACATCATTTTGATCTATCTCGTAGAGTTCACCCAGCGTTTGCATTGTAAGCGCAAAACAATGTGTTTGTTTACGACTACGCATTAGAAATCTTGAAATTATCAGTGGTTCTTTGATATATTAATATATAAATAATATTATTATTAATAATAATTATTATTATAGTCATTTATTTATATATATATAGGTATTTATATTTTTTTTATTGTTAATTATTTATTTATTTATTGTTAGCTATTGAACATTGGTATTTAATTAATTGCGTAATATGAGTAATTTGAGTATTAATGACTTAGATTGTACAAACGTAAATGGTGATTTTGATTTTATGTCCCTGTCATCATCTGACGATAGTTTCCACAAGCTCCATCACGCTGGACCCCGACTTAAAAAAATCCTTACTTTTTTTCGCTCATATTTAACTACAAACGATACAAATGATTGTAGTGAAGTTCATTTTTTTGTAGTAATAATAATTACGCGGCAAACCCAATAAACACTGTTCTCAACCAGAAATATTAATAATACTGCTCTAAAAACTTTTGAAATACACTCTAAATCGTTTGTAGTTTATTGTAGTGAAAAAAAATATTTTTTTATATTTATAATTTCCGAGAAAAATAAAAAATTAAGAAAAAAAAATAAGTTTTAAAAAGTCAAAAAATCTTTTCGAAAACTACAAACGATACTAATGATTGTAGTAAAGTTGATTTTTTTGTAGTTCTAATAAATACGCGGGAAACCTAATAAACACTGTTCTCAACCAGAAATATTAATAATACTGCTTTAAAAACTTTTGTAGTACACTTTAAATCGTTTGTAGTTTATTATTATAATATTATTATAATATTTGTAGTTTGTATTTAGTAAAAAAAAAAAATATATACATTTATAATTTCCGAGAAAAATAAAAAAAAAAAAAAAAAAATAGTTTTAAAAAGTCAAAAAACCTTTTCGAAAACTACAAACGATACTAATGATTGAAGTAAAGTTGATTTTTTTGTAGTAATAATAATTACACAGAAAACCTAATAAACACTGTTCTCAACCAGATATATAAGTAATACTGCACTAAAAACTTTTGTAGTACACTTTAAATCGTTTGTAGTTTATTTTAAAGAAAAAAAAATTTTTTTTAATATGTATAATTTCCGAGAAAAATAAAAAATAAGTAAAAAAAATAAAGTTTTAAAAAGTCAAAAAACCTTTTTGAAAACTACAAACGATACTAATGATTGTAGTAAAGTTGATTTTTTTGTAGAACTAATAAATACGCGGCAAACCTAATAAACACTGTTCTCAACCAGAAATATTAATAATACTGCTGTAAAAACTTTTGTAGTACACTTTAAATCGTTTGTAGTTTATTTTAGTAAAAAAAAAATATATTTTTAATTTCCGAGAAAAATAAAAAAAATAAAAAAAAAATAAGTTTTAAAAAGTCAAAAAACCTTTTCGAAAACTACAAACGATACTAATGATTGTAGTAAAGTTGATTTTTTTGTAGTAATAATAATTACGCAGAAAACCTAATAAACACTGTTCTCAACCAGATATATAAATAATACTGCTCTAAAAACTTTTGTAGTACACTTTAAATCGTTTGTAGTTTATTTTAGTGAAAAAAATTTTTTTTTATATTTATAATTTCCGAGAAAAATAAAAAAATTGTAAAAAAAAATTAGTTTTAAAAAGTCAAAAAACCTTTTCGAAAACTACAAACGATACTTATGATTGTAGTAAAGTTGTTTTTTTTGTAGTACTAATAAATACGCGGCAAACCTAATAAACACTGTTCTCAACCAGAAATATTAATAATACTGCACTAAAAACTTTTGTAGTACACTTTAAATCGTTTGTAGTTTATTTTAAAGAGAAAAAAAAATTTAATATGTATAATTTCCGAGAAAAATAAAAAATAAGTAAAAAAAATTAAGGTTTTAAAAAGTCAAAAAACCTTTTCGAAAACTACAAACGATACTAATGATTGTAGTAAAGTTGATTTTTTTGTAGTTCTAATAAATACGCGGGAAACCTAATAAACACTGTTCTCAACCAGATATATAAATAATACTGCTTTAAAAACTTTTGTAGTACACTTTAAATCGTTTGTAGTTTATTTTAGTGAAAAAAAAAATTTTTTTATATTTATAATTTCCGAGAAAAATAAAAAAATTGTAAAAAAAAATAAGTTTTAAAAAGTCAAAAAACCTTTTCGAAAACTACAAACGATACTTATGATTGTAGTAAAGTTGTTTTTTTGTAGTTCTAATAAATACGCGGGAAACCTAATAAACACTGTTCTCAACCAGATATATAAGTAATATTGCACTAAAAACTTTCGTAGTACACTTTAAATCGTTTGTTGTTTATTTTAAAGAAAAAAAAAAATTTTTAATATGTATAATTTCCGAGAAAAATAAAAAATTAGTAAAAAAAAAAAAGTTTTAAAAAGTCAAAAAACCTTTTCGAAAACTACAAACGATACTAATGATTGTAGTAAAGTTGATTTTTTTTGTAGAACTAATAAATACGCGGCAAACCTAATAAACACTGTTCTCAACCAGAAATATTAATAATACTGCTCTAAAAACTTTTGTAGTACACTTTAAATCGTTTGTAGTTTATTTTAGTAAAAAAAAAATATATATTTATAATTTCCGAGAAAAATAAAAAAAAAAAAAATAATAAGTTTTAAAAAGTCAAAAAACCTTTTCGAAAACTACAAACGATACTAATGATTGTAGTAAAGTTAATTTTTTTGTAGTAATAATAATTACGCAGAAAACCTAATAAACACTGTTCTCAACCAGATATATAAGTAATACTGCTCTAAAAACTTTTGTAGTACACTTTAAATCGTTTGTAGTTTATTGTAGTGTTGGTAGGATATTTATTTTTCAGAAGTAAATTTATAGAAAATCAAAAGAAAAAACTATTTCAGTTTTATATTTTATTATTAGTAATTTGCACAATAGTAACTAAAGTATAATGATTTGATAAGAGCAGATAGATTTATTGATGATAATTATAAAATTACAAAATAACCACAAACAATATTAATTATTAAAGAACTTCAAACAATAATAATATTAATAATAAAAGAACAAGAAACAGTAATTATTATAAAAGAATAACAAACAATAATAATTATAAAAGAACAAGAAACTGTAATAATTATAAAAGAACAACAAACAATAGTAATTATAAAAATACAACAAACAGTAATAATTATAAAAGAACAACAAACAATTATAATTGTAAAAAAACAACAAACAATAGTCTTTTTACAGTTAAATATACTATTCCTAATTATTTTACTACGTAAAATAAAATATGTATTCTTCTTTTTTTTATTAAATCTTTTTTAGGTACTACTTTTTTTTTGAACTTTTGGAGATTCCATCATGAAGTTCCCATTTGCTGTTAATTCTACGTAAGTACGGTCGATAATGACCAGTGGTTTCGAGAAAAATATGCTCTATTGCACCAACCAAAATATATCTATTATTTAATAATTCTAATTCAACAGGTATTTGTAATAATGAGAAGTCAGTATTCGGTCGTTCCTTAACGTTATTTTTATTGCACAAACTCGTAAATAAAACTTCAATATCAATCCATAGATGATAGCCAGGTTGAAAGTTAAGGTCATTTGCAGTGTTACAAGTATGACATTGCCGTACGTGTGATTTTAAATACTTAAGTACGGATTGCTGCAGTCCTTGTATTCCATTATTAATTAATGGTTCAAGATGAGAAGCTATCACAGGTAAACTAGATGAATTAAATTTTTTGCATTTCAAACAGGTTGAATTGACGGTTAATGAGGGCACTTCTTTAAACATTTGTATGATTGTGTTGCTTATATTTGAGTTGCAGTCTACTGTACCATCTTCAATTTTCTTAAATTTAAGAATAATATTAGCTCTTTTTTGATATACATTTGCATTTATACCTTTGAATGATATTAATTTAATCAGTTCCGATACATCAGAATTGTTTCTATCTATATAATTATGATAGATAAATCGATCCACATAAGCGATGAGTACACAGTGTAGAGCTGAATCAATAGGACACGTATTACTTATTTTCACTAATCCTTGTTTTATTTGTAAGGGCTCCAAGCAATTACCATTAATTAATAAGCCAATTTTATTTTTATATTTTGGCCTTTTGTGTTTATTTTCAATATCAGGGTCTTTCCTGGCATAATGATTATTTTTTTTATTTTTTAAAAGACCACCCCATTCATCTTGTAAATTTAAATAACTGTAGTTAGTAGCAGTTTGAGATATAGAAATTGAATTGTATTCAGTCTTATTACTTTCAGAAATTGGAGTCAATAAGTTTATTAATTTGTCACCAGTACTCCTACTACTGTTAGGAGTGGATGATAAGTTTTTCAACATCGGCGGCGATTTTTCGTTTATTTTCAGTATATTTTCTTTGTTCCATTTAGATTCTTTTTTAGTTTCAGTGTCATTGTTTTCATAATGAGTTGTACACAAATCAGCAGGACTCATTTCAAAATAACTGTTACCAATGTCGAATTCTTTGTTTTTTTCGATATTCATTACGCAGCTCAAATCATTGATAAGACTATTGGTTATTTTTGGTAGTGACAAGTCTATTGGAATTATTGAGGAGATATGTAAAGAATTATTTACCATGTCGTTGTTATTGGTATCGTCAGAAATAATATTTTCAGAATTTATTTTACGACGCTTACATTCCAAACTAGCTGAAAAATCATGATACTCACTTTGCTCTTCCTCAGAATCTTCAAAGGTTTTATAAATTTCCGTGGTTGTTTCAATATTTTTGTCACTTAAAGTCGTTTTATTAGCAATAGATTTTGAGTGCTTGTTAGACATCGCAGCAAGTAGTTTCATAGTGCCACTTAAAACATTTAGATGGGTTTTTAGAAAAGCAACAAGAGTGTTATTTTTTTCATTAAAAAATACATAGTTCTTGATATCCTTAAAATATTCTTCGCTAATGGCCGAGCTTGCTGTCATAATCGATGCGATATTTTTAATTTCATCGTTATAAAATAAAGTTGGAACTATAACAGTCCAAAGCAAAAAATAAGCACTGAGCTTTACAAGCCGATCAGCAAAATCTTTATTTGCATATTCATTGGGGACTGAACCAGCAATATTCCTACTGCATTCAAGCTGAATTTTTTCTAGATACCTTTTAATAGGTCTAACTACTTTAGACTTTTTCGGCCTATAAGTTGACTGTCCTTCAGGGTCTTCATCTACAATAGACATATCAGCAAACAAGTGATCTTCCGGAAACTCATATAAATTTTGTGACTCACTTTTCATAAGATTTAACAATAAACACTTATACTGTGAACATGCATTCCTATCATTATGGTCTTGATAGTCAGAATAAGCTACAGTAAGAACAGCGGTCAGTATTTTTTGAAAATCATCCAGACAAGTAGAATTTCGTAGTAAGTTAAGAGACCTCATGTAGAAATCTTTTTGATGTCGATTATTTTTATTAAAACAAGGCCATGTTGAAACAAATTTATAGAAGTGGGCAACATCAATTCGTAGAATTGTCGATTTTTTAATCGATATGCCATCAACAACGCTTTTAAAGCAGTCATCTATATACAAAGACAAAGGCATATTATTGAATGCCAGTGCAGCTGCATTGAGAAGTGCTAAAGAAAAGTCAGTCACAACTTGTTTAGGTGTATTGATTCCACATCTTAGCCATTCTCGTAACCAGTAAGACAAAGTATTAGCATCATGTTTTTCCGACACTAATTGGAGAAGTGGAAGGGAAGATTTTTGATACGTAGATATGACTTGATAATATAAAATAACTCGTTTTGAATTATCGTTTGCTGATAAGCTTTGAATCAAGCTTCCTGTCGCATCGATACAAATACTCCCAATTGGATCTTTTTGAATAAATAATTTATACAATGAAATCTGCTCTGGCAACCAATACATAACATACATTTTATTGACTGCTATCTCGTGTAGGGCTTCAGAGTACTTTGGATTACTCTTCAAATCTTCAACAGCTAACATAGGATGAGTAAAAGATTTTAGACCTAAGTTTTTCCTCTTCTCCGTGTATTTAGCATTTCTAAGCGCACTTTCCTTTGGTAAGTCGGCTGGTTCGTCATCTCCAAACTCCATTTTTTCGTCAGCTTTTTGGCGTCGCCACATGTAAGTAGATTTGCAATTTATTTCCTTGATTACTTCTTTTCTTGTATCTCCACGAAGTTGCCTCTTTTTTGAATGTTTAATATGTTTAGTATCACAGGTAGACACTTGAAAATTTATACCATCATCACTTGCATCTTCGAAGCTATATATATGTATTTTGTTGCCGCATTCATTACAAAGACCATTAATAGATAAAAAAATATCACTACCTCTTGATATTTTTGGAGTTTTAAAAGCAAAAGGACAAGAGAGTTTAAAATGATGCCACACACAGCTGTAAATTTGATCTGTCCAACCAGGCTCAAAAACTTCATATTGTCGATTATCTTTGAAAGTTTTTGTTTTAAGATTTAACTTTTTCCATTCAGACGCTGATAAATGTATGGTCTTTTTAATAGGAGCAAAGGTTTTAGGAAAGTTTAGCATTGACCAGTTCAAATCCTTACATTTTTTTCTTTTCTTATTTTGTTTGAGAGGTCCATTTATTTTATCAGATACTTTATTTCTATTTTGGGTAATATATAACCAAATATGTTCCAAGCTCATACCAGGCAAAAGTTCAACTGCGTTTTGCCAAACTTCATCGTTGTAAGGCAAATATTTATTGGTTCCTCCATCTCGAAATTGCAAATTTTTCAATCGACTGTAAACCTCAGAAGGTGAGTATAAAGGAACTCTTGGCATTATCACTTACTTTGATATCTATAAAAAAAATAAGTCATTGTAGTAAATACTATAATATGTCGACACAATAAAATTAATACAACATTGATTTAGATTGTCAGTAAGTCATGTCAGAGCGGCAATGGTTGAAGAGTTTAAAGATGTAATTGTGATAACTGGAATATTAGTAAACAAAGTCTCAAAAACAGCTGTTGCAACCCCAAGGTCAGAGTTGTAATAAAATAGGATAGAAAAATCGCTACGTTAGTTAGTTACATTAAGAGAGTAATGTATGAGGATAGATAATATCTACCAGGACTCATGAAATTACAAAATTGACTAGCATTTGTATTGGTATCAATCATATAAAACTGTTTATTATATTTATATAAGTTTAATAATAGTAAATAAATCTTACATCTTATTATTTTTAGCAATCTTTTATTGTAAGATAGGCAATGTAAACCACAAAATTTTATATACATTTAATTTAAATTTTAAAACACTGTTAAACTATGATAAACCAACCTGTAAAACTATGGTATATTCTGTCTATGTTATTTTTTGTTTCAGAAAATCCAATTAATAACAATTTAAAAATTATTTAGACCTCCAATATTAGTTATTGAATAATTATTTGTACCTGCAAATGAATTGAAAATTTATAAAAATATATATTTATATATATATATATATTACTATTACTATTACTGCACGTAAAAAAAATTACAAAGGTATAAACATGTTTTTAAAAAATGATTGGCAAGGGCGAACTTATCTCTATAAGAGATTTCTGCTAGTCGACCCATGGTAGAAAGAAACGTGTTACCGTGGGTTACATCAGAGCAAAAAAGAAAAAGCAGCGAGGTAAAATATATAATAAATAAACAAATAATGCAATTAATATAGTACTTAAATTTATACATGCATTAAAAACAATAATTTAATAAAAATACCTAAACATACACATACATAAACATATACATAGATTAAAAAACCATACATACATATATACGAGTACAAACATACATACATATACAGAAACAATAAAGTATTAGATACATTTAGAATCGCATTCATTTACATTTTTACGATAGTTCATAGTAGGTACAACATGTTAAATAAACTTACCGGTAATAATTATTGAAAAAACCTGTTGTACATTTCACATATTAACAAAGATAAAATAAGATGAACAGTGAAGCTGTTAAAATATCTTAAGACGTTCAAAAGCAAGAATGTAAAAGAA
Organism: Napeogenes sylphis; assembly: GCA_959347405.1. Lineage (NCBI taxonomy): Eukaryota > Metazoa > Arthropoda > Insecta > Lepidoptera > Nymphalidae > Napeogenes > Napeogenes sylphis. The sequence continues at coordinate 347,166 of OY365789.1, forward strand.
CAATTCTAAAACAATGTGCGAAATGTATTAATATAACAATAATAACCACTTGGATGTGTAGATGGAGCTAAAGCAACATTCTTGATAAGAGAACCGTACCGCCAAAATTTATTTATGAAAAATAAATAGTAATGTTTATTCAACAAATTATTTTTCAATAAGTATAAGTATACCAATGAGTACTTATAAGTGTTAAGAATTTGAAGAAATATATATTTACAGAACTAAATATCGTTTCCTATTAAATAAGGAATTATACAATTAAAAAGTTCTGTTTAAATATTGAGAAATAAAAAATATTTACCTTTTTTGCATCACTGCCATCTAGTTAGTATCTATTGTCAACATCTCATTAAATAATCTATAGAGATATCTGATAAGTGTAATCATGTGGAAAGTTAAATAATCATAACAGATGACGCTAAGTGTTTTAAATTTGAACCGTTAGGTTAAGGGCCATTGGTTTTCACCTCAGAATAATAACTAGTTATTGTTCTGAGGTTTTCACCTTTCACTGTTAGTTTTATTACAAAAATAAAAATAATTATGAAAAACTGATTTGTAATCAAATCATTTTTACTTTAGTCTACACCACAAAAATCATTTCCAGTTTACCTTTACACTTTAGATTTTATAAGACATTACTCAACAGTTTCAGTATTTGTTTCAAACACACACATACACATTTCACTTAATTTTTTCGTCTACATAATAGAACAGAACTTTTTATTAATGTCTTTTTAACGCACTTTTATTTATATGTATTTCTTGATAACAGCAATATTAATTAGGGTGGCTGTATGATAATTAGTTGTTTAAAAAAAATAACTTCACCTCATTTATTGATATACTTTATAGTTTTGGAGAAAACTTTCTATAACTATGTTTTTTTTTGTTTCGATATTTCTTGGATAATATAGATTTATGATGATTTTTTTCGTCACTACAATAAACTACAATCAATTTAGAATGTATTCTAAATGTTTTTAGCGTAGTATCATTTATATTTCTGGTTAAGAACCATGTCTTATTAATGTCTTTTTAACGCACTATTATTTATATTTCTGGTTAACAGCAATATTAATAGGATTGGCTGTGTAATAATTATTTCTTAAAAAAAAATAACTTCACCTCATTTAATGATATACTTTATAGTTTTGGAGAAGACTTTCTATAATTATGTTTTTTTTTATTTCGATATTTCTTGGATAATATAGATTTATGATTTTTTTTGTCACTACAATAAACTACAATCAATTTAGAATGTATTCTAAATGTTTTTAGCGTAGTATCATTTATATTTCTGGTTGAGGACAGTATTAATTAGGTTTGCCGCGTAATTATTATTACTACAAAAAAATGAACTTTACTACAATCATTAGTATCGTTTGTAGTTTTCGAAAAGGTTTTTTGACTTTTTAAAACTTTATTTTTTTTACTAATTTTTTATTTTTCTCGGAAATTATAAATATATATTTTTTTTTTTACTAAAATAAACTACAAACGATTTAAAGTGTAGTACAAAAGTTTTTAGAGCAGTATTATTAATATTTCTGGTTGAGAACAGTGTTTATTAGGTTTCCCGCGTATTTATTAGAACTACAAAAAAATCAACTTTACTACAATCATTTGTATCGTTTGTAGTTAAATATAAGCGAAAAAAAGTAAGGATTTTTTGAAGTCGGGGTCCAGCGTGATGGAGCTAGTTTCCACAGTCTTCCTGAGAATTTAAATTCTTTATAAGAAGCCAGTTTATCAGCCTTCCCTAAAAATTTTAATGTTGTTCATATCAATGCTCAGAGCATTCCCGCTCATTTTTCTGATTTTCGTGACTCTTTTGATATCGACAACATTCATGCAGTGCTGGTATCAGAAACCTTTTTCAAACCTTGCCTCCCTTCTTCGTCCTACAGTTTACCTAATTTCCATCTTATTCGCAATGATCGTACGGGAAAGGGCGGAGGCGGCGTAGCTATATACCTAAAGAAGCATATTCCGTTTTCTATATTAAACCTGTCACCGTCACCATATTCCGGGCGCCCAGAACATATATTTATTGAGGTGCTATTCGGTCACTTAAAATTACTACTCGGTGTCTTTTATAGTCCTTCACTACATATCGACTGCTTTCAAACTTTCGAAGGGCTACTAGAAGAGTATACTTCTATTGTAGATCATACCATTATCATGGGGGATTTTAACACGTGTCTGCTAAAAAATGATTCCAGAGCAAAACGTCTTCATAACATCGTTAGCAGCTGCAATCTCCATATTCTTCCAACTAAAGCCACTCACTTTTTTCCAAATTGTACTCCATCTCAATTAGATTTAATGATAGTTTCCTCCCCTGATCACGTGAGTAGCTGTGGTCAGTTTTCCGCTGATGCATTTTCCTACCATGACCTTTTATATCTCTCCTACAAAATCCGTCCTCCCAAATCCAAGCCAACGATAGTTATGAGGCGCAGTTTTAAACATTTTAAAAACAACTCCTTTATCCAAGATTTTAACCTTGGGACTGGGAAGTAGTTTTTGACGCTCCGAATGCTAATGACAAATTAGAAATATTTAACACCTTATTAACTGGTTTATATGACAAACATGCTCCTTTCCGTCCTATTAAGTTAAACCACCTGCCGGCTCCATGGTTAAGTAATGAAATTAAAACATTGATGGCGAAGCGCAATGCCTCCAAGTCCAAATATAAAAGAAAGCCTAGTGACGAAAATCTCTCTAAATATAAACACTTGAGAAATGCGTGTAGTAAAATGTGCAGAGATGCGCAACGAAACTACATCCATGAATCAATAGAAAATAGTGATTACTCTAGGACTTGGAAATTTCTAAACTCTCTCGGAATTGGCAGACAACATATAAACAATTTTCTTAACCTTGACGTAGATGGCCTCAATCAATATTTTACTTCCTTGGATCCCGTTGACACTTTAACCAAGCACTATACAATAAAGCAACTTAGTTCTTTAAACCAATTTAATTTTCCTTCCTTTCATTTTGAGCCAGTTACAACTGCAGATGTCAAAAAACATACCTTGGCTGTTAGATCTGGTGCTGCTGGCTGTGATGGCATCAATCGTAAAATGTTACTTCTTCTCCTTGATGAGCGGGCGCCTATCATCTGTCACATATTTAATTGTTCCCTCTCTTCTAACATATTTCCCTGTTCGTGGAAAAACGCGGAGGTCATTCCTATTCCTAAAATAAAAAATCCTACATCTTTCTCTCACTATCGACCTATCTCTATTCTCCCCTTTCTTTCAAAGGTTCTGGAGCGTATTGTTCATGGTCAACTTCAAGCCTTTCTTTCAAAAAATAATATTCTCAGCAAATACCAATCGGGTTTCCAAACTGGTCACAGTACTGTCACTACTCTTGTTAGAGTCTGTGATGACATTAGGTTTAACATGGATAACAAGCTTGTAAGTGTCATTGCTCTTCTTGATTTCAGCAACGCTTTCAACACCGTTGACTTCGATCTGCTTTTGAGTGTTCTTAAATCGATTAACATTTCTTCTGATGCTATTATTTGGTTTGGTGGCTACCTCCGCGGGCGTCAGCAGCGTGTAAAAAATTACAACGTCTTTTCCTCGTATTGTCCAATCACTGCTGGCGTTCCGCAGGGTGGTGTCCTGTCTCCACTTCTCTTTGCTATCTACATTAACACTGTGACATACCTTCTTTCATCTTCTCATCACCTTTACGCTGACGACCTCCAAGTTTACACAGCCGCTTCCCCTCACAATTTAAATATTGCTATCGAGAATTTAAATCGAGACTTAGATAGGATTAACACTTGGAGTGAATCCTATGGATTGCGTTTTAATCCAAAAAAATCTCAGGTTGCTTTATTGGGTGGTCGTAACCAGCTGGATAAACTCTTACTTGATGAACTACCTTCCATACGACTTGGCACAACGATCCTTGAGATAGGCCAGTCTGTTAAAAATCTTGGTCTTATAGTAGACAAATCTTTATCTTGGGCCCCACAAATAGCTGAGATTAGCCGGAAAGTTTTTGCATCTATCGGTGGCCTTAGACGCTGGCAAAATTTTCTTCTAATTAAAACTAAAATTTCCTTAGCACATTCTCTCCTCCTACCTCTCTTAGACTATGCTGACTCTGCTTATCCTGATCTTTTTGAGGAACAACTCAACAAGCTTGAGCGCCTCCAAAACTTATGTATTAGGTTTATCTTTGGACTTCGAAAATTTGATCATGTTTCCGAATTTAGGGCTCGTTTAAAGTGGCTTCCTATAAGATTTAGGAGGTACCTACATATGCTCACTCTTCTTTACTCTATTCTTTATAATCCTCATACTCCCTCTTACTTAAAGCAACGTTTTTCCTTTCTCGGCTCTCACAATGAACGGCAAAACCTGAGGTCTAGCAAGGACAACCGTTTGCATAATCCTTCTAGGCTCACAGGTTATTTTGGTAATTCATTTACCTGCAAATCGGTGGTATTGTGGAACGATCTCCCTGTTGAAATCCGACATTCTGAATCAATTTTAATTTTTAAAAGTCGCTTGTATAGTCATTACCTATCAATTGCTAAAATTTTATCTTATGTATATAACATATTTATTTATGTGCTATGTATGTATATGTATGAGTATATATGTATGTATACATATGTTTGTATATATGTATATATAAATATATTATATGTATTTGTATATATAGTATATGTATTTATGTGAATGTTATGTATTCATGTATTGTCTCTATCTACATAATACTAATTGTATTATTGTAATCGTTTAGCTTATTTCATTTTTTTTAATGCTTTATCCCGTATTCTCAGTTTCTACTCCTTTCCCCAAAAGGTTGTCTGTAAGAGATTGCTTTAGCAATAACACCGCCTTTGCACCCTTTTGTTGTTTATTTTGTTTTTATTTCACCTATTTTTGTATTTTGTGTGCAATAAAGTTTTTATCTATCTATCTATCTATATTTAGCATGTTATTATACATATAAACCTTCCTCTTTGCATCACCCTATTTATTAAAAAAAAACTGCATCAAAATTCGTTGCGTAGTTTTAAACATCTAAGTATACATACATACATACATACATACAAAAAAAATAAAAATTCATACAGGGGGACCTTTATATAAGCAAGAATGACCTTTATATAAACAATGTTTTTTCATTTTGTCTGTTCGTCTGAATGTCTGTATGTTTGTGCACGCTAATCTCAGAAACGGATTAATCGATTTGGATGTACTTTTCGGAAATGACTATATAGTCATGGGATTCACTTTATATTTTGTTTTTTTTATAACAATCGGTTAACAAATAAAGAAATTAATAATCTGTTATTGTCGTACCATTGCTTCTTACCAGTTTGAAGGTTTATAGTTTTTACATACAATTGTAAGTACGAAGGGTACTTTTTAACTAAATCGAAAACTACGCGTACGAAGTCGCAGGCACAGCTAGTTAAAAATAAAAACTTACCACTTCCACAAATGTAACACTATATGTATAAACTTTGTCACTTGTATTTTCTTTTGTTGTTTTATTATTTTTTTATTAAGTAGGTATTTTTTCTTGTTTTATATAAGTACAAAAGTTCTTATAGTATAAGATATCAACATTGATTTAAGAACAAGATAATGTTATATATCATTATTTAGCTACGAAGCATATGAACTCCATAAAAGCGGAATTTTTTTTATAAGATTTAAGTTCAGGAGTATATAATATTGTAATGTTAGGATGTAATAAAAAATAATGAAATGAATAAATAAATGAAATGAAATAAATATTAACTAAATGAAAAAATATAAACTCATAAGTGTTAAGTATGGAAACACTTGGGCAGTTTTTTATGCTATTTCATAAATATAATTTTCTTACAGATGTAAGTGAGTTACATTTAATTTCAAAATTTGTATAAGCAACGTTCGCATCCTTACCTATCCTTTATCCTATCAACATACATACATCAATCACTGCAAGAATCGAAGATGGCGACATCTAGCGAAGTATATCTTTTATTGCATGCAAAGATATATAAGCCCTTACCCTCACATAATAATATAGAAACCACGAACTACGAACCCGCTTGGAGCTCAGCAAATCATTAGTTATCATCAAGTTATTACCGCGACTCCTATACGAACTTATTGCCGCAAGTATATAAAACTGGACCCATCTAGACCATACTATAGTGCAGTGTTTATGGTGTATTAATATTGTGACCAGTGCGCTTAGTCTCCGGCAATCATCTCAGGAAGAAGATCGACGTAGAAAACCCCAGGAAGTCCTCCTCATACTTTTACCTATCCCATGACGTTGCTTTCTTCTGATCTGAACTAGCTCATTCATAATCAAATAACTAGAAACATAACCGCCACTGGCACTCGCCAGTAAAACGCTTCCCCATAATATTTGGTTCGTCTTCGGCCGGATTCCTTGTGAATCAGTTCTTACACCCGCTTCCTAGTTATATATCGTAATATATACATATATATATTCCGCATTACATTATTTATTTTAGGTCTGATACCTAAAGACGTTCTTATAACGTAAGCCGCCATATTTATTTTATCATTCGTGTCTGAGCGGACAAGTACATATAGCCAAATTAAAAACGACTTAATCGTTATCGCTTTAGTATACAAAATAAATACCGCTTCATTAGTTATTCCGAAATAAACCGCATCCTCCTAACATTAAACTTACACATTTTAATTATTTATTTTTCTCAATAGCAGATTTACCGGTTATCTTTTACTATGGAAGATCTCCAAACTAAAGTAACGTTACTACAAGCTCATAATGAAGCTGTTTATGAGCGCTTAACGCATTTATATCATGAGTCTAAAAAGGTTAATACAACAACCATTGATCTGCGTTCTACGGAAACGTTCATGGTGGATACAGAAATTCTTAGTACAATTCGACAAGAATTTCGTACAATATAGATAGTATTAACGCATATAGCCTCAAGGTTAATTCTAAATACAAGGTTGATTATCAATCATTAATTTCATTTGATTCTGTATACACTCGTGTGGAAAGGGTTCGGTCTCTTGTCGCCGCAAGCGCTGCAAGCAACGTGACCTCGCCGCATTCTCAAGATAACGTGTCTCAGTTCCGAGGTTGTGTCAAGCTACCCCCCATTCAAATACCTTTTTTCGATGGAAAGATCGAGAATTGGCCGGTTTTCCACAAATCATTTAAATCTAACATTCATGTAAATGTTAATCTGACAGATGCTCAACGAGTTCAATATCTGGTAGGTAAATTGACAGGCTCCGCATTAAAATTAATCGCAGGTATAATTCCATCAGGTGAAAATTATAATTCTATTTGGGATGGTTTAGTTCAAAAATATCAAGATGTTAGAGTCTTAGGTATACACTACATATCCAACATATTAAATATTAAACCCGCTACTAATAATTCTAGTTCTTTAAATACTTTTTTTGAAAACTTTCACGCGTCAGTTTCCGCTTTAGAACAATTAAACGTTGAAGATTTTAAAGATTTTATATTATTAAATTTAGCTACGAGAAAAATAGATTCAACGACCTCCAACTTATTTGAAATGTCCATGAGAGACAAAGAAGTGCCTTTTTATAAGGACTTGGTTCAGTTTACTAAATCTCAAGTAAAAATACTTAACCGCACCGCGCCGAGTTATGGTCATAACACTCGTATGTCTTATTCTACAGGTGACAGTACGAAAAATACTCATTTAAATTCTCGTAATATTCAACCGCGACATACAGTCCACCACTCTTTAGTCATCCGCGATAATTCTAAGTCTTGTTGTTTATTTTGTAATAAAATTGATCATTATCAACTTTATGCATGTCCGTTTTTAAATTAAATAACTCTAAATCGCGTTTTGATTTCATAAAATATAGACGTGGCTGTGTAAACTGTCTTAGTTTTACACACACCGCAAATAATTGGAGATCGACTTATGTTTGTAAAATTTGTCAAAAATATCATCATACTCTTTTACATTATAATAACAGTGAAATTAACAAGTCGTATAGTTCATAAGGCGATCCAACGACATCTATCATTTCCGATTCGAGAAATATGCACAGACGTCAATAACTCCGGTTGAGAGCTGGAGGGACGGTGCTACATCACAAGTTTCGCTAAGCGCTCGATCGAAGATGATTAACAATGTTAGTGACAATCGGAATAGTTATGATACTATTTTATTATCGACCGCTCAAGTTTATGTTAAAATTAAATACAATCAATTTATTTTCGTTAGATGCGTGATAGACAATGGCTGGCAGAATAACATTATTACGTGGACTTGTTGTAAGCAACTTGGTTTAAATATTATTTCGCTCGTAAACTATAATGCAGTTATTCAAGATGTGTGAAGTGGACTAGTAATTCTCAAGAACTTCTATCATCTGTGCTACCTTCAAGTCGCGCCGTTATAGATTACTCTGATAACGGTAATAATTTAAAAATTCTTGGCCTCAAATGGATCCTCGCTCGAAGATAGTTTCGTTTAGAGGAAACTTGTACAAAAAGATCTATTCTTTCATCTATTGCCCGCTTGTGGCATGTGCTTGGTTTTGCCGCTCCTGTTATATTATACGCTAAGCTACTTACTAAGGAGTTATGGCTCTTTAAGACAGGATGGGATGAAACACCTCCTGAATCTACTGTCTCTCAATTTAATAAATTGAAAAAACAATTATCCCTTCTTTCTTTTATTAAAATTCCGCGTAATGTAGCCGTTGATATAGGTTACACGACAAATATATAATATGTAGGCTTTGCTGATGCCAGCTTGAAAGCAAGTGGCTGCGTCGTGTATCTACATGTTATCGATTCATACGGTAATATACATGTCCGCTTAGTGTGCGCTAAATCTAAAGTTGCACCAATAAAAATGGTTTCATTAGCTCGTCTGAGTTATGCGCCGCTCTTCTTATGTCTAAACTTATTAAATTGGTTTATGACAATTACAATATTCGAATAGCTATAAATAATATTTTCGCTTTCTCCGATTCTACAATTACGCTTTCATGGATTCATTCATCTCCACACAGATGGAATATTTTTGTAAGTATTCGCATCTCTAAGTTGCAGGAAAATCTTAATTTTAAACATTTCTATCATGTCAGTGGTAAGGAAAATCCTAGCGATTGCCTTTTTAGAGGTCTTTTACCTGAACAATTGTTATCACACGACATGTGGTGGTGTGGTCCTAAATGGCGCTTAATACTAAAACTTTAACTTGTACCGCATCTGTAGAGTCAAATTTAATTTACAATTTATCCCAAAGATTTTCTTCTTGGAATAAAATAATACGCATAATAATTTATGTTCTCAGATTCACTAAAATTATTTGTCATGAAGAATGTTATAAAATCATTTCAATTTCTCAATTAAATACTGCTGAAACATATTTAATCCACGCTGTTCAATAGATTCATTTTCAAAATGTTATCAAAGAAATTAAAAAAAATAAGTTACGTAATCAGTTTAAACGTCTCGATGTCTTTATAGATGACTAGCTGTTGCCCGCGGCTCCGCCCGCGTGTAGGTCGCTTTTCGCGTAATCTGTGGAAACTACAATTATCCAGACCTATAATAGACTTATAGTTAATTCTATAGTATCCTATTCCCGTGGAAATTTTATATATATAGGCATTACATTGCTACGATATCAAACTGAAAATAATAACATACATCCACATCACACACACGACCAGGATATTATTCAGATATACGTATTAAAGCATATGGATTCAAAATATTATGTTATTCAAGTTTTAGTAATCATCCCTAATTTTTTGAAAATGAAACATAGCCTATGTCACTCGGGAATAGTGTAGCTTGCCAACGGTGAAGGAATTTTTAAATCGGTCCAGTAGTTTCGGAGCCTTTTCATTTCAAACATACAAAAAAATAATCAAACCTTTCCTCTTTATAATATTAGTATAGACAAACAAATAATAAGAATCGGTGGCAGATTATTTAACGCTAACCTTCCTTATAAAGCGCAACATCCCGCTCTATTACCTAAACATAATAATATTACGCATCTTATAATTGATTATTTTCACCGCATACATTGCCATACTGGTGCCAACCTTCTGAGTTCCTTAATACGACAGAAGTATTGGATACTTTCTTCTAGAAGTGTCATAAGACAACGAGAATATTCTGTCTATGCATAGTCTGCTACCAGGACATACGTTCCCAACTAGGAAAAAAACTGTTTAGACCATTTTATATTAAAAATTGATACCAGTAAATTTACTCCTAGTATTGCTGTAATTAACACTTCTATATCGGAACCATTTATTGATTTTTTTGAGTATGACTTCTAAAAATAGTTTTAATAATAACCGTTTAATAAATAAACGTGTTACCTTATTTCGTAAATGAAGAGTTTTTTATACAAGAAAATAGATATTTGTGTATGATGGGGGATGTTCAAGATTTGTTGAAATCTACAAAAAAACCTGAAGCAAATGTAAGTAACTCCTCGTCACGTGAAGAAGACTTTCAATAACAAATAAGGTTACCACGAATACAACTACCAGTTTTCACGGGAAATTATGAAGAATGGCCATCCTTCAACTGCGTACACTGTAAATTCGGAAGAGTTGTCTACACTTGAAGACTTAACTAAATTTTTAGAATCGAAATTTCGAACACTGGAAATATTAATGCCTACTACAAATACAAAAATATTTAAAGAACGAGTCCTCCACGTTTTATCGGTTCAAAGGTCATGTGATCTATGCAAAGGAACACACATATTACATATTTCGTTGCAATGATTTTATAAATATGCAAATCACTGAGCGGAGTGATTACGTTAAAAGAAACAAGCTTTGTTTTAATTGTTTGGCACCGGGACATGCAGTCTTCAAATGTAAGGTACTCATGTCTTGTCATATTTGCAAAAGACGTCATCATCACTTTTACATCAACAAAGACACATGGACGCGCCGGTAATAGTTACAGAACGCATGTGTTATATTATTGTAGTATTACTACATATAAGATTGTTATTATATAGTAATTTGGTATGTAGGTAATATAAATATGTAATTATTTATTTAACTACATAATAACATTAACAATAAATATTGTTGTTACAATTAGATTTACGAATTTAGAACTATATATCATTGTTATTACTGGTATGTTATAAAAGTAGTAAAAGATATTGATTTGACGAGATATCGCAAGTAGCCTTAAGATATTAAATATATTGTATTTACATATCTTATTAGGTAAGCCATAAATGAGTGAAAGATATAAGATTGTTATAAACATGCTTAGGCATTTAAAATGGTTATGTACTGATGTTTATTTATATATTATTTAATGATGTTTAAAGTTGTGAATATGACATATCTCCAGAAGCTGCCGTTGGCGCTTCTGTCGATGTTGTTATCTTATAAATATGGCTGTAAGACTCTATTAAAGGCAATCTGTATTGGACAACTGGCAAGATAAGTGATTCTTATACTTACCTTGTTTATAATATATGTTAATGACTATGGTGGGTATTTCACAGTATTGAGTTATTGGTAATTGTGTCTAAATAATTGCACAGTAATAACTATATTACTGTATTTATTATATTCATGTACCGGGAGTCATTTTATTATATTAAATGATATATTTGTTTAGCTTATATTATATTAATTCAGTGGTTTTTAATTGTAGAATCTTATAATATCTAACACATGCAACCGACGATGTCAACTCAAGCTGTTGAAGAAGTGAAGCAAATACATACGATGATTACGTCATATTACAATGCCAAGCATACTAATGCCTTACTAGCAACCGCAGTAATTATACTTAAAGGTCCTCAAGGACACATTACTGTTTTAAAGGCACTAATCGATTCAGGATCTCAAGCATGTTTTATTAGTGAGAAGGCTACTCAGATCCTGAAACTCGAGAGAAAGCCTGTAGATCTTATCGTCTCCGGCATGGAAGCTATGAAGGTTCGTGTGAAGTATGAAGTCAAGGTACAAGTTTTATCACGATGGGAATCTAAAGTCAACCTACCTATTCAAGCTCACGTGATGTCCAAGCACTTGACAACAAATCTACCTTCTAGTTCTCAGGTGGCGAATATGTGGCCACATTTATCAAATATCAAATTAGCAGACCCGAATTTTTATGAATCTAGTAACATCGATCTGCTAATGGGAGTTGATGACTATGCAGCATTACTACAGGAAGGTTTAATCAAAGATCCACTAGGTACTCCATGTGCTCAAAGAACTGACCTGGGCTGATGGGAGGAGTAAAAATGAAGGTAAATTCGGGAGAAAAGTCCTTAACGGCCATGATACAAGAGGTAAATATTGACAATCTACTTAAAAGTATATGGGAAGTAGATACAGAATCAAAACGACAGCAAACACAATCAGAACGGTTATGTGAAGATATATATGAGAAGACACATAGAAGAAATGAAGTGGGATGTTACATTGTTAAACTACCTTTTAATAAGGAAGAGCCACAATCCAAAGAAGGAAATACAAGAGACATAGCCTTACGAAGATTCATGCAACTAGAAAGAAGACTAAATCAGAACACATAATTAAGAAACGAATACACTAAAGTGATAGAAGAATACATATAACTAAGACATATTGAAGAAGTACCTGAAAAATAAATAAAAATAAATCAGTCTACTTACCTCATCACGCAGTAATCCGAAGTGATAAGGAAACTACGAGGACTCGGGTTGTGTTTGATGCATCCTGTAAGGGTTCTAATGGGTTTAATAGTTTCACTAAACGATGAACTTTTATCAGGTCCAGTTCTTCAAAAGGATCTTCGAAATTTGCTGATAAGATTGAGACTTCATAATATCTGTTTTGTTGCTGATATTGAGAAGATGTATAGAATTATTTTGGTTGACAAAGCAGACACAGACTATCAAAGAATTTTATGGAGATACAAATCTTCAGAAGAGATCAAGGACTACAGATTAATAACTGTTACCTTAGGAACAGCTGCAGCTTCATACCTAGCAGTCAAAACACTTATGCAGTTAGCAAATGATGAAGGTGATAAGTATCCAGAAGCTGCTAAAATTTTGAATGAAGATTTTTACGTTGTTGACGTCATGTCCGGATGCGATGACGTAGACGAAGACCATACAAATCAGCCGTGAACTAAGAGCATTATTAAATCTTGGCGGTTTCGAACTGAAAAAGTGGTCATCAAACAGTAAAATAAACCGGTGGACATATTTCGCGGAACGCAAAAAACAGACTGCAAGATCATATGAAAACACATTTTTGTTGTACAATACATTTGATTATTATTCTGAATTAATTAAATTAACATTTTTGAACATAAAAAATCACAAAATTAAAGCGAAAGAAACGAAATTAAAGACAATAAGGTCAGTGACTTAATTCTGAAGAGTTTTGACCTAACACAATGAAAACTAAAGAAAAGTAAATATTATCCAAATGACTGGTTTTTTCGCGATGGGTGATACAATCAGTATTTAGTGTTGCCACCTCTTGCTGTTAAAACTGCCTGCATGCGTCTGGGCATGCTCTCTATTAAATTGTCAATAAAACTTTGCGGCATTGAGTTCCATTCTTCAACCAATGCGGTTTTGAGGTCTCATACGTTGACAGGTGATGGATTTCTTTGTTTAATTTGTCTTCCCAGTTTGTCCCAAACGTGTTCTATTTGATTTAGGTCTGGCGAGCGTGCCGGCTACCCCAAAACCTGGATTCCGACCTCATTAAGATATTCCGAAACTAATGCCGCAATGTGAGGTCGAGCGTTGTCATGGATTAGAAGAAAATTGTCTCCAATGAAAGGGGCAAAAGGCATCACAATCTGCTCTAAAATGTTGGTTACGTATCTTGCCGCAGTCAGGGAGCCGTTTTCTACGATGTGTAGCTCCGTGCGTGCTCCTAAGCAAATACCGCCCCATACCATTACTGACCCTCCACCATACGGCTCTCTCCCAATAATGTTACACTGAGCGTATCTTTCTCCGGGTCGTCGCCATACTTTGGTCCTTCCATCATCTGGTTTGTGACAAAATCTGGACTCATCACTAAAAAGAACTTTTCCCCAAGCGTCATTATTCCAATTTAGGTGGAAACGAGCAAAGCTGGCTCGAGCCACTCGATGACCTGTGGTGAGCTGTGGACCTTTGGCAGGCAAGTACGCCCCTATACCAGCTGCCATCAGTCTTCTTCTGACGGTTTTGGTACTAATTATCACTTGTCGAACTTCCTGCAGCTGGTTTCGTACCTCAGAAGAAGTCAAGGTACGGTTTCTGAGAACACTGCTGATAATAAATCTATCGTCTCTCTCTCCTGTTACTCTTTTGCGACCTTGTCCTTTACGCCTGGTATACTCTCCAGTCTGCCGGTATCGTTTAACATTGCGGAAAATCACAGACTTGGAAACATGTAATGTTTGAGCCACTTGATTGTAAGTGTAACCATTTTCAATTAAAGTTACAGCTTTAAAAACCAGAGCAACGCTGAGATCCGGCATTATCGCCTAAATTTATCGAATTAAGTTCACTTCACTCAATAATGACAATTTTTCGTCAAAAAAACAACAGAAATAAAGTTTTTGTTAAAAACAACAAAAGCCGACGAAAATTCCATACACTACGTGTCTCAGAAATTAGCAGATAAACAAAAAAACAAATGAAATTTAAAATAAAATTATTTTTAAAATCATCTTTTTTTTTAATACATATTCAAATTCAAATTCAAATTCAAAATATCTTTATTCAAGTAGGCATTTACACGCACTTTTGAATCGTCAATTACATTAAATTGGTCAGTATAGTCAGTCTGTGAGTAAGCTACCACCAGCTCGGAATGCTGTTCTGCTGAGAAGAGCTGGCCAGAAACTCAACAGTTGCTCTTTTTAAATAAAATTTAACAATGTTTGACTTATAAATTATAACATCAACCCTGCAAATGAGTCAATGACCCAAGTTCCACACATTTCGATCAACCAAAAACTCTTGAATGTTATAGTAAGATTTATTTAATAATATACCTTTAATTTTAGATTTGAAACCAAGAAAAGGAAGATCTAAGATATCTTGTGGAACCTTATTATATATGCGTACACTCAAGCCCATGAAGGATTTCTTAACTTTTTGAAGTCGAAATTTAGGCGTTACGAGCCTATTTTTATTTCTTGTATTGATTGTATGTCTGTCGCTGTTTTTTTTTATAGTCATTTAAATTTTGGCGTATATATAGTAAGTTATTAAAAATGTATTGAGAAGCGACCGTAAGAATACCGATTTCTTTAAAAACTTCCCTTAGGGAGTCTCTAGCTTTTAAGTTACAAATAGCCCGTATAGCTCGTTTTTGTAAAATAAATATAGAATTAATTTCGGCAGCGCTGCCCCATAGTAAGATACCGTAAGACAATATACTATGAAAATAACTAAAATAAACGAGTCGAGCCGTATTAACGTCTGTTAATTGTCTTACTTTTTTAATTGCAAAGACGGCTGAGCTAAGTTTGCTTGCGAGTGTCGAGAGATGGGGGTTCCACTGGAGCTTTTTATCTAAAGTTATACCTAAGAAAGTTGTCGAGTCAGTCAGTTCTAACACTTCATTGTTAAGGAATAAACTACAATCTTGACTTTTTACATTAGGAAGTGTAAATTCCATGCATTTAGTTTTTTTAGTATTTAATGCCAAATTATTAATTTCAAACCAATGAAGAACACGTGACAGAGCACAGTTAACTTTGTCAAAATTAGCATTATTACGATCAACTTTAAAAATAAGTGAGGTATCATCAGCAAAAAGTACAATGTCACATAGTCCTTTTACGTAAAAAGGCAAATCATTAATATAGAGTAAAAATAAGAAAGGGCCTAGAATAGATCCTTGTGGAACACCCATTTTTAGATGAGATCCAACCGATTTACAATTATTTACATCAACCGTCTGAACTCTTTGATTCAAGTAAGAGGCAATAAGATCAAGCGCAGCACTACGCACACCATAGTGATTAAGTTTGCAAAGTAGTGTTTGATGGTCCACGCAATCAAAGGCTTTAGATAAATCACAAAACACTCCGATTGCATTCTGTGACTTTTCCCATGCGTCGTAAATGTGCTTTAGAAGCGCGGCACCCGCATCAGTTGTTGATTTGCCTTTGGTGAAACCATATTGTTCCCTATGCATGATTTCATTGCTACAAACAAATTCTGACATTTGGTTTAGTATAATTTTTTCGAAGATTTTACTTAAAATAGGTAAAATAGAGATAGGTCTATAATTTCCGGGTTCTAGTTTATCGCCACTTTTGAACAAAGGAACTACTTTACTATTTTTCATTAAATCTGGGAAAGTACCGGTTTCAATACATTTGTTAAAAATTAAGGATAATTGTGGAGCAATATCATTTATAATATTTATTATTAATTTTACTGACATACCCCAAAGATCACCGGTTTTTTTCATATTTAGATTTCTAAAAGTTTTAACAATTTCATATGATGTAACAGGTTTAAAAACAAAACATTTATTACTGACTCTTACGTTATTCGTCAATTCGACGATTGCATCACATGGTGAAGAATTTAAATTACGCGTGACTGTTAAAGGAATTTCGTTAAAAAAAGTCTCAAAAATTGCCGCCACAGTTAAATTTGAATTTATTTCAATATTATCAATTTTTAACTTAATAGGTCCATTAGCAGCCCTATTTTTCCCAGAGACACTAGACAAAACATCCCAAGTTGCCTTTATTTTATTTTCTGAGTTTAAGATTTTATTTCTTATGTAAATCGACTTAGCTTGTATGCAAACGGTCTTAAATATTTTAGAAAAAATCCTAACTTTATTCAAGAATACCGGATCTTGATTCCATTGCCTCTCACTATATAAATCATATAACTTATCTCTACTTTTATATATTCCCACGGTAGCCCAATCACTAAATTTATGTTTTAGGTATTTAGTCATAGTTTTTGGCTTAAAAACATTATTAAATTCTTGTAACAAAAAACCGAAAATGTTATTATATAAATTATTTGGATTATCATCGCTCATGTCTACTTTACCCACTTTTTGCTGAACAGTATTCTTAAATGTTAGGACCCGGTTTTTTGTAATTGGTCTACAAGTAAACTTTTGGGGCTTTTCACTTTCGTGATTAATTAATAGAGAAAATTTTAGACCACAGTGGTCTGAACTTAAACTCGTCATTACTGTTTCTTCATAAATGTTACAGCGACAGAACACATTATCAATACAAGTCGCGGAAATACTAGTAATACGAGTAGGTTCAAAAAAGACGTTCAGTAAGTTAAAAGATTTAAACAAATTTAATAAACGTACACTAGACGAAGTTTCTTGTAATATATCTACATTGAAGTCACCGCAAACAATCACGGACTTGTTTTTATGACAAAGCTTAGTTAAAATATCCTCCATTTTGTTTTCAAATTCATCAAAGTCACTAGAGGGGGGTCGGTACACGCACAAAATAATATGTTCATTGAGCTCAATGCAGGATAGTTCAATAATTCGCTCGACAGAGAGCGCCACTATGTCTGATCGAGACTTTAACACTACATCGTTACGAGCTAAGATAAGTGAGCCACCGCGAATAGCTTTCTCTCTACAGAACGAACTTGACAATTTATAATTTTCTACATTTATAATATTGTTATACTTTGATAACCAGTGCTCTGTAATGCACAATAAACTTATATCATATTTTTGAACAAAGAGTTCCACTTCCAATTCCTTGCCACCTAAGCCTTGTATATTTTGATGGACAATATTTAACAACTTAGGCTTTGTCTTATCCATTAGTTTAAAGTGGAACGCTTATGTTCTGTCAGTAATACATTATTTAAAGTACATTTATTTTTCGTTATATCTGTTATAACGAAGTTTTTTAAATTAAATGCTACTAAAGTAGCAATTTGTTTTTTATAATATAAAGGCAGATACATTGTACCTTTTGTCATCCTAAACCTATTATAAATAAATTTATTTACATCAAAGTAAAAGAATGCATCACTATGACGGTATGTCAAATTATATAATGTCAAATTTAAATTATATATATATTTATTTTGTTTGTCTGAATAAGAAGATGAATATGGAAATGCACAAATTACAATTTTACACTTATTCTTATTATGTAATTTCAATAATTTTTCAATATTACTAATTATTTCAATTTTCTTAATCGACAAACCATCTCCATGTAATAGTACAATAGTACTGTTTTCAGTCAACTTTGAGTCAAAATTAATTATTTTATCTAAATTGTGCTGGTAACTAGCACCAGGTGAGCACATATTATGTACATTATTTAATTCCCTACTTAAAAGAGACCCAAAGCCCTGACCCAATTGGTCAGAAAAAACAAAGTAATATAATAATATTGGTATAGTGGCCAGTACGAAAATATGAAAATATTTTCCGTTATTCGACCTTTTTTTTGCGTTCCCCTAAATTTGTCCATGAGTGTATTTATGGAATCGATTAAACCTGAAGAAAGATCATTAAATGCTAAGGGAAAACTAAAGGTTGATGGTACAGTAACAGCACTTGGCATAAAATGGAATTTGGGAAATGACCAGTTTGAATACAATGTTAACTTGCCTGCTGTTGGATCTATGATCACCAAGCGAAGTATTCTTTCTGATATCCAGAAACTCCATCTCAGTACAATACATATCGATCGATGGTTAGGCACAAAAACTACTAACAAGGAATCAATGGAAATTCATGAATTCAGTGATGCTTCCATTAAAGCATACGTAGCAGTTGTATATTGCCATGTTAAAGATTCTGATGGATCATTTAAGATGTCATTAATAGCATCTAGAACAAGAGTAGCACCATTGAAAACCATTTCCTTGCCTAGATTGGAATTATGCGGTGCTTTGCTACTATCACGATTGATAAAACAAGTTGAAGAAGCTATGGCAATCCCATCTTCAAAGGTTTAAGCATGGACTGATTCATCAATTGTTATTTCTTGGTTGTTTGGTGACCCTGGAAGATGGAAACCATTCGTCGCAAACCGTGTCGGTCAAATAATAAGTAATCACATAGTAACCAATGGTATCATGTACTCTCTAATGACAACCCTGCAGATATTGCATCTAGAGGAATATTAGTAGAAAATCTAAAGAAGAGTGACCTATGGTGGAGCAGGTCTGCAATTTAAAGGAGAAATTACAAACCTATTAGCCGATGATGGAACCCAATGGCACTTTATGCCGGCATACACTCCAAACTTCAGCGGCTTGTGGAAAGCAGGCGTAAAATCTACCAAATTTTATCTTAAACGAGTTCTTACTACCGATTTGACATTCGAAGAAATGACTACTATACTCTGCGAAATAGAAACATGTTTGAATTCACGTCCATTATGTCCTATAAACGACCACACAATTGAAGCTCTAACACCAGGCCACTTTTTGATCGGTGAAGCCCCGGTCACCGTGCCAAATTCAAATTCAAAAGACTTAAAAGTGAATAGTCTCACACGCTGGCAATTTAAACAGAATCTACTTCACGATTTCTGGAATAGATGGCAAAAGGAGTATGTTACAAGACTTCAACAACGACCAAAATGGCTTAAGCGCAAAGTAGAATTTAACATAGGTAATATTGTTCTCATAAAGCAAGACAATCTACCACCGGGTAAATGGTCTTTAGGGCGCATAGTAGATAAATTTCCTGATCCAGATGGCCAGACTAGAGTATATAGCGTTAAAAGTGCTGATAGTGTAGTCAAACGATGAGTCACAAAACTGTGTACCTTTCCAATAGATAGTAGTGCCTAGTTCATGGATAAGATAAGTTTTATATATAAACAATATTGTTATGTATTGGATTAGGTGGTATTTGTTTATATAATCTTCCTTAATAAAATGTATTTTGCTATAGTTAAACACATGGTAGTCATTTTGTGATTGCCTTATATACTTAAATATTGAATAAATATACAATCATTATGTTTAAAAAGGACTCAAAGGAGTCCTTTGGTGGGTGGTTATGTTAAATTTATACGCATCGAATATGTTTTGAGTCAGTCGCCAAATACAATTGCATGAGAAAGGACGTTTGTTTTATTGAATCATATTCCAGAATACGTAAGAAAATCGTAATTACTAAAAAGAACTTTATGTACAAAAACAGTTACAAGTAGCTCTTATAGCTTTTTTTTTTTAATAAAAATAGAATTAATTTCAGCAGCGCTACTCCATTGTAAAATATCGTAAGACAAAACACTGTGAAAATAACCAAAATAAAAGAATCGAGCCGTATGAACGTCTGTTAATTGGCTCGTTTGCCTGCGAATGTGAAGAGCTGGGGGTTTCACTAGAGCTTTCTTTCTAAAGTTATGCCTTGGAAAGTTGTTGAGTCAGTCAATTCTAATACTTAATTTTTAAGGAGTAAACAACCATTTCGACTTTTTACATTAGGAAGTGTAAATTCAATGCATTTAGTTTTCAGAATATTTAAGAACAATTTATTAATTTTGAACCAATGAAGAGCACGTAACAAAGCACTGTTTACTTTCTCAAAATTAGCTTTATTACATAAAATATAATAATAATAATAAAAATCTTTATTCGCTGACCAAAATATAGTACATATACGTTTAACTTAAATATTATATAATATAAAACATCTTAAAATAATATTGTATTCTAGAAAAGTAGTATTAATATTAGCAACCAGTTTATTGGTCAGGTTGTCTGTTGACATGGGCCTCCCCTAATCTCTTCCACACATCTCTGTCTCGAGATAATTTTCTCTATCCTTTTGGTAGGTCATCTTCCCAATTTTCAATTTGTCTTCCCCTTCGTCTTTTCCCATTCCTAGAATACAATTCTATTATGTCTTTTGTCCATCTTTCTTTATTTGTTCTTATAATGTGTCCAATCCAGTTCCATTTTTGCTTTTTTATTTTTAACATAACATCGGTAACTTTCGTCTTTTTCCTTATTTCTGACGTCCTTAGCCTTATGTTTAGCATGCTTCGCTCCATACTGCGTTAGCAAACCATAAGTTTTTGGTTATTTTTTACCGTAGTTGGCCAAGTCGGACCTCCGTAAGTTAGGCATGGGAGAATACACGTGTTATATAATTTGCATTCTACTGATATTGGTATTGTCTCATTCTTAACAATTTCTTTCAGATACCAATATCGTTTCCAAGTGTTGCTTATCCTTCTATCAACTTCTTTTGAATATTGGTCTTTTATTGATATTATCTGTACTAAATATATGTATTCATTGACATATTCGATAACCTCCTGTCCTATTTCTATGTTATCCTTTGTTGCATTCGTCATTACTTTAGTCTTCACTGGATTCATTGTTAAGCCTGCTTTTCTACTTTCATTGTCTAATTGATGTAACATAGTCTGTAATGAGCCTGGACTCCTTGTAATTATCACAATGTCGTCAGCGAATCTTAGGTGATGTAGGTTTGTGCCGTTAACATTTATTTCAAAATCTTCCCAGTCTATGTTTCTGAATATGTTTTCTAAAACTGCTATAAAAAGTTTTGGAGAAAGTGGATCACCCTGCTTGACTCTTAATCTGAATTCTGAATTCTGACTCCCTCTTAATTCTGAATTCTTCTCCTTGCTATTTTAGTTGGATCTTGACTGTAGATTTTTTATAGATTTCTTTTATGATTTTAATATATTTTCTTTCTTAACCCTGGTTTTCTAGCGTCTTCCAGATATAGTTATGACTCAGAGAGTCAAAGGCTTTATTGTAGTCGACGAATCCAACATAGTGGTGTTGGTTATGTTCGCTGAATTTTTAGATTATTTGTTATTTATTTGTTATTTATTTGTTATGATAATTTTTAGATTATAGTTTTACCACATGAATGTGATCAAGGGAAGAATAATCGTATCGAAACCCAGCTTGTTTTCTGGGTTGGTTTTCTTCCAGATGTTTTGTAATTCGGCCGAGTATTGCTTTGGAGAACACTATATATAGATTGGACATTAAACATATAGATCTGTAGTTATTTATTTCGTTTTTGTCTTCTTTTTTGTGTAATATGACGATTGTGGACTTTGTCCATTGAACAGGAATTTGTTCAGTTTTCAATATTTCGTTAAATCGAAACGTCAAGGGTTTGGAAATAGATTTCAAAATGTCTTTTAGTAGCTCATTTGTCATTTTGTCGTCTCCAGGTGCTTTGCCGCATTTTTGTGTTGTTATAGCTCTAATGATTTCGGATTCTAATAAATAAGGAATTTCTTCTACGTGATTCATATTTTCGATTTCTGTGTATATTATTTCATCTGTCTCCGTATATAGGTTCTTATAGAATTCTGTCGCTACTTTAGCTATTGATGATCGTTTTATCATCAATTTGCTTTTGTTTTTTATGTTAGTTATCCACTGTGTATATTCTTTGAGCTGTTTTAAACTTTTTTTAATTCCACCTGTTTTCTCTATGTGTGCTCTCAGTATTTACAGTCTCTCTGTTTTCCTATGCTTTCGTATTGATGCTTGAATTTTTTTGCTAATATTCGTGATGTTTTGCAGGTTATCTTTTTGTGTCGCTAACATTTCATTTCTTTCTTTCATTAATTTTTTAGCTTCCTCTCCTAATTTATTTTTCTGTATATTTTTTAGTGCGCGTGTTGTTTACGTTCATTAGCGCCTTCTCCAGATAATTATACTTTTAGAGTTAAAATGATTTACAATCACCAATAACAATATGATAAAGAGATTTATATTATCACTAACTGTTGCCCGTGATTCTTTATAACTACGATCATAAGCCATATAAATATATTTTTTGCAGTCTACGTGGACGCATTTTTTAATTATGTTTATTAATGTGTTCTCTTTGGATTAAGTTAAAACAATAATTTATAAGTATATATTTTCAATATTACAACACAAAACAGAACAACAATAAAAAAAGTAATTAGTAGAGATACTGTTTCAACAATATCGGGTCAAGTGTTGCACTGTCGGCCTCTTAGTTTATTCAAGTGTGCTTCGCATTTTAAACACTTTTTACATTTGGATCTATTTTTTAATAGTTGTAACACAAAATTGATTTTACGAGCTATTTATATAATGCAATTGTATGTTTTTTTTTCATGTATGATTATTAGCAAAAATTTAATATTATTTATAGTACACAACATTTCTTTATAAAATGATAACAATGACGTTTTAATCTTAAAAGACGAGTTTGAAGTTTAGGTGTACCTATATATGTTAAAAAATATTTAAAAGCCCTATTGTTATCGAGCTATGTATTGTGTGGAAATTGTTTTTGTGATTTGGGTCGTAAACAGTTGTGAGGAAAATACTTGATCTAGTTTTAACATTTTTGTACTTTATTGTTTGTACTTTAGTGTTTGAAATTGAATAGGTAATACATCTAACAATGAACGTAATAACAAATAACTATGATGAAAGTGTGTCTTCTAACAACTTGAATAACTTAAATGGTCAGTTAAATTTTATGAACTTTGAATGAGTTTCATAACTGGAACTCTCAGAACCTCGGATAGCTCAACACCCTTGCTGCAAATATTACAAATTATTAAACTAGTGTATAGAAATGTATGACATTTTTATAATAAAAACAAATCATGTTTTTTATGTAGAAGAAAATATTTTGATATTGTATTCCATGTCGAAGCCCCAAAAAGTACTTCCCTGTACATGTAATGGTTATAGAGAATACAGAAAATGAAAGAAGGAAAGAAAACTTTTATTCGAACGTTGTACACAATTAAAATAAAACATATAAAATAAACAAACCAAAAACATAACAGTAAATAAAACTTGTGTGGTTTTATGAAACCACCGTAAAAGTGAAACTTTTTTTCACATTATAGATATTTAACTAAAAGTTTTCGGAATAATATTCCATTAAGAGTATAAAAATTGCTTCATCAATCTTAATTTTATACTTAGAAAATGGGAATGATAATGGGAAATGATAAAAGTAGACTAGGTCTCCAACTAATATTTTTATTGAACTCTGTGTCTTAGAGTACGACATACATAATACTTAACAATTATTTAGATGATATACACATATTAAAACACTGAAAACAATATTTTATAATCGTTGAGTCATTTTGATCCGTTTTTCAATTATTTTCAATCATTCTATTATCAATTCCATCTTCATCATGAATTTCACAGTTTATAAATGTAACCAATATTTTATGGTAACTAAAATACGTGAACAGTGACTTACATTCGATTTTTTCAATGTATCTAGTAAAAACCGCATCGATACGAGCGCCTTTCATTTTATCCCTGCTCCGCGGCCGACCGTCACACGACATGCAACACACAGACGAAAAAGTTTGAGACGATGTAATAAAAGTTTCACTTTAATAAAATTTTAAAAATCATAATAACTAAACGCGTCTCTCAACCTCTCGCCCGCTATGCAATACGCGCGCGAGTCAGCGCAGAAGGACCGGTTTTAGATGACGAGGGGAAGGCAACGCGGTGGGATGTCTTAATGTGCAAAAGCGTAATTTGTTATAACAAAACAAGATAGTTTTTGCTTTTCATATGGAAAACCTTTTTAATTTACAACGCAGAGTGGGCGTTCAGCTCAGCATGTGCTGCTTGTTCAGGATAACTCTCTTACAAGCAGCGCTTATTTTTAGTTGAAACCCTGTATGTAATTAATATGTTATGTCTGACCTTGAGCTACTACTTTTGAAACCTTTTTTACTAACATTCCAATGACTACAGCGATATCTTTAAACTCTTCTAACGCTGCAGCTATGAATTTATTTAGAGATAATGTAGATCAATGTGTTACCAGTTTTAATTTAAGAAAAGTTGAAGTAAGTTAAAGTTAAATTATCGGTGGTAGACCATAACATGTCCTCTCCTCCTGCGTATGATAGCAGTACATCCACTATGCAGATGACATCCCCGTAACTAAAATGAATATGCTAGGAATAAATGACAGAGTTGATTTGATTATAGAAATTAAAACCCATAATTTACTTGGTTTTGTCCTCAATCCGCCCGTCCACGTACAGAAATCCTCAACTACATTTAAAAGTGCCTGACATTGTTTCGGATTACGTGTCAGTATCGCGAGATTATCTGCAAAAACTAGTATGGATTTTGTGTATTTGTTGTTGAACTTAAACCGATAACCCCACTTTTTTTTTTCTTTTTGTCTCGTCTTCTAATATTTAACTCGTCTTGCACGAATTCTAATGCTTTCTCTATTATTTCTGGTCTCATACATCTAATACGTGAACCTAAAGGATCTTTTAACCCTCTTAAAAAGGCTTGCAGTATTAATTTCTGGTATAAAACCCTTTTCGCTTCAATTATGGTACTAATATTCTCATGTAAAGCTATGTATGTCATAATTGTACTAAACAAGTTCTGACAGCGCTCATAAAACTTCTGAGGTGTAGTGGACCCTTGTTTTAAAATAGCAAGATCATTGTACAATGCGGTTTCGTCTCGTTGATCCGAAAAATTAATAATTAGTGACTTACGAATGCCAGTCCAGTCAGAAGGGATACCGTTAGTATTAATTAATCGTACTGCAGACCCTGTTACTTTATTTAAAATTTCATTTACGGGAGCAACATTTAATAAATTGTTATTAGGGTTGTTAATCACAAATTCTTGAACTAATTGGTCACATAATTTTATGAATCTAGGTAATACATTTGGGTTTCCATCGAATTCAGGCAATAAGCGAAGTTTTTAAAAAAATGCTACCTAAATCGGCCATGTTATATTTTTCTAAAGTTAATTTATCGTTATTATAAGATATTAAATTTCTATTCGCGTCTTGGAAGCGCGTTTTACTACTATACGTACTTAGCCAAGAAGTCTTCGATTGCCGCAGAAGAGAAATCTCGGAAGGAAAAATGTTATAAAATAAGGATAAGCAATCACTAGAAAGATTCTAATGTACTTACAGTTTTAATTCGGGTTTCTCTGGAGTATCAATGTTCGGATACGCCTCGCTGCGCCGCCTCGTAGATTCAGGATACTCGTGTTGAAACTTGATAGCTTCCCGGATGGACCGCAAGACGATAGTCTTGTTTTTTAAGAATATATAGTTTAAGTTGCTCGCGACCCGGCCCGCGAGTATCCAACCGACTGCGCCAATTAAGTACGGTGGCAGCCGAGAATCCCAAAAAAAAACCAAAATTAAAAAAATAAACTAAGAGGTGTCAAGGGACACCAGGATGAAACGAAGTTCCTTTTAATTATTATTAAAGGAATAGAGAATATGCATAAAATTAAAAATGGTCTCAAATACTTTTTTTTTCGGATAGTTATTACCATCTTATTATAATAGAAACTTTTTTTTTTATTTACTTATCATTTAAGGCCATAAAGTAATTTGTGAAAAGTGTAAATTGGGATCTCTATGGCGATTGCAACATTTCCTGCCGATTCCTACCAAAATTATGTTAGCACACTCTCTTCTTCTTTCTATTCTCGATTATGCCGATGCAAGCTATCTTAATTTAACTGAGGACCAACTTAACAAACTTGAGCGACTCCAAAATATTGCTATAAGGTTCATATTTGGTTTAAAAAAATATGACCACGTTTCTGAATTTCGCAAAAAACTCAAGTGGCTTCCAATTCGCCGCCGCCGGGATCTACACGTTCTCTCTCTTCTGTACTGTGTATTATTTCACATGAAATCACCCTCATATCTGAGGGAGAGATTTCAGTTTATTGGGCTGCCAGCTGATGTACGATCATCAAAATTTTTAATTATACGAATGCCAGCTCATAACTCAAAATTTTTCAAACATTCTTTCACGGTCCATGCGACAAAATTATGGAACGCACTGCCTCTCTTTATTAGAAAATCTAAATCCTTGCCTATATTTAAAAAATCTGTAAAGGAATATTATTTATCAGGAAAAAACTGAGACGACTTATTATTATTATATTTATATATATATATATTTTTTTTGTTATTATTATTATTTTCTAATGTCATCATTAGATTTATTACTTATGTGTATAATTAATTCTCTATTATGTATAAGCACTGTATAAATTTTAATTGGTATTGTTTAGTTTATTAATTAATATGTATTGTATATAATTATATGTGTATTACGTTTATGTATTAATGTGTATTGTATTTACCCTGTTTTTATTTGAAATTGTTTAAATGTATTTTTTTATGTGGTTTACAATAAAGAATATAAATAAATAAATAAATAAATTAAGGGAGCGAAATTCAAACTTCCAAAACGCGCCACCATTGGTCGGAAGGAAATGTGACTGAAGACGTCATTTGACACGCCATTCAAATTATCGGCGTCGAAGTTCATACTGTGGAATTAGTGTTACTGAGAAAAAAAATAATTTAAACCTATATTTTCATGCTTAAAGGTTATATTAAATGATAAGATTGTTTAGGTAATCTATTTCCACTTCACTTGACTCAGATAAATAACTTTGTTGATAATGAGCAGATATAGAAGATATAAGTTGCTAAAGAAGTATTATCAGCTGTGTTTTCAGTAAACAATTTTCTTTTGAAAACATAGTTTTACTGGTAAAGTAAAACTATGTAAAATAGTTAGTTTTACTGGTAAAGTAAAAGTATTGTGTGTTGAAAGAGGAAATGGTAACAATGCTACATTTTGTTTTTCAGCAGGTATATTTACATTGACACCTTTACTTCTGTACTTCGGTTTAATATTAACTTGCACAGCTTAGTCACTTGGTAATTTATCTTTAATATGCGAAAAGCAGGGCTCTGCCTTGTAATCACATTTAATATTGTCTGGCTGATTAATATCACAGACATTTGTATGGGCAGTACTAGGACTTACTTACTATATAACTTCTTTGTAAAGGTCACCAATTTTTTTAAACACTACTTTTGATAGCTAACTCTGAAAAGGCTTCATTAACCGATGTCAATCTTTGCCTTTTGACTAAGCACATTCTCATTCTATCAGCTGGTGTTTTTGCCACAAAAATTTAAGAGGAGCAACTCCTTTCTTCAAACTTAGATTACATTTGTTGTTGTTTCATTATACATATTATATTCAATATTATTAGCTGTATCTTCCTTAACCTGAAATAAAGCGACAACCTTAAAAAAAGAATACGGTTTTTATTGAAATTGATACTGAACTTTTGTAAACTAGGTTAGGTTAATTTTAAACTCAAATTTATAATGTTCAATAGCTAATGCAGCTTACTATAAATTTAAACTATTAAATTAAACTTATAATAAATAAAGCATACTTACTTTGAAATTAATAATAATAATAATATCAGGACAAATAACACACATTGATCTAACCCCTAAGTAAGCAAATTATTTGCTTGTGTTAAGGGTGTTAGACAACGATACAAATACATAGAAATACACATATAAAAACTGAGAATATATTTAATAAACGACCAAACCCAGAAACACAGACATCTATGCTTATCACATAAATGTCTCTCTCTGCCGGGAATCAAAGCCGAGCCCCATTGCGCAGTGACACGTTAGGCTTCTGCGCTAACCACTCGACCAACGGGGCGGTAAAATTGATTTTCACAACAATATAAACACAATTTAATACATATATTATCCCTTTTAATTACCATAGACCATTGTTTTTGTATTTTCGCATCTCTTGGAATATAAAAAACATTTTGTCGGGTGTTTTTCTAATACTATTTTTGCACTCCGGTACTATACAATCTTCTTTCATGACTTGTTAAGCACTTAAAACTTAAAATATCTATGAAGTAAATAAAAAGTTCATAGTAAACATTGACTGGACGTTTCATTTGAGGTAACGCAAGGCGCGCGCAAAATGACGGCGTGTGAACGGCTCAAATTTACTCAATGTTATAATTTTCACTTTGAAAAAAAACTAGAATCTTTTCAAGCCTATTTATATTTTTTTCTACGATATAGAGAGGTGAATGATTAATTTACGTCAAAAAAAACATGAATATTACCTATTGTAATAAAAGAAAAAAAATTATTAATATAAGCTATTATGCTAATGAATATCAAATAATAATATAGAACTACTAAGCAATTTATTATAATACAAAAAATAATAATGATAACTAAATATAAAAATAATAATAATAATAAAAATAATAATAATAATAATAATGATAATAACTCTGCTGAATATATGTCGTTGCTCTGTATTCAGCCTGGGGATATTGGTACTGACAATAGCTGCCATTTCCTCGCGATCGTAATGGGTTGCATCCCCGTATTCTTGATTTATATGAAGCTGGTGCGGTCGTATCGGTTGGGGCAAACCATAACTATCCAAAGAATTACCACCAATGTTAGTTACCATTTCCTGAAGCAAAGTGAGGCAGCTATTTAATACCCTTTCTTTAACTTGGTTAACTTCTTGCTCGTTAATCCTCATACAATAAAGAATATCTTCGGCAAAATTGTTTTGATATTTCTGCTAGTTGTAGAGGATTGGACATCCCACAAAATACCAACATGACGGCAAATAAATGGCGTAGTCGACTGGGGCTACCACTGAGTACGGCCTCTGCTAGAGTTTGATCCCAATTTTGGTCGTCGCACTGTGTTTCGTCCAGAACAAGCTAGCTGGACAAAAACAACATTAATATTTCCTAGAAACATTAGTGGGGGTAATTAGGGTATTAGTTAGTAATTACACTAACACCTATTGTTTTGGCATAAGTCATACATAGCATCGTTAATGAGGGTAGTATATAAGACAATTGGGTAAATTGGGACAATTGGCATAATATTATTTGCATTTTTGCTACTGACACGATTGCATCTCCCAAGGTTATTTTAGTGGTAGTGGTAAATTTTAGTGATAGATTCTATTACTAAGGGTAAGTACATTTTTTTATATAGTTACAATAAAATAATATTCATACTAAATTAGAATCTGAGCGTCGCAATATGCGTTTTTTTTTCAGTCGTCGGAAATTCACATTCAAAAGACTATTACTAAAAATCCCCTCGTATCCCCGGTCTGTATTTTTTTCAGTTGATAGACACATTTGCAGCAAATGCAGATTTTCGAATAATGGGTGAAACATACAAAAAGTGACCGAAATAAGGCGCTTTTCATGTTTGTTTTACAAAAACATGACCTCAGTGGCGTAACTGAAGCATTTGTGAAGGACATCAAGACTATTATTTCCCGTTTTTCTTCGAAACTTTCGGAGAAATGGGAGAATTCGGGAACGTTTCTTAGCTTGTAATGCTAAGTGGCTAGAAGGTGAAGACTTACAGTTTAATGTGTCTTATGACCTTGCAGAAGCATCAACGTCATCACATTCACTGCCTGGTCCCGGGAGACCGCCAGTGGACCTGGCAAACGCAAGTGCCAAAACGCCCATTCTCCACTATGTATTGTCGACCGATAAAAATTATTTTCTTCAAAGAAAGTACGGAATTGACCGTTTCTGAAACCAATAAGGTATTGGAAGAGATAAATGAGTTATTGCCGACTATATATAGTGTTGATAATGGGCCTGAGGTATCTGTCAAGCATGTACTACTTATTTTGCCAATCGGGCAGCTTTCTCTGTATCATAAAAGTGTATCTTTTATTGCGAGCTTAACGAAGGCACGGCGGTCAGTTTCTGCGATTCAAGGATGTGCTCAAAAGGCATATGAAATATTGCAATATTCATCCTTTGACATGGGACGCTATCGCTGCAAAACGACCAGAGTGGAGACGTCTTATAGGGCAGAATATCAACGCTTTTGAAAATCTACGCAAAGCTCAATTCTATACTAAGAGAGACGAGTTGAAGGCCAGACCACCAACGGCAGTCATTTATCACTACAATGATGGCGTGCTCACTTGTCCGAAGTGTTCAAGAACCTTTAAGGCCAAAATTAGCTATAACAGCCATATGCGAGCACACTACCGCGCGGACGAGCGAGGCGTCAACTGCTGAGCATGCCCAACAGTCGCTGTAGCCGAAATCGGCTTGGACACTATTATTATTATATGTAAAATAAATTAACTTACCCTAAAAGCATATTTATTCATTTAGAAGATAAACGATTCTTCTAAAAATTTTATACTTATTTATATGATACAAAAATCACAAGTAGTTGACATTAAAATATGTGTTATATTCCATAGACATATTAATGGCGTGATTTTCCTTATGGCCTTGAATTAAAAATAACTTATAATTGTCAGAAAAATATTTTTTTTAATATTAATTTATATAATTTTACTTCAAGCAAAAAGAAATCTGTTGATTTCCTTTGGGTACAGATTCAAACACGTTTGGGAAATTCTCAGCGAAAGTAAACACAGACTCGAAAATTTTGAGAACGAAAATTATTTAAAACCAGTACCTATTATTTTTAAATATTGATAATGTAATATAAAACAAGGTATTGGCTTCAAATCGATGTTCTTAGAAAATACATATAATTAAATAATTTGCCAATTCTTTATTCATCAACACTTATTAATTTGTATGTTTTTATTTACCACATAAAACAGACATATTATGATCTATATATAAAAAATATCTATATATAAAAAAGTCGTGTTAGTTACACTATTTATAACTCAAGAACGGCTAGAAGGTTACTAATTGAAACAAAAAACTATTATAAAAAAAATAAAAACCATTAGTCTACATCTTATATAAATTGTGTAACAAAACGGAACTAACAGCTTACGTAATCTTACTTATTATAAATATAACTCAAAACGGTTAAAAAGTTTGATTATTTCTGATGGTTTTTGGTGTAATTTCTTACGCATACGTCAAACGCAAACGTAATAATTTGTATGGTTTATTTTCAAAACGTTTAAATTAAAGTAGACCAAAAGATGTGTTTTTTGTACAAGTACAATTATTTTAGTATTTTTCAAAACTTCCACGAGTACTACACAATGAAATATGTAAAACTACTTTTACGGATTTTAAATGCGTGTAATTAACTACATTATATTATAAGCACGACATTTCGAATGCTTTGCAGCAATCGTGTTCACGGTAGGTCGAGATAAGAGAGAGTGAGTTAATTAGTCATCTACCTGAAATGATCTTTACGTTTCCGAGCGTACAGTTCAGGAATGCACAAAAAACGCACTATCAGTTTCTTGAGATCTAAAAGTGTGGTCGCAGACATGGGATTTTATATTTTTCAAGAGTGTTAAAAAATCCCCAACCATCTTCTTTATTAAAATAAGGCTGTTTTTTAATTTCAATATCCTCACGCATCATTTTTGGAATGTAAAGTCGTCCCAAGGATGTTGGTGTTTAAAATGTTGCCGATTCTGTCAGTAACCTCTTTCAGGTATGGTATTAGGGCTGGTTGACGCTCAATAGTGGGTGGCTGGATGTGGTTTCTGCCACGCTTATGGTTCATTTCCACCTTGTGCAGATACTCTCGGGCCACGGATGCTTCGGAGGGTGTCTGCACAAGATAGCGAGGAGAGAGGCGACCCCCTGCTCTCACCACTGTGACGTGCCGGAGGACTCGGCACATCACACCCTGGAGGAGTGTGCGGCGTGGGATCGCCAGCAAAAAGAGCTGGCGATCGTGGTCGGCAGCAGTGTCTTGCTGTCGAGCGTCATTTCAAAGATGCTCGACAGCGAGGATGTTTCGAAGTTTGCAAGTCATTGCCGCGAAGGAGGCCGCGAGGAGAGTCAGGGAGCTACCCTCTACCGCTGACAAGCTCCGTAGGGGTAGAATGAAAAGAAGTAGGCGGGAGTATGCCTGCCGCATCCTACCCCAGCCGTAGTGCCTAGGTGGGAGGGGAGGGTGACCGTCTCACCACCACTTCACAGTCGTCGGTGTGTACTTTTCCTCCTACCGTCCCCTGGTAGAGCTCGAAGTCTTCCTTGACTCTGTCAGGGACGCTGTAGCACGAAACATTGGGTACAACTAGCTCCTGCGTGAGCCGGCTCCCCTCTCATCGCTAAAAATAAGGCCCTCCTAAGGAGGCCCCAGATGATCATGATACATAACTTTGTTTCATGGACTGTAAATTTTTAAAAAAATTGAAGAGTTATAAAATAGTTGTGATGAGTGACTATGATCACATCAGTATGAAAACAATGTTACAATTGTGCTTTGCCTAACAACATTTCTAAATAGTTAACTGTTATCAACGCGCGCGGCAGCGCGCGACCCAAGTACTAGGGCCAACCGACTGAGCTGCCGCAAGAAAGTATATCTAAACCGTTAGTTTGCGCCAAAAACGGGCTTTTCTTACCTTCACTGTCAGGCCCCCCTAGGATTTAGAGCTACCAAATTTTTTATACAAGCAGCGTTTACCCATTTCTACCCTATATAAAAAAAATCAGATGTCTGCATGCAGCCAAACCGGAGGGAAAAATAGGCCAAAACGGCCCTATTTCGGGTACTTATTCATTATTCATAAATGGTGTAAATTCTAGCCTACTTCCAGGTATGGTAGGACGCTGAAACTCGGTGGGCAGGTTTGATATAGACGACGAGACGAAGCTTTTTAGCAATCCATAGATTCAATGTGCGGGTGCCGGGCCCATCGCGTTGCAAGGAGAGGAGTGCAAGCAGTGCCTGGGACTTGCGACCCAGGAGTAGGTTTAAGGGGCCCCTTTATTATGCGCAAAAATGCTCACCTTCACCCTCCACACTCCTCTCCCTACCTAACCAAATTTGGAAAGAACCTACTAATGCCGCCTTTGAAATACGTTCTAGAAAGGCCAAGGTCTTTAAGTAGGCTATAGAGAGATTTTGCTGTTATAACTTTTGCTCCCACTTCTACCGCGTACAAACTAACTATATATTTATTCCTGATCAGTTCGTTGGTCAGTTCGTAATACTTATTGAGGTTGAATATGTGATCCCTTGGGATGTTTGTTTCCCAAGGAACAGTAAGCTCCACAAGTATCACGGTTCTCAGATGTTTCGAATACAGGAATAAGTCCGGTCTGGATGACGAAATACCAACATCCCCAGGGATTTTGTAATGCTTTTCATACGTGTCCATCATGAAAATCCAATCAGGAGCCGCGCCTAATATTGAATAAGGCTTCACTTTGGATTTTTTGGAGGAGCCTTCTTTTATGAATTGGTGGTTGTTATATCCTTCCGCGCTCTTGCTACTGAAAGACTATCCGCTTCCCGTATAATTTCTAATACCTTGTCGTGACCTTTATCTAGAAGTACCCTACACCCCTTTATTCGTTTGAGCACCTATCATAAATTTTTTATGGAATTGAAGTCGTGACTCGAGCTCTGAGGCAACTTTGTCTTTTGGGAGAGAAGTTACAGTATCTTTATATATATCTTTAGTTTATCCGATGATATGTCTTTTGGTTACTCTTAGATGTTTGTAGAGCTCCGATGGTTGAATGGCGATGGCACTTGAAATAAAGAAGTACCAAAATTTTAATCGGGAAGACGGTTTTAAACTATCCAGTGCGTGGAATACGGTGGTTAATAGTCATAAAAAGACAATAGGTTCGACTTCATTTTCGCGTCCAGACACAGTAAGTTTTGTGTGCCGTGAGAAACAAGTGAGTGACAATAGTAGTGGTTCGAACAGTCGTAGTGAGAGTAGTCGACGCATCCGAAAGAGGGTAGACAGATATGTCTGTCCTTAGAAGATGTCAACACTCGCCCTACCAGTCTACTCGTGACCATGGAGCGTGTAACCGCTTCGAAATATCGAGGTAATAATAATAATATAACTGACCGTGGAAATAATCCCGTTTCGGTACATAATTCTAATGAAAATAACCACGTTAATCTCAAAACTTATATCTAATTAATATGTCTAATAAAATATTAATAACTATATTAAATATAATAAGAGAAATACAACAGCCCTGAAATAAACCAACGTTATAATTAAGTAGTCTTGAATGGTTTTCATTAAAAATTGAAGAGAATTTTAATTTTGAATAATATGATTCAATAATGTCGCGAACTACCGTAGGAAAGTTATACCATTTAAGCGCGAACATCATCAGTTCATGTCGTACCGACCCAAAGGCGTTCTCTAAGTCTATCCAACTAACCGAAATTTGTCTCTCGCTAGTTCTAGCATCTTTAAATCATCTAAAACCTCAAAAAAAAAATCGAAAATTTTCAAAATTTTAATTTTTAGGCCCAAGAGGTCTAAAACATAGACAATCAAATCAAAAGATTCGTCTCGTAAAGTGCAATAAAAATGATTCACAACTATTTTTGATTAGATTTTTTGTTAAGTCACAATTAGGCCAAAACAGATATTTTCATCAAAAATGGATTCTCGTTTTAAAAATTTCAAATATAATTTATATAATAACATTTTCGGTTTTTTGTTACAAGAATTTAATAATGTTTTTAAGCCAAAAACTATGACTAAATATCTAAAACTTAAATTTAGTGATTGGGCTACCGTGGGAATATATAAAAGTAGAGATAAGTTATATGATTTATATAGTGAGAGGCAATGGAATCAAGATCCGGTATTCTTGAATAAAGTTAGGATTTTTTCTAAAATATTTAAGACCGTTTGTATACAAGCTAAGTCGATTTACATAAGAAATAAAATCTTAAACTCAGAAAATAAAATAAAGGCAACTTGGGATGTTTTATCTAGTGTTTCTGGGAAAAATAGGGCTGCTAATGGACCTATTAAGTTAAAAATTGATAATATTGAAGTAAATTCAAATTCAACTGTGGCGGCTATTTTTGAGACTTTTTTTAACGAAATTCCTTTAACAGTCACGCGTAATTTAAATTCTTCACCATGTGATGCAATCGTCGAATTGACGAATAACGTAAGAGTCAGTAATAAATGTTTTGTTTTTAAACCTGTTACATCATATGAAATTGTTAAAACTTTTAGAAATCTAAATATGAAAAAAACCGGTGATCTTTGGGGTATGTCAGTAAAATTACTAATAAGTATTATAAATGATATTGCTCCACAATTATCCTTAATTTTTAACAAATGTATTGAAACCGGTACTTTCCCAGACTTAATGAAAAATAGTAAAGTAGTTCCTTTGTTCAAAAGTAGCGATAGACTAATACCCGGAAATTATAGACCTATCTCTATTTTACCCACTTTAAGTAAAATCTTCGAAAAAATTATACTAAACCAAATGTCAGAATTTGTTTATAGCAATGAAATCATGCATAGTGAACAATATGGTTTCACCAAAGGCAAATCAACAACTGATGCGGGTGCCGCGCTTCTTAAGCACATTTACGACGCATGGGAAAAGTCACAGAATGCAATCGGAGTGTTTTGTGATTTATCTAAAGCCTTTGATTGCGTGGACCACCAAACATTACTTTGCAAACTTAATCACTATGGTGTGCGTAGTGCTGCGCTTGATCTTATTGCCTCTTACTTGAATCAAAGAGTTCAGACGGTTGATGTAAATAATTGTAAATCGGTTGGATCTCACCTAAAAATGGGTGTTCCACAAGGATCTATTCTAGGCCCTTTCTTATTTTTACTCTATATTAATGATTTGCCCTTTTACGTAAAAGGACTATGTGACATTGTACTTTTTGCTGATGATACCTCACTTATTTTTAAAGTTGATCGTAATAAACCTAATTTTGACAAAGTTAACTGTGCTCTGTCACGTGTTCTTCATTGGTTTGAAATTAATAATTTGGTATTAAATACTAAGAAAACTAAATGCATGGAATTTACACTTCTTAATGTAAAAAGTCAAGATTGTAGTTTATTCCTTAACAATGAAGTGCTAGAACTGACTGACTCGACAACTTTCTTAGGTATAACTTTAGATAAAAAGCTCCAGTGGAACCCCCATCTCTCGACACTCGCAAGCAAACTTAGCTCAGCTGTCTTTGCAATTAAAAAAGTAAGACAATTAACAGACGTTAATACGGCTCGACTCGTTTATTTTAGTTATTTTCACAGTATATTGTCTTACGGTATCTTACTATGGGGCAGCGCTGCCGAAATTAATTCTATATTTATTTTACAAAAACGAGCTATACGGGCTATTTGTAACTTAAAAGCTAGAGACTCCCTAAGAGAAGTTTTTAAAGAAATCGGTATTCTTACGGTCGCTTCTCAATACATTTTTAATAACTTACTATATATACGCCAAAATTTAAATGACTATAAAAAAAACAGCGACAGACATACTATCAATACAAGAAATAAAAATAGGCTCGTAACGCCTAAATTTAGACTTCAAAAAGTTAAGAAATCCTTCATGGGCTTGAGTATACGCATATATAATAAGGTTCCACAAGATATCTTAGATCTTCCTTTTCTTGGTTTCAAATCTAAAATTAAAGGTATATTATTAAATAAATCTTACTATAACATTCAAGAGTTTTTGGTTGATCGAAATGTGTGGAACTTGGGTCATTGTATCATAAATCTTGGGTCATAAATCTGTATTGTATTGCGAATAGCTAGTAATCTCCGCAATTTGTTTTTTGTTGTAAATTAATTTTGCTTTATCGACCTTCTGCATCACACCGATTCCTTAGAAGTCACTACTTGCGGTAGCATCGGGAGTCGGGTTGCCTCCCTCCCTCAAATATGTGCGAAGGGGGTGATGGCTGGCTCTTGTGTTATGCTCGTGAACGGGTGCTGCTTGCGGTGACTGGTTGTGTGGCAGGCCGAAGATTTATATATATATATTTTTTCTGTTATTATTATTTAATTTTCGTTGCCTGAAATCATTGGGCTTCTTTTCCGATTGATTGCGACGGTTCTAGTTGTTCCAAAATTGCATTTAAGTTTATAAAATAAATAAAATTGACTCATTTGCAGGGTTGATGTTATAATTTATAAGTCAAACATTGTTAAATTTTATTTAAAAAGAGCAACTGTTGAGTTTCTGGCCAGCTCTTCTCAGCAGAACAGCATTCCGAGCTGGTGGTAGCTTACTCACAGACTGACTATACTGACCAATTTAATGTAATTGACGATTCAAAAGTGCGTGTAAATGCCTACTTGAATAAACATATTTTGAATTTGAATTTGAATTTGAAATGTTGTATGAAACAAGTTTTCAATATGTATCGAATTTTCAGGCCCGCAAGAAAGTCCAGTGTCAAAATTTAATGATCTAACTTTTATAGGAGGTACAGGGTACATGCAGGGTGATATGGGCAACGGGGCAAAATTCTTGACAGTTTAACTATCCTGGTTATTTTAGTAGCAAATACCGGGTGCCTTAACAGGTATCACAAACCACATCGATTCTCTTCATTCTGAGGTAGACACTTGTCGGAATAACTTCTCGAAAATTTCTATCTTTACTCTGAAATGAAATGATAGAAAGAAAATATAAACAATGGAGTTACCATCACCAAAAAATTTAATATTTCGTGCAAATCCAAAAAACTTTTTAAATAAGGTTTGTGTTTTTTATATTATGCAAATAATTTAATTTAATTATATATATTTTTTTTATTATTTCTTCTTTTATGTATTTCGTAAATAATCCCATCAATAACATGTAATAAAAAACATTCGAAAATATGTTTATTATAGTGGCAATGTCACAGGGACACATAACCTTTTGTAATTATTTAATCATCTCATTAACGACATATCCGATTTTTTTTATAAATGTATCGTACAAAGGGTATCGGTAGACCCCACGACACAACCTCTAAACGGGCGACGTCATCGACTGTTACGTACGCGACTACTATGAGTATATGACTAAGTGACTTACCTGCCCGCTCCAGGTGTGGTACAATGAAGGTTGTCACTAAGTCAGTCTGTACTAGTCAGGGATTTGGGGTTCCCCAGGATGTTGAATAAATTGTATACTATGAAACTAAAGGATATAATTAAGGGAAAAAGATTGGACACTCAAGTGTTCCGTTCGTGATCTCCGGTGCCACGCACTATTAACTGGAGTATCCTCAAAAGAATATTTTGGAAGGGCTGTAAGGGGACCGCCCACCAAAAAATGACCTGGAGTCAACACATCCAAGTCATTTGGGTCAGAAGACACCGAGCACAGAGGTCGCGAGTTGAGGACAGCTTCAATTTTACAAAAAACTGTCTGAAGTTCTTCGAAGGTGAGTACCGTTTCACCAATGATTCGACGAAGATGAGTTTTTGCAACTTTTACAACAGCTTCAAAAATGCCACCCCAGGAGGGATAAGCTGGAGGATCAAACTTCCACTGGATACCTTGCTGAGACATTTTTTGTCCGATAGAATTATTACTATCTAATAAAAACTTATGTACCTCTGAAAGATATCTATCACATCCCTTAAAATTCGTACCATAGTCGGACCGAATCAAAGAGGGTAAACCTCGCCGACTGACAAATCGAGACACACATGCTACAAAAGCCTCAGTACTAAGACTGGAGACCACCTCCAAATGTACGGCTTTAGTAGAAAGACAAACAAATACGCACAGATAGGCTTTAGAGATTCGAGCTTTACGGAGGGACGATGCCTTTACTATAAACGGCCCTGCAAAATCCGTACCAACTTCAGAAAAAGGTCTAGACATCTTCATCCTATCTGGAGGTAAATCTCCCATTTGAGGTTGCGAAAGAGTAGCTTTTAATCTATAACAAGGCAAACACCGATAAAGAACCTTTCGAATTGCCCTTCTAGCTGACAAAATCCAAAATGCCCGCTGTAAAATAGCTAAGAGAGTATTCAGTCCCGCATGAGCATTTCTTATATGTCGGTCGTTGATTAAAAGTGTTACAAAATAGTCATCTTTTGGCAGCAGGAGGGGATGCCGAGCCTCATAAGGTAAATCTGCATTACGTAATCTACCTCCTACTCGAACCAAGCCCTTCTTATCGCGAAAAGGATTCAATCGCGCAATAGCACCCTTCAACTTGACACGCTTGTTTTGCAAGGTGAGAATAACCCATCCGAGATGGTCGCGTTGCACG
Organism: Napeogenes sylphis; assembly: GCA_959347405.1. NCBI lineage: Eukaryota > Metazoa > Arthropoda > Insecta > Lepidoptera > Nymphalidae > Napeogenes > Napeogenes sylphis. Next base: position 387,047 of record OY365789.1, read on the forward strand.
AAGTGAACCCAGAACTCCAAAGCTTGGCATCGCTCTTCGGGATCGAGCACCGGAGACGATTGTTTATTACACTTATGTCGTATATTGAAAATAAACCTCTTAATCCATCCTGTAACTCCTAACAACTTATTAAGAGAACTAAAACGGTTTAGTAAAGTTTTGAAGTCATTAATATGCTCCTTCTGAATAGTCAAAACGCGTAATCCTGGAAGGGGATCCACAACTTCCAGAACCGTATGAGGCCAAGAAATCTCCGGCTCACAAAGCCACGCCGGTCCCCACCAGAGATCATGATTTACCAAAACCTGAGGTTCACAACCTCGTGACGCGCAATCTGCAGGGTTTAAATTTCCCGGAACATGTCTCCATTTAACAACAGTATTTGAATTTTGAATTTTGACACGCGATTAGCCACAAATACCTCTAAGGCATGGACAGATGCTCTTAACCAACTGAGAACAATCTGGCTATGAGTCCATGCAAATATTTTCTCAATATCTAAAACCTGCCCCAAAGTAGAAGCCAAATGATTGAGAAGCCTTGTTAAAAGAGCTGCCCCTGACAATTCTAATTTCGGAATCGTGAGCCGTGATCTAACAGGAGCAACTTTATTCTTTGCCATAACCAACTTTACAGTCACATCGCCCTTTTGATCAATAACACGAAGGTAGACCGCAGCCGCATAACCTCGTTCCGAAGCATCGGAAAATCCATGGAGACTTATACGACATTTACCAGTCGGAAAGAAAGCCCGGCCTATTTTAATAAGTTGAATATCTGGGAGAGATGTTGTAAACCGAGACCAAGCTTGAATTACTTCTCCGGTAAGAGGGGTATCCCACGTCAATTCCTGCAAGCAGAGTTTCTGCAGGAAACACTTTGCCCAAAACACAACCGGCGCTAACCAACCATTAGAGTCAAAAATCCTAGCCACGGTTGACAATACCACACGCTTTGTCCAACTGTACCGGTATTTATATCCTGTACCCGAAACGCGAAGACATCCGAAACTGGTTGGTACTGCACTCCAAGAACGGCTACTGCATTAGAATTTTCAATATTTTGAAAGAGATGAGGGTCTTGCTGGTGCTCTTCTGGTAACTCTTTGAGGACAACCTGAGAGTTGGATATCCATTTCCGTAACTCATATCCACCAGCCCTCAAGATACCGATCAGCTCGTCTCGTAAAACCTTAGCATCTTCGTCACTCTCAGCACCTGTACATATGTCATCGACATAGACATCGCTGGACAAAATAGCGGCCGCTCGAGGAAAGTGAATACGCTCACGATCCGCAAGTTCCAACAAAAATCGTATAGCAATGAATGGGCTAGACTTTAAACCATACGTGTTCGTATTCAGTTCATACACATCTATTGACTTAGATGGATCCTCTCGCCATAGTATGAGCTGATAACACCTCTCATCTGGGCGAATAAGAGTCTGACGAAACATCATCTTTATATCCGCAACAAAAACGACTCTATGTCGACGAAAATTAGTTAAAAGATCCGAAATATCACGTTGTAGTTTTGGACCTGTATGCAAACATTGATTTAAGGAGACACCGTTGGAAGAGGGTGCTGAACCATCAAAAACCACTCTAATCTTTCCTCCCTTAAACACAGCGTGATGAGGAATAAAATAATGTTCTTTAGAACGCCAATCAAATTGAGATACCAACATGTAGATACTCTCTCATGAAATTTAAATATTTCTGTCTGAAATCCGTATCTCGATTCATGCGTCGCTCCATGGACGCTAGTCTTTTCTCGGCTAGCATCCTGGACTGACCAAGAGGTGAACGAGATGGCAAAAACGGCAAACGTGTCACAAACCGACCGGAATGGAGCCGTCCTGTATTATTCTGATAAAATAACTCGCATTCCTGATGCTCCGGGTTGACACGAGGCGCAGCAGGGGGTTCCTCTATTTCCCAAAATCGCTGAACCATGTCAGCCAGGGATAGACCAACCTGCAGACTTTCGTCACTCTGAGAGGGCAGTACCGGAAACGCTAGACCCAAAATTATATCACCAAGGTCGTAAGCGACTACAGACGAACCGCCTACTTGAAGAAGTCTATTGCTTCTCAACCGTAACAAACCAAGAACATCTGCACCAAGTAGCACATCCACTGGCCCTGGAATGTGGAAATCTGGATCAGCAAGTGGGAGTCCTGAAGTTAAACTTACGACTACGACGGAGGTAGTGGAACTACAGGGTGTTGTCCTAAAATATTATCTAAGACAATCGCTGACGTAGTGATTCGAGGATAAGGCGATCGAAGTGAAGAAAACGATAACAAGACCTGCCCGACCAATCCGGAAACTTTAACTCCACCGATCCCATGAATAAAGTTTGCCCCAGGAGCAGCATGTAACGATATTTTTTTCATTAAATATGTTGATACAAGACATCCCTTAGAACATGAATCCAAAATCGCGCGCGCGGTTACCTGTTCACTCCGAGGAGAACCAACATGCGCGGTTGGTAACAAAACGGTAATGGGAAAGGAGGTAGGTTGAGATACGGGTTGAGAAGCTGGAAGGAGTCAACACTCCTGTCCACTATCAGCCTTAAGCGATGGGAGAGTGTTATTTGATCCTTCCGTAACACGTCGTTGAGAGTGTTGGATGCGCTCACCCCATCGAGGATAATCTATAAAAGGAAGCTGGTTTGGCGACTCGTAACAGCAGTCCTGACCAACAATAACCTTGCCCCGCGAATTATGAGAACCCCCGCCCGTGCGAGGTGGTGAACGACGATAACCATAATCACCTTGACGATCAAACCGACCACCATTTCGGGGTGGAACACAATGTACACCTCCGGTCCAAGGCTGGTCTGATGCCTTTGCACCCCTTTGAGAAATTGGTGGTAATACTTCCGGCTGAGAAGATCCGTTACGATTACCACAGAGAAGGAGATGGTGATTACCTCTACACTGCGCGCAGGGACGAGCCGACTGACAATGACATGCAAGATGGCTGCCTAAACAATTATAACACCAGTTCCGTTGGCGCGCAATACCCCGACGCGCCTGCCATCGAAGATTCTTAAATTTATGGCAACTCGTAACACCATGTCCAGAATCCCTGCAATAAACAAAGCGGTGTTCGTTAGATTGGGCTGTCACTGCATTGTACATACGAGGTACATCGCGCTGCCTAACAGTCTGTCGGTGTTCAGCCGCAGGTCTTGCAATAGGATAAGTGACCGAAGGGCCGGGTAGAGGAACATTCTCCATACGACGACACTCCTCCTCCAGGAACACAATTAATTCATCAAACTGGGGAAGATGAGTGGCAGAGTCCCCACCATACTCCAATTCAAAACGATTCCGTAGGTCATGTGGTAACTTACCTAACACGATGTGTAACAATAAAAATGACCAACTCGTAACCAGTAATTCTAAACTCTTTAAGCCATTGATTGCAATTAACAGTGGATTAAGAAGCTTTGTACGTAAAGCGTGAGCACCAACGATCCTTGGTAAACCTAGGATGACAGAAACATGATTATCTGCTAACCGTCGAACATTCTGATACCTACGTCTCAGTAATTCTCTAGCAATCTCGTAATTTGTATCGATAAGCTCCAAGTGTTGCACTAGCCCCTTAGCCTCACCAGTCAAGGAAGCCAACAAATAAGCTAACTTTTGAGCAGGGGTCAAATCCTTACGGCAGTGTACCAAGCTATCGTACAAATTATTAAACGCCACCCACTGTCCTAAATCGCCACTGAAGTGCGGTAAGTCTAGCACGGGCAACCTGATTATTAATGCGGGGGAAATATCTATATCCGAAACTATGCGCGAATCACTAACTTTAGAGGCATTTAAAATACCTACTGACTGACGTAATTGATCTGCCAAATCGTCTGCCTGGTTAACGTCACAATTGATTTTGTTCAAAATGTCCACATCCAGGTCCATTTCTAGAAGAGACCGGTACGCATCGTACAACTCAGTCAACTGGCTATCTAATAATTTATATCGCGATAAAAGAGCCTGAGCACGATCCTTGCGTTCAATATTTAACACAATGTTTAACAGCGGAGCCGAACCATCGCAATACACCTGCAATCCGTGCAGTATGTTTACCAGTCATATTAACCAAAAAAAATATCAACTAAATTTAAGATAAAAGTACCGGTAAACGATATGTTAAAAATAAGATGTAGTAAACCAGTAACCTATAACTGACCTATAAATCCACAATAATACTAATTTTATTTATTATAGTATCTATACTAGTCGATAGCTAAATTGTAAATTTAAACTAAATGAATCGAACTAAATAATCAGTATAGCAATATCTACGAATATGTTACGAATCGAGTAAACGTACAATTATTTAGGTGTACGTTACGAACTAAATACCCTTAACTCTGTAGAAAAACAACAATCAATATAAAATAACTACTTCTTTATATTAAACATACACTCAATATTAACAACTAGTGAAAGATAACAAAACCGTTCAATGCAATAATGAAATACTCATATAGTAATAGCCGCGTAACATACGTAGGTATATCAATCGCTTAAGCAACCCCTTAAACCGAATATACCCGTTCGTAAACCTATTAGGTTAACCACGCTCTGCTACCAAAAATTGTATCGTACAAAGGGTATCGGTGGACCCCACGACACAACCCCTAAACGGGCGACGTCATCGACTGTTACGTACGCGACTGCTATGAGTATATGACTATGTGACTTACCTGCCCGCTCCAGGTGTGGTACAATGTGTAAGGGCAACACTGTTATAATCTATGATGTAAATGAGAGGATATGCCTCTATCTCTCTATGGAAAAAGTGGCTGTGTGTAATGCATGTTATAAAAAAAAAGGAATAAAGATTTTATAGAAAATAAAAGTGTGTATCAGTATAAATCAAATCCATAAAAGATCCCGAAGAGGTTATGGGCCCAGAGCTGTCCAAACAAATACGATAAAAACCGGTAAAGACACAGTTTGATACTCGTGCATACACGAGGTAAAGGAGGTAATAAAACAAAATGGAGAAAGATGAGGCTCAAATTGAAAAACTTAAAGATGGAGAGTCGTTCTTGATTTGGAAATTTGAATTTAATATTCATTTAAAAGCGGCAAATTTTACGCAAGCAATTTCGTCCAATGTCAAACTAGAAGAAAGAAAAAGTGATGCCTTTATCACCAAAGATGCTAAGGTACAAAGGTTAATAGTCAATAGTATTGACAGAAAATTGAAAGGTCATATTTTAAAATGTGAGAATGCCCTGGAAATGTATAAAAAGTTATGTGACATATTTGAAGGCTCTGAGAAAAGAAACAAGACATCATTATTACAAAAGTTTTTCAATTATCAATTACAAGAAGGTCGATCACTCACACAATTGATTACAGACATAGAAAATGTACAATTTAGACTGAACCAGTTAGGTGAGAATATCAATGAAGAAATGACAATATCAAAAATCTTATCATGCTTGCCAAGTAACCTCAATTATTTTATTACTGCATGGGAATCAACATCAGATGATCAGAAAACCCTCTCAAACTTAATAAACCGAATATTAAGTGAAGAAAACAGGATGCTGAAAAACAATGAAACTGAAAAACAGTTAGCATTTCAGGCTACTAGGAAAAGTGTTTCCAGTATAATAAAATGCTTTAAATGTAATAAAACTGGACACATAAAGAAGGACTGTAAAGCCTGTAGTATTTGTAAAAAGAATAACCATGAAGAAAAAGATTGTAAGTTCAAGAAAAAACAATGTTCAATTTGTAAGAAAATAAACCATAAAGAGGAAAATTGTTTTTTCAAAAATAAGAAAAAGTCAGAGAAAAAGGACACAAATAAAACAGAAAAGGCATTTTTCACAAAGTTTCAAAAACAAAGAAATAAAAATATGGAATTTATTGTAGACTCAGGGTGCACTGCACATATGACCAACAGTAGAGCGATATTAACAAACTATCAAAATAAGTCATCATCAGTTTTAACTGCTAATGAAGAAAAAATAAAAGTGAATGGGATGGGTGAAGTGAAAGGAGAAAATTGCAACTTATATAATACCCTGTTTGTTCCCGACTTGTCACAGAATTTGTTATCCGTGAATGCAGTCACCAATAATCAAGGAACTGTTGTGTTTAGTAAAGATATTGTTAAAATATATAAGGAATCAGAATTAATATTAATAGGAAAGAAGGAAAGTGGTTTATATAAAATTAATTTAGATGAAAAAAATACAAAAGAAAAAACATTGTTAATTAAAGAAAGTGGCACTGCATTAGAGTGGCATGAAAGACTAGGACACCCAGGAAAGAAGATATTAGAAATATTACCAGGTGTGGCAGATGGAATAAAAATAGAAGGATTAAAACAAATGGGTACATGTGAAATTTTCACAAAAGCGAAACAAACGAGACTTCCATTTAAAACAATAAGAAACAAAGCTAACAGACCATTACAGTTAATACATACAGATGTTTGTGGACCATTTGAAAATAAAACACATGATGGGTATAGTTATGTCTTAACAGTCATGGATGACTACACACATTTTACAAAAATCTACCTCACTACTTAAAAGAAACAGAAAGGGAGAGAGCAGAAAATGTATCTACCATAAGATGTGACAATGGGGGTGAATACACTAGTAATGACTTTAAAAAATGGTGTACAGAAAAAGGAATAAAATTAGACTATACAGTACCATACACTCCACAACTAAATGGAAAGGCAGAAAGATTAAATAGGACATTATTGGATAAAACCAGAAAATTACTATTTGATTCTCAATTAGAAAAATAAATGTGGGGTGAAGCTTTATACTGTGCTACCTATATATTAAATAGATTACCAAGCAAATCTTTAGAAAATAAAACACCATATGAAATGTGGTATGGCAAAAGACCTAATATATCTAACATACTTAAGTTTGGCTCAAAAGTATATGTGAAACAATTACATATAAATATAAATAAACTAGATCCAAGAAGTAAAAAGTTAATAATGATTGGATATACTAGTAATGGATATAGACTATGGAACAAAGAAGAAGGAAAAATAGAAATAGCAAGAGATATTGTAATACTTGAAGATAATAAGAGTAATGAGGAAAGAGAATCCATAAGATCGGCTGTAACGGATATTATATCAGAAAGTGAAGTTAGAACTTCAAAGTAATGAGATAGAAGAGAACATTCCAGAATCGTTAGTAGAAGAAGTTGAGATTAATGAAAATGACACGGAAGAAATGCAAACAAGACATTCAAGAAGACAAAGGAGAAAACCAGCTTACCTGAAAGATTATGTATTACTTACCTATAATGAAGCCATGAAATCCGTTGATAGAAAGAATTGGGAGAAGGCCATAAATTCGGAGAAGGAATCATTGGAATGTAACAACACATGGGAAATAGTTGATTTAGAAAGAGCAAAAGGACATAAGATATTATCAAATAAATGGGTATTCTGCATAAAAGAAAATGGTATTTACAAGGCAAGACTGGTAGCAAGAGGCTTTGAACAAAGAGGCATTGATTATCAAGAAATATATAGCCCAGTAGTAAGTCAATCAGCACTAAAATCTTTGATAGCAATTGCTGCTTCAAAGGAATACGAAATGATTACATTTGATGTAAAAACAGCTTTTTTATATGGCAAATTAACAGAAGATATTTATATGAATATTCCAGAGGGATATGAAAAACAGAATAATAAAATATGTCGTTTGAAGAAAGCTTTATATGGGCTAAAACAAGCTCCTATAATATGGAACAAGAAATTTACAGAAACAATGCTAAAACTCGGGTTAATACCTACAAAAACAGACCAGTGTGTTTTTGTAACTGAAGACAAAACAATAATAATAGCAATATATGTAGATGATGGATTAGCTATATCACAAGAAAAGGACAAGTTATTGAAAATACTTTATCATTTAGAGAAAGAATTTAAGATAAAAATAAATGACAAACCTAACAATTATATTGGATTTGAAGTAAAAAGATTAGATAAAGGAATTTTATTACACCAACATACCTATACAGAAAATTTACTTAGAAAATACAATATGTATGATTCAAAACCAACTGATACACCATGTAATATGGATAAGAAGGAAACTGAACCTGAGACAGACCAATCTAAGTTTACATACAGAGAGTTAGTCGGAGGATTATTGTATTTATCTACCAGATCAAGACCAGACATAAGCCAAGCTGTTAATGAATCAAGTAAAAAGGTAGAAAATCCATCAAGACAAGACATATTAGCAATAAAGAAGATACTTAAATATCTGAATGGGACAAGACATAAAGGAATTATGTACAAAACTGGAGAAGATATTACAAGACTAAATGCATACTGTGACTCAGACTATGCAGGATGTTCTGAGACCAGACGTAGCACAACTGGATTTTTAATAATGCTATCAGGTGGACCCATATCTTGGTGCTCTAAGCGACAGCCCATAGTTAGTCTATCTTCAACTGAAGCTGAATACATAGCAGCTGCAGATTGTGTTAAAGAGTGTTTATATTTAAAGACTTTTATAAGTGAGTTGATTGGAAATAATGTTAAAATTAGTTTAAATATTGATAATCAGAGTTCTATACAGTTGATAAAAACAGGGTCATTTAGTAAAAGGTCAAAACATATAGATGTGAGATTCTATTTTCTTCATGAAAATTATAAGAAAGGTAATTTAGATATAAAATATTGTCCTACTAATTTACAGATTGCTGATATGTTTACAAAACCATTGTTAAAAAATAAATTTAAATTTCATTGTAAAAATGTTATAAAGTAAAGTAAAAAATAATAATAATTTGAATTTTATTGAATTAGATATATTTAAAAGTGTATAAGTTAGTATATTTTTTTTTGGAAAAATTAAGTTTTTAGAAAAAAAAATAGGAGAAGGTGTAAGGGCAACACTATTATAATCTATGATGTAAATGAGAGGATATGCCTCTATCTCTCTATGGAAATAGTGGCTGTGTGTAATGCATGTTATAAAAAAAAAGGAATAAAGACTTTATAGAAAATAAAAGTGTGTATCAGTATAAATCAAAACCATAAAAGATCCCGAAGACAATGAAGGTTGTCACTAAGTCAGTCTGTACTAGTCAGGGATTTGGGGTTCCCCAGGATGTTGAATAAATTGTATACTATGAAACTAAAGGATATAATTAAGGGAAAAAGATTGGATACTCAAGTGTTCCGTTCGTGATCTCCGGTGCCACGCACACTTCGATTGGGGGTCAGCCACTAATATCGACACTCGATAACACGTAAGTCGTTCCGACCGATACGCGTGCAATTATCCAACTCATTTTTCTCACTCACTCATAACAACTCATAACATAAAATATATAAAATGTGCGAATACCCCGTACGTTGATCGCCTAGCAATTTTTAGTAGCACCTGCACAATTGACCTAATAAGCTATTCCGAACAATAAATGTAACTAATTCTGATTTGGACTTATCAAGTCTTACATCTAATGACAGCAGATAAGTTAATAATATTATACTGTTGCTTAATCTTCTTTCCTTATTATTTCTCTCAGAATAATATTTAAACTTAAAGTTTAAAAAAAACAAAGTTAAATGATTAAAATTGTTTTATTGTATTGTTATAAAATGGTCATAAATATTAAGTATCATAAATATTATTTATGATTATTTCAAAAGTATTTTTTTTTATAAACCAATTTAGAAAATGTTTATTATAACTGAAAAAATACTTTGACATGTAACGTAATGACTGACATGACCATGACAGTTTTTTGCTTACATTTTCACTCTTATTCGATTTCAGAGTATAGCTTGGTATTTTCCTCAGAATTCAGTACCTTTAATAATTACTTAAAACCATCGTTTTCACGACGACCATTTCTACTTATCCTTCTTCGTGTACGTGCACGGAGGGTTCGAGAGAAGGAAACAGATCTTAGTGAGTTCGTTCCATTTTTATTTTTAGTTCTTGTCAATAGGATGGAGACGATTTCACTTTTGGGTGGTAGACTTGCTTATAAAGTGAGCGCAAAAGGAGATGGTAACTGCCTTTTTAGAAGTATAGCATATCATAATTACGGTCATCAACGTCAACACGTTCTGGTTCGTAAGGAGCTAGTTCAGATGGTTTATTCGAACTTTGAAGTTTACGGCAGCTCCAAGGTTCTGGTGATAGATAATAATAATAATAATAATAGCGGTTTGAGTCATTAACTAATAATTATGTTAACTGTAATTGTTTAAGTGAAAAATTAAATGTTGTTTCTAAACTAAACTCTGAGGTGTTGGGTGATTCGGCTATACATACTAAAAGTAGTAATAAAAACATAAATATAATGAATAAAAATCAAATTAATAATAGGTCCTCTGTTGTGCACAACCATAATTACTTTGTTTTTTCTGACCAATTGGGTCAGGGCTTTGGGTCTCTTTTAAGTAGGGAATTAAATAATGTACATAATATATGCTCACCTGGTGCTAGTTACCAGCACAATTTAGATAAAATAATTAATTTTGACTCAAAGTTGACTGAAAACAGTACTATTGTACTATTACATGGAGATGGTCTATCGATTAAGAAAATTGAAATAATTAGTAATATTGAAAAATTATTGAAATTACATAATAAGAATAAGTGTAAAATTGTAATTTGTGCATTTCCATATTCATCTTCTTATTCAGACAAACAAAATAAATATATATATAATTTAAATTTGAACTTGAAATTGTCAAGTTCGTTCTGTAGAGAGAAAGCTATTCGCGGTGGCTCACTTATCTTAGCTCGTAACGATGTAGTGTTAAAGTCTCGATCAGATATAGTGGCGCTCTCTGTCGAGCGAATTATTGAACTATCCTGCATAGAGCTCAATGAACATATTATTTTGTGCGTGTACCGACCCCCCTCTAGTGACTTTGATGAATTTGAAAACAAAATGGAGGATATTTTAACTAAGCTTTGTCATAAAAACAAGTCCGTGATTGTTTGCGGCGATTTCAATGTAGATATATTACAAGAAAATTCGTCTAGTGTACGTTTATTAAATTTGTTTAAATCTTTTAACTTACTGAACGTCTTTTTTGAACCTACTCGTATTACTAGTATTTCCGCGACTTGTATTGATAATGTGTTCTGTCGCTGTAACATTTATGAAGAAACAGTAATGACGAATTTAAGTTCAGACCACTGTGGTCTAAAATTTTCTCTATTAATTAATCACGAAAGTGAAAAGCCCCAAAGGTTTACTTGTAGACCAATTTCAAAAAACCGGGTCCTAACATTTAAAAATACTGTTCAGCAAAAAGTGGGTAAAGTAAACATGAGCGATGATAATCCAAATAATTTATATAATAACATTTTCTGTTTTTTGTTACAAGAATTTAATAATGTTTTTAAGCCAAAAACTATGACTAAATACCTGAAACTTAAATTTAGTGATTGGGCTACCGTGGGAATATATAAAAGTAGAGATAAGTTATATGATTTATATAGTGAGAGGCAATGGAATCAAGATCCGGTATTCTTGAATAAAGTTAGGATTTTTTCTAAAATATTTAAGACCGTTTGCATACAAGCTAAGTCGATTTACATAAGAAATAAAATCTTAAACTCAGAAAATAAAATAAAGGCAACTTGGGATGTTTTATCTAGTGTTTCTGGGAAAAATAGGGCTGCTAATGGACCTATTAAGTTAAAAATTGATAATATTGAAATAAATTCAAATTCAACTGTGGCGGCTATTTTTGAGACTTTTTTTAATGAAATTCCTTTAACAGTCACGCGTAATTTAGATTCTTCACCATGTGATGCAATCGTCGAATTGACGAATAACGTAAGAGTCAGTAATAAATGTTTTGTTTTTAAACCTGTTACATCATATGAAATTGTTAAAACTTTTAGAAATCTAAATATGAAGAAAACCGGTGATCTTTGGGGTATGTCAGTAAAATTACTAATAAGTATTATAAATGATATTGCTCCACAATTATCCTTAATTTTTAACAAATGTATTGAAACCGGTACTTTCTCAGACTTAATGAAAAATAGTAAAGTAGTTCCTTTGTTCAAAAGTGGCGATAGACTAATACCCGGAAATTATAGACCTATCTCTATTTTACCTACTTTAAGTAAAATCTTCGAAAAAATTATACTAAACCAAATGTCAGAATTTGTTTATAGCAATGAAATCATGCATAGTGAACAATATGGTTTCACCAAAGGCAAATCAACAACTGATGCGGGTGCCGCGCTTCTTAAGCACATTTACGACGCATGGGAAAAGTCACAGAATGCAATCGGAGTGTTTTGTGATTTATCTAAAGCCTTTGATTGCGTGGACCATCAAACATTACTTTGCAAACTTAATCACTATGGTGTGCGTAGTGCTGCGCTTGATCTTATTGCCTCTTACTTGAATCAAAGAGTTCAGACGGTTGATGTAAATAATTGTAAATCGGTTGAATCTCACCTAAAAATGGGTGTTCCACAAGGATCTATTCTAGGCATTTTCTTATTTTTACTCTATATTAATGATTTGCCCTATTACGTAAAAGGACTATGTGACATTGTACTTTTTGCTGATGATACCTCACTTATTTTTAAAGTTGATCGTAATAAACCTAATTTTGACAAAGTTAACTGTGCTCTGTCACGTGTTCTTCATTGGTTTGAAATTAATAATTTGGTATTAAATACTAAGAAAACTAAATGCATGGAATTTACACTTCCTAATGTAAAAAGTCAAGATTGTAGTTTATTCCTTAACAATGAAGTGTTAGAACTGACTGACTCAACAAAGTTCTTAGGTATAACTTAAGATAAAAACCTCCAGTGGAACCCCCATCTCTCGACACTCGCAAGCAAACTTAGCTCAGCCGTCTTTGCAATTAAAAAAGTAAGACAATTAACAGACGACAATATACTGTGAAAATAACTAAAATAAACGAGTCGAGCCGTATTAGACTCGTTTATTTTAGTTATTTTCACAGTATATTGTCTTACGGTTTCTTACTATGGGGCAGCGCTGCCGAAATTAATTCTATATTTATTTTACAAAAACGAGCTATACGGGCTATTTGTAACTTAAAAGCTAGAGACTCCCTAAGAGAAGTTTTTAAAGAAATCGGTATTCTTACGGTCGCTTCTCAATACATTTTTAATAACTTACTATATATACGCCAAAATTTAAATGACTATAAAAAAAACAGCGACAGACATACAATCAATACAAGAAATAAAAATAGGCTCGTAACGCCTACATTTCGACTTCAAAAAGTTAAGAAATCCTTCATGGGCTTGAGTATACGCATATATAATAAGATTCCACAAGATATCTTAGATCTTCCTTTTCTTGGTTTCAAATCTAAAATTAAAGGTATATTATTAAATAAATCTTACTATAACATTCAAGAGTTTTTGGTTGATCGAAATGTGTGGAACTTGGGTCATTGACTCATTTGCAGGGTTGATGTTATAATTTATAAGTCAAACATTGTTAAATTTTATTTAAAAAGAGCAACTGTTGAGTTTCTGGCCAGCTCTTCTCAGCAGAACAGCATTCCGAGCTGGTGGTAGCTTACTCACAGACTGACTATACTGACCAATTTAATGTAATTGACGATTCAAAAGTGCGTGTAAATGCCTACTTGAATAAAGATATTTTGAATTTTGAATTTTGAATAATATCAGGACAAATTACACACATTGATCTAACCCCTAAGTAAGCAAATTATTTGCTTGTGTTAAGGGTGTTAGACAACGATACAAATACATAGAAATACACATATAAATACTGAAAATATATTTAATAAACGACCAAACCCAGAAACACAGACATCTATGCTCATCACATAAATGCCTGTCTCCGCCGGGAATCGAACCCGAGCCCCATTGCCGTGACACGTTAGGCGTCTGCGCTAACCACTTGACCAACGGGGCGGTAGATACCAGAATAAAGAGCTTTACAGGTTGGAAATGAGTCGTCCACCCTGTGAAGGCTCAGGAGCTAAAATCAAAGCTGCTTGTGATCTCTATGATATTAACTTTGTAGTTCATCAGTTAAATTGTCATGCTGTCCTGCCATTTGGTTCAGGTTTGGAAAAGGGCTTATTGTATCGGGGATGGAAGGGGCGGGCACTACGATGCCATTGTTTACACTTTGTCTTCCACCAAAAATACCTCTCACGGCGATTGTTCTGCTATTTCCATTCCAATACTTTCATTAAATAATGCTTCTCAATGCGTTAATGCTGCTAATCCAGGGACATCTGCATTCAATACTAAACGAGGCCGTCCTAAGAAAAATAGGGTAGGCAGGCCAAAGACTTCCATTTTATCGGCCAAAGAGATCCATAGGGCTGCCAACACAAGGTACCTCAAGAATAACGCAAAAAAAGGTAAAACTTCTGTTTTACAGTCACAAGCTAAAACCCCGGAGACAGTTAGGCGGGCTGATGATAAATACCAGGCAAAAAATCCTGAAGCAGTTCGAAGGGTTATTGATAGATGTAAAGCAAAAAACCCTGAAGTAAATCGGAGGGCTGTAAATAAATACCAGTTGAAAAATCCAGATGTAGTTCGGAAAGCTGTTGCCCGATTGGATAATAGAAACAGGGATGCTAAGAGATTGTCTAGTAGCGCTTATAGATCCAGCAATGTAGATCTAAAAGGAAAATTAAAAAATCTCACCCAAAATATTAGGAATAAATATCGTCATTCAGGAGATTGTCTAGTAGCGCTTATAGATCTAGCAATGTAGATCTAAAAGGAAAATTAAAAAATCTCACCCAAAATATTAGGAATAAATATCGTCATCAACGCTTGCGCTCTTCTCTTAGTTTAAATTGTAATAGTGAGCAAGCTATAGTTAGTATTTTCCGTAACTTGAAAGGTCGAGACCAGGCTAAAAAGTGTTTAGAAGCTGAACGACTTCAAATGGTCCATACAGCGGCGGCATCAGCTTATTCGATACAATTCTAGCAGGTGCCACTATTTGTCGTCCTTCACCCAAAAAATCCTTTTGAAATACTCACCTTCAGATTTATTTGAGAATGAATTTTTTGATGTTTTTATGACATTGTTAGGGCCTAGTATCCATGTACCATCCCAGGAGGCTTTTTTCAGTAGCAATTCTTTTTTTCCATTTGACCGACAAATGGTAGGTGTAAGTAGTTCGGGGCGAGCCAACGAGGTGTTTCCACCTTGCTTCTCTGATGCTAAGCGTTACATAGGCATGCCTAATATGTTTTCTTGCTCCCGCAACCTGTGTTCCTTTAATCGTGAGCTATTACAAAAACTCATAGATACAATGGGGGCACTTGCTATCGTCACTCCCATTATGGTTCATTCTTTCGATTTGGCTACTATGATCGAGCGGTTAAAACCCCTGCATGCGCACTTTTCGTCTATTCGTACATAAATTCGACGGCTGTATGAAATTACCCGCACTAAATCTTTAATCGAGCAGTTAGACAAAGCGATATGGAAGCCTGACATTTCACTATTGGTTAAGTACGCGGAGGAAAATGTGACAGGTTCACTTCTCATGACCGTAGATAAGGACGAGGATTTAATGTGTGAAGATGATATAATATCTAGATTCCCCAAAGCTTTCCAAGCACAAAAGAAGGTTGCACGGGATGTATCTACTCATGACTGCTTTTCCTGTCACCGTCTTTGCTGTCGCAAAGATAGCTTCATGTTAGGAAAGTTACGAAAGCCATTGGAAACTGACGAATTTAAGAAGTTGCTTATTCATCATTCTATTAATAACTGTACATCCAAGAGCGATTTTACTTGTAAGCATTGCTTAGATAAGTTTCGTACGAATGTTATGCCATCTATATGCATTTTGAACGATTTGTATATCAGTCCAGTTCCATCGGTAATTTCTGCTTTAAGTGAGCACGAGAAACTTCTTATTCAACGTGCAAAGGCGTTTCAAGTTGTAGTTAATATATCTCCAGTTGGAAATAAGGGTATACCTAATAGGGGTCGATTTTAGGACCTATCCTTTTTATTTTGTACACAGCAGACATAATTAAGTGCATTAAATATTGCAAGTATCACATATACGCGGATGATCTACAAATGTACATATCGTTTAAACCGGAGGAAACGGATGATGCTGTCAAAAAATTAAATAGCGATCTGGATCGTTTAGGCAGTTGGTCTCAGTCTCATTCCCTAGTCCTTAACGCTTCTAAAACTAAGTACATGATGTTCGGAACCAAAAATCAAATTAATAAAATAGTTAACAAGAATCCCATCATAACGATCAAGGGAGAGAATATCGAACGCGTTAGGGAAGCAAGAAATCTTGGTATTTTAATGGACCAACAGTTGCGTTTCGAGAAGCACATACTAAATACCGCAAGTAACTGCTTCTATAGACTTAAGATTCTGTACCGCTTTCGTGACTCATTAAGTCCTGAATTACGAATCACACTTTGTGAATCCCTAGTCTTGTCAAAATTAAATTATGGTGACACTGTAATAGGTCCCAGGCTGCTTGTGATTTCTAAAAATATTATTCAAAGAGTTCAAAACGCTTGCGCCCGATATTGTTTTAAAATACCGCCAAGATCCCATGTGACGTCATATATAAACAGTATAAGATCATTAAAAATGGATTACCGGAGACAGCTACATTTTGCTACTATGCTCTTTGGAATTATAAAGTTTAAAATACCTCCCTACCTTTATAGTAAGCTTCGCTGGGTATACGAAGATAATATTGAATATGCAAGAAGAAATACTGCATACAAACTAAAATTACACCGTTACAGTACTGCATCGTTCCGTGGTAGTTTTAAATATATGGCTACCAAGTGCTGGAACGACCTGCCACCACCATTACGTGACCTGAAATCAATAAATAATTTTAAGTTAAAATATAAACAATATCTATTTAATATTCAAAAACAATTATAAAAAAAAAAAATCATTTTAGATTAAAAGTTGTATATGTATGTTTATATGTAGATATCTGTATGTTAGTGTGTGTATATGTGTGTATGTATGTATGTATATATGTATGTGTGTATGTATGTATATGTATATGTATATATATATGTATATATGTGTGTATGTATGTATGTATGTATATGTGTGTGTGTGTGTGTGTGTGTATATATATATATATATATATATATATCTAAATGAATTACCTCAGTCCTTACGGTCACTATAACTTGGCGGTCCGGTGGGGGAGTCGTTATGTTAACTTCTTCATATGTTAATTTCTTCATAGTTACTTGTTACTTGTAAATCACAGATTCCAGTGAATCTAAAATGGATATAATATGTTTGGTACAGTCTTTTACTTTTTTGTTTTTAAGATGATTATTATAATTATATTATTTAGAATATACACAATTTACCCTATTTTGAATTGAATTATTATATATATATTTGTTTGTTTCATATGCAAATAACATGTACGTACAAGTATTGTAATATAGTTACCTGTTTCAGTTTCAGTCTTCAGATTGTAAGCATATTCGGTGGAGTAATATTGATTCAGTAATAAATTTTGTTCTCGTACGTCACTTCAAATACAGGGTTTCAGCTGAAAATCAGAGCTCCATCACGCTGGACCCCGACTTAAAAAAATCCTTACTTTTTTTCGCTCATATTTAACTACAAACGATACAAATGATTGTAGTGAAGTTCATTTTTTTGTAGTAATAATAATTACGCGGCAAACCCAATAAACACTGTTCTCAACCAGAAATATTAATAATACTGCTCTAAAAACTTTTGGAATACACTCTAAATCGTTTGTAGTTTATTGTAGTGAAAAAAAATATTTTTTTATATTTATAATTTCCGAGAAAAATAAAAAATTAAGAAAAAAAAATAAGTTTTAAAAAGTCAAAAAATCTTTTCGAAAACTACAAACGATACTAATGATTGTAGTAAAGTTGATTTTTTTGTAGTTCTAATAAATACGCGGGAAACCTAATAAACACTGTTCTCAACCAGAAATATTAATAATACTGCTTTAAAAACTTTTGTAGTACACTTTAAATCGTTTGTAGTTTATTTTAGTAAAAAAAAATATATATATATATTTATAATTTCCGAGAAAAATAAAAAAATAAAAAAAAAATAGTTTTAAAAAGTCAAAAAACCTTTTCGAAAACTACAAACGATACTAATGATTGAAGTAAAGTTGATTTTTTTGTAGTAATAATAATTACACAGAAAACCTAATAAACACTGTTCTCAACCAGATATATAAGTAATACTGCACTAAAAACTTTTGTAGTACACTTTAAATCGTTTGTAGTTTATTTTAAAGAAAAAAAATTTTTTTTTAATATGTATAATTTCCGAGAAAAATAAAAAATAAGTAAAAAAAATAAAGTTTTAAAAAGTCAAAAAACCTTTTTGAAAACTACAAACGATACTAATGATTGTAGTAAAGTTGATTTTTTTGTAGAACTAATAAATACGCGGCAAACCTAATAAACACTGTTCTCAACCAGAAATATTAATAATACTGCTCTAAAAACTTTTGTAGTACACTTTAAATCGTTTGTAGTTTATTTTAGTAAAAAAAAAAATATATTTTTAATTTCCGAGAAAAATAAAAAAAATAAAAAAAAATAAGTTTTAAAAAGTCAAAAAACCTTTTCGAAAACTACAAACGATACTAATGATTGTAGTAAAGTTGATTTTTTTGTAGTAATAATAATTACGCAGAAAACCTAATAAACACTGTTCTCAACCAGATATATAAATAATACTGCTCTAAAAACTTTTGTAGTACACTTTAAATCGTTTGTAGTTTATTTTAGTGAAAAAAAAATTTTTTTATATTTATAATTTCCGAGAAAAATAAAAAAATTGTAAAAAAAAATAAGTTTTAAAAAGTCAAAAAACCTTTTCGAAAACTACAAACGATACTAATGATTGTAGTAAAGTTGTTTTTTTTGTAGTACTAATAAATACGCGGCAAACCTAATAAACACTGTTCTCAACCAGAAATATTAATAATACTGCACTAAAAACTTTTGTAGTACACTTTAAATCGTTTGTAGTTTATTTTAAAGAGAAAAAAAAAAATTAATATGTATAATTTCCGAGAAAAATAAAAAATAAGTAAAAAAAATTAAGGTTTTAAAAAGTCAAAAAACCTTTTCGAAAACTACAAACGATACTAATGATTGTAGTAAAGTTGATTTTTTTGTAGTTCTAATAAATACGCGGGAAACCTAATAAACACTGTTCTCAACCAGATATATAAATAATACTGCTTTAAAAACTTTTGTAGTACACTTTAAATCGTTTGTAGTTTATTTTAGTGAAAAAAAAAATTTTTTTATATTTATAATTTCCGAGAAAAATAAAAAAATTGTAAAAAAAATAAGTTTTAAAAAGTCAAAAAACCTTTTCGAAAACTACAAACGATACTTATGATTGTAGTAAAGTTGTTTTTTTGTAGTTCTAATAAATACGCGGGAAACCTAATAAACACTGTTCTCAACCAGATATATAAGTAATATTGCACTAAAAACTTTTGTAGTACACTTTAAATCGTTTGTTGTTTATTTTAAAGAAAAAAAAAATTTTTTAATATGTATAATTTCCGAGAAAAATAAAAAATTAGTAAAAAAAAAAAAGTTTTAAAAAGTCAAAAAACCTTTTCGAAAACTACAAACGATACTAATGATTGTAGTAAAGTTGATTTTTTTTGTAGAACTAATAAATACGCGGCAAACCTAATAAACACTGTTCTCAACCAGAAATATTAATAATACTGCTCTAAAAACTTTTGTAGTACACTTTAAATCGTTTGTAGTTTATTTTAGTAAAAAAAAAAATATATATTTATAATTTCCGAGAAAAATAAAAAAAAAAAAAATAATAAGTTTTAAAAAGTCAAAAAACCTTTTCGAAAACTACAAACGATACTAATGATTGTAGTAAAGTTAATTTTTTTGTAGTAATAATAATTACGCAGAAAACCTAATAAACACTGTTCTCAACCAGATATATAAGTAATACTGCTCTAAAAACTTTTGTAGTACACTTTAAATCGTTTGTAGTTTATTGTAGTGTT
This sequence comes from Napeogenes sylphis, assembly GCA_959347405.1. Taxonomy (NCBI): domain Eukaryota; kingdom Metazoa; phylum Arthropoda; class Insecta; order Lepidoptera; family Nymphalidae; genus Napeogenes; species Napeogenes sylphis. The sequence continues at coordinate 407,126 of OY365789.1, forward strand.
GGTAGGATATTTATTTTTCAGAAGTAAATTTATAGAAAATCAAAAGAAAAAACTATTTCAGTTTTATATTTTATTATTAGTAATTTGCACAATAGTAACTAAAGTATAATGATTTGATAAGAGCAGATAGATTTATTGATGATAATTATAAAATTACAAAATAACCACAAACAATATTAATTATTAAAGAACTTCAAACAATAATAATATTAATAATAAAAGAACAAGAAACAGTAATTATTATAAAAGAATAACAAACAATAATAATTATAAAAGAACAAGAAACTGTAATAATTATAAAAGAACAACAAACAATAGTAATTATAAAAATACAACAAACAGTAATAATTATAAAAGAACAACAAACAATTATAATTGTAAAAAAACAACAAACAATAGTCTTTTTACAGTTAAATATACTATTCCTAATTATTTTACTACGTAAAATAAAATATGTATTCTTCTTTTTTTTATTAAATCTTTTTTAGGTACTACTTTTTTTTTTTGAACTTTTGGAGATTCCATCATGAAGTTCCCATTTGCTGTTAATTCTATGTAAGTACGGTCGATAATGACCAGTGGTTTCGAGAAAAATATGCTCTATTGCACCAACCAAAATATATCTATTATTTAATAATTCTAATTCAACAGGTATTTGTAATAATGAGAAGTCAGTATTCGGTCGTTCCTTAACGTTATTTTTATTGCACAAACTCGTAAATAAAACTTCAATATCAATCCATAGATGATAGCCAGGTTGAAAGTTAAGGTCATTTGCAGTGTTACAAGTATGACATTGCCGTACGTGTGATTTTAAATACTTAAGTACGGATTGCTGCAGTCCTTGTATTCCATTATTAATTAATGGTTCAAGATGAGAAGCTATCACAGGTAAACTAGATGAATTAATTTTTTTGCATTTCAAACAGGTTGAATTGACGGTTAATGAGGGCACTTCTTTAAACATTTGTATGATTGTGTTGCTTATATTTGAGTTGCAGTCTACTGTACCATCTTCAATTTTCTTAAATTTAAGAATAATATTAGCTCTTTTTTGATATACATTTGCATTTATACCTTTGAATGATATTAATTTAATCAGTTCCGATACATCAGAATTGTTTCTATCTATATAATTATGATAGATAAATCGATCCACATAAGCGATGAGTACACAGTGTAGAGCTGAATCAATAGGACACGTATTACTTATTTTCACTAATCCTTGTTTTATTTGTAAGGGCTCCAAGCAATTACCATTAATTAATAAGCCAATTTTATTTTTATATTTTGGCCTTTTGTGTTTATTTTCAATATCAGGGTCTTTCCTGGCATAATGATTATTTTTTTTATTTTTTAAAAGACCACCCCATTCATCTTGTAAATTTAAATAACTGTAGTTAGTAGCAGTTTGAGATATAGAAATTGAATTGTATTCAGTCTTATTACTTTCAGAAATTGGAGTCAATAAGTTTATTAATTTGTCACCAGTACTCCTACTACTGTTAGGAGTGGATGATAAGTTTTTCAACATCGGCGGCGATTTTTCGTTTATTTTCAGTATATTTTCTTTGTTCCATTTAGATTCTTTTTTAGTTTCAGTGTCATTGTTTTCATAATGAGTTGTACACAAATCAGCAGGACTCATTTCAAAATAACTGTTACCAATGTCGAATTCTTTGTTTTTTTCGATATTCATTACGCAGCTCAAATCATTGATAAGACTATTGGTTATTTTTGGTAGTGACAAGTCTATTGGAATTATTGAGGAGATATGTAAAGAATTATTTACCATGTCGTTGTTATTGGTATCGTCAGAAATAATATTTTCAGAATTTATTTTACGACGCTTACATTCCAAACTAGCTGAAAAATCATGATACTCACTTTGCTCTTCCTCAGAATTTTCAAAGGTTTTATAAATTTCCGTGGTTGTTTCAATATTTTTGTCACTTAAAGTCGTTTTATTAGCAATAGATTTTGAGTGCTTGTTAGACATCGCAGCAAGTAGTTTCATAGTGCCACTTAAAACATTTAGATGGGTTTTTAGAAAAGCAACAAGAGTGTTATTTTTTTCATTAAAAAATACATAGTTCTTGATATCCTTAAAATATTCTTCGCTAATGGCCGAGCTTGCTGTCATAATCGATGCGATATTTTTAATTTCATCGTTATAAAATAAAGTTGGAACTATAACAGTCCAAAGCAAAAAATAAGCACTGAGCTTTACAAGCCGATCAGCAAAATCTTTATTTGCATATTCATTGGGGACTGAACCAGCAATATTCCTACTGCATTCAAGCTGAATTTTTTCTAGATACCTTTTAATAGGTCTAACTACTTTAGACTTTTTCGGCCTATAAGTTGACTGTCCTTCAGGGTCTTCATCTACAATAGACATATCAGCAAACAAGTGATCTTCCGGAAACTCATATAAATTTTGTGACTCACTTTTCATAAGATTTAACAATAAACACTTATACTGTGAACATGCATTCCTATCATTATGGTCTTGATAGTCAGAATAAGCTACAGTAAGAACAGCGGTCAGTATTTTTTGAAAATCATCCAGACAAGTAGAATTTCGTAGTAAGTTAAGAGACCTCATGTAGAAATCTTTTTGATGTCGATTATTTTTATTAAAACAAGGCCATGTTGAAACAAATTTATAGAAGTGGGCAACATCAATTCGTAGAATTGTCGATTTTTTAATCGATATGCCATCAACAACGCTTTTAAAGCAGTCATCTATATACAAAGACAAAGGCATATTATTGAATGCCAGTGCAGCTGCATTGAGAAGTGCTAAAGAAAAGTCAGTCACAACTTGTTTAGGTGTATTGATTCCACATCTTAGCCATTCTCGTAACCAGTAAGACAAAGTATTAGCATCATGTTTTTCCGACACTAATTGGAGAAGTGGAAGGGAAGATTTTTGATACGTAGATATGACTTGATAATATAAAATAACTCGTTTTGAATTATCGTTTGCTGATAAGCTTTGAATCAAGCTTCCTGTCGCATCGATACAAATACTCCCAATTGGATCTTTTTGAATAAATAATTTATACAATGAAATCTGCTCTGGCAACCAATACATAACATACATTTTATTGACTGCTATCTCGTGTAGGGCTTCAGAGTACTTTGGATTACTCTTCAAATCTTCAACAGCTAACATAGGATGAGTAAAAGATTTTAGACCTAAGTTTTTCCTCTTCTCCGTGTATTTAGCATTTCTAAGCGCACTTTCCTTTGGTAAGTCGGCTGGTTCGTCATCTCCAAACTCCATTTTTTCGTCAGCTTTTTGGCGTCGCCACATGTAAGTAGATTTGCAATTTATTTCCTTGATTACTTCTTTTCTTGTATCTCCACGAAGTTGCCTCTTTTTTGAATGTTTAATATGTTTAGTATCACAGGTAGACACTTGAAAATTTATACCATCATCACTTGCATCTTCGAAGCTATATATATGTATTTTGTTGCCGCATTCATTACAAAGACCATTAATAGATAAAAAAATATCACTACCTCTTGATATTTTTGGAGTTTTAAAAGCAAAAGGACAAGAGAGTTTAAAATGATGCCACACACAGCTGTAAATTTGATCTGTCCAACCAGGCTCAAAAACTTCATATTGTCGATTATCTTTGAAAGTTTTTGTTTTAAGATTTAACTTTTTCCATTCAGACGCTGATAAATGTATGGTCTTTTTAATAGGAGCAAAGGTTTTAGGAAAGTTTAGCATTGACCAGTTCAAATCCTTACATTTTTTTCTTTTCTTATTTTGTTTGAGAGGTCCATTTATTTTATCAGATACTTTATTTCTATTTTGGGTAATATATAACCAAATATGTTCCAAGCTCATACCAGGCAAAAGTTCAACTGCGTTTTGCCAAACTTCATCGTTGTAAGGCAAATATTTATTGGTTCCTCCATCTCGAAATTGCAAATTTTTCAATCGACTGTAAACCTCAGAAGGTGAGTATAAAGGAACTCTTGGCATTATCACTTACTTTGATATCTATAAAAAAAATAAGTCATTGTAGTAAATACTATAATATGTCGACACAATAAAATTAATACAACATTGATTTAGATTGTCAGTAAGTCATGTCAGAGCGGCAATGGTTGAAGAGTTTAAAGATGTAATTGTGATAACTGGAATATTAGTAAACAAAGTCTCAAAAACAGCTGTTGCAACCCCAAGGTCAGAGTTGTAATAAAATAGGATAGAAAAATCGCTACGTTAGTTAGTTACATTAAGAGAGTAATGTATGAGGATAGATAATATCTACCAGGACTCATGAAATTACAAAATTGACTAGCATTTGTATTGGTATCAATCATATAAAACTGTTTATTATATTTATATTCAAATTCAAAATTCAAAATTCAAAATATCTTTATTCAAGTAGGCATTTACACGCACTTTTGAATCGTCAATTACATTAAATTGGTCAGTATAGTCAGTCTGTGAGTAAGCTACCACCAGCTCGGAATGCTGTTCTGCTGAGAAGAGCTGGCCAGAAACTCAACAGTTGCTCTTTTTAAATAAAATTTAACAATGTTTGACTTATAAATTATAACATCAACCCTGCAAATGAGTCAATGACCCAAGTTCCACACATTTCGATCAACCAAAAACTCTTGAATGTTATAGTAAGATTTATTTAATAATATACCTTTAATTTTAGATTTGAAACCAAGAAAAGGAAGATCTAAGATATCTTGTGGAACCTTATTATATATGCGTATACTCAAGCCCATGAAGGATTTCTTAACTTTTTGAAGTCGAAATTTAGGCGTTACGAGCCTATTTTTATTTCTTGTATTGATTGTATGTCTGTCGCTGTTTTTTTTATAGTCATTTAAATTTTTGCGTATATATAGTAAGTTATTAAAAATGTATTGAGAAGCGACCGTAAGAATACCGATTTCTTTAAAAACTTCCCTTAGGGAGTCTCTAGCTTTTAAGTTACAAATAGCCCGTATAGCTCGTTTTTGTAAAATAAATATAGAATTAATTTCGGCAGCGCTGCCCCATAGTAAGATACCGTAAGACAATATACTATGAAAATAACTAAAATAAACGAGTCGAGCCGTATTAACGTCTGTTAATTGTCTTACTTTTTTAATTGCAAAGACGGCTGAGCTAAGTTTGCTTGCGAGTGTCGAGAGATGGGGGTTCCACTGGAGCTTTTTATCTAAAGTTATACCTAAGAAAGTTGTCGAGTCAGTCAGTTCTAACACTTCATTGTTAAGGAATAAACTACAATCTTGACTTTTTACATTAGGAAGTGTAAATTCCATGCATTTAGTTTTTTTAGTATTTAATGCCAAATTATTAATTTCAAACCAATGAAGAACACGTGACAGAGCACAGTTAACTTTGTCAAAATTAGCATTATTACGATCAACTTTAAAAATAAGTGAGGTATCATCAGCAAAAAGTACAATGTCACATAGTCCTTTTACGTAAAAAGGCAAATCATTAATATAGAGTAAAAATAAGAAAGGGCCTAGAATAGATCCTTGTGGAACACCCATTTTTAGATGAGATCCAACCGATTTACAATTATTTACATCAACCGTCTGAACTCTTTGATTCAAGTAAGAGGCAATAAGATCAAGCGCAGCACTACGCACACCATAGTGATTAAGTTTGCAAAGTAGTGTTTGATGGTCCACGCAATCAAAGGCTTTAGATAAATCACAAAACACTCCGATTGCATTCTGTGACTTTTCCCATGCGTCGTAAATGTGTCAATACATTTGTTAAAAATTAAGGATAATTGTGGTGCAATATCATTTATAATATTTATTAGTAATTTTACTGACATACCCCAAAGATCACCGGTTTTTTTCATATTAAGATTTCTAAAAGTTTTAACAATTTCATATGATGTAACAGGTTTAAAAACAAAACATTTATTACTGACTCTTACGTTATTCGTCAATTCGACGATTGCATCACATGGTGAAGAATTTAAATTTCGCGTGACTGTTAAAGGAATTTCGTTAAAAAAAGTCTCAAAAATTGCCGCCACAGTTGAATTTGAATTTATTTCAATATTATCAATTTTTAACTTAATAGGTCCATTAGCAGCCCTATTTTTCCCAGAAACACTAGACAAAACATCCCAAGTTGCCTTTATTTTATTTTCTGAGTTTAAGATTTTATTTCTTATGTAAATCGACTTAGCTTGTATGCAAACGGTCTTAAATATTTTAGAAAAAATCCTAACTTTATTCAAGAATACCGGATCTTGATTCCATTGCCTCTCACTATATAAATCATATAACTTATCTCTACTTTTATATATTCCCACGGTAGCCCAATCACTAAATTTAAGTTTTAGGTATTTAGTCATAGTTTTTGGCTTAAAAACATTATTAAATTCTTGTAACAAAAAACCGAAAATGTTATTATATAAATTATTTGGATTATCATCGCTCATGTCTACTTTACCCACTTTTTGCTGAACAGTATTCTTAAATGTTAGGACCCGGTTTTTTGTAATTGGTCTACAAGTAAACTTTTGGGGCTTTTCACTTTCGTGATTAATTAATAGAGAAAATTTTAGACCACAGTGGTCTGAACTTAAATTCGTCATTACTGTTTCTTCATAAATGTTACAGCGACAGAACACATTATCAATACAAGTCGCGGAAATACTAGTAATACGAGTAGGTTCAAAAAAGACGTTCAGTAAGTTAAAAGATTTAAACAAATTTAATAAACGTACACTAGACGAAGTTTCTTGTAATATATCTACATTGAAGTCACCGCAAACAATCACGGACTTGTTTTTATGACAAAGCTTAGTTAAAATATCCTCCATTTTGTTTTCAAATTCATCAATTATAAGTTTAATAATAGTAAATAAATCTTACATCTTATTATTTTTAGCAATCTTTTATTGTAAGATAGGCAATGTAAACCACAAAATTTTATATACATTTAATTTAAATTTTAAAACACTGTTAAACTATGATAAACCAACCTGTAAAACTATGGTATATTCTGTCTATGTTATTTTTTGTTTCAGAAAATCCAATTAATAACAATTTAAAAATTATTTAGACCTCCAATATTAGTTATTGAATAATTATTTGTACCTGCAAATGAATTGAAAATTTATAAAAATATATATTTATATATATATATATTACTATTACTATTACTGCACGTAAAAAAAATTACAAAGGTATAAACATGTTTTTAAAAAATGATTGGCAAGGGCGAACTTATCTCTATAAGAGATTTCTGCTAGTCGACCCATGGTAGAAAGAAACGTGTTACCGTGGGTTACATCAGAGCAAAAAAGAAAAAGCAGCGAGGTAAAATATATAATAAATAAACAAATAATGCAATTAATATAGTACTTAAATTTATACATGCATTAAAAACAATAATTTAATAAAAATACCTAAACATACACATACATAAACATATACATAGATTAAAAAACCATACATACATATATACGAGTACAAACATACATACATATACAGAAACAATAAAGTATTAGATACATTTAGAATCGCATTCATTTACATTTTTACGATAGTTCATAGTAGGTACAACATGTTAAATAAACTTACCGGTAATAATTATTGAAAAAACCTGTTGTACATTTCACATATTAACAAAGATAAAATAAGATGAACAGTGAAGCTGTTAAAATATCTTAAGACGTTCAAAAGCAAGAATGTAAAAGAACAATTCTAAAACAATGTGCGAAATGTATTAATATAACAATAATAACCACTTGGATGTGTAGATGGAGCTAAAGCAACATTCTTGATAAGAGAACCGTACCGCCAAAATTTATTTATGAAAAATAAATAGTAATGTTTATTCAACAAATTATTTTTCAATAAGTATAAGTATACCAATGAGTACTTATAAGTGTTAAGAATTTGAAGAAATATATATTTACAGAACTAAATATCGTTTCCTATTAAATAAGGAATTATACAATTAAAAAGTTCTGTTTAAATATTGAGAAATAAAAAATATTTACCTTTTTTGCATCACTGCCATCTAGTTAGTATCTATTGTCAACATCTCATTAAATAATCTATAGAGATATCTGATAAGTGTAATCATGTGGAAAGTTAAATAATCATAACAGATGACGCTAAGTGTTTTAAATTTGAACCGTTAGGTTAAGGGCCATTGGTTTTCACCTCAGAATAATAACTAGTTATTGTTCTGAGGTTTTCACCTTTCACTGTTAGTTTTATTACAAAAATAAAAATAATTATGAAAAACTGATTTGTAATCAAATCATTTTTACTTTAGTCTACACCACAAAAATCATTTCCAGTTTACCTTTACACTTTAGATTTTATAAGACATTACTCAACAGTTTCAGTATTTGTTTCAAACACACACATACACATTTCACTTAATTTTTTCGTCTACATAATAGAACAGAACTTTTTATTAATGTCTTTTTAACGCACTTTTATTTATATGTATTTCTTGATAACAGCAATATTAATTAGGGTGGCTGTATGATAATTAGTTGTTTAAAAAAAATAACTTCACCTCATTTATTGATATACTTTATAGTTTTGGAGAAAACTTTCTATAACTATGTTTTTTTTTGTTTCGATATTTCTTGGATAATATAGATTTATGATGATTTTTTTCGTCACTACAATAAACTACAATCAATTTAGAATGTATTCTAAATGTTTTTAGCGTAGTATCATTTATATTTCTGGTTGAGGACAGTATTAATTAGGTTTGCCGCGTAATTATTATTACTACAAAAAAATGAACTTTACTACAATCATTAGTATCGTTTGTAGTTTTCGAAAAGGTTTTTTGACTTTTTAAAACTTTATTTTTTTTACTAATTTTTTATTTTTCTCGGAAATTATAAATATAATTTTTTTTTTTTTACTAAAATAAACTACAAACGATTTAAAGTGTAGTACAAAAGTTTTTAGAGCAGTATTATTAATATTTCTGGTTGAGAACAGTGTTTATTAGGTTTCCCGCGTATTTATTAGAACTACAAAAAAAAACAACTTTACTACAATCATTAGTATCGTTTGTAGTTTTCGAAAAGGTTTTTTGACTTTTTAAAACTTTATTTTTTTTATTTATTTTTTATTTTTCTCGGAAATTATACATGTAAAAAATTTTTTTTTTTCACTTAAATAAACTACAAACGATTTAAAGTGTACTACAAACGTTTTTAGAGCAGTATTATTAATATTTCTGGTTGAGAACAGTGTTTATTAGGTTTCCCGCGTATTTATTATTACTACAAAAAAATCAACTTTACTACAATCATTAGTACCGTTTGTAGTTTTCGAAAAGGTTTTTTGACTTTTTAAAACTTTATTTTTTTTACTTATTTTTTATTTTTCTCGGAAATTATACATATTAAAATTTTTTTTTTCTTTATAATAAACTACAAACGATTTAAAGTGTACTACAAAAGTTTGTAGTGCAGTATTACTTATATATCTGGTTGAGAACAGTGTTTATTAGGTTTCCCGCGTATTTATTAGAACTACAAAAAAAACAACTTTACTACAATCATTAGTATCGTTTGTAGTTTTCGAAAAGGTTTTTTGACTTTTTAAAACTTTTTTTTTTACTTATTTTTTATTTTTCTCGGAAATTATAAATATAAAAAAAAATTTTTTTTCACTAAAATAAACTACAAACGATTTAAAGTGTACTACAAAAGTTTTTAAAGCAGTATTATTTATATTTCTGGTTGAGAACAGTGTTTATTAGGTTTCCCGCGTATTTATTAGAACTACAAAAAAATCAACTTTACTACAATCATTTGTATCGTTTGTAGTTAAATATAAGCGAAAAAAAGTAAGGATTTTTTGAAGTCGGGGTCCAGCGTGATGGAGCTGAAAATCAGCGCTTTTTGTACGAGTATCATCCCGAACAAACAGCACATGCTGAGCTGAACGCCCATTCGGCGTTGTTTATTATATAACACAGTTATCCGTATAACATTAAAAACTTTCTTAGTTTGTTATTAAAATTGATGCTAATGCACCTTAAAACATCACACCGCGTCGCCTTCTACTCGTCCTCTAAAACCGGTTTTTCAGCGCCTACAACTCGCGCGCGTATTGCATACGGGGGGAGAGGGTGGGGGACGTGTGTTGTGCATGTCAAGAGTATTTAGTTTAGTTATTATTTTTATTATTATTTTGTTATCTCATTTAATGTAATGGTGTTTTTTTTTTGTTTATATAATGTTTCTAAGATGTTTTTGGTTAGTTTATTTTATCGTTTATTTTGTTTTTTTTTGTTCATATTTACAACGCTTGAATAAAAGTTTCTTTCTTTCTTTCTTTCTTCTAATAGACAGCACGTGAAAAAGGTTATAGGCAGAACTTTCCACCTCCCCCTGCCGTTAGAAAATACAAATGCAGCAGTAAACTTGTCGAACTTTTTTATTATCCTCCGCAGCATCCCAAACAAAACTAATATTATTTGGTTTCCCAAATATAGTTGATGTCAAAAAAGTTTTTTTTGCCCTATTGCATTTAAAAATATTTAACCCCTTATATCATAATATTATTTTACCACAGACGGCAGACAAGCTTGTACCTATCAATTCACTTGATAATATAATTAAAATCATCCAAGAGCAAGTCACCGACAATCCTAACGCATGCGATAGTAATGGGGGTACATCTGCTATGGTCACACAGATTTTTGATGATGAAAACACGGAGAAATTTTATGAGAATTTTACCATTTATCCCAACCATAATCCTCGTGCCCAGCAGAATTATATCAAATAAAAAAAGTAATTGCAACTCCCATGGATTCTCGAGATAAGCTAATTGACGTAAAATGTTTTCCTGATTTATACCCAGATGGCAGTTTTGGCCAGTTCCATCCCCGCTCATCAAAATTATGTAGTGCCGATTACATAAAGTGTAGGATAAAATCTCGTCACTCCAGGTTTAGGCACAATCATCAATATTTATTTTTTCTCCTTCATGATGCAAACATCAGGGCAATAAACGCGGGCATATTTTTCAACATGAATGTCAAACGAGTAGGAGGCAATATAACGGACAGTGAGTATCTAAGACAGTTAAATGATTCTGAGCTAGATGGGGATGTCAATGCTATTTTTAGTAAACTGCGAAATACAGAGAATTACTGGAAAAAAATTAGGGGCGAAGTCAATTGCATAACTAGGCACTATGGGCCGGCCACGTGGTTTCTCACTCTTAGTCCCTCGGAGTGGAAGTGGAAAGAGTTGGGAGAGTACTAATGAGAAATTAATCCTTTGTCTTGGCATTCAAAGTCCGTTAGTGAGTTGGTAGCCCTCGATGCAGTGGCAGCTTCGCGGTTTATTAATATTCAGTTCGATGCTATGATTTCGTTTCTTCTTCTTCTTCTTCGATATAATGCACTATTTCTGGAGACGAGAATATCAAATTCGTGGCACCCAGCATTTTTATCTCATGCTTTGGGTTAAAGACGCACCAATTCTGGGCCAGTCTACTACGGAGGAAGTTGGTGCCTTCATCACTAAATATTTAACATGTAGCATGCCTGACAAAGACGCATTTCCTACGTTACACAATAGGGTGACAAATTATCAGGTCCACCATCACAACAATTATTGCCTGAGAACCAAAAAAACTAGAACAGGCTTCTGTAGGGTTTGCAGATTTTCTTTTCCTAGAACAGTCACGGACCAGTTAATCATCAAAAGCGTCGCTGAATCTATAGCAGCTAGGAAAACTCTGAGTAGTAATAGCTCAAAGCGTTTGTACAGTCTCCCACGCACTGACCGGGAAACATTAATCAATGACTACAATATGGCCGTTTTGTTAACATGGAATGGCAATATGGACTTGCAGATTATGGGTGAAGAATCAGCGATCTTGAATCACTACATTACCAAGTATGGCACAAAATCTGAAAAAAGTAAGGCTCAGGCTGACTTTCAGGACATGGCATCGTTAAAATCTGTTTATATACGTTTGTTTGGTATAGGTATGAAGGGCCTTGCCAATAGGGAATGCGATGCTATGGAGGCGGCTGACACTCTGTTAGGTTTGCCCCTATACGGCACCCACTCCAAAACACTAGTAAAGTGGTTAGAAACGGGCATGAATCATACTCGTCGCCTTAAGCCCAGCCACATTTTAAAAAAAATTAAATGATGATTCCACTAACATCTACTACCCGTCATGGGTGGACGACTTTTGTCCCCACCGTCCAGTTGAAATGGAAACTATGACTTTGTATCATTTCACTTCATGGTATGGAAAGTTGTACAGGGAACCCTCAAATAAGCAGGCATTATACTCATTGGGTAATGGTAGGTACATACACAAGCGCAAGCATCCTTTCCTCATCAATCACTACCGGCCTAACCCTGATACTAACCCTGAGGATTACTTTTATAGCCTTCCATGGCGTGTCCCTGGGGATCTTATAAGTGGCTCTTTCACCTACACAGAAGCCTTTAATAAAGCCAAGCATGCCTTAGAAGAAGCTATTACTTACTCCAATGCTCAGCGAGCGTTTAGGGACACCTTAGAGAAAGCTTATAAGCTTGTTGAGGAAGCTGTCGAGGCCATGAATGTACACAATAACAACCCCGTTGCTGATCTCCCCAACTGCTTTCCCCATTTAATGATGATCTATATGATCTGCGTATGATCAATATCCCAAGTACTTCATCCAATTTAGTTAGAATGGTCACATCACTTAATTCTGATCAGTTGCGGTTTTTCAATGCTGTTACATCCTCGTTGTCAGCAAGCAAAGTTATCCAATATTGACAATCCCTCGCAGGCAACTTCCCTCGTTATTTTATTTTCAAACGGATTACACTGCATTGAACCAGCAAAGGCAAAATTCAGGAATATGGAGAATGCTTTTGTCCGTCGCATACAATTTCCTATTTCTTTGGCATATACCATAACAATCCATAAAAGCTAGGCGGCCATGTATTCAAGCCAGGCCAAGCATTTGTCGCATTGTCAATGGTGACAACACTAAATGGGCTTAACCTAATCAACTTTGACCCTAAAACAATTAAGGCTTTGCCTTCCGCTATCGTTGAAATAAATAGGTTTCGCTGCAAGTATCATCCTCATTTACCTCAGTTGCCAAATGCTTGCAACTCATTCAAGCGTCAGTTAGATCGGCCTTGGGTACCTTTGCCTGGTCTAGTTCAAGTGCAGGATCATCATCAGCAAGTGCACGGTCGGGGCTCTCGAGGTTGCTCCCGAGGTAGGACACAGGGAGTTGGACGCGGTAAGTCAGGGAGCAGTTCAAGTAGAGGGGGAAGGAGGCGTGGTAGGCCGAGAGGTAGTCGTAGTCGCTAAGTAACATTTGTAGGGGATAGATAGAGGAGCTTCTTTCTTTTGATTCATACTTTTGTTTAAAATGTCTTTATGTGCAATGCGTATGATGACTGCGAACGCTGGCTTCATTTTTTTAGGACGCTGGCTTCATTTTTTTAGGACGCTGTCCCCTTCTTGCAGCAGTTAGGCCTTAATAAGTCACCTAAACAATGATCCAATAGTGGCACCTAGCAATGTCCACAACTCAAGCGCCGTAGTTGGTGGATATTTCTGGGTCCCTTATTTTCTCCAGCCATATCAAATCTTGGCTTCAAAAAAACTAATTAGTAACAAAACACTCATTAAGGGGGCGGAGAGGGCCGCTCAGGTATTAGGGATGAGGTTGTAAGTTTTATTCATTATTACAACTCGTCTCTACCACCTACGTAGTCCCTCTAAACCTTCGAGCCCGTGCTGCAAGTACCTACGCATTTACGTTTGAAATCACAACTCTTTTAGCACCATTTACCACCAATGAAAGTCGTAAATTCTTTTCCTAATTCTTGGAAATTGGCTCATGTTATCCCACTACCTAAATCCAATAATCCAAGCTCTCTTTCTGTTTCGTCCCATATCTATCCTTCCTTTCCTGTCCAAAGTTATAGAAAAAGTACTTTTTAAGCAACTATCTACCTTTTTAACATCCAACCATCTCCTTAGTCCTTTCCAGTCCGGTTTCCGCACTGCACATAGCACATCCACAGCCTTACTTAAGGTTACCGATGACATACGACTCGCTATGGATAACAAAAAACTAACTATCCTCGTCCTTCTTGATTTCAGCAATGCTTTTAATACTGTAGATTTCGACATACTACTAGGTGTTTTGCGCAGCCTTAACATATCTCCAACCGTGGTTAACTGGTTTCACTCTTACCTTTATGGTCACCGACAGATTACCTGCTGTGATGGTTCCTCCTCTCAGTGGGGTGATCTATCTGCTGATGTTCCTCAGGGTGGCATTTTATCCCCTTTACTTTTTTCCATTTTTATAAATGAATTATCTAAAATATTATCTTCTCGCTACCATCTTTATGCAGATGATTTACAACTATATAGGCATTCCTCTCTTAATGACATTAACCACAGTATCGGAATAATAAATAATGACTTGAACAATATTAGAGAATGGGCAGAGTCTTTTGGACTCCAAGTGAATCCGAAAAAATCACAAGCAATTATAATCGGCAGTAGATTTTTTCTTAATAAATTGCACCTCAACCAACTTGCTAGTGTAATATACCATAACACTGTCATAACTTTTTCTGAAGAGGTTAAAAATCTGGGATTGACTTTCGATAAATATTTATGTTGGTCAGCGCAAGTAAATGAAACTAGTAAGCGAGTTCACATGTCATTCCACTCTCTCAGGCGTTTGCAGAATATCTTGCCTCTGCGGAATAGAATCTTGCTAGCACAATCCCTCTTGTTACCCCTCCTCGACTACGGTGACGTTTGCTATCTGGATGCTTCTGAAGAGCTACTCAATAAATTAGACCGCCTTCAAAACTTGTGCATTCGATTTGTCTTCGGTTTACGCAAATTTGACCACGTTTCAGATTTTCGGCGTCAACTGAAGTGGCTCCCCATCCGCCGTCGCCGGAATATGCATATATTGACCACGCTATACAACGTTCTTAAAAAATCCTCACCTCCTTATTTATACGAACGTTTCCGTCTATCCTTGCCTAATAATCGCCCCAAACGCTCCTGCATCAAAGTAAAAACTTTTGATATCCCCTCTTATAATACTACTTTTTTCTCCAAATTCTTTACTGTAAATGCTGCGAGGTTATGGAATTCACTTCCTAACGACATTACAAGTAGCCGATCTGTCCTTACTTTAAAAAAAAAATTAAAGCAACACTATCTGTCACTGTCTTAAGTTTTATGTTTATGTAAGTTTATGTAAGCGATCTATATTCTTTAATTATATATGTGTTGAGTTTGTAAGTGTGCGTGAGCGCCACTTTAGATAATTTTTGCTTATATATTTTTAAAAACAGTTGCAATACAAACATCGTCCTCATAACCCGTGTTTCATTAAATTACCTGGTTATCGACATCTTGGGTACACAATCAACAACCTTATAGTCATATAAACATGGTCCTTTGAGCCGGATTGAAGAATTATTATTGCAAGTGATCCATTACCTAGTTGTCGCCGCCGAGTTTTTTATATATGAAACTCATTAGTGAACAAAAGAGAATCGACGACTGTTATACAAACTTGTGGGTATATAGTGTAATACGCATTCCAGTGCTAAATAACGAAGTGAACATCTTATAAAGAATCAAATATTGTTGATTATAATTATGGAGAACATTGAACAAATATTAGATGTTTTGGAACACTATTCAGGCAGTATATTAAAGATAAAGACAAACTATAAAAAGTCACCGAAAATAAGAATTACAAAAGGTTTTATGGAAGCAAGGTTACAGTGTTTAGAAGAATATTGGAACTCATACCAGAATAGTTATCAAAATTTATTGAAATATACTAAAAAGGAACAGCGTAAGAACATAACCTATTTCGCTGAAGATTTATATAGTCAGTGTGAAGAAACATATTTGGATTTGAAGACAGATATTACGGATACACTTCGGTTATCAAATACAGAGAGAGTAGATGCGTCATCATATAAGGACAGCTCAAGCAGCACCGAGGTAAAACTTCCGAGGATTAACTTACCCACATTTACGGGCATGTATGAAAAATGGCAATCGTTTGAGGACACTTTTACAGCATTAATATCGGAAAATAAGACATTAAGTGAAGTGCAAAAATTACATTACTTAAAATCGTGTTTGACGGGCGAGGTTAGAAATACAATTAAGCATATTCAAGTTACAGAAGCAAATTATAACAGGGCTGGGGAAACTTTGAAAAACAGATACAGTCACAAGCGACTTATAGTGAATGCAATATTGAAAAGGTTATTTACAGTTAAAAAGATTAACACGCAATCGCCGGGTCAGTTAAAAGTTCTGATAGATAGTACACAAGAGTGTTTAAATAGTTTGAATTCGATGGCTATTTCAACAATCTCGTGGGATCCCATGATCATTTATATTACTGTGCAAAAATTAGATTCTGATACGCACAAGGAATGGGAATCACATGTAAGTAGAGAATACCAGTATGATTTACCTACTTTACAGAATATGATTAATTTTTTGGATAATCGCATACATACACTCGAATTAACCTGCTCGCCTTCGACAAACATTCATAAAACACATAAAGAGCGTTCATTTCATTCGTCAGCTGTAACCGTCACTTGTAAATTATGTAATGGCCAGCATCTTCTCTGCCACTGTAAAGAATTTGTAAAACTAGATCCCGAGAAGAAAAATGAATTCATTAGAAACAATCGCTTATGCTACAACTGCTTGTCACCAGGCCATCCAGTTTATTATTGTAAACAGAAGATTTCTTGTAAGATTTGTGGACGGCGTCATCATTCACTTCTTCATCACAGTAAGAAGGGAGAAGATTCTCAGGATATAGAGAAGAATAGTAACACACCTGGAATCTCATCAATGCACACGCATAAGGACATACAAGAAAATGTTCAGGATGAGTCATTTATAGTGAACTTCGCATACAAGCAGAGAAGAGCATTATTAGCGACAGCGTTAGTACCGGTTAAGAGTAAATGTGGCCGTGAGACTACATTAAGAGCATTAATTGATCCTGGATCACAAGCCTCATTTATAAGCGAGAATGCAACTCAATTAGTTGGACTAAAGAAAACCCCTGTACGAGGTTCTGTCACGGGTGTATGATCCACATCAACCCCAGTTCGTTATGTGGTACAGTTGGAGATCTCATCAAGGTGTGATAAGCAATTCAGTCTCCCGCTGAAAGCATATGTTTTAAAATCGCACATAACGTCAAAATTGCCAGGGTCTACATTGGAACCTAATTCAAATTGGACACACTTAGATGGTCTAATGTTAGCTGATCCACAATACTTCATGTCAAACAAAATAGATCTATTGCTTGGCATTGATGTATATACCGAGATTGTGAAGAATAATTTAGTAAAGGGACCACCAGGTACACCATCTGGACATAGTCATGGATAACCTTTTAAAAAATCTTTGGAGCATTGATGGTACCTCAAACCGCAAACTCATCTGTGATGAACGCACATGTGAAGATATTTATGAAATAACACATTCCAGAGATTTAGATGGAAGATATATCGTTAAATTACCCTTTAAAGTACAACCGCAAGAAATAGGATCAACGAGAGATATAGCATTAAAAAGACTAGAACAATTGGAAAGAAGATTAAAAACCAAACCACAACTAAAAGAAGAATATTGTAAAGTAATGGAAGAATATATACAACTTAATCACATGGAAAGAGTTCCCAAAGAAGAGATAAATAATTTTGCTATATACCTGCCACAGCACGCTGTTATTCGAGGAGACAGCGAAACCACGAAGGTCAGAATTGTTTTTGACGCGTCATGCAAAAGCGCAAAGAACAATTCACTAAATGATTTGCTATTAGTGGGACCACAATTACAAGATGACCTGCGAAATTTAATAATGAGATGTCGTATGAATAAAATCTGCTTCATAGCAGATATACAGAAAATGTATCGTATGATATTGGTTACAAAGAAGGACGCAGATAATCAGTGAGTATTGTGGAGACAGGATCCAAGTCATGAAGTAGAAGACTATCGCATGCTGAGAGTGACATTTGGTACAGCCTCGGCGCCCTACCTAGCAATCAAGACGATAAAATAATTATCAATAGATGAAGGGGATAAATATCCTATAGGAGCTAAAGTTTTAGCAGAAGATTTTTACGTGGACGATTGTATAAGTGGGCACAATACGGTAGAAGCAGCAATAGAAGCAAGTCGAGAATTAAGAGAATTGTTAAAATGTGGAGGTTTTACATTACAGAAATGGGCATCAAATAGCAAAGAATTTATAGATTCAATTCCACAGCCATTGAGAAGCATAAATGTTGACACGAATGAAAGCATTATTAAGACATTGGGTCTATCCTGGAATATGAAAACAGATACTTTTCATTACCAAATTAAACTGCCACCTAAATCAATTGTGTTTACAAAAAGAAATATCCTTGCTGACACACAACGCTTATTCGACCCTTTAGGATGGATATCACCAGCTGTTATTCAGGCCAAAATTTTAATTCAGAATATTTGGAAAGATCGAATTGACTGGGATGAAGAGGTTGAAAATTCACATAAAGAAGAGTGGAATAAAATTAGAGACAGTTTTAATGATTTACATAAAATACAAATAAAAAGATGGATACATACAGAGACAGAAAACGAAAGGTTAAGTATTCATGGATATTGTGATGCTTCAATCAAGGCATATTGTGCAGTAGTATATTCTAGAGTAGAAAAAGAAAACGGAGAAATTAAAATAGGAATAATCGCATCCCGTACTAAAGTGGCGCCAGTCAAAAATATTTCCCTACCCCGCTTAGAACTCTGTGGTGCGGTACTTTTAGCCAAACTATTGTCACAAGTAAAAGAGGCAATGAGGTTGCCAGAAAAGGAAGTCTATGCTTGGACGGACTCCACAGTGGTTTTAGCGTGGCTTGCAGGCGATCCAAATAGATGGAAGCAATTTGTCAGCAACTGTGTTGTAGAGATCTTGGATAACGTTTCTACCTCGCACTGGTTTCATGTCAGGTCAAAAGACAATCCAGCTGATATTGGTTCTAGAGGGATGTATGTAGACAACCTAATAAACAGTAAATTAGGGTGGGAAGGACCGGAATGGCTGAAAAATAAAAACATACAATTTGATAAAAGCATAAATCCTACTGAGATTGAATTAAAAAACATATCAGTGAATTTTAAAATGATGAGAATTAAGTTTGAAGACTTTAATACACTACAAGAGCTCTTGAAAACAATTATTTACTGTTTAAGATTTTTAAAATTTTTAAGACTGAAGAAAAATTTAGAAGACGTTGATAAAGCGATTACAACTTCTGAAATAGAAGAAGCATTAATTAAATGTATAAAAATAGCACAAAGTGAAGAATTTTCAATGGAAATAGAAAAATTACAGAAAGGAGTAAACGTGAAGAATGAAAGCTGCTTAAAAACACTAAATCCCTATCTAGACAATAACAATATTATCAGGGTGGGCGGAAGATTACGAAACGCAAATATAAATACAGAGCAGAAGTATCCAATTATTTTAGGTACGAAGAATCAACTTGCACACTTAATTGTAGCTGAAGCACATCAGAAGACATTACATGGAGGAATTCAGTTAATGCTTAGTTACATTAAATCAAAATATTGGATAATACGAGTAAAGAACGTTATAAAGACGCATGTACATAGGTGCATTATATGTGCTCGCCATCGAGCTATATCGAGAACACAGATTATGGGTGACCTTCCTGAGGTTCGCATCACTCCTGCTCGTCCATTTGTTAATAGTGGAGTTGATTTTACCGGCCCTTTACAAATACTCATGTCAAGGGGTAGACGAGCAAAATCTCATAAGTCATACATCGCTATTTTTGTTTGTATGGCCACAAAGGCTATACATTTCTAGTTGGTCGGCGATCTTACATCAGCGGCATTTATCGGAGCATTTAGGAGATTTGTATCCCGACGAGGAAGGTGTGCTCAAATATGGAGCGATCACGGACGGAATTTTGTGGGTGCTAATAAAGAGTTACATTCAGCATGGAAGGAGGCTAATCTTGATTTACCAGGTCATCTAGCAGATATACTTGCAGCAGACGGCACCCAGTGGCACTTTATACCTCCGTATAGCCCGAACTTCGGTGGGCTATGGGAAGCCGCCGTTAAGTCCACTTAAAGCGAATCCTAGACACTCACTTGACTTACGAAGAGGTGACTACAATACTTTTCCAAATTGAAGCTTGCCTCAACTCACGGCCATTGGTACCCGTTGATACAGCAGATACTGAACTAGAGATATTAACCCCCGGACATTTCTTGATTGGGGAAGCCCCTGTTACAATACCCAGCCCAAATTTAAGTCAGGTCAACATTAAGCATCTGTCGAGATGGCAGCTCTGTCAACGACTGGTAGCAAATTTTTGGCATCGCTGGCAGAGCGAATATCTTACTCGTCTACAAATTAGATCAAAATGGATTAAGAATCAAAAGGAATATAAAGTTGGCGATATAGTGATATTAAGAGATGACCATTTACCACCTGCTAAATGGGCTCTGGGTAGAATAATCGCAAAACATCCAGGTGGAGATGGTATTACTCGCGTTTATAGTATTAAATACCGTAGTAACATAGTTCAAAGATCAATTTCTAAAATTTGTGCTTTGCCAATTAATAAGGAATAACTTTTGTTATAATTTTTGTTAGGTGTTATTTTGATTGTATAAAATCAAAAGACAATTATTTACTTTATTATTTACAGTCTACTTGTTTAGTTTCTTATATTTCAATTAGCTTAACTACTTGTTAATTAGATATTAACCTTGTTTAGAGTGTATTTATGTAGTAAAGGACTAGGTCCTTTGGTGGGCGGCATGTTGAGTTTGTAAGTGTGCGTGAGCGCCACTTTAGATAATTTTTGCTTATATATTTTTAAAAACAGTTGCAATACAAACATCGTCCTCATAACCCGTGTTTCATTAAATTACCTGGTTATCGACATCTTGGGTACACAATCAACAACCTTATAGTCATATAAACAATATGTATTATATTTATTATATTTGTCATTATATATTTTACTGAATATTTATTTATGAGTATGTATATATTGTTAAAATTTATGTGTACCTATTTCTGCCCTCACAAATGTTCTTTTCCAACTCTCATGAGTAGCTGGAAGAGATCTCTTTATAGGGATAAGCTTATCCTATGTGTACTTTTATGTCATTTTTTTTTGTTGTTTATGAAATTTCTGGTACATGAAATAAATAAATAAATAAATTCTAGACACCAACAAAAACGATCTGATATCAAAACCAAAACACTTGCGTGTTATAAGGTTAGCCCAAGTTCTATGGACCATCAATATGATATCGATATGGCCCAAGTTCATCCAGCCCATGAAAGTTGTGATATCGGGATGGCCCAAGTTCATCCGACAGTTTAAAGTTGTGATATTTGAATGCGCCCAAGCTTCAAGTTTTTTTTTTCAACAGAACTTGGTGTCGGGCGGATACCAGATGAGAACTTGACAATAGGTAAAAAGTGTTATTTTCATAAGGCCGCGTTGCCGATAAGAACTGAGACTTGGTAAATTTTACTGTTTGTTACATGGCTAATGCAGCCAACCGCTCACACTGCCTATCGATCGATCGATATCGATATCATATTGATGGCCCATAGAACTTGGGCTAACCTTACAACACGCAAGTGTTTTGGTTTTGATTGAAATAGAAAAAGTCGTCTCCAAGATATTGGCGTTTTATTCGTGTGGGAGAGAGGTTCTTATGCAATAATTAGCGATTTTAGTAATTGTAAATCCTTTTAACTCAAAATGTTTATATTTATTAATATTCGTATATATAAAACCTACCTGCCTACCTACCCATATGAAAAAGTCTTGAATTATGTTACTTAATACATTTATAATTTATTACATTGTCAAAACTTTTATGCGGATCCTTATTTTATTAAATATAATATATATCGGCGCGAAGGCTTTATAAAACAAAATCATCTTCATCGAAAGAGAAACATTGGATTATAATTTATTAGATTTACTAATTATTGCTTGTAACAGAATCAATTTATAGTGAGAAGTGATCAAAATACATTTCTTGATTTCGTGATTCTAATGCTAAAAGATTTTTTTTTAAATTAGTCCCATAGTTTCGGAGCCTATTCAATTCAAACAAACAAACAAATCTTTCCTCTTTATAATATTAGGATAGATTAATAGAAGTATTTAAACAATTGAAAATTTTGTGTATCTGTAGGTTCATTTAGAAGAATTCAGAAACCAGTACCGTAACTTTAAAAAGCAGATAAAAAATAAAATTTAAATTTAAAAAACCCTCTTTACAAAAACATGTCTAAAAAGAATAAAATTAATATTATTATGTACATATTGAATTCGTTGCGTGGGGGGACCGTTTAATAAAGGAAGAAATTAAAATGCAACTAAGTTAACAAGGCAAATAAAGAAATTACGATATCGAATCTTATAGTCTAAGTCCTCTTCGTAAAATAGATACCATCGTCAACGTACATCGGTCCCCCGGTGCTTTTTTTTTTTTTTTTTTTTTGTTTGTCTATACTGTTAGCCCTGTTTGCTATCACAGCGTCACCGGGGGAGCGGGTGGGTCTGGAGACCCACCCTTAACAAGGGGGGGCCATGGGGAACGACGTCCCGAGGGCGTTTCAGATTGAGACACGGACCTCGGCTCGGGGCGTCGTTAGTCAGGAGGGAAGCTAAGGAAATTTGGACACTAGCGTCCTCCGACGGCAGAACGCCGGAGCAACGGAGCACTTACTCAGTTGGGACCTCGTCTATACCGGTACAGAGGGTGTGTGTCTGTGTGTTGTGTGGTGTCACTTATGCCTACGCGTACACGTTATTACCTACTGTGAACGCGTCGTCGGGGTCATCGAGTACCGACTTGGGTCTTCTTTTTCTGACTAAAGTAGTCTTACGTGGTCTATACTCTGCGGCGTCAGCCACCAGTGGGTTCGGGTGTCGCTCAGCACGTTCAAAGTACTTTTGGGAAAGCCCCTTGAAGTACTGAGCGATGGTCGGAAGGTCTAAATCTCTATGGAGATCGATGTTGCGTACGAACCACGGCGCCCCGGTTGCAATCCGTGTAAACCTGTTCTGAATCACCTGAAGGGGTTTCAGATTAGCGTGCGCAAAAGCGGGACTCGCATAGGACATGACGGAACGTATGCAAGCTTTGTAAAGTGTCACCTTATTGCGAAGGGACATTTTACTCCGCTTGCCTAACAGCGGATATAAACGACCTAATATGTAGGCCGCTCTGCTACGAACGGTCCTAATATGCGCAGTGAAAACTAACTTTCTATCTAACGTTACTCCTAGGTATTTTGGTCCCCAGGCGCAACGACTTTAATAAGTACATAATAATATATTTTTTATTCTTTTTAGAGGTGTTTTTGTATAGGGGGTTTGTAAATTTTTTAATTTAATTATTAATTACTTTTGATTTTTTTTATGTTATTAGACTGGTTGTACAGGTTTCTTCATTGTGTTGCCTGCTTAAATATAATAATTATTGATATAGTTCAATAATTGATATAGTTCAATAATCGATATAGTTTTGTGATAATTATTATACTTATTTATATTTCTGTGGTTCTTTTAATATATCTTTATTTTATTTATTTTTTATATTTATAATTTTGTATTATATTTAATATATCTATATTATTTTTCCTTCTATTTACAGTTTGGTAGTATATTTTACAAAATGTCAGACAAAAGTACTAATTCTTATCATTCTGCATGTAATTCTGATTCTTTTTGCCTTATGGATTCTTTAGATTCTTTAACACCATCCCTTCACGATGAGATCTTAAGTCAACTTGGAACATTTAGAAACTACTTCAACTGTTGCCATATCAACGCGCAAAGCCTTCCTCGACATTTGTCAGAATTTTCTACTAACTTTTCTGATAATATCTTTCACGTTATCCTTTTATCAGAAAGCTGGCTTAAACCAAATTTAGTCTCTACTCTCTATTCGCTTCCTGGCTGTGTTTTGATCCGCTGTGATCGCACAGGTAAGGGAGGTGGCGGTGTTGCCATATATCTACAAAGTAATATATCCTACAAAATTATAGCTTTTTCCAATCCCACCTACTCAGCCACGGCGGAATTTATATTTTTAGAAATTGATGTCAAAGGAGCTAAAGCCGTTTTAGGGGTCGTGTACTGTCCGTCTTCTAGTGATTATTTTTCAGAACTAGAATCAACTCTTGAATTACTTAGACAGTGAAAGCGAGAGTGTTTGCGCATCATAAAGAGGCCCCTTAAACCTAACCCTGGGTCGCAAGTCCCAGGCATTGTTTGCACTTTTCTCCTTGCAAAGCAATGGGCCCGGCAACGGCATGGTGAATCCATGGAATGCTAAGAAGCATCGTTTTACATAAAATATTTTATAAATATTAATTAATTTCATTATCAATAAAGGTCGGATAAAAATACATTCAATCTCCAACAACTTTAAGAACAACAAAAAATTTCAATACATTAGCATTTCTTAGACATTTGTCGTTATTTCAAAGAACGAATTCTAAGAAATTAACAATAACGTCTTTGAACTTTGTACTTTTTGTACTTCCTTGAGGCTATTATAAGGGAAGCCAAATTAATTACTTGAAAACTGAAATATTTCTAAAAAGTATTCTAAGCCGAGTACTGACCGACATTAAAGCTTATATGGCAGAGCGACAGTTTCTTCTTATAGGAAATATAGAACATTAGGTACTTGATTCCCCTTAATTGCGTAACAATAAATAATATATTGATTTAAAACGTATTCATATATATTTTTTTAATAAAAAAAATATATTGACATTTAAAATGTTTGTTCCAGGAACTGCATTAAGGTTAAAGCCACAAAAAAAATAAGTTTCAAGGATCAAAGACTTTTATATAAAACTAGCGAAAAGTTCCACTTTATTTAAATATGTGATACAATTTTATATGCGACCGGTTTCGTACATCATCATCAGGCGACTACAATTAATTAGAGTGCCGGTGGATAGGATCGGAAGTATTAATATCTACCTACATAACATAAAAATATAATAACGTCACAATGTCTCTAAGGTTCAAATTAATGTCAATATACAAATATGATTATGTCAAAAGAATAAATAAATAAATAAATTTCTAGTTGTTTAAATAAAATGAAATGTCATTAAAATACAATAATAAGGGTGAATTGGACAGGTGGTCTTGTTTGTTTAGAAGCATTTCTGGTTTATCCTTATGCTTATTTACTTCAAGTGCTTCTAGGAAATTCAATTTTCTGCCTTTATTGCATACATGTAATATTTTAAAATTCTTATCCGGATCAAAGTTATGGTTCTCTTGTAATAAATGATTTGCGAATGTTGAGTTAGTCTTTTTATTAAAAAAATAAAAGTAAATAAAATAAAATAAAATGAAATGAAATGAAATGAAATGAAATGAAATGAAATGAAATGAAATGAAATGAAATGAAATGAAATGAAATGAAATGAAATAAACAAAAGCGTTGTAGATTGTAATTTTTGTACTCGGAATTTTTCAATTCCCTGCAATTGCGTTGGACGAAACCTAACATTTTGAATGCCCTTCCTACTATGTTATCAATATGCAAATTAAATCGTAAGCAACTGTCCAGTATAACACCTAAATCTTTAATGTGATCGACCTGTTTCAGTTGCACATTGCCAACACAATAGAAAGTAAAAATCGTGGTCTTTTTTTTACTGAATCGCATCACGCTGCACTTGTCAGAGTTCAAACTCATACCGTTTGATTTGCACCACAAGACAAGATTATCTAAATCCCCTTGTAACAATATTTCATCGGTCGGCGAATCGACCGTCCTAAAAAATTTTAGATCATCAGCAAATAAATAAAATGTTGAGCTTTTGAAACACCTACCAATATCGTTCATAAAGATGATAAAAAACAAAGGCCCCAAGATTGAACCCTATGGAACCCCAGAGAGAACCGTATAATATTTAGAGGTGAAGCTCCCTGCTACCACCATGGACTGTCTGTGTGTTAGATAAGATTTACACCAGGATAAGAAAAAGCCAGAGATTCCTACACATTAAAGTTTGTATAAAAGTATGTCGTGATTAACTTTGTCGAAAGCCATACTGAGGTCGGTGTATACAACATCGATTGAGTGCCCGTGATCTATACCTTCAGCAAGGTCTCTGACAAAAGATATCAGATTAGTTGTAGTGGAACGTGCTCTCATAAAACCATGCTGTTGTGGCATTATAAGGTGTTTTACATGCCAGGCTACTAAAGGACTGATCAATTTTTCAAAAACCTTGGCAAAAATAGGAATAATCGATATAGGCCTGTAATTTTTAACAGAATTAGAAACACCGTTCTTGTATAAAGGTACAACAAGAGCCTTTTTCCAAGCAGTTGGAAATATGCCGGAGCTAAGGGACCTATTCATTATCAGGTACAATGGTAACGCGAGAGCACAGGCAAATATAGATAGTATTCCATATCCATATTCCATATCCATATATTTGGTTTTTTTTATTTGGGTCAAGTCTTTTTAAAACCCGGAATACTTGATCTTTAGACACAGATATTTGTAAAAGAAAATTAGAAGGCCAAGGCTGTTATGAGCCAAAGCGAAATATGAGGCAAAAAGATCGCAGATCTGCGGTCCAGTGGTAGCAAGGTGATCATCTAAATACATTTGTGGTGGATATGTGGTGCTGTTCTTTCTTTTGTGTTTAATGAAACTCCAAAACAATTTAGGTGTAAATAAGATTTATGGCACAAGCTATGTAATTTAGCACATCTATTCCTAAGCAGCTCAAAAGAAAGCGAATCACGAGGGTTGTTATATTTTCGGTATTTATGTCTATATTTAAACTTTTCCTTTATTACTTTAATAAGCGCTTTTGAAACCCAAACCGGATATTTCTTGTTTTTAGAGGGTTTAGATTTGAGTACATTTTTAATAATAATAGACCTTAGTAATTTATAAAAATGAGCAACCTTAGCATCTAAGTCTATAATACTAGCTATTTCGTTTTCCCAGGATATGTTATTTAGTTCGCTTATTATATTTGTATAGTCAGCGTTATAGAACAAGAACTTGTAATCGTAATCGGTTTGGAGATAGTTTTGGTTGTCAATTAGGTCAATATTAAAGTCAAGGGGAGGATGCAGAGGATCAATTACTGTTAGTGGATCGGAACTAACGTTTACATAAGATATTTCTGTTGTACTTAATATAAGATCCAACAATTTGCTAAGACTATTCAGGTGCGAATTATATTGAGCAAAATTATTTAATGACATAAAATCAATTAGTAAATTATGAAGTAGACTATTAGAAGATGCACATGTGAGTGTGGGATTGTCAGTTTTCGTCCAACGCAAACCACTCAAATTAAAATCACCGAGCACAATGGTATCTCCGCTGTGGTTGTCCAAGACACTATTTCAGTTTGTAATGAAATGCTCTAGAATGTGTTTTTTAACAGGAGGGGGAATATAAACTCCACAGATATTTAAATATTTAGTTCTATCCATGCTATCACGCAATTCCAACTAGACCCAAAGATCCTCATAATCGGACTCCAATTCAAACAAGCGGGAAGACTTAAAACGTTTATAAACAGCTATGAGCACACCACCTCCCATTTTTGTACCATTGAACCCACTACTCTCAAACAACACTGCTAAAGAGCCCAATAGTTTTAGTTCTCAAACCTCTAACATTCTGGTAATAAAAATTTAAAGAGCCCTTCAATAAAAAAGTGGCAAACTTAGCTACTCTATGACAATTGATTCAATAAATCGATACCTTTGACGTGTACATAGTTGGTTTGTTCATTTTTGCGCATGTAGATTCTGCCATCCCGAACCCAAACAAATTTTTAGTTTATTTCTCGAGCCTTCGTTCTCGCGGCAGCATGGAATTCTTTATTTTCAGGTGTGAGGTGCTCGGCAACGTATATAGTAGATTTTTTTACCAATAACACCTAAGTGATCTGTATGAAGTTTGTTGTCAGGATTGGTTTTATTGAATTTGCTGGTTGCAGCAAGAAACTCATTACGTAGCCGTGGACTGTTGAATTTTACCAAAATAGAGCGTGGACGAGTACTTGTGTTATTCATCTTAGCCAGTCGGGAACAGTAATTTATTTGACCCTCACTAATAGGGCATTTAATAACTTTAGACAACTGCATTACCATGTTAATTAAATTTTCTTGTTTATTATAAGGAACACACTGTATTTCGATATTGGAAGAGCGTGACAGCTGGTCTATTTGAGCTACACGTGAGGAGAGTGATACATAGCTCACTCTTAGTGATTTTGTTTCGGATTGTAAATCATTCATCGTAGTAGCCTGTTTATCCTGACAAACTTTGATTTTTTCAAGTTCTTCGTTAAAGTATGCCACAGATGTTTCGAGAGAAGTTACTGCGTTTCGAACTTCCAATAACTATGGGTGAATCCTAAGGTCAAATAGGTTTTGGAGCTCTTCACGAAAGATTTCACGTACGCTACTAGCGGACAACGAAGAGCAATTTATGGTGCTCCTTGCTTTACTACGTTGAGTAATGTACTCAGGCTGTGAGTGTGAGTTGGTATTACCACAGCCTGATTTGTCAGAGTTGGTCTCATCCATGCTTTCTATATTTTTTAACTTATGTTCTTTACTTCCAATTCTTGCCTTTTTCTTGTTTCTCTGTATTTCTATTTTCCTTCCTCCCTTCCCCCTTCACCTTTGTATTCTCTTTTTTATTTTATTATATTAAAATAATAATGTATAAATCCACAAAAAGCAAAAAAAAAGAGAAAATAAATAATGTGTTCTTATATGTCAAAAAGTGGGATTTGAACTTGCGTTCGCCACACAGCAGTACCATTTAGCCAGAGTATTATTGTCATAGAGTGTTGCAATAAATGAACAGGTTTGTTTAGAAGTCGTATACCAGACAATAAATAATGATGCGTTTCGGACCATATAAGGTAATGTTCGGGTCAACGTAATTGTTTATGAGTCACCAACACTTAAACAAAGCACTATCGATTCTATTCACTTGAGTTTTATATTATAGTTTTATTATTTAAGCACAGGCGATTGTTTGATTTGATTGATATTATTCGAGTTAAATAATTACTTAACTTAATATAACTTTTTTAAGCACTTATATTATGTATTTTAATGGATAATAAATTAAACTGTAAGGAGCTCTGTAAAGTATGTGCGCTCGCAATTGTGTTATTAAACTTATTAAAGAAAAATTAAAAAACTAAGAGGTGACAAGGGACACCCGGATGGAACGAAGTTCCTTTCGATTGATTATTGAAGGAATAGGGAATATGCATAAAATTTAAAATGGTCTCAAATACTTTTTTTTCGGATACTTATTATCATCTTATTATAATAAAAACATTTTATTTATTTACTAATCATTTAAGGCCATAAAATAATTTGTGAAAAATATAAATTAAGGGAGCGAAATTCAAACTTCCAAAACGCGCCACCATTGGTCGAAAGGAAATGTGACGTCATTTGAAACGCCATTCAAATTATCGGCGTCGAAGTTCATATTGTGGTATTGGTGTTTGCCTCTCCTTTGCGCGTTCTTCAGGTTGTAATAAAACGAACATTAACTTGATGGTTGTATATTTAGCGGTTGATCGCTATAGAGGTTGCAGTGCGACTGACTAATTTATGTATGACAATTATAGAGAAAAGTATGATGCATTGCTTATGACCTACTTTTGGAAGTGGTGCCGTGTGCAAACATATGATGTAATTGTATGACTCATTACATGTAGGCACATCACTCCCCCTCCTTTTTAAAAAAAAAAAATAATAATACAATAATAGATTAATTAAAAAAAAAAGAATTAGAAAATAAAATGAATTCGAATGCATCTAAAGAAAAAATATTATTACAAATTGAGTAAGTCCATTTTATATTATATCCACGTAGTACAACTGTATTTTTAAACACGCTTTCACTATACCTAGGTTTAGGCAATGATAACTTGCTCTTTACTTTGGCTTTTCCTCATTGTTCGGATGAGGTGTTATAGTGATGATGATCCAAAACGTAATGATTAATTAATCAATAATAATTAATAATTATTAAGGCATAAAACGTACTGTTCGCTTAATTAGTCGTCCAGATCGTGTTCTCCTTTGTTCTTCGTTTACAACACTACCATTTTTGTCGCTGGTGCTAGATATCGGGTTTGTTGTACATTCCAGAGACTTATTTGGGTGAGCGACTCGTATATCTGTGTCACTCTGAACCACGAAAGCTGGTTTTAAGCGTTAAAGGTTTCCTTACGTGGTCGCACCGAACAAATACATATTTACTTGTTTTTAGCTCCGGGTGCTTAAAGGTTTTGTCTTGCCGAAGTTGCTTTTTAGGAATTGAAGATAAATTTCGAATACGCTCTCTTCATTCGAATTTCGAATTCATGTAAAAATGTATCATTTTCAAGTTTTGAAGTTTCGAAAAAGTCGCCAGGTAACTTTAAATTTGTTCCATACACTAACTCAGCTGCGGATATTCCTGTCATCCGTGTTAATATCTATGTTGTTGTTAATATCTGTGTTCATAGATCGCCAGAAAAATCGATTAGCTATCATTTTTCTCGTTGATCATACGCCAGGGTGACTAATTCCGTTAATGTATTAAAAACTGTAACACGAAACTGCTTTGGCAAATATGGTCGCGGCGATTGTGTTGATACTTCACAATAAATTGGTTTTTTACAGCCGGAGTACTGGAGTTTAATGAACTTTAAATTTTCTTTTTGTAATAGTGATGATAGTTCCAGGTCATCTATCTGAGCCAACAACAATTGATTGTAATCGATGGGCGATGGCATCTCAATTAGTTCAATGCGGGACAGTGCATCTGCGGCTACATTTTCTGACCCTTGAATGTGTTGAATTGAGGTACAAAATTGACTTATGTAGTCCAGCTG
This sequence comes from Napeogenes sylphis, assembly GCA_959347405.1. NCBI lineage: Eukaryota > Metazoa > Arthropoda > Insecta > Lepidoptera > Nymphalidae > Napeogenes > Napeogenes sylphis. Next base: position 438,192 of record OY365789.1, read on the forward strand.
TCGAAGTCGTCGTATCACTACTACTCGCAGCTTTTTTATGTAAGGCGTGCACGAGTGGCTTGTGGTCTGTATATACAGTGACGTTTTGGCCTTCGATCATGTTCCGAAAGTGTTTGACGGCCACGTAAATGGCTAGCAGTTCTCTGTCAAATGCGCTGTAACGTTGTTGACATTCACTAAACTTGCATGAGAAAAAACTTAGTGGTTGCCATTTTCCTTCTGCGAATTGTTGTAAAACAGCTCCTGCGTAGGTATTAGATGCGTCGCTCATTATCGCGAGAGTTGCGTCGGCCTTAGGGTGAGATAACATTACGGAGTCACGTAAACTGGATTTACACTTTTCAAATGCTTGAATGGCTTCCGTATTCCATATTTTTTAGGTGTTGTCTTTGCGCTTAGTATTGTGCAGGTAAGCGTTTAATGTTGACTGATAAGATGCGGCATTTGGCAAATGACTTCTGTAAAAATTGATCATTCCCATAAAACGACGGAGTTCTGATACTGTTTGTGGCTGCTGATATTCAATTATTGTTCTGACACGTTCTTCCCGTGATTTGATGCCTTCCGGGGTTACGCGGTATCCGAGAAAATCGAGAGCTGACTTGCCAAATTCACATTTAGATAAGTTTATGGTTACGCCATACTTGTTGAGGCGCTGAAAAACAATATCAAGGTGTTTTTTGTGCATTTGATCATTTTCTGAGGCCACTAAGGTGTCGTCTACGTAATTAAATAAAAAGTTTAGCCCTTGAAATACGACGTTATTCATGAAACGCTGAAAGGTTTGTACAGCATTTCGAGGTCCGAACATCATCCGCGGAAACTCGTAGAGTCAAAACGGTGTGATGGTGGCGGTTATTTCAATATCCTCGGGGGCATTCGGAATGAAATGGTAAGCTCTTTAAAGGTCAATGCCTGAAAATACTTTTTTTCCAGCAAAGTTGCATGTAAAGCTTTGTATGTGCGGTACTGGATATCTATCAGGCTTCGTTATTAAGTTCAAATTGCGATAATGGCCGCAGGGTCGTATTTCGCCGTTCTTTTTTGGTACGATGTGTAAAGGGCTTGCCCAACAACTTTTAGATGGTCTGCAAATGCCTATTTCTTGCATATAGTCGAATTCCTTCTTCACTTTTGCATACTTGTCTGGATGCAGAGGTCGGGCACGGGCAAAAACTGGTGGGCCTGTAGTTTCGAAGTGATGCGTGTCGTTGTGTTTTGGAATCTCCTTATAACAAACAGGCTTGGTGTTATCTGGATAAGCAGATAACATGTCGTAATATGGCGTATTAACGTCTATTGTTTTGATTGTATGATGCCCTTGCGAGACGATAGACCCGATAACGTTTAGACTGGTCACCGTGTCAATAAGTTTTCTACCGCTGACATTGACTAATAGTTTGTGATGACTTAAAAAATTGGCACCCAGAATTGGTTGTTGCACGTTAGCCAGATTAAAGGTCCACGAATATGGTCTGCGCAGCTTTAAATTCAGCACGAGGTTTTTGGTGCCGTAGGTTTTGATCACGCTGCCGTTTGCTGCATACAATTTGTAAGGGTTGTCGCTGTCGTGGGTCGAATGTGGTTTGTTAGTTGCAGGCAATACTGAGACATTAGCTCCGGTGTCCAAAAAACGTTGGCCACTTTGTAAGTCGGTCACGCATAGGCGGGGAGTGGGAGTGATAGTGCAGACATCCGCCGTTGGCTGCACTAAACTTAGTTTTCCGAATTATTAGACCTAGTCGGCTTTCTATTGTTCCAATTGCACGGCTCTGTAGATTTCCTAACTCTATGACGATATTTATTGTGATAAAAACACACTCCTTTTAAGGAAGTTGAGTCACGATACTCACGGTGCGGTGTCAGGGTACGGGCACGCGATGAAGAACGCTGACGACGATAATTATTGTAGTTGCGATAATTGTCACGAGATCTTTGTAGTTCAACGACTTGTATGCTGAGTTGTACAATCTGAGCTTGTAACTTGGCGAACTCGGAAGTAATGCGAGTCGGCTCGGATGCAACTTCGGAAATATGTAGCGGTCTTGTATTTTCCAACACCTTGTCTGCAATAGTTGCTAAGCTCTCCAGGTCCTTGACGTCTGTCACAGCAAGAACAGCTCGTACTAATGCTGGTAGATGGCCTTGCCACATGATATTTAAAGTGTCGTCCGGAATTTTTCCTCGGGCGAGGTCTCGCATGAAGCGCAGCAATTGGGAAGGTTTTTGGTCTCCTAGTTCAACCTCACTTAATAATTTTTGTAATTGGCGATTTTCGGATTTTTCGTAAACCGCCAGTAGCCGTGTTTTTAAAGTGCCGAATTTGTCTATATCTGGTGGAGAAAGCAGGATATAACTCTCTTGCTTGATAACGTCCTTGCCAAGTTTTGTGAAAATGAGGTTGAACCTCGTCTCGTCGCTTAATTTTTGAGGTTTCAGTATCCCTTCAATTGGAACGAACCATAGGCGTGGGTAATCTTGCCAGAAATCTGGAAGTCTGGATGAAACTGTGACAGTAGCTAATTCCGATGGTTGTTGTGGTGGCGTTGGTGGACGTTGTTGCGGATACATGCTGGTCTTTTCCGTTGCTCGTACGTTGGTTGCGGGAGAGATGACGTCGTCGATATTGCGGGAGAAATCACGTCGGCGATAATTCGGGAGAGATCACGTCGGGGTCACCAATTTACCTCTCCTTTGCGCGTTCTTCAGGTTGTAATAAAACGAACATTAACTTGATGGTTGTATATTTGGCGGTTGATTGCTACAGAGGTTGCAGTGCGACTGACTAATTTATGTATGACAATTATAAAGAAAAGTATGATGCAATGCTTATGACCTACCATACTTTTGGAAGTGGTGCCGTGTGCAAACATATGATGTAATTATATGACTCATTACATGTAGGCACACCTGCAACAGGCCACCCGAAGTTCGGCTATTTCGGGCGACTACCAGTAGACACCCCTGCGCCGGGGCCGGAACCCCACCCACGGCTTGGCCGCATTGCAGACCCTCGATAAGGCCCCGCGCATGCGGCCTGATAACCCATCGACGTCGGTTTCCTCGATGGGGGATCGGGAAAGGCCCGGCCCTGGACGATGGCTGCCTCGACAGCCATTTCCCGATCCAGCCGCTGGACTGCCCAGCGAGGAAACCGACTTCCCCCCCCGCGGTGGCCCGGCCAGATCCGGTCGGGAGGCGGAGATCTCAAATCGGACGAATAAATTGTCCGATAGAGTCTCCACCTCCGTCTCGACTCTCCAGTCGTCGACCATGCGCGCGACAGCTGGGGTGGCAAACGAAACGTCCACCACGGAACTCCCTTGCTGCCGCACGCAGGTCGGTTCGGTCCCTCTGTTAAGGAGGGACAGACCGGAGAAGAGTGACCAGACCTGGACAGCCCTACCCCTAGCGTCCGTGGCGTGGTTCCCCCAGGCCTCGGATTTGGCGTTCAGGTCGCCGAGGAAGATGACCTTCCCCAACGCCTGTCTGCGAATCGCAGCACTGACGGAGTCGAGAAAGTCCTCGAACTCCGCCAGGCTACGATTGGGGAAGAAGTACGCGCCTACGACGACATACTCCCCCCACCGCCCCACTACCAAACCCGGGCCAATGTCAAGAGTGGAGAAAGGGGGACCGGGACCAGGTCCCACAACCAACGTCATGGAGCCGTTTATGTCCCCCGACCAACTGGAATTAGGGGGGACATAGTAGGGCTCGCAGGCCACCGCAATCCCAATGTTCCACTTCGCCATGGCCTGGACAAAAAGTTCCTGGGCCCTGGTTTAAGTTCGCCTGTAGGAAGCCATGTCGCCGTCTGGTCATTGCGACATGGCTTCCACAGGCGCTTTCCCGCCACCACCGCCTCTAGGAGCAGGAGGAGGAGCAGGGGAGCGACTGCTTTCCCCCTCCTTCGTGGAACTCGGCGCGCTCCACTGCCGAGCTCGTGGCCTGCTTGTAGTCCTAGGTCTGCGCAGAGAGCGCACCTTAGGACCCCGGTGCAGCCAACACGGGAGGGACCCGCTAGGCCGCACCGGTAGCAGACCGTGCTCCTGTCCACTCCGGAGGGGCAAACCGCACGCGTGTGTCCGGGCTCAAGGCACCCGAAGCACCGCATGGGCCGCTCCTCCAGTAGCTCCACTCTGGCCGAACTCCAGCCAACCAGTAGCCGCCCCACTTCGAGCAACGTTTTTGCCGCACCTACAGGACACCGGGCAAAGGCAACGCCTGTGTGTCCGTTGCCCCAGCGAATCTCTCCAACATGGAGAGAGACGCCGGAACACCTGGTGGTGCGGCAAATCGCCTCCGCGACCTTCTCGCGAGTGGCAGAGTCGTCCAAGCGCTTGATCTTGAGACCAACCCGTTTAACGGGTTGGACGACTTCTGCCACTCCCTTCAAAGTTTTGCGGATACAGGCCGCGAGCTTCTCCGCCTTATCCGGGGCCGCCTTGGGGAGCTCTAAAATTCTCGCGCCCGTGGCTGACCTCCGGATCCTCAGCCCGCCCTCGAGCCCGATCTCGCCGAGATCAATTTTCTCGGCGGCGCGCTCAAGGACCTTAGCGTAGGTGACCCCCCTCGTCGCGGCCTCGGTCTGCAGCGTGATAATCACCGCTGCGGACCGAGACGGTGGCAATTTGGGCTGGGATCGCGTTTTCCCCGCCTGTTTACTTGCCAAATTTTTGGCCTTCGCCGCCTTCCTCCGCTTGGGTCGACGTGGCTTGGACGAGGATTGCCCTGCCATGGATTTGGCTTTAGAAGCCGGCACAGGAGCTTGAGCCGTCCTGCGGGCAGCGGCTTCACGAGCCGGAACCGGAGCCAGGTTACGGGCAGCACGGGGGGCACTTTTCTTACTCCCCCGGGCTACCGCGGACCAAACCTCAAGCGGAGCAGCTCGATCAGGAATAATAGGCGGGGACCTTGGCACCAGAACTGGCGATCCCGTTCGGCTGCAGCCGCAGACCGACGGTCGCGATGCGGAAGCAGCGGCAGCGTCTGCAGCTCTCTCCCTACTTCTGTCTGCGGCCAAGGGAGGTCTGTCTGTAGTTGCGCTCCGGGAGGAGGCGCTCCTCAATGCCTCTGAAGCGGGCGTTAATTATTTCGCCCACTGAGAAAATGATGGAGCGCTTGAACTCCTCCACCGCGTCTGCCTCAGCTGGAGCCGCCACCTTGGCTGCAGAAGCCCTCATCTCGGAGAACTCTCGGCGATGAGCCTTGAGCTCTGACTTGAGGGCGTCTACCTCTTTTTGGAGGCGAGCTTTATCTGCGCGAATGCGGCGCGACTCGTCGGGTTCCGTACGGCTGCACAAGGCCTGCACCACTTCCAGCATTTTACTGGAAGTGTCACGCAGGGCCTTGACCATTGTACCCTTGAGGTGGCCCGACTTTCGGCTCACCTCCACAATCGCACTAGCGAGCTGATCCGCCATGGCCCGCAATTCCAGCGTGGTCAAGGTGGCCGGATCCGGCGCAGGAGTAACCTCCGAAAAAAATTCTCTTCGGAACCCGGCATGCTCCTGGTCGGACCCTTCCTCTTTCCGAAAGCACGGTTGAGGGCACCGAGGTAGGCCTTTGCTCGAGCGAGTCCGCTTCCTCGCGTCTTTGTGCAGGGACGTCCGCAACGAGCGGTGATGCACTTAGCTGCAACAACGCAGTCGCTTTCGGACTTGTCACCTGAGTTCAGAGAACCCTCAGAGATAAGCCTCTTCCTGCCAATGCCATCATTGGTGCTCTCAACCAGCGTATCCTCATCGAAATACAGTCGGTATCCGTGTGAACTGCCTGGGTCGTATGCAGAGGATCCGGCAATCGGGGCCGAATCCTCCGCGTCCAAAACTATTACTTCCGAAACATTAAGCAAATCGTGGTCCATATGTAAAGCCGGCTCGTTGTCGTGGCACGACGCCATGCCAAGCTTCGCACTTCTTTTAGTTCAGGTCAGTGCGGGCGCGACCTGCGCAGGGACTCCTAGATGATTTTTGCCCCCCCCGTAGTACGAGGGGCAGACGGCATCCGAGGATGCCGTGAGGGATTGTACGGCTGAGCCGACACCCTCCCGGGGACCATATTGAAAATCATCTTTGTCCATTTTTTCCTTTAAGGGGTGAGGTCCCCATAGAACACAAAACATAAAAACACAAACATACATAAGACGAAACATAACAAAAACGACGAAGACTAAACGGGACAAAACGAACACAAGAAACAAACCACCCCCAGCGGAAGCCACCTCCCCGAAGATAAGTGTCCCCGCTTTCTCCCCCCCCCTATCGGCCATGGACCGGGCACTGATACCCCCATGACCGACCCCCAGGGTAATTTATTACAGAGGTTTTCTTCCTCGCAGCCAGACGAACAAAGCAAGCTCCGTCCGTCCAGCTCTCGTTCCCGCTCAGTGCGGGCTTACGAGGTCGTGTGGCCGTGCAATGCTCGCCCCGAAAGGCAAGCAGCCACACGTGTTAGTAGCTGTCCGCGCGGGCCAAAGCCGGTGCCCCTCATATATGAGGGGACCTCCCCTATCCGCAACCCGGGGGACGCGCCAGATGGCGACACTAGCAACCGTACACTGGATGTGACTTAAACCTATCATAACGTAGGTTTAAAGTGCTAACAAATTTAAAACATCGTTAAAACAACTCTCACCCTAGTTTAAGTTCGATATAACAATCGTAACCAAGCAACGAAATAACACTTTTTACTAACGTCAAAAATTCGCTATATTCTAGATTCTATTGAATTTACAAATATTAGAGTGCTTAGACATACTAAAAAAGTCAATGGCGTTTAACTCAATACAAGGAGTTGAAGAAGTAATAATACGGTTATTCTAATGCAACAGTCTAGGTGAAAAACTAAAATATTAAAAATATTGTTTGGTGTTGATTGTTTGGTGGTGAAATAACAGTGGATAAAAATGTAAATATACCAGAACTTATTTGTTTCTTATATATTTCAGATACAAGGTGATGCTGCAAACATTCATAGGTTATTTCACCAGTCCGTTACTGGAATATTCAGGCGACTTTAAATCAATATTGTCAAAAATATTACATTATATTAGAAAAGACTGCACTTACAATGCGTAAAGTGCAAGGTTCTCCTGGCCAGTTCTAAAAATATTGTAAAAGATATAGTATTTGAATGTTCAGGAAGCTTTATCAGAGATGTAAAATATACTCACCAGAACAAACCATTTCACTCAACCATGAAAAACGTAAAAGAGAACTAAGGATAGAACAATTGCAAAGGCAAGAGAGATGCGAATGTATTTTATTATTATAACAAAAATTTATTTGTCTATACCGACAGGGTTTCAAAACTTCCTTGTAAAAAACCAAAATGTAAATGGTAGTTTCAGCAGTGCTAATATAATAATTGTAATTGCAATAAATATATGAGATATTAATCTGTTTTTATGTCTTATTATAAATTACAATAAATTTGAAAACGGAACTCTTGTATTGTAGCATAATACGAATAGGTACTATACAAAACACCAAAGTATATGTCGGCGATACGCCAGGGGTTTCAGGTTCATTGTCCATCACAATGAAAATTCACACAAATGACAGCGTAAATAGTTTATTCTCACTCGACTGTTAGTAAGAAACTGAATCTAAGTTCATAATACATCCGATATTTATACTAATTTGTAACAATTATCACAATCAATACTTATTTTGAATAATCAAATCGTTTGTTTAAATAATCAAATCTTATTTTGAATAATTAACTCTAAATAAGTTTATTATAAATATTTATGCAACAATATAATTTATTAAACAATAAATTTTATAAATAGTGTTAACAAAACAAGCCAATACAGTATCTAGAGAAACAATAGTTTTGTATTTACAAACAATTATTTAGATACTTATTATAAATAATTATGGAACAATATAATAATTACATTAAGAGAACCCTTTTTCGTTTACAAGCAACAATTTAAATACTAATTATAAATAATTATGAAACAATGAATTTCACATCTAGTGTTAACAAAACAAGTCAATGCAGTAACTTTTAAAAGATACGAGAAATAATAGTTTTTGTGTTTATAAACAATTATTTAAATTCTAATTATAAATAGTTATGGAACAATATAATCATTACATAATGATTTGCGCCCATACGGCCATACTGACTCCAGCGCGTCCCTGGCGCTGTTTTACAAATTATAAATCAAGACATTAATTATTCAGAATTTCAGACAACGTACAAGGCATCACCCATCCTGGGATCTTGCCACATTACAAGGCATCACCCATCCTGGGATCTAGCCACATTTCAAGGCATGACCCATCCTGGGATCTAGCCAACAAGACCAGGATCAAGGATACGCATGGTGGCCAGCCAGCGTTTTAGGAAGGATGTTGGATAGGATAAATAAAACACACACGAACACACACAAAATAATCATGTAATACCAATACAATTCCTTTATCTAGTTTCAACATTACTAGTAGAGGAGGTAGAAGCACCGCCTTGTACATCGATCTCTGACGATTCCTCTGCCCATACGGTCGATTCGTCTGAGTTATCAGAATCATAAGGGTTTGATTATGCTGTAGGAGCGGGACGTAACGTATCATGACTTGCAATTTTTTCAGAAGATCCACGGAGGTTAACATGCTTAAGTCGGTATCGATCATTTGGTAATATTTCTAAAATTTGCATTGGGCCTTCAAATTTAGAACCTAACTTAGTAGTATGGCGTTCATGGCGCCGCAATAACACAAAATCACCAATCTTAAAGGGATGAATTGTGGCTTTACCTTTGTCGAAACGCGTTTTGTCACTAAGGGACCGCTCGTCCATCCTTTGTTTAGCAAGTAATCTAACTTCGTCCAAGTCATCTGTCAGTTCGTCATCGTCAATATGTAATATTTTAATGGCAGGTGGAGAACATCTTTTTCCTAATAGTAGTTCTATGGGACTTTTACCTGTACTTTTTGAAATTGTGCAGTTTATAGCTAATTGTAATTCTTGTAAAGCTGTGTGCCAAGGTCTATTAACTTCTATAACAGACATGTTATCTTTTATTACTTTCATTAACCGTTCAACCTGTCCGTTGGCTCTACTAGCTCCCTTTGCTACAACATGGTGTTGAATCCCATATCGTTGACAAAAGTTTTTAAATTCTGTAGAAGTCATACTTCTATCTTGGTCAGTAGTAATTAAACGCGATGGGGTACCGAATATTGTAATCAGATTTTGTAAACATTTAATAGCAGTTTCACTAGTTCGATCATTAGTATAAATCATATGGACATATTTAGTGAAGCCATCGATAAATACGAAAGCATATTCAGAATCATTGCGTTTTCCGTTCATTCTCCCTGTTATATCTGCATGAACAGTATGGAAAGGTATAGCTATTTTATCGATAGGGTGTAAGACAACCTGTCTAGCACCCGATACACCTTTTCTTATTCTGCACATAACGCAGTTTTCCACAAATTTTCTAACCAATTTGGACATGTTAGGGAACCAATACTGCTCTCGTAATTTATCTAGGACTTTTTCCCACCCAAAATGTTGAAGGTTATCGTGGTAATGTGATATAAGATTCCATCTATAATTACGTGGGACTATTATTAGTTTACGCGTTTTGTTATTTATTTGTACTTTACGTCGCAGTAATTTATCTTGAAGTATAATGTAAGTATCTGCAATAGTTTTGGGAATCGAATCACCATTCAACTGTTCAACAATACCGGCTAGGGTCGAATCGCGTTTTTGTTCGATGAGGAGCCAGTTATTATCTAGAGTAGCAGCAGTAACGGACCATACTAAAGAGCTGGATTGATTAATATCTAAACACTGGTTTACATGGCTTCCATTAGAATCTTTTATTGGGTTGCGACTGAAAAAGTCGGCATGGGCAAGCTTATCGCCTTTGCGATATTCGATTTCAAATTGGAAATTTTGCAAGAAGGCCCACCATCTGTGTACTCTCGGAGTTAAATCTCGCTTATGCCTTGAGGCCTTTAGAGAATTACAGTCTGTGACTACTTTAAATGACCGGCCATGGAGGAAATGCCGAAAATGTTTTATGGCCTTTACTACAGCAAGGGTTTCGAGTTCGTATGAATGATATTTACTCTCTGTGTCTGTAGTTCTCATACTGAAATAAGCTATGACTAAAGGGTTTTTATCTTGTCTCTGAATCAGTACAGCACCATAGCCAACAGAGCTGGCATCTGTGTGCAACTCTGTCGGCAGGTTAGGATCAAATATAGTTAATACAGGAAAAGATGTCAGTATATTAATTATTTTTTGTCGGGCAAAGTCCAATTAAAATTAATATTGGTTCTAGTTAAATTGTAAAGAGGGGCCATGATTTTAGAGAAATTAGGAACGAATTTCCTAAAATAGCCAGCTAAGCCATTAAATTGCCTGACTTCTTTTATATTTTTTGGAATTGTGGTGTCAGTTAAAGCCTGAATTTTTCTTGGACTCGGTCTGACAGTACCATTTTCTATGATGTTACCAAGATATTCAATTTTAGTTTTAAGAAAAGAACACTTTGAAATGTTTAAAGAAAATCCTGCAAGAGTCAATCTAGTCAATATAAGTTTCAAATTTATCAAACCCTGCTGCACAGATTCAGATAGAACCAAGATATCATCGATATAAACTAGCGCTATATTATCTCTATAATCACCTAGGGCGGTATTTATGGCACGCTGGTAAATAGAGGGAGCATTGCATAGACCGAATGGCATGCGCAAATACTCAAACTGCCCATCAGGCGTCACAAACGCAGTTTTCTCGATAGAGTCTTTTAAAATAGGGATGCCATGGAAACCAGATGCCATATCTAAACAACTATAATAACGGGCTTTACCCAATTTATCGATTTGATCCGCTATTAATGGTAAAGGGTAGTTATCTCTAACCGTATTTGAATTTAACTCGCGGTAGTCAACACAAAGACGGTCCGTTCCGTTCTTTTTTTTAACTAATAATATTGGACTGCTGAATGGGGAAGAGCTATCTCTTATGATGCCATTTTCTTTTAAATCTTTAATAATTTCCCTGACTTTCACGCGTTCTATAGGAGACAAGCGATACGGGCGACGCTGCACAATTTTATCAGGATTTTTTAATCTAATTTTTAACTCACCGGTCGTCACCCGTGTGACGCGATTTCCTGACGTAAAACTATCCTTAAACTCATTGATTATATTATAGATTTCTTTAATTTCCGAAGAGTCAGTAAGATCAGTATTTAATTCAAAAGAGGTTGTCAAATTTGTACATTCGTTAACAATAAAATCACGATTAATAGATATTTTGTCTTCACTAAGAGTAACGCTAAGGCCGGGTATTTTTAAAAGATTAAACCCTATCAAGATATCAAATTGAGTTTCATTGTTACCTACTACATAAAAATCGAGCTCTAAGCCAACACTATCAATTTCAACAATAGCCGAGATGCTTTGTTTCGAGATAATTTTTTGACCCCCAATGCCCGTAAATTGGACCTCAATTTGTTTACGTTTACCGGGAATGGAACCTGATATTTTCTCTCGAATTAACGAACAATCGGCACCAGTATCAAAAAGACAGTCGTATTGTTTATTCCCAATAATTACATTAATAGTACTGCGTTTAATAGATGAACAAAAGTTTATAGTTTTATTTTGTTCGTTATTTTGACGGCGATAACAATTTTTTTCTGAATGACCCTTACGATGACAGTAATTACATTCAATAATTTTAGCATTATTAAAAACGCCACGAGAACCGGAATTATTGGAATTGTTATTGGACTGTGACGAGACAACGTAACGCTTGGAGGGGTTTATCTCCTTGCATTCTCGTGATAAATGACCCGGCTTATTGCAATTATAACACGTGATTTGATCCTTTGACGGTACGGTAACGCGAGGTTTCTTATTGTCGTTATATTTACTTTCTTTACTTTCAATTTTACGTTTCCGGAATGTTTTGAGAATTGATACTAATTTGGGGAGTGAGTCGGGGGTATTTCTTAATAACTCAGATCGAATAAACTCAGGGTAAATACCTGTGATCAGTGCCTCTATCACCTCGGCGTCAGCAGCTTCCGGTCGAACTCTCTTGAAAAGCGTCCATGCTGTTGTAGCGTATTCGGCGTAGCTGTTCGCTTGATCCGACGTGTAGCTGCGCCATTTCTGCACGTCATCCGCGTACCGGAACTCCATGGCAAACGTATGGATTAGGTCCTCCTTTACTCGTTCCCACGTTGTTGAATGTAGCGACCATGTGTCGGCCCATGTCTTGGCTCGCCCTCGCAACTGTAGAATGGCCTTCATGCGAGCTTCATGTGGAGGGATATTCAACTCCATTATAGTTTCGTCCACATTAGCGCACAAGTCCCTGATATCGTGCGATCTCTCATCAGGGTTGAACGGAGGTAGGTAGAAGTCATGGTGCCGCCGCAAGGGTGCAGCATCTGCCGATAACGTTGCTTTCACAGCGCTTGTCACTGTAGTCTTCGTCATAGAATTCAAAAGACCCATCACTTGTTCTATAGTGAAGGTCGTGCAGCTATTTGAAGATTCCGAGGTCTTTTGTGGTTGTGATCCCACCGCTGCTGTCGGCGATACGCCAGGGGTTTCAGGTTCATTGTCCATCACAATGAAAATTCACACAAATGATAGCGTAAATAGTTTATTCTCACTCGACTGTTAGTAAGAAACTGAATCTAAGTTCATAATACATCCGATATTTATACTAATTTGTAACAATTATCACAATCAATACTTATTTTGAATAATCAAATCGTTTGTTTAAATAATCAAATCTTATTTTGAATAATTAACTCTAAATAAGTTTATTATAAATATTTATGCAACAATATAATTTATTAAACAATAAATTTTATAAATAGTGTTAACAAAACAAGCCAATACAGTATCTAGAGAAACAATAGTTTTGTATTTACAAACAATTATTTAGATACTTATTATAAATAATTATGGAACAATATAATAATTACATTAAGAGAACCCTTTTTCGTTTACAAGCAACAATTTAAATACTAATTATAAATAATTATGAAACAATGAATTTCACATCTAGTGTTAACAAAACTAGTCAATGCAGTATCTTTTAAAAGATACGAGAAATAATAGTTTTTGTGTTTATAAACAATTATTTAAATTCTAATTATAAATAGTTATGGAACAATATAATCATTACATAATGATTTGCGCCCATATATATGTAAGTAGAATGTTTTAATTAGATGTCCTTCTCAAATATTATTAAATTACAAAATGAAGTGTTTTTTATTAGTCATTTTATAATTCTTATTAAATAAAACTAATAATTAATTATTAAATTCACTACTGAGTTATAAAGTCATAATAGGTCAACATTGAAAATATCAAAGTATATCACAGAAAAAATATAATTTTTCGTTTTTTTAGGAAGTTTGTATATGAATTCCGACGTTGCCGTTTTGTGCATTCGACATAATGATAAAATAGTTATAACAATGTTATACCGAGTTTATTAGTAAGAAATTATTCTTACGTTTTTCACAGCTTAAACCGAATATAACATAGTTTAAATTCGATATAACCATTGCATAGTTATTTTTTATAAGTAAGGTCGTTAGTCTTTAGACAACTCACGCCTATGAAGTTTTATATTGTTTACGTTAAAATGTCATAGAAATAATATTTTACTTCAAGGATGGGAACCGCTCACTTAGTGATGTGCCACAAATAATGGTTACTACAATTGTGCCACATATTACAAATAATCTTTAGAAATCAATGGTACTAGTATTATATCTACTAAAGAAAAACTTTTCTATAATGTTAAATAAGGTGCAATTAGGATAGTTTAATTTATTTTATTAATATGAGTCATCAAAATAAGGGACAAACGGAAGGTCTGTTGATGTTGCCAGTTCACGTAAATGATATTTTTTATTTCTTATATATTTATATAAGATATAAAATCTCACATACATTCACACACAAGCATCATATGAAGAAATAAAATTAATTGATCAATTAACTGGAAATGAAACAGCAAAAATATGCCTTGCTTAATGATAATGTTTGAAGATAAGTATTATTATTATTTTCATATAATGGTTTATTTTGGCTTTCTTACCATAATAGATATATGGTGTAGAAGGCTTTTTAGATCTAATAAATAAAAACATTTCTTTTACCATTTTATCAACGTATAATCTACAATATGGCCAGAGCATCGAAAAGAGCTGCACAACCGTCTTTTTCTTCCGATTTACGTTTCCCGTAAGAATAAAATATTCTCCTGCTGTAGATAGTAGCCTGTATACTTCCTCTATGTCTTATTTATATTTATTCTAAATTTCATCAAAATCGGTGCAGTGCTTTAAGCCTGATAGCGTAACATACAGTCAAACAGGCAGATAAAAAGACAAAGTTACTTTCGAATTTATAATATTAGTATGGATTACTTATAAATACATAGTAAGCTTTAGTGAAATTGCCCATAACAATAATCAATTAAAATAATAAAATAAATAAATTGATTATCTTTTGATTTATGTAATATTCTCTTATTTTAACAGAAATATATATATACTGCTTTTAATTCACACCGCATTATGTTCGGCGGAAACCAAGTGGTCCCCTATGTAAGTACTCGCGGCAAGCAACGACATTAAGAATTCATTTAACAAGCTTCTACATTAATTAAGGCTTCGAGAGTATTAACGCGGCTCGTCGCTCCAGAGAGTTGAGATTTAATTTAATAAAAGCCACGAGACTGCCTTATTATTCTCAATTATTTCTTTACCGTTTATTAGTCAAATTTTATCAGCGAAATTATGTTTTCCTATAGCGACACATTTAACATTTAATTTTCTATTTTAACTCGTGGAATGATTAAAGATTATAATAAAAAAATGTATCAATAATATGTGTTTAATGAACACCATCGTCAAAGTACGTACAACGGTCCCTCGGCGCAACGACTTCAATAAGTACATAATATTATTATATTTATTCTTTTTAAAGTTTTTTTTGTAACGGGGGTTTTTAAATTTTAAAATATTTTTTTCTGCTTTTTAAAGTTATGTTACTGGTTTCTGAATTTTACTAAATGAACCTACAGGTATACAAAATGTTCAAATGTTTAAGTATTTCTATTAATCTATCCTAATATTACAAAAAGGAAAGATTTATTTGTTTTTCTGAATTGAATAGGCTCCGAAACTACAGGACCGATTTAAAAAATCTTTTAGCATTAGAATCCTACATTATCCCTGATGAACATTGACTATATTTTATAATCCTCATCATCACTAAAATTATAAAAAGGAAAAATTTTATTGTTTGTTTGAATTGAATAGGCTCCGAAACTTCTGGACCGATTTAATGATAATTCCCATATATGAGAAGGCTGAATATGCGCTATTGATATATGAATTCCGTTACTCGCAGCAGTTTCTAATACCTCTACATGCTAAAATTATAACTAGGAAGACTCATCAGAAAGATATGATCACTAAAGCTAAAACTACAAGTATCTACGGTGACGAACGACGAACATGTAGCTACTTGATACCAAGAATCTATAATAAATTGCCTGTAAATTTTAGAAACATACTAAACATAACGAATATTAAATACAAGTTAAAACAATATTATACACAAAATATAACAAATTTATTCTTGAAAACGTAATTTATTGCTATTGTAAGCTTGCCTTATAATTATTAATTAATAGAATGTCCCTTTGTAAATTCTTTTGTAAAAGCTAAATTTAAAATGTGTAACAATATACTATATATATATATATATATATATATATATATATATATATATATATATATATATATATATATATATATATATATATATATATATATATTGTTACACATTTTAAATTACACATAATAAATTTTTAAAACTATTAATTTTAAAAAGTCGTAGAACAAATGTTGTTAGGATTGATGTAGAGGGGCTGCCTGCAAAAGGTGCTCAACTAATTACAAATAACCCTGTATATATGTGGGTGTGTGTGACTGTATACATAATATTTATAATAATTAATAAGTGAATAGTAATTATTCAAAAAAAAAAACTAACCATACTGTATACGTCAAAGACTTGTTTATGTGCTTCTAATGACCGCAAGGAATTATGGATCTACCCTTATTATGAGCACACTCATTCCGCTTCCATCGTTCAAATGTTGTTCCACTTTATATTTTTCATTTGCTGTTATTTGTTTTATTTTTTACTGTATTCGTTTACCTAATACTACGTTTTATGTCTTTTACTTTTGTTTATGAATGAACCTCAAATATAAATATGCCAAACAAAAAAAAAATATATAAGTCAAACCCAATAAGGGTTTAATGGTATTATTGTAATAAAAATGTAAGTGATATGTAATTGTTATATCTTAAATAAAAACAAAATTTAAAAAAAATATATTTTACCTTTAAAATCCGACATTATCCCTCTGATATACAAATTTTATTTTTAGTACGAGAAATATATATATATATATATATATATATATATATATATATATATATATATATATATATATATATATATATATTATATAAATTTATTAATATTTACTAAAATAAGGATCCGCGGGAAAGTTTCGACAATGTAATAAATTATAAATGTTTTAAGTAACATAATTCAAGACTTTTTCATTTGGGTATATAGATAGGTAGGTTTCATATATACGAAGATTAATAAATATAAACATTTAGAGTTAAAATGATTTACAATCACTAAGATGATAAATAAGACACTACGATGAAGGGATTTATATAAAAGAAGGCTTTTTCCCTATATAGCGCGGGCGAAGCCGCTGGGAACAGCTATTATTATTATTATTATATATATATATTATTGCATAAGAACCTCTCCCCCGCACGAATAAAAACGTGAATATCTTGAAGACGACTATTTCTATTTCAATCAAACATCCAACGAGGATAGCTTTCGAAAAAAAACCGCATCCAAATCCGTCTACGCGTTTGCCGCAAATTTGCCACAGACAGATACACAGATACACAGATACATCGATCGACAGGTCAAACTTATAACACCCCTCTTTTTAGTCGGGGGTTAAAAAGTTTTGTGATGAACTAGATAGATAGGTCACATTAATAACTTAGGTAAATCATGAAAAATGAAACGTCTCCCATATTAAGAATTTTTTTACCACATTAATATTTACTATCATAACATATTACTATTATAGTAATCTTACGAATATTACCTTCAAATGTGGAATCTTGTATGTTTTAAAGATTACCGGCCTTACTTATAAACAAGGTTTAACAATTTAAACTAAATATAAATTCGGAATAGTGAAAATCCCTACTAATAATCTCGAAGTAACTTAAACTTTTTGGAGTTTACTCCTTAAGAATCGATTTTTGTATATAAGGCGCCCGGTATGAGAAAAATATGAGGAGTAAAATCCACTGAACGATGACCTCGTTACGTTTTTGGTGCGCAACCTATCGTGCGCAACTAGTTTTGCCATCTATCGATGAATAGCAGAACTTTTAATGATTTGAAATATCACGCTTGTCTCTTTAGTTCACCAACTCGCCTCTAGGGGGCATAGGTTGTATCAGCGTTACTGCGCATGCGTAATCCTGCATAATACTTATACAAATATACTTTTTTCATCAAGGCCTTTAATTTTAATAACTTGCTGTTATTGTGTTACAAAAGACCCTAAGTACAAGTACTTAACAATCGTAATTGTTCTTTATTCACAGAAATAAGATTGAAAATAGTTTTAGCCGATATTATGAACCTTTTTATGATATTACAAAGCAGTTAAACTTCTCATTTTAAATAGGACTGTTGATAAAATATGTATGGAAATATCGATATTATTACTAAGAAATATCGATATTTATTACTAATACATTTTTGTACGCTATATCGATACTTTGATATTGAAATTCAGGTATCGTGGTCGATATTTATTTCAAATATTTTTAAGTTATTGCATAGCTTATATCGTGGGATTGGAGTGCAGCGACCGAATCAAGAAATTTCGTAACAAAAAAACCTAAAACCCCCACTCCGCCTACTATGTAGCTCGGCCGAGTATTGCGTACATATCATTTCAAAATAGCTTAAGCGCCTTGTTGATACTTGTATTATATACTTTATTGCTTAATAGTTTAACAAACGTAATTAAATTTATTCGTGAGATTTAAGGTTGAAAATATTTTTAGCTAATGATAATCTTAACCTTTTTATGACAGTACATAGGAATGACAACTTCAAATAGTATTTTTTTTAATAACAGAAAAAAATGTTTTCTTATCGGTCACAACATCCAACTTCAATTAATATAAACGCAAAAAAAATAAGTGTGGCACTCGGAGATTGCCGCAGTAAAGCTTGATATATCGACATTTTCAAATACATCAATATTGGGGTTTGGAATTTCAAAATATTATCGTTATTTCGACATATTGGCTTTATTTAAAATAATTATTGCAAGTCATGTTAGACATGCAAGATGGTATTTATTTTTTAAGTGAGTTGCTAAATTAGTTGTATTACCGCTGCTTTTATATTTTTCCCGCATAAATTCGATGAAACACTTCTTGTATCAACTTTTTTAAAATACATACCATAAAATGGTAAAAATGATTAAAGAATATATATTTTGGCAATGAACTATTTCTATAAAACTAAATATTGAATGATTTAGTGTGAATGAATTAGCTTTTACCGCTACGATAAGAGAAATGATGATGATAATGAATTTGTAATAAATATCGATATTTCTATTCTATCGATATTACTTAATAATATTGATATATCGATACATCGATATTTTATAGACCTATTCCTATTATGACATGATTATATATTATGAAATTATTATATTCCTATTTAAAATATAATCAGTTAAGTAAGTTAAATAAAGTTCAATTACGATTGTTAAATTCTTGTACTCTGGACTTTTGTAAAACCATAACAGAAAGTCATTAAAATGAAAAGGCTTTTTGAAAGAAATTCATTTGTACCAGTAAAACATTTATTTTAAAATAAACATTAATTATTATTCAATAAAGATCATAATACATATTATCAACTTGGCGCTTATGCTATTTTTAAATTATAAGTACACAATACTGGTGTGTTAGGTTATTTTCGTTATGGAATTTCTGGATTCGGTCTCCATACTCAAGGCCCGCGATAGAAGCTATGCAATAGCTTAAAAACTTGAATTAACATCAATAAAAAAAAAATACAACATAAATAATTATAATTGCAATAGTTGATAAAAATACTATGCAATAGCTTTACCGCGGCAGACAACAAGTGTCGCACGTTTTTTTTTTTCATTTAAACTGTCTTACTTGTAAATTGATTCTAAGGGAACAAACTCCAATATGAAATAAATAATAAAGAACTACTAAGCAATTTAACATAATACAAAAAATAATAATGAAAATAATTAATTAAAACCTAAAATATTTATTATTTGTAATGTAAGTAAAGACTTATATTTCCATGTAAGGAACGATACATTTTTAATTTTTATGTTATTAAATTTTTAATATAAGCTAATATGCTAATGATTACTGATAAAAAAATATCAATATTAAAAGATGCCTTAACAACATAGTCAGAACCATACATATTCATCGTATTTTAATAAAAGCGAATATGCTCATGAATGTTGATAAAATCAATGAAAACATTAAATGTGTGTATAGAGTAATGTATATGCTGCAAAGCGGCTATATCTATATGTTATTGAGCTTGTTTATTTCTAACAGTATCAATTTACTTATGTTGCTGTTTTTGTTATATTTATCAATAATTAACATTGTTATTGTGAAGTTATAATCTTTATCATTATATTTGGCTAAAGTGAAATGCAAGTATTTCGAAATAAACTATGGCAGAAAGGGGTGTAGATAATATTTTATAAGGTATCAATCTTTT
Source organism: Napeogenes sylphis (assembly GCA_959347405.1). Lineage (NCBI taxonomy): Eukaryota > Metazoa > Arthropoda > Insecta > Lepidoptera > Nymphalidae > Napeogenes > Napeogenes sylphis. The sequence continues at coordinate 458,144 of OY365789.1, forward strand.
TTTATTTTTTTTTCCGTCTCTTTAGACAATTATGGTTAAGGAGTAAACTCCAGTCGTGCGTCGGAGCTGACACACACATTTTTTTTTTTTAACGTCTGAAATCCTCATGGATACACACCTTCATCCAGAGGAAGATGGAAGCGGTTATGTGAGACTCTTACTCACTAAACCAGACGGTCAACAGCTCATCGTCATAATGGAGCGCCACGGGAACGCTTGCGCACACATCCGCGTTGCTCCGACGGTAGGCCGCGTGAGCGACCACCACCCCCATGGAGTGACGCGCCCGGTTGACTTGAGCGCGCACCACTCCGGTGGCCGGCTTGTTGAATCGCGAAGGGCTCCCCTACCCTCCACCCAAGCCGACCGAGCCAAATCAAGACTCACTCTCCACCGAGACGCCAGCAAGCTGACGCCTCGGCGAAGAAGGTTTCCCGATCCGACCCAACCTCCCGGGGCCAGACCCGGTCCGAAAACGGTCCGAGTCCGAACCCGAAGCCACCACCAGCGGCTGGTGTACGCCGCAGGTGACCCTCCAAAGCAGACCACCCCGACGCACGGGGCCGGAAGAGGTACGCAAATCTGCGCCGCAATTTAAACTGCCCTCTGCAGACGACGCAGAAGATGCGACCTCGACCGTCCCGCCACCCCGCCAACGAAGCCCTCCCTAGGAAGAGCCCTGCTGCCACGGGCGAGGGCCCGGACTAATCATCGTCAGGCGCTATTGTACCTGGCGATGACTTTTCCGAGCCGCCACCCTATCAGCGCAAACGGCCTCCCCCTCAGCAAGGAAGAGACCGTCGCGTACCCCCCACACAACCACGGGACCACCCTACAGTCCACTCTGCGCACAGAGAAGTACCAGGGACGACCCCGCAGCTGACCCCGGTAGAGAGGGCCTGCGCCCTCCCACCCTCGGTGCCCAGGCCAAAAGGCCCGAGCCCACCCCGCAGACAGACCATCCCGAAAGGCAGCCTGCCCGCCAGCCAGTCATGGACCGGGCACAAACCCCCATGACCGACACCCACCGCGCCAGGTATTAGCCAACGGGAGAACCCGAAGGTTCTCTGTAACCGTTGTTGCCCAGGGAGCACCTCAAGGAGGTTCCCAGCGTTCGCCCCTCAACGTAACTTAAACCTAGCATAACGTAGGTTTAAAGTATTACAAATTTAAAACATCGTTATACCACCTCTCATCCTAGTTTAAGTTCGATATAAACATCGTAACCAAGCAACCAAATAACACTTTTTACTAACGTAAAAAAAACACTTTATTCCAGATTCGATTGAATTTACAAATATCAGAGTGATTAGTATATACTAAAAAATTAAATGGCTTTTAAGGCAATACAAGGAGTTGAAGAAGTAAATAATATGATTATTCAATTGCAACAGTCTAGGAGAAAACCTTAAATATCAAAAGTATGATAAAATCCATTTGATATCTACAATGATGTTGTTGTAAATATACCAGAACTTATGTCTTTCTTATTTATTTCAGATACAAGGTGATGCTGCAAACATTCATATTTCATTATGTTAGAATAGACTGCACTCACATCAGAATGCCTAAATAGGGAGCTTCTCGAGGCCTATAGTTCTATATCCATTGTAAAAGATATAGTATTTGAATGTACAGGTAGCCTTATCAGAGATGTAATATACTCACCAGAACATAATACTATACTATGTTCTGGTGAGTAAAATATTTTACTATAATGTAGCATAATACGAGTAGGTACTAAACCTAGTCTTGCAATAAATAAAAAACTTATTTACAAAAATTATAACAAAGAAAAAAATATTTTTTTAATTGCAAATAAAATTTATTACTTTTACAATGTGTTAGTTTAATACACAAATATAAAACAGAGGTAGTGGCATCTTTTCAATGTTTATCTATACTGCAAAGTTAGAAACATTGGTTAGGATTTTCGAAAGAAACCTAATAGATGTCACCACCGTCCCGATAAAGACGATCACATATAGAATGCTTAATTCACCGAAACGGACAGCGATACGGTAGCTCAGTTGGTAGAGCGACGGGACGGTTTCCCAGTAGTCGCGGGTTCGAATCCCTGCCCGTATCGGTTTTTTACATTCTATATTTATATAAATTTAAATAAGCTTAACATGGCTATACATGTTTTAAGATATTTTCAAACAAATATAAAACAATTAAAAATAAAAAAAAACTTAGTCCTTTAAACATTGAGGCCAATTAACGATAGAAGCATGCTCTCTTTACATGGAGAAGTTCTTCACTGCCAATCGTATGGATTGTTTTAGGGACTCCAAATTTTAATGGCGATAAAAGCAAGCTGTACTCTCTAAAACTGACCATAAATCATAATCAAGTGGATTAAGATCACCAAAGTAAATGTCCATTCCGTCACTCTCACTGTACTTCCCTTAAATCCTACTCATGTCAACATAAATTCCCCAGACTTTTGGATTGACCTAATTCTCACGTCATGTAAAAATAAAGTTATAAAATGTGATCTTCATCCATCCACTGCTTGTTTCTCTAGACATGATCTTTTATGAGAGTGGACAATTAACTGTGTTAGTACTTTTAGATTTCTAAAAATCATTTAATTCAGTCGATCATGACATTCTTATTGCTCTCCTTTCGTAACTAAATATTTCTTCTAAGGAACTGAATTGGCTATCCACTTATCTTCGTGGTCGACAGCAAGCCATATGCATTGATAATACTATGTCAGGGTAGCGTAGTTAGGCTGCTGGTATGCCACAAAGCGGTATTCTTTCTCCCCTTCTGTTTTCCTTATTTATTTACACTATCACCAATGATCTCAAATTCCTCTTATCATGTGTATGCTGACGACATACAAATCTATGCACACGCTAATCATAAACGCATTTTATAATTCTTATTAAATAAAACTAATAATTAATTATTATATTTACTTCTGAGTTATAACGTCATTATACGTCGACATTGAAATTACCAAAGTTTATCACAAAAAAAAACATAAGTTAAGTTTTTTCGCAGGCTTGTATATGATTTCCGAGGTTGCCGTTTTGTGCATTTGATATAATGATAGAATAGTTATGTTATACCGAGTTTATTAGTAAGAAATTATTATTACGTTATTCACAGCTTAAACCGAATATAACTATTCATAGTTTAAGTATGATATAACCGATACAACCATGGGATAGTATTTTTTTATAAGTAACAGGGTAAATGTTTCCAAATTTGTTAAGGTTAAAGTGACAGTTTAATTTTAACATTTTCTATCTTTTCTTGAGACTAAGCGGACCTACCTAACAGATTCTGTGAAAATGATGTCTATGTTTTCCAAGTTATTACTTACTAGGGTACATACAAAAAAAAAGTAAACTTTTTCATTTATTTTAATTTTATATATTTTTTAATTATTTATTTATTCATATATATTATTACATTAAATAAATAACTTTAATTATATATATTAATTATTTTTTTTAATTATAATTATTAATTAAAAATATTAATACATTAAACCTTTTAATAGAATAATAGTAAGCGTAATTGAAAGCTTATGAGCAAAAAAATATTTCAATAATTATTATCTATCAAAGTTAAAGTGGTAATGGTAATTAGAACTCGGTAATTAATAACAAACTCCTGATAGAATTTTAATGGCTTTTCTTTAAAGACTTCTAAGTTCGTAATTAGAATTCTTACTAATTATTTAAGATAAGAAAAAAACGTTTAAAAAATTAATGATCATTACAAACATCTATTTGCAACCTATCCCATTGTCAGTTTCAGTAAAGAAGTGCCAAAGTAGAGAAGACTTTTTTTTTAGGGTTCGAAAAATGCGTTACGAAAAATGCGAAGGTGTGTGTAAGGGGGGTATGTGGGACTACCCGGCAGCATAGAAGATTTTTAAGGCTACCCACTAAAAAACCAACGATTGACCTCAAAAGTGGTAGAAGAACTGGGTGAAGGGCTGATTAGTTTAAAATTTTATTAAGAATGCTAACTCAGTTGGTAGAGCGACGTGACGGTTTCCCAGTAGTCACGGGTTGGAGTCCCTGTTCGTATCGGTTTATTTTTCATTCTATATTTATATAACTTCGTAATATCAGGACACAAATTACCACTTAAAAAAGCTGACAAAAATCCTTCACACCTACTAAACTCGTTTGTCGCCGCGCGGTCATAGAGTTAGCGCGCATCCTTCGAACATTTTACACCTTTCTTACAATAGTCTCAGTTCTTGTTTAAAGCTCGGGTTTCATGTGCTATTGTAATTAATTAAATAAATGTATAGGCACATTTCATAGTTTTTTTTTAAACTCTTAACAAAAGTCTCAAAACTGGTTTTAGAAGTGGGATGTTGTAGACGTTTTATCGGTTCAGAACACAACATTCGGAACGGGGCTGATAAAGTGAAAACCGTACCTCAGGATCATAGATGGATCTGCGATTAGATTTCGCCCGTCGCTGCGTGAACCCGCATCTGTTTGTAAGCCGACTGTTAGTCTCATCTAGCCCCTATCTCTAGTAAAACAGTTTAGAGCATAGCCGACTATCAGTCTCCGCTTCCTAGGCGTGAGTCGGCGCGACAACTTGGACTGAATACAAGAACTGTGTTTCCAGCTCTCTCGAATTAGCAAGTAACTGCTACTGAAGTACGCATTTTCAGGTCACAATATAAATTGTGCTTAGATCAAATAATAATAATAAATAGTTATATCGCATGTATAACATACTAGTTATACAAAAGTACCTACTAAATAAATAATTGAAGGATTTGTTCACAGGGAAATTAAATGTCATTTTTATTGAATCCGTTATTTATTGGATTGTATTATAAAAAAAGACATTGTTTTAAACAAGAGATGTGTGTATCTTAAAAGAAACTTAGGGTACGCGCAAAAATTAACCTTCTAGGTTGATATGTCACATATTACAAAATGACTAATAAGACTCATTCACATTTAAGGATTCATAATCATAAGTTTACAAACATGTCGCCCACCAAGAACTCTGTTCTTAACTGATACCACAGGTTTTATTTATCATCATTATTCGATGGTAATAGTATTACTCTTGATAATAGTCTCTTCAAAACTGATGTCTGCATCTTGCCATAGATTATACTTTATTTAAAATTAATTTAACTAAGAACTTAATTTAAATCCGTGTTGCCACACGGATGATTAAAGTAACAGTATTAGTGAGCTTAGCGCCTGTTATTCATTATTTCTTTTACTTTTTTTCCGGGACTGACTGGCAGATTTTTTTTTAGCATTGCTAAAACCATTTCCAGTACCAACTTTTGTACTTTTTTTTGAGAAATAAAGATTAAATACCTAAATAAAAATAAATTAAAATCATAATGACCATCAAAATAATTAATAATATAATGAAACCATTACACCATATATTAAATAACCGTATTAACAGAAATAACAATAATTGCAGCAACATAAGTAAGGTTGTAATAAAAATGAATAAATTCATTTCTTCATTAAGAAATTCTAGATATTTAACATTTAAGCCGCATGTTCCGTATTATAGATCCTCAAAGATTGCGAAAGCCACACAAAAATTATTTTAATTTAAATTTTGTTGTATACCTAGGTAGTAGGTTGTAGGTAGTAGTAGGGTAGGTAGCAAGAGTGAGTTTAATAAATGAAGTTATAATTAAAACAATTACAGAAAAGCAAGTCAAAGAAAGGTTTCGGATATCATATTGTTATATTCTTGAATTCTATAGCGATATGTTTCCACCGTTCACAAGAATATAACAAGCTAATTTTCAAAAATAATATACTTTTAAATATTTAGTTATTGTTATATTATAACAGCACAATTTTTTCAGAAAACAATATGTTGTTTAATGTATGTAAAATAATATTACAAAACTGATATCTACTGACGTTAAATATAACAAAACATTATAAGAGCTATCTGTCACACGTCACACTGCTGACACTTAACCCGAACCAAGTTACAATTACATTTCTGATCCTCACAATAAACATTCACAACAAACTTTATGTAGGTATGAATAGGTAGGTAGGTATAATATATTATATATCGATACCTCGGGGTAGAAAGGTCGTAAAGACCACTTTTGGCGAAAATGAGTTAATGATACAGTTTTGTATAGAATTTCAAGCTCTATCGATCTGTGTTCACAAAATTTTATTATTTAAGAAAAAATGTGTTACACGTCCCATATTTTTTCATACCTTAAACCAGTTTTTTAAATAAATATTGGTGTATATACCAATTGCATGGGATCATAAAGTTGTTTTGGTTGTATCACTGTCATTAATGTAAAATTTTTGGGCGTAAAATCCAATGTAATAAGTATTTGTCTTTTACGCCTTGTTTACCTTTAAAAAATTAAAACAATGATTTTATAAAATGGGAAGAAATTGCCTTAAAAACTTTCACTAAAGAAATTCTAAAAAAAGGACTCTTCAAAACTATTCGAAATGCTACCTTCAAAAAGAAAACACCTAATCAAATTTGTATTAAATACTTCACCAATGAAGAAGCTATTGCAGGAAAAGTTAGTTTATTTGAAGAAGCTAGAAAAGAGCGGGATACTTTTACAAAAATAAAGGGAAAAGAGAAACAAAATTACTGAAAAAGAGGATGTCAAAGATGAAGGAATCCAGAATACAGATTTTGTATTACGTAATTTATATAATGCCTGATTACCTATTTCAATTGCCAAATTTTATTATTTGAAACGTTTTTGTGATAGCGAAGTGATACTTAAAGCATACCACCAGAAATATCTGCAATTGCCTCATAATAAGATAATTAAAAATATACTTATTGGCACTGACACCGAAGATGAAACTGATAATAATAATGATTTAAGTAAGCTTTCAGCGTACGGTATATCTCCTGGTATGATCGGCTGGATAACGGACTTTTTGAGCCAGAGATCTCTTCGTGTAGTTGTCGACGGGTGTTCTTTGGTACCCTTGACAATAAATGCTGGAGTACCTCAGGGGTCCGTTCTTTCTGCAACTCTTTTTCTGCTGCACATTAACGATCTGCTGAAGCCCGGTATCTATGGGTATGCAGACGACAGCACAGTTGTAGAAAGATATCTGCCAAATCTCTTGCTAGTAGAGATGAAGTACAATCTGAAAGAGAAGTCATGGTGTAACGTTTGGATGACAAACTTCAGGCAGTCTCCGCATGGGGCAATGCCAATCTTGTAGAATTCAACGCCACCAAAACGCAGACGTGTTTGTTTAGCGCCAAAAGGAGCCCTTTCACCTTGGCTCCTACTTTCCAGAATGTATCCTTGGAATACAGTGACCGGCTTCAGTTTTTCGGCTTAGAGATTTCCACGAACCTCAACTTTGGTCGGTTCATTGAGTTCAGAGCAAGAGCAGCAGCAGCAGAGCTTGCCGTTCTTGCGAAGTTCCGGCAGTACTTTACACCGGAACAGCTTCTTGTTTTATACAAAGCACAGATCCGGTCGTGTGTTGAGCACTGTGGTCACATATTTGCTGGTGCCGCAAAGAGTCATCTTGCGGTTCTGGACCCAATTCAGATGCGAGCAAAGAAGCTTATAGGCGATCGTGTAGAGGTCATGTCCCCCTTGAGAACCTCCGATCACTGTCTGGTGAAATCTGTATTTACATATTTACATATTATATATGATGTGGTGCATCAGTAAATGGAGTATTTTATTCCTTTTGCTGACGTACCCATCGGTAGCAAAGCTCGCCCATGTGTTAATGCCGAATGTCGTCATGCAAATGACCGAAAACATTCGTCATACCTCATTTGGGCTGATGCTCGAAGCCGCAAAACTCCGGATGTAAGGACAAAGAAGAGAGCCTTTAACTAAGCTGCCAGGTCCTATAAAAAGGCATTGCGGAAGGCTCGTCTTGATCGGATCGTTAAGAATGGCGAAAAGCTCTCTGTCAGACCAACTGGCAGTCGAGCTTTCTGGTCTCTTGCCAAAGCGATCGAGTCGAACTTCTGCCAACCCTCACTGCCTGCTCTGCTGAAGCCTGATGGATCCCTGGCCCACACAGCAACAGAGAAAGCGAATGTATTTGCTTCTCTGTTTGCTGAGAATTCGCATCTAGACACTGGCAATGCTTCTCCAGAACATCTTCCTCACTGCGGTATTTCGATGCCTGAAATCCGCATCACAAACAAAGAGGTATGGAGAACATTGTGTCGTTTAGATGTGAATAAAGCCAGTGGTCCTGATGGTATACCAGCCATTCTGCTCAAGACATGCGCAGGTGAGTTGTCTCCTGTATTGACACGTCTGTATCGCCTCTCTTTCAAGACTGGAAAAGTGCCGGAATCCTGGAAGCTTGCCAACGTGCAACCCGTGCCCAAAAAAGGCAGCCGTGCCGATCCTGCCAATTATAGGCCCATTTCAATCACCTCCATACTCTGCAAGATTATGGAGCGTGTATTGAACTCGCGGCTTCTAGCGTACGTAGAAGGTAACGATCTCCTCAGTGACCGACAGTACGGATTTCGCCAAAATAGGTCCACTGGGGACCTTCTAGCGTACGATACATACATTTTAGGCGAAGCCATCGAGAGGAACGGAGAAGTGGTCGCCGTCTCTCTGGACGTCTCGAAGGCTTTTGACAGGGTCTGGCATGTGAGCCTTTTAAGCAAGCTTTCAGCGTACGGTATATCTCCTGGTCTGATTGGCTGGATAACGGACTTTTTGAGCCAGAGATCTCTCCGTTTGTTGTCGACGGGTGTTCTTCGGAACCCTTGACAATAAATGCCGGAGTACCTCAGGGGTCCGTTTTTTCTGCAACTCTTTTTCGGCTGCACATTAACGATCTGCTGAAGACCGGTATCTATGGAGACGACAGCACAGTTGTAGAAAGATATCTGCCAAATCTCTTGCTAGTAGAGATGAAGTACAATCTGAAAGAGAAGCCATGGTGCAACGTTTGAATGACAAACTTCATGCAATCTCCGCATGGAGCAATGCCAATCTTGTAGAATTCAACGCCACTAAAACGCAGACGTATTTGTTCACCGCCAAAAGGAGCCCTTTGACCTTGGCTCCTACTTTCCAGAATGTATCCCTTGAATACAGTGACCGGCTTCAGTTGTTAGGCTTAGAGATCTCCTCGAACCTCAACTTTGGTCGGTACATTGAGTCCAGAGCAAGAGCAGCTGCAGGAAAGCTTGCCGTACTTGTGAAGGTGCGACAGTACTTTATACCGGGACAGCTTCTTGTATTATACAAAGCACAGATCCGGTCGTGTGTAGAGTACTGTGGCCACATATTTGCTGGTGCCGCAAAGACTCATCTTGTGGTTCAGGACTCAATTGAGAGGCGAGCAAAGAAGCTTATTGGCGACCCTAAAGTGGTTGACGCCAACCTCCACAGCCTTGAACATAGGCGTAGAATTGCTAGCCTCTCAGTATTCTATAGGATACATTTTGGTGAGTGTGCGCAGGAATTACACGACCTAATTCCTCCATCCCCGTTCCTTTGCCGGACGTCCCGACGCACGGCAGGTATCCATCCCTACGTTGTGGACACTCCAACTGTCCGAACGAAGCGCTATGCTTTGTCTTTTTTAGTGCGTACAGCGAAGGACTGGAACAATCTGCTGCGTCGGTATTTCCGGCAAAATATAATGTGGGTATTTTCAAGAGGAGAGTGAATAGGCTGCTAGGTTAATGCGCGTTACCACCTAAGACTACATTTCACTTACCATCAGGTGGAATGTAGTCAAGCATTAACCTAGTTTTGTATAAAAAAATACAAAAAAGACACTTGTTGTTAATACTGGGTAATAAGTTAAAGAGCACAATATTTGGTGTAACTGGAACTCCATCAAAAATTAAAAAGACAATAAATAAAAATAAAGAAATAAATGATGAAATAGAGTATTATGAAGGATCAGATTTATCACTGAATGAGAGTACAAAGATTTTAAATAGAGCTTTTGATCGTATCCAAGAACCGCAGATGGGCACTGAAATTACTAATATTCCGATTATTGAATATACATGTGGCAGAAGCTAGGGCATGTTTGTCTAGGGGGAAAATTAATTTATAAGTCCAAGAATATTAAAACGAAAATTAAAATAGCAATTATGGAAGTATTGGACAGACTTTATCAATTAGTAAAGTAGCTAGATGAAGAAAAACATGATAAAGTATTTTAAAAGGAGGAGTTAAATAAAACAAAAATAAAGGATGACAGTATCATAATAAAAGAGGGAAATCTGGATTTAGAGAGGAACTTACTTAAAGCAAATTATGACAGAAGTTATGAACTACTAAAAAAAAATATGGAAGAGATGGAGGAGCTTAAAAAAATAATTATGGACCATAAAAGAACTATAGATGATTCAATAAAAAAATAGAAGATACTGATTTATTATGAGAAATAAAAGAAATAAAATTAGCAACAAAGGATATAGGTTGCCACTTGATGGCAACAACTATGAAACCAACCTATGCAGAGGCTGTTTCGGGTAGTCATAGGTTCCAAAGAATTAATAAACCAAATCATACAATAATTGTATAATCATCATCAGAAGAAGATACGAGTGATGATGTAATGTTAAGTGTACGCAAGGCGGCAAACGCCCGAAATAGCGGTATCGAAGTAGAGCACATTAGGAAGGCTAAGAACCAAAAAGTTGTGATCAGTGGTTCAACAAAAAGAAGATAGAAAAAATCAAAAACAAATTAGAAGAAAATAACAAGTTAAAAATAAAGGTGGCACAAAATAAAGACCCATTGGTTATTATTAAAAACGTTCTAAATTACAATAGTGATGATGATATACTAGAATCCTTGAAGTTACAGAATAAACATTTGACAGGTAAAATTAAAGATGAAGATTATAAAGCGTTAATAAAATACAAAAGAAAGGCCAGAAATCCCTGGAAAGTAATGTTATATTACAAGTATCACCAGGTTTATGGCAAACTCTAACAGATGCAGGAAAAATTCATATTGACTTGCAACAGTGTTATGTTATGGATCAATGGCCCTTAATTCAGTGCACAAAATGCCTGGGTTATGGGCATGGGATTTTTTTTTGTAAAGAAACTAAAGAAACGTGTAGTCATTGCGGGGGGAACCATCTAAGAGTGAATTGCGTATCATGGACTAATGGACATAAGCCTGAATGTGTAAATTGTAAAGAAGCAAAATTAGTTAAAACAGAACATTTAGCTTTTGATAATACTTGTGTTGTAAGGAATAGATGGGATATAATAGCTAGATCATCCTTTACATACTGCTAAGGGCACTTTTAAAGAAATAAAAATAGCACAAGCAAACCTCCAAACTGGCAACAACAGAGTTATTAACAGCAGCGGAAAAAATGAAAATAGATATCAGCTTGGTCCAGGAACCATACGTAGGCGCTTTAGGGTATATGTCTAACTATGTAGGAGTTAGAATTATACAACACAATGAGCAAGTCAACTAAACCCAGTCAAAGCGGCAATAATTATTCACAATCAAATTGCAAAATTAATACAGAATCAAACCCTTCAAACTGAAAACATAACATATGTAGGCATAAAGACAGAAAATGGAGTAATTAATTTAATTTCTTTGTATTTTGAAGAAGATCGTGTTTTGGATTTATACTTAAATAAAATTTCAGTGTTAATAAACAAATTTGAGCTAAAAAATTTGATAATAGGGGGGGACTTTAATATGTGGAGTCCAGGGTGGGGAAGCTCCCGTGAAAATTTAAGAGGAATGGAACTTAGTAACTATATACACTCTAATAACCTAGATATAATTAATAATGGAAATATACCAACCTTCGAAGCAATAAGAAATGGAAGTTTTATTGACATTACATTATCTACGGATGATATTTTAGGGAAGATATTTAATTGGTGTGTTAATAGCAATATTACAAGCTCAGATCATAACACAATTACTTTTACAATTAAAAGTATGATGACGTGTGAAAAAAGAAAAACAAGTACAAGATTATATATTTGCAAAAATGCGGACTGGTATTTATTTGGAGAAAAATTAATAAGAACATTGTCGGAGGAAAATTGAGATAGAAAAGATAAGCAGTAGTGAAAATTTGGAGATATTAGTAAAAAAATATGTGGCGGTTATAAAACAAACATGTGAGGAAACCTTATCTAAAATTAATTATAATTATAAATTCAAAGGTGGAACAAAGACTTAACGGAACTAAGAAAAGATATGATGTTCTCATCATATCTTTTCTAAAAAAAAGGATAAGAAATGCGGCTGATATCAGAAAGAAATATGTAATTAATGATTACTTAGAATCAAAAAATATTTATTAGAAAACAGCGAAACAGGCTCAAACGAAAAGCTGGGTTGATTTTTGCTCAAAACAAGTAAAAGAAAGGATGTGGGACTCTATATATAGAATTTTAAGGGCAACGGGGCAAAGAAGCGATGATTTACCTTTAGTTTTAAATGGAATAAATTTAAGTGATGAAGATTCAATGCAATTATAAGCAGAATCTTTTTACCCTTGTGATGAAGAAAATGAAGATAATGATGAACACAAAAAAACAAGAATAATAGTAAATAACACAGTACCTTTTCAAAAAAATGATCCATTGATAACAATAGAAGAAATTAAAAAAGAAATAGAATCTTTTAATATTAAAAAAGCGCCAGGATCGGATGGACTGACTGCAGACATTTGTAAGGCTGCTATTTTTAAAGCACTATATGTATTTTTAAAAATTTTAAATAAATGTTTAGAAATGTCAAAATTTCCAAATATATGGAAATAAGCTGAAGTAATCATTTTAAGGTAACCAGGGAAAGAAAATTATACTGAAGTTAAACCATATAGACCAATTGGACTACTATCAATTTTTGGCAAAACTTTTGAGGAAATTATTATTAAACGTTTAAAATGGCACCTCCTTCACAAATTGAATAAAAAGCAATATATGGGTTTACAACGCAAAAAAGCAGTAGCAATAAATTTAATTAAGAAAAAAAGGAAATTAAAAAAAATTGTTTTAATAATATCATAAGACATAGAGGGTGCTTTCGATAGTGCATGGTGGCGTTAATAAAAATCCAGCTGGCCAAATTAGGTTGCCCGGAAAATTTGTGGAGGTTGGTAGCCGACTACCTAAAAGACAGAAAAGTTAGTGTAAACTATCTAAATAATAAGGAAGAAAGGAAAACAACAAAAGGATGTGTACAAGGTTCAGTAAGTGAACCTTTTTTTTGGAATATTTTACTAAATCCGCTTTTAAATTATATAATAGAAGAAATGGGAGTTTCTATACAAGCATTTGCAGACGACGTAATCATGGTTTTTTCTGGACACGATATAATAAAAATTCAAGAAAAAGCTAATGAAGTACTGATAGCGGTAAATAAATGGGGTAAAGAAACACAAGCTTCGTTTTGCTTCCCAAAAAACGAAATCAATGTTAATAACCAGAAAAATTAAATACAATAAACCAGTAATTAATACGGGAGAAGATCGCTTAGAATTAGGCAGCCACAGAATACCAGCGTTGAAAACATTGTATTCAACATTTGCTGAGTGGTCAACCAATTTGGACGACATATTATATTTCTTTGTTTACTTTTATATTTCCATGTTTTTTTTATATATTTTTATTATGATCATTTCTAATTTAATTGTTTTACGTTAAGAGTTATGTCCTTTTTATTTTTAATTTTGTTATTGATTTTATTTTTTGTTTTATATGTTGTCCAAATAAAGTTTTTTGATTTGATTTGATTTGATTTGAATTATTCAAGGAAATTAAAGTATTAGGAATTATAATAGAAGATAAATTTATTTTTGATAAGCATATATCTTTCATAACGAAAAAGCAATTAATATTTATGGACAACTGTCACGAGCATCTAAAGCAACCTGGGGGTTAAATTCTTCTATCAATAGCAATATTTACAATGTAGTAATACTACCAATAATTTCTTATGGAGCGGCAATCTGTGCTAAAGAAGTAGATAAAATTTATATTAAAAAATAGCTATCACTTGTTCAAAGAGGTTTCGCGCAAAAAATTGGAAGGACATATAAATATTTCTGAAAATGCAGCTATAATCATTGCAAGGTTTATACCCCTAGACTTGCATATAAAGGAATATGCGAGCATTTATGAAGTTAAAAGAGGACTACCACTTAAATTTTTACACGATGAATATAGACTTGAACAAACAGTCAGTTATTCTGATCTAAGCCACTCAGCGAAGAGACAGAGTTCAGAGTACCTATGTCTTAAGGATTTATCACCAGAAATTATTATCAAAAACAATTTAAAAGGAAAGTTTATTTATAGGTAGAGTGGGTGCAGCCTTTTTTTTTTGTTTTTTTTTTTTTTTTTTTTTTTTTTATACAAAAACTAGGTTAATGCTTGACTACATTCCACCTGATGGAAAGTGAAATGTAGTCTTAGGTGGTAAAGCGCATTAACCTAGCAGCCTATTCACTCTCCTCTTGAAGACACCCACATTATATTTTGCCGGAAATACCGACGCAGGCAGATTGTTCCAGTCCTTCGCTGTACGCACTAAAAAAGATGAAGCATAGCGCTTCGTTCGGACAGGTGGAGTGTCCACAACGTAGGGATGGATACCCGCCGTGCGTCGGGACGTCCGGCAAAGGAACGGGGATGGGGGAATTCGGTCGTGCAATTCCTGCACGTATACGTCTGCAAAAGGAATAAAATACTCCATTGCCTGATGCACCACATCGGTTATAGCATCCGCGCAACTCGACGGATCCAAAGAAGAGAAGCAGACTTGCCGCCAAGGATAAGACGCAAAAAAGTGCCGCATCTCATCCCAATCTGCTGACTTGTATTTCCATACTCGCCTAACACCATGTGGTTCGAAAGCATATTCCCCATATGTAAATACAGATTTCACCAGACAGTGATCGGAGGTTCCCAAGGGGGAGGTGACTTCTACACGATACCTGTCCGGATCAGTTGTCAGCAGAAGGTCCAGGCAATTGGCTCTATGGCCTACCACATCTGGTACCCTTGTCGCTTGCCTCACCAGCTGAAAGAGGTCCAAGGACAACGCAAATTTCCGCGCTTCTCTTCCAGCATGGTCGGTCTTCTGGTACGGGAACAGCCAGTCCTGATGACAGGCATTAAAGTCCCCCAGAAAGACGAGCTGCGCCGAAGGGTACTGATACAGAGCCATATCTGCAGCCTCACTGAGATACTCAAATAAACGAGTTGTCTCCTGGTCACCGCTGTGCGAACGGTAGACACAGGAATACAGGATATTTTCGTTTCCTGTGTCCACTAAAACCCATAGGGAAGAAAAAGTGGGGTCTTCAAGGTGACGGAGACGCTGAACACAGAGGTCGTTCCGCGCGTACACGGTACGTATCAAACCCGACGTCGAAATTGGTAATGTCTTGCCACTGGGAGGCTAGTCTGGAGACTGCGGGGACGCCCGAACCCCCCCAGGGATCGCCATCGGGCCTCCTCGTCTGGTCGCCAACCAGCACGATGGAGCCACCCTGGGATTTTTCACAGCTGGCGGGGCAGCCTTTCGTGGTTGGCTATCCCACTAATTGGGTCCCCAACTATCTGCGGGCGGCCATACGTCCATACGTCATACCTTCCATTCTTTACTGAGGAGGCAGTGCGTATGCTCAGTGTTTGTTCGCTTTTCATGCTCTAGCAAATATTTAATGTCACAAAATTTTAATAAAATAATTATTACAAGAAATTCGCTTTTATAAATTTAGGCTTTATTTTTGATTTTAAATATTTGCCACCTTTCGTTCATCATATCTTTCGGTCTCTACTATTGCACCATTTTGGCCGTTTACAGGATTTTTATTTCCCGACAAGTGCATGTCGTCACGACTACACTGGGTGACCCGTAATTCGTTTCCGTCCCTGACCTCGTGGAGGTAATGGTGCCCTAACTAACTATTGATTGCTATACAATATTTACATTAGCTCTATCGCTCTTCTCTTTTAAGCTTTGGGCACAGAAGACCTTGAATGCTTTAATCATTGGTTTGCTTATAAGTTCTGGCTTACACATTGGCCAGTTAAAGTTATTTGAAACGGCACAGTCGATCAACGACTCCCGGGCGTCGTCATAAAGATTACACTCGAAAATCATATGATCCACCGTGTCGATGTATCCGCATTCACATAAGTTACTATCTTTAATCTTTCTATCGTATAGATAGCATCCAAAGTCTCCGTGTCCATTCAGAAACTGTACCACGGGACCCTCAAGAGTCTCCTTGGAGTTAAAGCGCTCTACAACATTAGGAATGAACTCGTAAGTTATTCGTCCTTTATTCGAATCAGTCCATCTTTTTTGCCATAACTCGAGCGTTACGGTGTTTATTTTGTTTTTAAGTTCTCGATAAGTTAAGTCTGTTCTCAAGACAGTATTTTCGTATGTTGTTTCGAATCCTTTCCTATGTTGATAATAGTGTATTCGTTCTGCGATTTTTAAGTCTATGGGCGGGATGCCAGCGACCACGCACACCGCATCCGCCGATGTCGTTGAATATGCTTTGATTACTCGCAGCAGCATGTTTCTCTGTGTGCTCAATAACTGGCGTTTGTGTCTTTTATTTAATTTACTTTCCCAGCTTGATGCGGCGTACGTAATCACTGATTCCGCAGCCCCTTTGTATATGATTTTTAATGCCCGATATCTAAGGCCCTAGTTAGGCTTGGAGACCCTTGCGAGAGCATGGTACAGTTTCTTACTCTTGTTACACACTTCAGCCACATGAGCAGCTATGCCCAATCTTTCCGTAAAGTTCACACCCAAGTATTTACATTTTTCTACAAGTTTTAAGCTTTTATCTAAAAGTTTGACTTTTGGAGGCCTAGATACACTCAACCTTCCTTTCAGCATCATCATAACCGTCTTAGACGGAGACAAGGCCATTTTATTAGATGTGCACCAATACTGCATATTGTCAATTTCAATTTGTGCTTTTTCCTCTAATTCTTTTCTTGAATTACCGTAAATTAGGATAACCTTGTCATCCGCATAAGCTATTTCATCCACTCCTTCTCTCATACATGTGTCGAAGACTAAGTTCCAAGTACAGGGTCCGAAAATAGACCCTTGAGGGCAGCCTTTGCTGATATTTTTATTTACCGAACCGAAGCTGGACGGTTTTATAACCTTACGATTTTCAAAATAACTTTTAATCAATTTATATATGTTATTAGGACAACTTTTATCTCGAAATGTCTTTGATATGCTGGGCCACCATAAATTATCAAACGCGCCCGAAATGTCCAAAAATATCCCGAGAGCGTATTTGTATTCACAACTGCTTACTTTATTCAATAAATCTATCAATGCATCTTCTGTGGAGCGTCCTTTTCGAAAGCCATATTGCTTGTTGCTTATGTCATTTATTATTGTACTTAATGAGTGGTCTATGATCAGCTTCTCTAGTCCTTTGCCAAGGGTCGATAGAAGCATTATGGGTCTATATGATTTGGCGTCGGTCATATCTCTGTCACCTGCTTTGGCTAGCAGTATAATAATGCTTAGTTTCCATAAATCTGGAAACTTTCCTGTTTCTAAGCACTTATTGTATAGCTTGGTTAAGATGCCTCCTAACGAGGTAAAGCATTTTTGTAATATTTCGGCATTGATGTTGTCCGGTCCTGGAGCCTTATTTTTTCGGAGATTGTTGATAGTTTTAAAGACTTGGTCTACAGAAAATTCAGCCGAATTGACTTCGTAATCATATGAGTTCATTTGTAATCTTATTTCACTTTGCATCTCTGTATCGTCATTATCGTCGTCGGGCAGCAGATTCTTCATTATTGTATCAACTGTATCTTGCCAGTTTGACGTAAAACGGTCATTGTGATTAAGTGCACTAAGTGTTATAGGTGAGCAGAGTTTTTTACCTTGGAATTTATACACCAAGCCCCAGGGCTCGGTATTGCCATGATCCGTCACAAATTTTTCAAAACTTTCTTGTTTAGCTTCTCTAGTTTTTGTGATATAAGTATTCCTTATACTTTTGTATGCATTTCTTAAATTTTCTTTTGCTTCATTATTATTATTTACAGCCAGATATTTATCTCTGGCCTGGAACACTTGTTCTCTTAGTTCGTCTAGGTGGCGAGTCCACCATTTGATTGGTTTATTTATGGTCTTCTTTTTCGGAATGACTTTGTCACAACATTCGATAATTTTTGCAGTAACAGCGTTGGCTAATTGATCCACGTCTTCATTGATTGTGTTTTCCTCTAGTTTGGTAAGTTCTGTGTTCAGCAAAGAGTTTAATGTCTCCCAATTGTCCTTTTTTAAGTTGTACCTCAAAACCTTTTCTGCATTAGGATAGAGTTTGTTTCCGGATATACTAAAACTGATGGCTCTATGTGAGCTGGTAGACCACTCGGGATGAATTTTCCAGTTATTGATTTTGTTTATAAGCGGCTCGGAGATCAGCGTGACGTCGATATTGCTTTCGCCATGGCGGCTGTATGTTTTATACGAGCTTGGTTCATTTGCGACATAAAGATTATGTTTCGATATTAAGTCTTCCAGTTTGTGTCCATTGCTGTCTGTGGTCTCGTTGTGCCATAATGTTGATTTGGCATTGGCATCCATACAAATTACAATGTTTCTATTACATACTTTTTGTAACACTTGATCAAGATAACTTATGTGAGTTTCGATGTCGTCGCTAAATTTAAAGTATGCGCTTATTAGAATAAGAGGTCCCAGTTGGGTTTGGGCCTCTATACAGACACAGTAAGCGTTTGATAGGTGGTTCATCTTGAGTATTTCAATTTCACTATTAAAGATTGCGATGGCTGCATATGCTTGCTCGTTTACACGGCTCGCTGTTATTATTTTGGTGTAATGGTTGAACCCGGTGATTACGTTCTTGCTGTTATATGGTTCTTGAATACATAGTATATCAATTTTTTTCGAAGTACAGATGTTGCGGATCTCGTCTGTGACGTGTCGGGATCTATCCATGTTAACTTGGGCTATATATACTGGTACATGATTATTGCTATTAGACTTTAAGCTGGTCATATTGGGTATTGATATTTGCATCGAAATGTTTGACATGATGATGTTAACTAGTTTTTTTTCGTTCACATTTCGTTCAATGTTTGTTTCATCTTCGATGTTTTGGTTGAATATGTTTTCGGCAATTTTTTCTTTAGTTAATTCGGAGTCTACTCCGTAAATTATAATTCTCGGCAATTTTCTTTTTGGCATTTCAATTGTTAGACCAGCCTTGCTCAGTTTTTCGTTGGTTTTAAGGCTTTGCACTTCAATATTGGAGGCTGTTTCCAAGATGACTGCTCCACTTTTGACCTTTCGCATGTTTTTAATATGTAATTTGTCGGATGCCGGATTGACATTTCTTTAATTATTTTGATTATTTCTTCAGGTGATTTCTCACCTGTACTCTTCACGGTGACTATGTTCTGCGGCTTCCAAACAACACTTGGAAGCTTCTTAGGTTTCACTTTCTTAACGACGCTAGACCACGTTTCGCTTTCTTTTTCTGGTTCTATAGCATTATTTTGACTGCATTGCAAAAATATATTTTTCACTGTATTTTCCAAGTTGTTACGCTCTTTTAACACGTTATTTTCTATAACTAGGTCATTCGCACGAGCCGTAATTCCGGCTAAATTGTCTAACAGCACTTTAGTGTCCGTTTTGTTTAACTTGGCAGTAGAGGTGCCACTTAATAGTAAAATTGTCTTTCTTAATTTTTCGATGGCGTCAAAAAGTCCCACGCTTTCTGCCATTTTTAATTGTTTATTTATACTTATTTTTAACACAAACACTTATATAACAAGAATGGGTATAACAAGATTACCCGCTGTAGTCCTTATCTACCAAAGTTTATACACTGCACGTTAGCCGCGCCTAGGTGTCTTATTGGGCAGCAGGCTGCCTAGCCTAGGCGTCGTTGCCCCCCTTCGACCGCGGGGAGGTCTGCAGAGCTGACTTGATTTGGTGTCACTATTTATTGTTCATTATAACGATACACTTTTGAATTAAGAAGCACCACCGAACGGCGTAATGTCTTTTAAAAGAGTCTATCTCTCTATAGATTTTAAATTCACTTTTTACGGTTAGAAACGGTTAAAAAACAGTCCAGGCATAAATCGCATTAAAATCGCATATATATCGCATGTATATCGCATAAATCGCATAAGATCACATGTAAACTTGGCGTGACGACACAAAACCAAGCCCCCGAAGGGTCTGCGGGCGGCCAGCGGAAAGCCGTCACTTCGGATCCCGCTACCCTCCTCGACTAGACACCCGACAAAATAAACACCAACCCGACGTCAGACCGGTTCGCCAACGCACCGCAACTGTCCAGACCCATTTCCCATAAACGGCTTCATCGAGCAACGTGCCGGAACACGAATAGGTTGCTTTGCGGCACGACTCTGCCCGATGGGTGGTAACTTTGCCGGCGACCGGATGTTATGGTCTACCACCAAGGAAGGCCTTATCTTTTTGGGAATTATTTTATTTTAATTTTATATAAATGTATTTTAAAAATAAAAAAAGACGAGTAATAACTGATATGTAAAAAAAAATCTATTATTATTATTTTTTTAATAAGTAAACTTATTTTAGAATTAAATGTTTACACTCTTTTTTTCGTTAATTAAGCATGTATATAACTTTTATGATTATGAATATAACTATTGGATTATATAAAGTTTTTGAACATAAGCAGTTAAGTATGCAGTCAATTAAAATAATAATTATTCGTTGTCATTTTGATATAAAAGAAAAATATGTAATCTTAATTGTGATAATGTAATTAATTTTAAAGTTTTACTTTATAATAAACAAATACACTAGATACTAAAACACTACTGTATAAATACATTTAGATGCTTTTTACAACATAATTTAACTCACAACACTTGATGAATAAAATGAACATGATGTGGTACATAGATGATAGGAAGTAGAAAAAAAAACCCCTTTAATGGAATGAAAATTTGGGACACCTTAAAAGCATGTGTAAATGGGGACTTCCTCTATTTTGGAACTCTATCCTATACCATAAGTCCAGTACAGGTCCGCCAAAGCTATCATGGCTTTTTTTTAATAAATGCAATTAATGCATTTACGCGAAGTGTAAATTGCCGTTAAATTACAACGGGATACTTTTGTACTAGTTTTAGTCGTTCTTGGAAAGTCAAGGCTTCAATATTGAATTCTTTACGACCATCAGCTATTAGCAACGCCCTTAGCATGTCTGGCCAATGAAGATCATTGCACGAAAACGTTTCAAACCAGGTTGGTGCACCAAGTGACCGCACCATGGCTATTAACTCTGCTCAACAATGCTTCCAGTATGAAGCTGAACCTCTTATATTCCTCATGGTTAAATGTATTATATCTACTAAGCCCTGAGAAACTAATACATTTCACCTTGTCTCTTGCGGCAAGAAACTGAAACGCTCGCTTTTGCTCCGAAATATTCTACTACACAGAGAGCAAAACATAAATAATCGACTTTTTGGAATCAAACCTCACTGCTCATCACACTTGGAATTCTTGGAAGTAATTAATAGCAACATTTCGAGTTTCATCAAAACCATTTTTACCATTACATTACATTGGGTATATTGTATACCAACATTGTATACCAACATTTGCTTGGTGGTAGACCATAACATCTCGTCGCCGGCAAAGTAACCGCCCATCGCGCAAAGTCGTGCCGCAAAGCAACCTAGTCGTGACCTCTGTATCCAGCGTCTCCGTCACCTTGAAGACCCCACTTCTTCTTCCCTATGGGTTTTAGTGGATACAGGAAACGAAAAAACCCTGTATTCCTGTGTCAACCGTTCGCACAGCGGTGACCAGAAGACAACTCGATTATTTGAGTATCTCAGTAAGACTGCAGATATGGCTCTGTATCGGTACCCTTCGGCGCAGATATATAACGGACAACAGACTTTCTGAGCCAGAGATCTCTTCGTGTAGTTGTCGACGGGTGTTCTTTGGTACCCTTGACAATAAATGCTGGAGTACCTCAGGGGTCCGTTCTTTCTGCAACTCTTTTTCTGCTGCACATTAATGATCTGCTGAAGCCCGGTATCTATGGGTATGCAGACGACAGCACAGTTGTAGAAAGATATCTGCCAAATCTCTTGCTAGTAGAGATGAAGTACAATCTGAAAGAGAAGCCATGGTGTAACGTTTGGATGACAAACTTCAGGCAGTCTCCGCATGGGGCAATGCCAATCTTGTAGAATTCAACGCCACCAAAACGCAGACGTGTTTGTTTACCGCCAAAAGGAGCCCTTTCACCTTGGCTCCTACTTTCCAGAATGTATCCTTGGAATACAGTGACCGGCTTCAGTTGTTAGGCTTAGAGATCTCCTCGAACCTCAACTTTGGTCGGTAAATTGAGTCCAGAGCAAGAGCAGCTGCAGGAAAGCTTGCCGTTCTTGCGAAGGTCCAACAGCACTTTACGCAGGGACAGCTACTTGTATTATACAAAACACAGATCCGGTCGTGTATAGAGTGCTGTGGCCACATATTTGCTGGTGCCGCCAAGATTCATCCTGCGGTTCTGGACTCAATTGAGAGGCGAGCAAAAAGCCTTATTACCCTAAATTGGTTGACGCCAACCTCCACAGCCTTGAACATAGGCGTAGAATTGCTAGCCTCTCAGTATTCTATAGGATACATTTTGTGTTCAATATTATATAATGAACTGGCTAACAATATTAGGCGCATGTCTTTACCGAGGATTTTAACAATTTTAGTATTATTTATAATTGAAAGTGAGCTTGAAGAACTTTAATGAACATTAAATGGTTTTCTTGCTCTTAAATTGGTTGTCAAAAAATTATAAGTGGAAAAGTCCTTTACAATTGGATTTCTCTCGGAATGTTGAGATTCTTTACTTGAATGGCCATCTATTCCGCCTACAAAAACTGGTGGTATAGAATTTATATCCAAAATATATTTCGTAGATTTTTAATTGCTACGTAATAATGCAGCAATCTCAAATCTCATACAACAAGAAACACCACAAGTTCTACCTTTATGACCTTTTGGTCCCCTAGCATGAGAATCCACAAGCCAATATGACCGATTTTTAAATGTTATACAAACAGAAAGGAAATTGGCTGCTAGGATTCCACTAGCATATTTATCAAAAAATGTTTCAATACCATCTTCTAAATTAGGAAATCCCTTTTTACTCCTCGAAAAGTGCCCATTAATTGCTAAAACATATACAACATTTAAATTTACACTGGAACCGTGGAATGTTACTTGGCACAAGAGTTATGTTGCAGCTAAGTAATCAGGATTTATTTCGCTAGGATCTGGCACAGACCTTGCTATCAAATATTGTCGGTAAAAATTATCGCCCACTATTAATATATAATCCAAATCACTAGAAGTCCATGCGGCTGCGGCCGCTCTGCTTTTGAGATATACGGACGTGTTTTGAGTGCTCCTGAGTTTTAAATTGTAAAGTGGTGTTTTAGTTGTGGATTGTTATAGTGAAATTTGGTTTTTACTTTTTAAACATCGTATATGTTCAAACTGTAAAACAATCATTAAAATAATCGGACTATAAATTACAGATATTTATCAATTAAGATACTGTGCTAATTAAAGTCAGCTAAACAAGTTATTTAAAGTGCAGTGTAACGCATAAGGTCACTGAGCGCTGTTGCATGAGGACCAATCACAACAGGTGACACCGAACATTACACTCCTAGCCAGAAACTATTCAATTGTTTTGTTAAAGTTGTTACGGGACAGATTGGTGTAGTGGCTAGAATTTCAATTGTATCGAACCTGTGTTGAATTTACTCGGTTTCGAATCTCAGTGATAGTCAACTTTTTGCTATATATATTTAATTTTTTGCTTTATATATTGACTTTTTATTTATTTATTATTATTATTTTTTTTATTATTTTAAAATGCCATTGAGAAGATCACCCCCAACGAGTTCTATACCCCAAACTCAACTCTTCCATTCTGATCCCAACCTGAGTGCGTCGGCTGAAGCTGAAATACAATCTCCAATATATGTATCTCAGCGTGTAAAAAGAAGAAGAGATAGCAAAGACCATTTAGAATTAGAAGATTTCAAAAATGAAATTCTTAATATGTTTAAAGATCTTAAGGGTGGACAAACTTTGCTCTCGAAATCGTTGAAAACTGCAAAGGACGAATTATCATCGCAAAACGACCAGAATCGGGAAGCGGGAATCATTAGACTTCATGTCTGCTAAATACGATGAAGTGTTAGACAAGCTGAAGTCGGTTGAAAGGGAGAGATTGGAAGATAGAAAGTATATAATATAATATAATATTCATTACTTATAAGGAAGAGTTAATAACTTAGAGAAACGATCCCGTTTTTCTACCTTGGAATATAGAAATATTCCCGTTAAATTAAAAGAGACAAAGCAAGACCTTTTAAAATTGATTTTAGAAAGCGGAAAGTCAGTTAACTCCAGTATTCACACTAGTGATATAAAAGATGTTTTTAGAACTGATACTAAAAATATTAATAAAACCGTCGTTGTGGAGTTCATCTCTGTTCTGGCAAAAGAAAACTATCAAAAATCGGTTATTGCTTTTAATAAATCCAAAAGTAGAGAAGAAAAACTAAATACTACTCATTTTGGTGTAAATGGAACTAAGTTACCAGTCTACGTTTCGGACAGTATGTCTGCTAATGCTAGAAGGCTGTTCGCTATTGCTCGGGAATTAAGTAATTCACATAAGTACAAACACTGTTGGATCGCCTACGGGAATATTTATCTCCGTCAAGACGATGGCACGCAACGGATCCAAATAAATTCTGAAGAAGACATAAACAGCATTAAAGAAGGGATTAAGATATGACTAGTAGTATGTAAACCTTTCACTTTGCAAATTATATTTTCACATTATACTCTCTATGTAAAATTTGTATTACGACTATTTTACATAAGTTATTGTTTAATATTTGTCTTTTGTTGTTTTAGATTTAACCACTTAACACTCACACACAATATACTTTACACTAAACATTTTATTTTATATATTCTATCACACACCATAACATATACTACTTATGATATACGAAATATATATACATACATACCAACACATGTCTTATATATTATATTATTTATTCAACAATATGCTACTTTTAAAATGGGCTTCTCAAATATTAATACTGTATCTGTAAGCTGGCAAATAATATTCTTCTTGGTCTGTTTTGCTTTCTTTTTGACATTATTACTACGTTTACGTATAATTTATACTTTAAATGGATACTATTATTAAAGTCAACGACGAACTAGATTCTATGTCAGTTGCTTATTCTGCATTCTTAGAAGAAATTGAAAGTATAACAGACATTTTAGCGAATAATTTTAAATAACCTTTCAAAATAATACATCAAAACATCAGAAGTATTCATTGTAACATGGCGGACTTTACAACATATTTAAAAAGAAGCAAAATAGACTGGGATATTATAATTCTCTCTGAATGTTGGCTCTTTCAGACTCCAAATATCTCTGACTTAGCGGGTTATAACTACTGTTTTACTACTAAAAAATTTTCACAAAACGAGGGAGTAGTGCTTTACTATAAAGATAATATTCAGGTTATGGGTGTTTCTCTACTAACGGGAAAGTTTTGCATGAAATTTGTCCTGCTCACGTTTTGTTTTAAAATAGGGTTTTAAATGTATAGAATGAAAGCTAATAACAAGCGATTTTCAAGTCTATAAAAGGCCGGAAGATTACTCTGCTGTTTTCAATTTTAGAAGATTTTTTTCGGTGCTTTTTTTTATTAACTTCCTCCCTCTTTTGAGGATCATTCTTATAACATTTGTATAAAATATTTTGCTGTTTTTCTTTTTTTTTCTAATATTTATTCTCTCGTCATTTTATTATTTTTTTTGAGTGGTAACTGGCATGGTAAGCCGTTTCTAAGCTATATTTATAATTACTGTACTTACGGATAATAACTGCATATAATACATTTAGTAGCCAATTTTATTTAAATTTATATAAAAAACAATCCACTGGAAACTATAAAACTCCCCTGTGTTGCGTCGAAACAGAGGATTGTCGCCAGGGGACTGTCACCAGGGGACTGTGTTTTCTGGCACTAAACAGGACTGTATTCATAATTTACGAATCCTAGTTTATTTCACAGCTAACTAAGTAACTGTACGTTTATTTTCGTAATCGATATATCAAAACCATATTCTAATTAGAAAAAATTACCACTCAAACTACTAACCAGGGGACTGTTACGCATAACGACCCCGACGCGTAATTCAGTAACTATGGCAAAAAATGAAACTACCCGCAAAATGATGACTCGGTTTTGACTCGATATGATCGAACTTCACACTGTCAGCGACACATACAACACAAAATTGAGTCGTTGTCATGGACTATATAATTTTGATTTTATTTTTTAAATAAATCAGAGGACTGTGTTCAAATATTTAGGACAACATTCAGGCGGTAATTTTGAATAATTATTATTACATTTACGTAGTTTTTGTTCAATATATATCATTTTCAGTATATTTAGTTTTATAATATACTTTAAATTTGTTACACGCACATAAATATTATTTTAAAATTGGATTTAAAGTAAAGATTCTGGGATGGGGACGCGCCAGGGGACTGTGTTTTGACAGGTTGGGATTAAAAGAAAAAAAGATGTAAAACATTTAGATGGTCAACAAGTAGGTAGCCTCAAAAATACTGAAATGTACTCTAGCTTCAGATATTTTCTTAAATATTTTTATTAAATTTAAAACAATGTGCAAATTGCTTGGGACATCAATTTTCCCGTTAGTAGAGAAACACCCTTATAAAAGACGAGCCAGTTTTTACGGATGCTAATTGTCTATTTTCGATTGTAAATAACGATATTGTTTTATTGTCAATATATCGCCCACCTGCAAAATATAGTATTGATGACTTTATTCTATCATTAAATCAGTGCCTCGAACGTTGTCCGTCTTTTAAAACAGTTATAGTTACTGGAGATATTAATCTTGACATCTCTGATTCGTCTACAGACAGTCGTATTAGTGCATATTATGAACTATTAGCATCTCATGGATTACTTCCGGCTCATACTATCCCTACTCGTATTCGCAGTTGTCTTGATCATTTTATGCTTAAAACGAAAAATCTTGCCCATTGTTATGTTGTAAACTCTTCCATTACTGACCACTACACAACAACACTTCTTTTGATATCAAAGCCCTAACGATTCCTAAAAACTATATTATTAAAAAGATAGACCATGCTACTTTAAGCAAGACTGTGTTCAAGGCTTTGGAGGTCGGCTTCGACCAATTCGGGATCGCCTATAAGCCTCTTTGCTCGCCTCTCAATTGAGTCCAGAACCGCAAGATGAGACTTTGCGGCACCAGCAAATATGTGTCCACAGTACTCTACACACGACCGGATCTGTGCTTTGTATAAAACAAGAAGCTGTCCCGGTGTAAAGTACTGCCGAACCTTCGCAAGAACGGCAAGCTTTGCTGCTGCTGGTCTTGCTCTGGACTCAATGAACCGACCAAAGTTGAGGTTCGAGGAAATCTCTAAGCCTAATAACTGAAGCCGGTCACTGTATTCCAAGGATACATTCTGGAAAGTGGGAGCCAAGGTGAAAGGGCTCCTTTTGGCGGTGAATACACACGTCTGCGTTTTGGTGGCGTTGAACTTGACAAGATTGGCATTGCTCCATGCGGAGACTGCCTGAAGTTTGTCATTCAAACGTTGCACCATGGCTTCTCTTTCAGACTGTACTTGATCTCGACTAGCCCGAGTACTCGGCAGATATCTTTCTACAACTGTGCTGTCGTCTGCGTACCCATAGATACCGGGGTTCAACAGATCATTAATGTGCAGCAGAAACAGAGTTGCAGAAAGAACGGACCCCTGAGGTACTCCGGCATTTATTGTCAAGGGTTCCGAGGAACACCCGTCGACAACTACTCGGAGAGATCTGTGGCTCAGAAAGTCCGTTATCCAGCCGATCAGACCAGGAGATATAACGTACGCTGAAAGCTTGCTTATAAGGCTCGCATGCCAGACCCTGTCAAATGCCTTCGAGACGTCCAGAGAGACGGCGACCACTTCTCCGTTCTTCTCGATGGCCTCGCCTAAAATGTGAGTAGCATACACTAGGAGGTCCCCAGTAGACCTATTACGGCGAAACCCGTACTGTCGGTCACTGAGGAGATCGTTACCTTCTAGGTATGCTAGAAGGCGCGAGTTCAATACACGCTCCATAATCTTGCAGAGTATGGAGGTGATTGAAATCGGTCTGTAATTGACAGGGTCGGCACGGCTGCCTTTTTTGGGCACGGGTTGCACATTAGCAAGCTTCCAGGATTTCGGCACTATTCCAGTCTTGAAAGAGAGGCGATACAGACGTGTCAGTACAGGAGACAACTCAGCTGCACATGTTTTGAGCAGAATGGCTGGTATACCATCAGGACCACTGGCTTTATTCACATCTAAACGACACAATGTTCTCCATACCTCTTTGTTAGTGATGCGGATTTCAGGCATCGAAATACCGCAGTGAGGAAGATGTGCTGGAGAAGCATTGCCAGTGTCTAGATGCGAATTATCAGCAAACAGAGAAGCAAGTACATTCGCTTTCTCTGTTGCTGTGTGGGCCAGAGATCCATCCGGCTTCAGCAGAGCAGGCAGTGAGGGTTGGCAGAAGTTCGACTCGATCGCTTTGGCAAGAGACCAGAAAGCTCGACTGCCAGTTGGTCTGACAGAGAGCTTTTCGCCAATCTTAGCGATTCGATCGAGACGAGCCTTCCGCAATGCCTACTTGTAGGACTTGGCAGCTTGGTTAAAGGCTCTCTTCTTCAAACTTACATCCGGAGTTTTGCGGGTTCGAGCATCAGCCCAAATGAGATATGCCGAATGTTTTCGGTCTTGAGCATGACCACATTCGGCATTAAACCATGGGCGAGCTTTGCCACCGATGGGTACGTCAGCAAAAGGAATAAAATACTCCATTGCCTGATGCACCACATCGGTTATTGCATCCGCGCAACTCGACGGATCCAAAGAAGAAAAGCAGACCTGCCGCCAAGGATAAGACGCAAAAAAGTGCCGCATCTCATCCCAATCTGCTGACTTGTATTTCCATACTCGCCTAACACCATGTGGTTCGAAAGCTGGTGGGGAATATGTAAATACAGATTTCACCAGACAGTGATCGGAGGTTCCCAAGGGGGACGTGACTTCTACACGATACCTGTCCGGATCAGTTGTCAGCAGAAGGTCCAGGCAATTGGCTGTATGGCCTACCACATCTGGTACCCTTGTCGCTTGCCTCACCAGCTGAAAGAGGTCCAAGGACAACGCAAAGTTCCGCGCTTCTCTTCCAGCATGGTCGGTCTTCTGGTAAGGGAACAGCCAGTCCTGATGACAGGCATTAAAGTCCCCCAGAAAGACGAGCTGCGCCGAAGGGTACTGATACAGAGCCATATCTGCAGCCTCACTGAGATACTCAAATAAACGAGTTGTCTCCTGGTCACCGCTGTGCGAACGGTAGACACAGGAATACAGGATTTTTTCGTTTCCTGTGTCCACTAAAACCCATAGGGAAGAAAAAGTGGGGTCTTCAAGGTGACGGAGACGCTGAACACAGAGGTCGTTCCGCGCGTACACACTGACTCCGGCCCGTGAGCGAAAGTTGTGCTCTAACGAGTAACCGGGATAATCCAAGTATGCAGCGCTCAAAGGACATTGTATCTGCGTCTCCGTCAAAAAGAGCAAGTGCGGCTGCTCTGTCTCCAGGTGGTGGTGGACAGCTAAAAGATTTGAGTGCAAGCCCCTGATATTAGTGAGGTGCATTTTATATGAGGAGGAGTGCAACCGCTGTGTAACCTTGTTCCTTTTTCTTAACTTTTTCATAAAAAAAAATAAATAAATATAAAAGTGAATAGGGATGGGAAATGGCAGTTGAACGAGACGGTACGTATCGAACCCGAAGTCGAAATTGGTGATGTCTTGCCACTGGGAGGCTAGTCTGGAGACTGCGGGGACGCCCGAACCCCCCCAGGGATCGCCATCGGGCCTCCTCGTCTGGTCGCCAACCAGCACGATGGAGCCACCCTGGGATTTTTCACAGCTGGCGGGGCAGCCTTTCGTGGTTGGCTATCCCACTAATTGGGTCCCCAACTATCTGCGGGCGGCCAGCGGAAGGCCGTCGCTTCGGATCCCGCTACCCTCCTCGACTAGACACCCGACAAAACAAACACTAACTCGACGTCAACCGGTTCGCCAACGTACCGCAGCTGTTCAAACCCATTTCCCATAAACGGCTTCATCGAGCAACGTGCCGGAACACGACTATGTCGCTTTGCGGCACGACTTTGCCCGATGGGTGGTAACTTTGCCGGCGACCCGATGTTATGGTCTACCACCAAGATAAATATCTTAAATTAATTTTCAAACCATTTTAACAAAAAAGAATGTTAATGAAGCAACTAATCATTTAATTTCGACTCTACAAGAGACTTTACAAAAACACACAAAGGTCTTAATGGTTACTAATAGGAAAAAGATTATTAAACCATGGATTACTCCTGGTCTCCTAAAATGCATTAAAAACAGAGACAAACTGATAATAAAAGCTTTGAAATTATTTATAAGCGATATAGGAATCACTGCAACAGCTTACTTAAAAAACTTAAAAAGAATTATGAGATACTTGAATTACAAAAATCTAAATTGAGCAACAGAAACTATAGGAAACTATAAAGGCCATAACAAATACTCAAAAAAGTAATAATGGCATCTCTAAAGAATTGTTATACATGGAAAATTCAAAAGATAAAGTTAACCAGATTAACTTGTATTTTTCAGAAGTGGGAAAAAAATTTGCTGAATCGATAACACTCTTGAATCAACAAATAGGCCAATCGATTTCTAGTTTAGAAATTAAAGCTACTGAGTCTGAAGTTGAAACGCAATTCATGAACCTTAAAAGTGATTGTGCTGTAGGGATCGATGGTATAGGTTCAGCCTTTTTGAAAACTTATAAAAAATCTTTATTACCACCTATCACTCACATATGTAACTTGGCGCTTTCTACTTGTGAATTCCCGACATCTTTAAAAATGTCTATCATAGTCCCAATTTTCAAATCTGGTGACCGATCTAATATATATAGCTATAGACCAATCTCAATTCTACCAGCACTTTCCAAAATACTTGAGCGTCTGATAAACTTTAGGCTTACAAAATATTTAGAACGTAATAATCTCTTATCTCCAAATCAATATGGCTTTGGAGCTGGTAGGTGTACTGATCAGGCTGTCCATAAATTGACGGATTGTATAGTTTCCAACATTGGTGCAAAAAAAAAATCTCTAGCAATATTTTTTGACCTAGCAAAAGCGTTTGACACTGTGTCCATCCAGATTTTATTAAACAAACTTGATGCTCAAGGAATTCGTGGAGAGCAATTAAAACTTTTTGAAGATTATCTTCTAAACAGAACACAATGCGTAAAAGTTGGTGATCATGTTAGTGAACAGGCTCCCGTTACTTTTGGTGTCCCACAGGGCAGTATCTTGGGACCAACACTTTTCTTGTGTTATATAAACGAACTCTGCAATCTAAAACTTCAAAATGGGACTATTATCACTTTAGCAGATGATACAGTTCTACTATTTAGTGCAGATTTGTGGCCTGAAGTCCTAAAATATGCTCAAGTCGGTCTTAGTTTCGTAGTTCAATGGCTAAATACTAATAAACTAACGCTTAATAATGAAAAAACCAAATTTATTGCATTTACTTCTTAAATAAAAGAACAGCAAAATTTGGAGTACTATGAGTTGGTAGCTCATGCTTGCTCTAAAAATTCAGGTGTTTGTTTTTGTCCTAGAATTCGAAAGACTGACCAATTGAAATATCTTGGTATAATTATTGACTACAAATTATCATTTCTCCCTCATATTGAATGTATATTCTCTAGATTGCGAAAACTCATATGTGTTATTAAAAAATTGAACCAAGTGGCGGATCGAAATCTTATTAAAAACATATATTTATCTCCTAATCCAATCCATTATCACTTATTGTATTTCTTCTTGGGGAGGTTCCTCCAAATCAAACTTATTGAAATTAGAACGTGTACAAAGATCATTATTAAAAGTTAGCTTCTGCCTCCCATACAGATTTTCAACAGAGGAACTTTACAATCAATTTAAAGTACTGACGGTAAGACAACTATTTATTTTACAAATCATTCTCAAACAACATTCCTATTTAACATATATCCCATTGCAAAATAAAAATAACCGAAACAAACAATACTTATGCCCTAAAAAAATATAACTCCTTCCTTTCTCATAATTTTTTTTGCTACCTCGGTCCCCTACTTTACAACAGAATCAATAAATCACAAACTATTTATCCTTTAACTAAACATTCCTGCAAAACCATAGTTTCTACATGGCTTCAAGGGCTAGACTATAAAACAACAGAAAATTTACTGTTTCCATTGTGTCAAATACCAAGTACATAATGCTGGATCGAATAATCGTATAATAATTATAAATACGAATATATAAATATATACACATATATACATACATATATATATCGGCGCAACGACAATACTTCAACAATTATAATTATTAAATTAACTAATTCATTGATTAAATATAACGATGATTAAATATCAGTGTAAAAATCACCATAAATTAGAGCATTTCTAGTTGTGTTGTTTTAAGAACATAAACAAAATGTTACTTGTAAAATCTTGTAGCGACAAGCACGTTCGACGATTCTTACAAATGAGCCGCACAGAAATTAATACTTGGAAAAACTTGTAGCGACATGAACGTGCGACGATCCGAATAAAGGAGCCGCACAGAGAGGGCTACGGGTATTCTCGCTCAAGAGGTCGGACCGTGTGGATTTCTATAAAGACACTGTTACGCTGCCAGTTGAATAAATGAAGCTATAATTATTCGTGATGTTTTATTTTGGAGAAGTAATAGTGAACAACCATCGCGATGACTAAAACACAGTGACGGCAGCAATGCTGACGTCACACTTTTTAAAAACACTAACAGAGGTCTTATCTCCGATATATATATATATATATATATATATATATATATATATATATATGTATATATATATATAAAGGGTTATTTTTAATTAGTTGAGCACCTTTTGCAGGCAGCCTCTCTACATCAATCCCAACAACATTTGTTATACGACTTTTAAAAAATCTTGATATATAACTCAGAATAAACGAAACAAAAAAAATTTTGCTCCCTCGGTTATTTATTACTCTGTATTTTGTAAGCAGTCTAAAGTAGTATAGGTCGCGGCAGTCTAGCGAAAGTCAGAAACTGTTAAACGCGCGCGCCAGTTTTTTTCGTATAGCTTCTTCTCTTTTACACCATGTTGCTATGGAAATACTAAATAATATAAATAAAAAATGACAAGTATGTGGATTACAAAACACAATTTACATTAACCAAAAATAAAATTATCGGATTAGAGTTTTATAATTAAATAATGATTTGTAATTACATACTGGACAATACGATTTAATGGACTTGCTATTGAAACTAATAAATAAATTCAAGATTATAACATGAAGAAGAAATTATGAAATGTAATTTATAATATTTTTAAAATACATTGATTGTCTGAAACAGAAGTAGTAAGAATGAAAAGAAATACGAGTTTTGGCTGAGAAATGGAGAATTGGGGTCCTGATCTTTACAAGGTCTGTTTTGCTATACCTAGAACGAACAACAACTCGAAACAGAAGAAACCATGATGAAGAATAATTTTATTTGTGACATAGTGACGATCCAACATGTTAAGAAGCCTAAAGTCATTATTTTTAAAGTGGATTGTGTACATTTGTCTGTTTTTATGGTACTTATGTGTTTCTTCTATGAGAATATTATACGTCAGAAACAGTCGATTCACTTCTTACGTTTTAATTAATTAATATTAATGAAAATTATGACGTTTATCTGTTACGCGCCATCTTTATTTCTAAATCACATTTAAAAGAAAATGTGAATTATATTTACATGTCATAAAGAAGTTTCACTTTTTACATGTGTACACACACACATATTTAATAAAGACTAAAGTTTTCGTTTTTTCAGTTTTATTAATATCATAAACGAGGAAAGGCCAATTTAGACGTAATTTAAATAAACTTCCTATTATTCCTCCTGGTGTTTCTTAATATTTTATTTTGTCGGATATCTGAATGAAGTTTATAGTTGGGATCACAAGATGGAGCCATTTTAAATACTGTTACTATTTTACGGTGATGTTTTTAATTAATGGTAACACCAACAGTTGGTGTCAATACCAACCAAATGTCAAGTAATTTGTAATTTGATATTATTATCTTTGTTATTTGATAATTGATATTTCATTTGTCTCTTGAGATTTATGGTGATGAAAGTGTGTAGTATTACTGATATTTTATATTAACTACCTGGATTGTTTCTGTATACCGACGCTTCTATTTGTGACTGACTGCAATTTCTAGGAACTTCGTAAAGAAATTCGTAAGTAACTTGTTGTTTTATTGTCATGATATAAATATTAACAAACGAGATAATATGATATGTATAAAGTAAGTTAAAGAGAAGTTATTGTTTTGTAAAAATAATATTTATTTGGTTTCGTTACAGTGCCCTTATTTCATAAACCAAATAAAAATATTGAGACATTCAACTTGTGGACAACTTCTATTGGAGATTTTGTTTTTTCATTAGATTCTTAAACAGTTATACAATATGTGTTTCGACTATTGTAGAATAAATTTTAATAAATAAAAGTGGAAAACGATGCTATTTTTTATTACACCTTAGAAAATGATCAAGTTCTAACGTGCATAGCCGCCGCTGCGTCACCCCGCCACCCCGCGCCCCGATGCACGTGGCCTTGGCACATATTTTGACAAGTTGCGTGGCCTCTCTTTGCTCAAGTTTAATGCACGTTCTGAACGTATAATAATAATAAATAAATTTTGTATGGGAAAAACTAAATTTTTAAAACTATTAATTTTAAAAAGTCGTAGAACAAATGTTGTTAGGATTGATGTAGAGGGGCTGCCTGCAAAAGGTGCTCAACTAATTACAAATAACCCTGTATATATATATATATATATATATATATATATATATATATATATATATATATATATATATATATATATATATATATATATATATTTATATATATATATATATTTATATTCATCTCTAGAACGTATCAATTCATTTCTAGAACGTATTTCAAAGGCGGCATTAGTAGTTTCTTTCCAAATTTGGTTAGGTAGGGAGAGGAGTGTGGAGGGTGAAGGTGAGCGTTTTTGCGCATAATAAAGGGGCCCCTTAAACCTACTCCTGGGTCGCAAGTCCCAGGCACTGCTTGCACTCCCCTCCTTGCAACGCGATGGTCCCGGCACCCGCACGGTGATTCCATGGAATGCTAAGAAGCTTCGTCTGTAATTTTGGAACATTGTGAGAGCAAATAAATAAATCATAACTTTAAATTGTCGGATGAAATTGGGCCATCCCGATATCACAAGTTTCATTGGCTGGGTGAACTTGGGCCATCTCGATATCATATTGATGGCCCATAGAACTTGGGCTAACCTTACAACACGCAAGTGTTTTGGTTTTGAAATCAGACTGTTTGTTGGTGTCTAGAATTTACGACTTTCATTGGTGGTAAATGGTGCTAGAAGAGTTGTGATTTCAAACGTAAATACCTAGGTACTTGCAGCACGGGCTCGAAGATATAGAGGGACTACGTAGGTGATAGAGACGACCAGTGTGCGGTCGCTAGTGCCGCCATCTAACGGGTCCCCCGGGTTGCGGATAGGGGGGGGTCCCCCCAGATATGGGGGGCACCGGCTTCGGCCCGCGCGGACAGCTACTAGCAAATGTGGCTGCTTGCTTTTCGGAGCGAGCATTGCACGGCCACAAGATCTCGGAAGCCCGCACTGAGCGGGAACGAGGGCTGGACGGACGGAGCTTGCTCTGTTCGTCTGGCTGCGAGGAAGAAAACCTCTATAAAAAAATCACCCTTTTTCTGTTGTGTCATCGTTGTGTCGTTGTTTCTTCTTCGTTGTGTTCTTCGTCTTTTCTTTTCTTTGTTTCGTGTCGGTCCGGAGGTGCGGCGTCTGCCAAAGGACCGTATAAGGACGAGGGCGCCCAACAAAAATGAAATGAGTGATTCCAAAATGAGTCACTGGGGGGGACAAGAATCACTTACGTGCAGGAGTCCCTGCCCTGGTCGACACCACACCGACCAGGTTAAATAAAAATAGTGTGAGGCGTGGTGACGAAGTGGATGAGGTCGTCGTCGAGCTCACAGACTCCGACGACCTGACGGATCCGTATCCTACATTTAGTAAGAAGCGTGTCCATGGGGTGATCCGGTCACCGGGTAGTGCTACGGATTCCGATCCCGAGTCGTTTGTTGGCGTGGCTAAGGTCAACACGGCTCGGCGTGGAGGAATAGCACCAAAAGGACGTGGCATGGGCTTGCGAAGGCGAAAGCCGAGCTTGCAGCAATGAGAGTGGAGGCGGAGGAGGCCGCTTTCGAGCGCTTTTTTAGCGTTCGGGCCCTCCGTAGTGGGAAGGGAAAGGCTGAGCGCGCGCCGAGATCCGACGAAAGATTTTCGTCGGAGCTTATGCTGGACCCGTCCCAACTGGGAGTTGAAGAACTCCGGGCCGTCGCTGGACGTCATGCGGCCTCAATCATTGAGGTGAGCACGAAGTCCAAGAACCTCAAGGGTACGATGGTCAGGGCCCTGAAGGAGGCTACCAACAGTCTGTTGGAAGTCGTGTCGGCCCTGGCTGTCCGGACGGAACCGGAGGAGTGCAGTCGCGTTCGGGCGAATAACGCCCGTCTTCAACGGGAAGTCGAGGCCCTTAGGGCGG
The DNA here is from genome assembly GCA_959347405.1 of Napeogenes sylphis. Lineage (NCBI taxonomy): Eukaryota > Metazoa > Arthropoda > Insecta > Lepidoptera > Nymphalidae > Napeogenes > Napeogenes sylphis. Next base: position 495,116 of record OY365789.1, read on the forward strand.
AGATGCGGGCGACGAAGAGGGAGGTCGCTGAGATGAGGGCATCTGCGGCCAATGCCGCGGTACAGATGCCCTCATTGGAGGCGGACTCTCTCGCCATTGCACTAGGTCTATGAGGTAGGGGTACACTGGTTGCCCTGGGTACCCCTATATATGGAGGAGTTCCGCCGGGGCGTCACGGTGAGTGCAAAAGCGATCCCGTGGCCATGGCAAATGCCAAGCGATGCCATGGCAAATGCCAAAGAAATAAGAAATTGTATGCGACGAACAAAAGCATTCTCCATAATCCTGAATTTTGCCTTTGCTGGTTCAATGAAGTTGCCTGCGAGGGATTGTCAATATCCCAATTGACTCTTTGCAATTGAGTAGTTTACCAACCGTATCAGCACATCTATATTCCGTCGGAGCATAACCTTTGCACCTACCTTCAGCTCTTTTACGTCATCAAGACCTGCTGTTACTGAACTGTCCCGTCTTGTTTTTTAGCAATGCTACAGCTTGTTTGTGATAGAAATTGTTGCAGTCAATGGAATCTATAGCTTTGAGGGAAATAATCAGAGAATTAATTGTGTCGAGTATAGCCTGATTCAAAACAGCGCACATGTGTCGGGTCGGTAAGAGACAGACAGTGTCTGGAGGAAGTTCGGACAGTGCATTGGACACACGGTCGAGGTTGTGAGAGAGATCGTGAGATGAAAGTATTAGAGCTCTCTTACCGCAAAGAATCGCCAACAACAGTTCTTCTATTCTGTAAAGCACTTTATGACACTGTTCACAAATACACTAAACTGTTTACCATTTAAACTCTTAACTATCACTGTTACACAACTTAGTCTCTCGATCTCACACTCAGCGGTTAATTATAACTGTTACACTTTTATCACAATACTACCACCCCACAACTTCTACTCCCAATTTCACAATGTCTTCTCTTAACGGAGCTGCGATTTATATACTTCTTATTCTTAGTCAAATCAGTATTTAATATTACATTTATTTTATCAATTAAACTTCTATACAGAGATTCAATTGTTTTAGTCAAATCAACAACTTATATCTTTGTTTTTAGTCAAAACCAAACTACTACATGTATAAAAGCTAACAGCTCGGCCATCCTAAACATAACGAGTCCGCTCTTTATCAAAAACCATTTACTTACAATTTTAATTCTGAAGTAATTTGTAAATCTAATTATTATAATTGTAAAGTCACAGAATCTAATCTAAAGTCTATATATTATGATACATTAATATTTATACATTTTTCGGCCATCATATATAAATAATTGGTCCTCCAATTTAGACAATGTTTTTGAAATTTATAGACTTAACAATTTCAACTATAATGATCAATTGGTATAAGTTGTCTGATTACGTGTTCAATCTGGCTCAGCAGCCTCTTTCAAAAAAAAAATCTACTAGACACAAAAAATGTTGCCTCATAATTCATAATCATAGTCATAGTCATAGTCAGTTCAATATCCTCAATGTACCAAATACTACTCAGAAGTTGGCTTATCGGCCTCATGTGAGTATTTGATCTTCTCAAACGCTACTCAAAAATTGGCTTATCGGCCTCATGTGAGCGCTTGATGTCCCTATACCTCAAATGCTACACTCATTATTTGGCTTATCGGCCTCATGTGAGCATTTGATGTCACTAGTCATAGTCAGTTCAATATCCTCAATGTACCAAATACTACTCGGAAGTTGGCTTATCGGCTTCATGTTAGTGATCAGACAACAAAACCCTTATCCACATAAAATACTTTTTAGAAAACTATCCAAAGTAATTACTTTTATCATCTTAATGTATTCTACATATTAAATATATTGAATTAATACATAAATAAGCACAAATAATAGCTAAGAATACCGAATTGAATTAATACATAAATAATAATATAATAAAGAATACCGAATTGAATTAATACATAAATAAGCACAAATAATAGCTAAGAATACCGAATTTAAAACGAAGTTATTTAAAACAAAAGTTTAAAACATTGTTTTCCAAGCTTAAAACAAACACTCACGTTTACGAAAACCCGGGATAAAATAATTTCGCGCCTTATCATAATACGTAACAAAATACGTCAAGTTAAAGTGAAATAATTATCAGTAAAAATTAAAAAACAAGATCGTGAAGGTTGATCGCTAATCTCAATACTAGTTATCTCAACAATAATAATAAAGCGCTTACCACTATATTTAATCGCTTAATTTTCTTTAACTAGCGAGTATTTAAGGCAAAAATTGGATGTAAATCGAAACGAATCACCTTTATGCTGTGACGTGATCGATGATGGATAAATTGCGGGGACATCAACGTGTTGCTCGCCGCGTGCCATGCCAGCACCGCTACCATAGCTGCCATCGCCACGACCGCCATCAACACCATCAACAACATCGACACCATCAGCGCCAACCGCGCTGCGCCTTCATCGCCATCCGCCCCGCGCCATCACCGCCATCCGCGCCGCGCCATCACCGCTATCCGCGCCGCGCCATTACCGCCATTCACACCGCGCCATTACCGCCATTCGCGCCGCGTTGTCACCGCCATAATTTCTCATTTCCTTCTTTCTTCATTAGCGACGATTCCTTCTTTCGTAGAATTCTTCCAATGGTTTGTCACATAATCTAATAAACGACTTGCATAAGCGATTAAATAGGTATTTTCACTCGATTTTCTTGATATGTGGGTAGATCTCAATTTTGAAGTTTTGAGATAGCAAATTTAACTTGATTGATTTACAACCATTGATTATCAACTATTGATAGATTGTATTGATTCTGGAACTTCATTGTTATTATCTTGTAGTGTGCGTTTCAAATAATAATATCACTTCATTTTTTTGCTTGATGTGGTTTTGTAGCTTCAATAAACTTATCTTGTAGGTAGTTTGTGGTTTTAATGCCCGAGTGAATCCCACTTCTGAACTATTAGAGCTCTCTTACCGCAAAGAATCGCCAACAACAGTTCTTCTATTCTGTAAAGCACTTTATGACACTGTTCACAAATACACTAAACTGTTTACCATTTAAACTCTTAACTATCACTGTTACACAACTTAGTCTCTCGATCTCACACTCAGCGGTTAATTATAACTGTTACACTTTTATCACAATACTACCACCCCACAACTTCTACTCCCAATTTCACAATGTCTTCTCTTAACGGAGCTGCGATTTATATACTTCTTATTCTTAGTCAAATCAGTATTTAATATTACATTTATTTTATCAATTAAACTTCTATACAGAGATTCAATTGTTTTAGTCAAATCAACAACTTATATCTTTGTTTTTAGTCAAAACCAAACTACTACATGTATAAAAGCTAACAAAAGGTTAAGCAGCCTTCTACGGAACATGGCTACATCTTCATTGGAATTAGAAACTACCCGAACACGGGCTAAAGCATCAGCAAAAATTGGATCATTCCGTTGTCTCATATTATTAGTGAGCTCATCATAGGAAAAAAGGTCCTTCTACATAATGATCCAACATATGTCGTGAACGCCTGGGCACTAACTTGAATATATATATGGTCCTCATGAACAGGGGGCAGCTGAAGCAAATCACCAAATAAGAGGATGGAACGAAGCCCAAAGTAGTCATCAGTGTCATCCCCAGTTATATCAAATATTTCAGTAAGGTGCAAGTGAATATAAAGAAATATCAGATTGGAAACCATACTAATCTCATCAATTATAAAAAGAACAGTGTTCTTTAGTTCAGACCTAAAGTGCATTAGCGCATCATTATTTAACGATTTATAAGCTGCGGTCGAACCATGCTCTACTGGTAGCTGCAAAAGCTTGAAAATTGTTAAGCCAGTTATGTTGTAAGCGGCAACGCCTGCCGGCGCAGTTACAGCCACTGTTTTAGACATGGGCTGAAAAACCCATTCACTAATAGTCGATATGAGAAAACTCTTGCCTGTACCACCTGTGCCGCTTACAAAGTGGCGAATAACTTTGCTTGATGACAACGAAGATGTAACAGCATTGAATAACCGCAACTGATCAGAATTAAGTCATGTGACCATGCTATCTAAATTGGATGAAGTACTTGGAATATTGATCATACGCAGATCATATAGATCATCATTAAATGGGGAAAGCAGTTGGGGAGGTGCCGCACCGTCAGCAACAGGGTTGTTATTGTCTACATTTATGGCCTCGACAGCTTTCTCGACAAGCTTATAAGCTTTATCTAAAGTGTCCCTAAACGCTCGCTGAGCATTGGAGTAAGTAACAGCTTCTTCTAATGAATGCTTGGCTTCTGTGTAGGTGAATGAGCCACCTATAAGATCCCCAGGGACACGTCATGGTTTGAACATTATTAGGAGGCTATAAAAGTAATCCTCCGGGTTAGTATCAGGTTAGGCCGGTAGTGATTGATGAGGAAAGGATGCTTGCGCTAGTGTACGTACCTACCATTACCCAATGAGTATAATGCCTGCTTATTTGAGGGTTCCCTGTACAACTTTTCATACCATGAAGTGAAATGATACAAAGTCATAGTTTCCATTTCAACTGGACGGTAGGGATAAAAGTTGTCCACCCATGACGGGTAGTAGATATTAGTGGAATCATCATTTAAATTTTTAACAATGTGGCTGGGCTTAAGGCGACGAGTACGATTCATGCCCGTGTCTAACCACTTTATTAGTGTTTTGGAGTCGGTGCCGTATAGGGGCAAACCCAACAGAGTGACAGCCGCCTCCATAGCACCGCATTCCCTATTGGCAAGGCCCTTCATACCTATACCAAACAAACGACTATAAATAGATTTTGACGATGCCATGTATATATATACAAACTTACACTGATAATTAGTTTTACGATTAATGATTAAAAGCCTCAATAAATCTTGTATAATAAATCTTTCGTTTATTTAAGTTTGTATCTCCTGTTCTTTAGGTTAAGACTTGATTATTTGTTATGGCTTGGTTAAGACTTTTATGCCTAGTCTTTATATGTTCTCGTGTTAAATTGTGCCTTTTTTTTTATTTTATTTTTATTATTATTATTTTTTTGTCTGTTGTTTACAATGTTAAAATTTAGTGCAATCTTTGATAGGTTATGTTTGTATAAAATGTGTGACTGCTGACACTGTCGCGTGCTCAATTATAGATTATAAAGTATAAAGGCTCAACTGAAAATCAGTGTTGCGATATTTTTATTATATTATATATTTTATATATCGTAGCGTAAGCTGAGCTGAGTCCTTTTCGTCTCAACATAACATTTGGGTACATAACACTTAGATAATTTTATTATTCTGTTTTAACTTTTTATAGCTTTTCTGTATGTAAATGTTGTGTAGAGACTACGAATAAATATGTTTTCTTTCTTTCTTTCTTTCTTTCTTTCCATGTTCTGAAAGTCAGCCTGAGCCTTACTTTTTTCAGACTTTGTGCCATACTTGGTAATGTAGTGGTTCAAGATCGCTGATTTTTCACCCATAACCTGCAAGTCCATATTGCCATTCCATGCTAACAAAACGGCCATATAGTAGTCATTGATCAATGTTTCCCGGTCAGTGCGTGGGAGACTGTACAAACGCTTTGAGCTATTACTACTCAGAGTTTTCCTAGCTGCTATAGATTCAGCGACGCTTTTGATGATTAACTGGTCCGTGACTGTTCCAAAAAAAACCTGCAAACCCTACAGAAGCCTGTTCTAGTTTTTTTGGTTCTCAGGCAATAATTGTTGTGATGGTGAACCTGATAATTTGTCACCCCAATGTGTAACGTAAGAAATGCGTCTTTGTCAGTCATGCTACATATTAAATATTTAGTGATGAAGGCACCAACTTCCTCCGTAGTAGACTGACCCAGAATTGGTGCGTCTTTGACCCAAAGCATGAGATGAAAACGACTTTGATATTCTCGTCTCCAGAAATAGAGCATTGTATCTCCTAACGGCTGATCGTCAGAAAGAAAAAACGAAATCATAGCATCGAACTGAATATTAATAAACCGCGAAGCTGCCACTGCATCGAGGGCTACCAACTCACCTACGGACTTTGAATGCCAAGACAAAGGATTAATTTCTCTTAAGTACTCTCCCAACTCTTCCCACTTCCACTCCGAGGGACTAAGAGTGAGAAACCACGTGACCGGCCCATAGTGCCTAGTCATGCAATTGACTTCTCCCCTAATTTTTTTCCAGTAATCCTCTATATTTGGCAGTTTACTAAAAATAGCATTGACATCCCCATCTAGCTCAGAATCATTTAACTGCCTTAGATACTCACTGGCCGTTATATTGCCTCTTACTCGTTTGACATTCATTTTGAAAAAGATGATTGAAAAAGATGTTTATTGCCCTGATGTTTGCATCATGAAGGAGAAAAAATAAATATTGATGATTGTGCCTAAACCTGGAGTGACGACATTTTATCCTACACTTTATGTAATCGGCACTACATAATTTTGATGAGCGGGGATGGAACTGGCCAAAACTGACATCTGGGTATAAAACAGGAAAACATTTTACGTCAATTAGCTTATCTCGAGAATCCATGGGAGTTGCAATTACTTTTTTTATTTGATATAATTGTTCTGCTGGTGTTCCATGGGCACGAGGATTATGGTTGGGATAAATGGTGAAATTCTCATAAAATTTCTCCGTGTCTTCATCATCAAAAATCTGTGTGACCATAGCAGATGTACCCCCATTATTATCGCATGCGTTAGGATTGTCGGTGACTTGCTCTTGGATGATTTCAATTATATTATCAAGTGAATTGATAGGGACAAGCTTGTCTGCCGTCTGTGGTAAAATAATATTATGACATAAGGCGTTAAATATTTTAAAATGTAATAGGGCAGAAAAAACTTTTTTGACATCAACTATATTTTCCCAAATAATATTAGTTTTGTTTGGGATGCTGCGCAGGATAATAAAAAAGTTCGACAAGTTTACTGCTGCTGTTTCATCAAGACTTTTATTTATAGTATTATCTAACGGCAGGGGGAGGTGGAAAGTTCTGCCTATAACCTTTTTCACGTGCTGTCTATTAGGTATACCCTTATTTCCAACTGGAGATATATTAACTATAACTTGAAACGCCTTCGCACGTTGAATAAGAAGTTTCTCGTGCTCACTTAAAGCAGAAATTACCGGTGGAACTGGACTGACATACAAATCGTTCAAAATGCATATAGATGGCATAACATTCGTATGAAACTTATCTAAGCAATGCTTACAAATGAAATCGCTCTTGGATATACAGTTATTAATGGAATGATGAATAAGCAACTTTTTAAATTCATCAGTTTCCAATGGCTTTCGTAACTTTCCTAACATGGAGCCATAATTGTGACAGCAAAGACGGTGACAGGAAATGCAGTCATGAGTAGGTACATCCCGTGCAACCTCCTTTTGTGCTGGGAAAGCTTTGGGGAATTTAGCTATTATATCATCTTCACACATTAAATCCTCGTCCTTATCTACGGTCATGAGAAGTGAACCTGCCAAATTTTTCTCCGCGTACTTAATAACCAAGAGTGGAATGTCGGGCTTCCATATCACTTTGTCTAACTGCTCAATTAAAGATTTAGTACGGGTAATTTCATACAGCCGTCGAATTAATGTACGAATAGACGAAAAGTGCGCATGCAGGAGTTTTAACCGCTCGATCATAGTAGCCAAATCCAAAGAATGAACCGTAATGGGAGTGACGATAGCAAGTGCTCCCATTATATCTACGAGCTATGAGTAATAGCTCACGATTAAAGGCACACAGGTTGCAGGGGCAAGAAAATGTATTAGGCATGCCTATGTAACGCTTAACATCAGAGAAGCAAGGTGGAATCTCGTTGAAGCACCTCGTTGGCTCGCCCCGAACTACTTACATCTATAGGACCCATTTGTCGGTCTAAGGGAAAAAAATTACTACTAAAAAAAGCCTACTGGGATGGTATATGCATACTAGGCCCTAACAGTGTCATAAAAACATCAAAATATTTATTCTCAAATAAATCTGAAGGTGAGTATTTCAAAAGGATTTTTTTGGGTGAAGGACGACAAATAGTGGCACCTGCTAGAATTGAATCGAATAAGTTGTTGCCGCCGCTGTATGGACGATTTGTAGAGTCGTTCAGCTTCTAAACGCCTTTTAGCCTGGTCTCGATCTTTCAAGTGACGGAAAATACTAACTATAGGTTGCTCACTATTACAATTTAAACTAAGAGAAGAGCGCAAGCGTTGATGACGATATTTATTCCTAATATTTTGGGTGAGATTTTTTAATTATCCTTTCAGATCTACATTGCTGGATCTATAAGCGCTACTAGACAATCTCTTAGCATCCCTTTTCTTGTTTCTTGTTTCTATTATCCTATCGGGCAACAGCTTTTCGAACTACATCTGAATTTTTCAATTGGTATTTATTTACAGCCCTCCGATTTACTTCAGGGTTTTTTGCTTTACATCTACCAATAACCCTTCGAACTGCCTCAGGATTTTTTGCCTGGTATTTATCAACAGCTCGCCTAACTGTCTCCGGGTTTTTAGCTTGTTACTGTAAAACAGACGTTTTAGCTTTTTTTGAGTTGTTCTTGCGGTACTTCGCGTTGGCAGCCCTATGGATCTCTTTGGACGATAAAATGGAAGTCTTTGGCCTGCCTACCCTATTTTTCTTAGGACGACCTCGTTTAGTATTGGATGCAGATCTCCCTGGATTAGCAGCATTAACGCATTGAGAAGCATTATTCAATGAAAGTATTTGAATGGAAATAGCAGAACAATCGCCGTGAGAGGTATTATTGGTGGAAGGCAAAGTGTAAACAATGGCATCATAGTGCCCGCCCCTTCCATCTCCCCGATACAATAAGCCCTTTTTCAAACCTGAACCAAATGTCAGGACAGCATGACAATTTAACTGATGAACTACAAAGTTAATGCCATAGAGCTTTAGCATTAGCATTATTTCAGCTCTTGAGCCTTCACAGGGTGGACGACTTATTTCCAACCTGTAAAGCTCTTTATTCTGGTATCTATCACCAGAACCTTCCCGCACGGTAGAGCTGCCGTAAACTTCAAAGTTCGAATAAACCATCTGAACTAGCTCCTTACGAACCTAGACGTGATGACGTTTATGACCGTACTTATGATATGCTATACTTCTAAAAAGGCAGTTACCATCTCCTTTTATGCTCACTTTATAAGCAAGCCTACCACCGAAAAGTGAAATCGTCTCCATATCCATACCTATTGACAAGAACTAAAAAGAAAAATGGAACGAACTCACTAAGATCTGTTTCCTTCTCTCGAACCCTCCGTGCACGTACACGAAGAAGGATAAGTAGAAATGGTCGTCGTGAAAACGATGGTTTTAAGTAATTATTAAAGGTACTGAATTCTGAGGAAAATACCAAGCTATACTCTGAAATCGAATAAGAGTGACAATGTAAGCAAAGAACTGTCATGGTCATGTGAGTCATTACGTTACATGTCAAAGTATTTTTTCAGTTATAATAAACATTTTCTAAATTGGTTCTAATTGGAGAAATAATAAGGAAATAAGATTAAGCAACAGTGTAATATTATTAACTTATCCGCTGTCATTAGACGTAAGACTTGATAAGTCCAAATTAGAATTAGTTACATTTATAAAAAAAATCGGATAAGTTGTTAATGAGGTGATTAAATGATTACAAAAGGTTGTGTATACCTGTGACATTGCCATTGTAATAAACATATTTTCGAATGTTTTTTTATTACATGTAATTGAAGGGATTATTTACGAAATACATAAAAGAAGAAATAATAAAAAAAAATACAAATATAATTAAATTAAATTATTTGCATAATATAAAAAACACAAACCTTATTTAAAAAGTTTTTTGGATTTGCACGAAATATACAATTTTTTGGTGTTGGTAACTCCTTTGTTTATATTTTCTCTCTATTATTCCATTTCAGAGTATAGATAGAAACTATCGAGAAGTTATTCCGACAAGTGTCTACCTCAGAATGAAGAAAATCGATGTGGTTTGTGATATCTGTTAAGCCACCCGGTATTTGCTACCGAAATAATCAGGATAGTTAAACTGATACGAATTTTGCCGCTTGTCCATCACCCTGCATATATTTTGTACCTGCCGTAAAAGTTAGATCATTAAATTTTGACATTGGACTTGCTTGCGGGCCCTTAAATTCTTGAAAACTTGTTACATACAACATTTGAAATTTTAAAAAAGGGAATCCATTTTTAATGAAAATATCTGTTTTGGCCTAATTGTGACTTAACAAAAAATCTAATCAAAAATATTTGTAAAACATTTTTATTGCACTTTGTGAGACAAATCTTTTGATATGCCGCGTGCTGCAAACTTTGCATGTCTATGTTTAGACCTCTTAGGCCTAAAAATTATAATTTTGAAAATTCTCCATTTTTTTCAGAGGGTTTAGTATATATAAAACCTGCCCACCGAGTTTCAGCGTCCTACCATACCTAGAAGTAGGATCATTTTTGAATAATGAATAAGTACGCGAAATAGGGCCTTTTTGGCCTATTTTTCCCTCTGGTTTGGCTGAATGCAGACAGCTGATTTTTTTATATAGGGTAGAAATGGGTAAACGCTGCTTGTATAAAAAATTTGGTAGCCCTAAGTCATAGGGGGGCCTGACATTGAAAGTAAGAAAAGGCCGTTTTTGGGGCAAACTAGCGGTTGAGATATACTCTTTTGCGGCAGCTCAGTCGGTCGGCCCTAGAACTTGGGTAACGCGCTGCCGCGCGCGTTGATACCTGCTTGAGTTAAAGATAAAGATAACTGCTCTGCCACTTCAAAGACATCTTGCGCAAACAGAATCACTTGTCCAAGGCACCTACTCTGACTGAATCGATTTTGTAGCTTGACAATTTTTATAAAAGGATTATATATAAGGATAGGATAAAAGTCTTTGTTCTACATCTGTCAAGTCGGTAAGTTCAGGAAGTAAAGATATTACTTCCATGTTGTTCCAGTACGCCTGAGGAGGCGTTTAAGAACTTTTTTTTTTATAGTAGTCGAGAACGTGAACATGTGATAATTTTGTCCAAGTTTTGTACTAGCTCCGGAAGGAAATCAAAATGTGCTGTGACATCTGTTGTTTTGGACATAATAATTTCTTACAGACTGTACATGGTACTTCAGCATATTGATTTATGGTTTTTATAAAATTCCGCTCCGTCATTGAATGGAGTCTTTGTGACATGTGACGCGCTACTGCTAGCTGGTTCTCACGTTACTTAGCGATCCGTTCTCTAAACGCTCATTTTTGAAAACAAGTCTACGAGTTCCCGTTTCATGAGATCTATAATTTTTAAGGCACGCAGCAACCTTTTGTAGGTCTACCTAATTGACAATGCAGTAATAAACTAAAAAGTATTAAATAAAAATAACTACGTTAAAAAAACTCGACTTCCAAAGTAAAAAGTTAAAAATAATGAAGATTTATTTTAATTATATACTACCTATTATTTATATGAGCTCATTATATATTATAGGGGATCGTTGCACGTGGTGTCTATTTCACTGTTTTACTGCTACGGAACTGATTAATGACGACTTAAACTATAGGTACGATTCGATAATTTCGTTACTTGCTTTGATAATTTACTTGCAATTTGGTTTTGTTTCTTTACTTAAAGGTCGACGCAACAATTTCAATAAGTACATAATAATATTATTTTTATTATTTTTAGAGATCTTTTTATACCGGGCGTTTTTTAATTATTACTTTTTCTGCCTTTTAAAGTTATGTTACTGGTTTCTACATTATACTGAAAGTACCTACGAACACAATTATTTTCACTTGTTTGAGTATTTAATATCAATATTGCATAAGAACCTTTTACGCAATACAAGACGCATACATTGCAAGACGCAATGTGGCTCGGGTTCGATTCCCGACAGGGACAATCATGTATATGATGAGCAGAAATGTCTGTATTTCTGGATTTGGTCGTTTATTAAATATATTCGCAGTATTTATAATATGTATTTCTATGTATTTGTATTGTTGCTTAATACCCTTAACACAAGCAAATAATTTGCTTACTTAAGGGTTACATAAATGTGTGTAATTTGTCCCGCAATATGATTATTATTATTATTTTTATTATCTTGGAGACTGCATTTATTTCGACCAAACATAGCTACGAACCATCTCGACGGACCAGGTTTTTTAATTAAAAAAGTAGAAAAAAAAAAAAAAGTAAAATTAAAAAAGATAAAAAAATCTTAATCAAATCCATCCACGCGTTTGGCTGCTACATTGCCACAGACAGACACACAGATATACAGATACACAAATACACAGATACACAGGTCAAACTTATAATACTCTTTTTGGGTCGGGGGTTAAAAAAATTATTGTTAGAAGTAATTATTGTTTAAAATTTTGTTTTAGTACCTATTTTTTTTATTAGTGACTACCAAAATGATTTGAAAATGCGTTTCGACCAAAATATAGCTCTCAAATTAACATTATGTATATATTTTTGAAAGTTATTTTTGTTTTTGATGACTGGGATTGTGGCGAAATAACCGAAATTAAGTTACATAACTTACTATATTTGGGTGTTTATAAAATTACTACTAATAATATTACTATTAATAATTACTATTGATAATTACTATTAACTATTTCTATTAATAACTATATAATTCTAATACATTTGTTTATGCTTCAGTGGACATAATGCGATTCTTATTATAAATAGTTTGGAATAAAACCCGGATATTTGATACGAAACTGTATAATTATTACGAACAAGTAATGATCGAGAGGTTGTAACAGATTCTAATACTTAAAATGATGACAGTGAAACAAATTTAGTTGTAGGTAGAAAAATTATAAAGAAAAATAATATATATTGCTGTATAAACTCGTGCAGGCGCTTAGCCTACATTTTATTTTAAACATTTATACAATAATATGAATAATTAGTAAATATAAGTAGTCCAGCATTTCCCTAGATTATATAAAAAAAAAATAATAATAATTTAAATATCTAATATTTTTAAGCCCGTACAAACAGTCAACACAAGAGTCAATACAATGCATTTTAATCATTGGAGTATAGTAACAAAATAGATTTGTGATTGCAAAATATTAATTTTAAACTTTTAACACATTTCCATAACAATATTAGTTTTTATTAATATTAGTAATTAGATTTTCATTGTAATTTAGGCATAAAATATTGCGCCTATATATAGGTACTTTGTAAAACTGCGAAAACAGTGTTATTCTTGCGCTTTATCTTATAAAGACAATATCTCTTTATTTTACTTGTCGTTTATATACTATTTTAACATCTAAACAAAAGCCTCCTAGCACACACAGTACAAAATAAAAGTATAAAACAGCATTTTTACACAAACACTTTTACCCTCTTAAAACCCTTTTTATAGTTCCAAAAATAAAGAAAATATACAAAGATCGGTTCTGCTCTGAGATCCCTACATCGTAGATTAAATAAATTAACAAATCTATTTATCTGATTTAAAGCAAGAACATTGGTCAAAAACATACATTACATACAATTATTAAATAAATCATTAGTGATACAGAAAATGTATTAAAAATAAATTAAAATTAATATATTTTTAACATAATATGTAGAACATAAAAAAATACATACACATATTTTTAAAAGTATACATAGACATTTTGGCAGACTCATGGCATCATTTTGAAATACATTGTTATTTACTGAGTTTTATTAATATTGTATTTATTTAATACTTACATAATATTATAATTAAAATTTTTGTATTACCTATATATAATTAATTTAAGTTCAAGAATTTAATGTGCATTGTTATTTTTAAATATTTAGCCACCCTTTTGCAGGCAGCCTATGTACATCAATTTTAACCATGTTCTACGGATTTTTACAAATCTTAATAAACAACACAAAAAAACGAAACAAAAAATGTTTGCTCCCTCTTTTACTTACTATTCTGTATTTTGTAAGAAGTACTTAAAAGGTCAACGGCCGGGTGCCATACCTCAGAGTTAATGCCAGTTCAGAGGCTACAAATAAATTTTATATGGGAAATGGAATTTAAGAAATTATTAATGCTTGCCTGCAAGAGCTGTCTGCAAGAGGTAGGCAATTAAATAAAAATAACCCTGTACATGTATGTTTTTAGTAAGTAAAAAAGATAGCACTTCTGCCTTGGTTATCATTAAGGTATGTGTGAAGTTCAAATTGAATAGCTTAATATTTCTGCAAGGGCAATTCTTGTGAAATATCCAGGATGAAAATATCCATAATTCATAACAAATAAATAAATTGAAGTTATTCTATAGGTACTGCTGTCATGTCCACATATGGTACGTGGTGTTATAAGAGAAAATTACCAAAAATAATTATGCGCCTATTTCAAGGTAGTTTTCAATACTTTAATTTTGAATTAATGATGCATAGAAATGACGAACGAAAACCCAAATTTAATCGAAATAAGTGTTCGTAATCCGGATACCTCCTTTTGTTGTATTAGGTCATTGCCAAACATCTTTTTTTGATGCATATTTTGATAAAATAATATAAATTTAGTTTCAATCCACCAATCACATACGTCAACAATTGTAAGAACCCCATAGATAATTATTTGTCTCATGTCAAAAAACCTTTGAATCTTAACTTGTAATTTTAAGTTTTACTTGTAATTTAGCCTTTTGGTTAAGCAAGGTATTTGTTAACCTTGCTAACAACAGTCTAATAAATAAAAAAGAGTATTATCCCAAAATTGCTGGTGTGAATCGGTGAAATCGACTACGTCTTAGTTTTACATTTTTTAAGCAAAGGGAAACACTTGAATGTTATATTGTCTATTGATATGGTATAATTGATTTTCACTAGATTTTACAATGTACACCAGTCAGATCAGACTTTTATAGGAAGACTGGTATTTAACTCAAGGTGGATTACATAATACGAAAAAGCTTTGAACCAGACACTGTAATAAACATTTGTCAAATTGGTATCAGGCAGTTATCAACAAAGAAAAAATGCAATTAAGTAAATAGTTTATTCAGTTTCATATTAAATACAATTTACTAAAATACCTCTCAAATCAGACAAATCACACTTTACAGACAAATCAGACTTTATCATAAATTTCTGATGTATATAATTCAACGTTAGAGTAGTAAATAATAAAACAAAGGTATCAATTTATATTAAATGTTCAAATGAATACTTTTTCCAGCAATAAATTGTGACAAAGGGTAGAGTTAACTTCACTGTAGGTATCTGCTGACGGGAGATGTGGGTCTCGCCATTAGACATAAAGTGTCCTCTCTGTACCTTAGTTATCGTTGTGATGTATGGCTCCTTCGAGAAATATCTGGGGCTATTATGTAAATAAATATTTTTTTCAGAATTTATTTTCTATGCAGAGCGTAAAACTGTATGGTGATATATTATTTTTTGTATCATAATATCATTTATATAAATATAGACTGAAAAATAAATCGACACAGACAGGGATTCGAACCCGCGACCTTTGGGAAACCGTCCCGTTTTATTTTTCATTGTATATTTACATAAATTTAAATAAGCTTAACATGTTTATAGATACTTTAAATCATAATATCATTACTCAAAAACTTCTTAGTTTTAACTTAATGTCAATGAACCTTAAGGAAAAAACTATTAAAAGCCTGTAATTAATTGTGTAAAATAAAGAGACGATGCTTCTTAGCATTCCATGGATTCACCGAGCGGGTGTCGGGTCCATCGCGTTGCAAAGAGAGGAGTGCAAGCAGTGCCTGGGACTTGCGTAGACCCAGGAGTAGGTTTAAGGAGCCCCTTAATGATTCGCAAACACGCTCGCCTTCACTGTCTACACTCAGCTCCCTGCCTAACCAAATTTGGAAAGAACCTACTAATGCCGCCTTTGAAATACGTTCTAGAAATCAGCCGATGCTAGTTCTAGAAAGGCCAAGGTCTTTAAGTAAGTTATAGAGAGATTTTGCTGTTATATCTCTCGCACCTACTTCTACCGCGTATAAGCTAACTATAAATTTATTCCTGATAAGTTCGTTGTTCAGTTTGTAATACTTATTAAGCTTAAATGTGTGATCCCTGGGGATGTTTGTTTCATTGGGGTTTCCTGGGGATTTATTATCTTTGTAATTTTGACTATATTTATTTATTTATTATACTTGCGATAATAGGAAACAACTTGTTTTAACATTATTTTTAAAGTTTATATTTAATATAAGAGAGATGTATTTAGTTCTTACATTATTGTTTTATTTTTAACCCCCGACTAAAAAAAGGGGTGCTATAAGTTTGAAATGTCAATCTGTGTATATGTGTATCTTTTCGCTTTATTCGTGCGGGGAGAGGTTCTTATGCAATAATTAGCTGTTCCCAGCAGCTTCGCCCGCGCTATATAGGAAATAAAGCCTTGTTATGAAGGCAAAAGGTTTTTATACTTACTTACTCAGGTAAACTACTTTATTAGGGATAGCTGTTGCCCGTGACTGCGTCCAAATAGACTGTAAAAAATATATTTATATGGCATATGATCGTAGTCATAGTCAAATCACGGGCAGCAGCTAGTGATAATATTTATAAAATCCCTTCATCATAGTGTTATTAGTGATTGTAAAACATTTTTTTTGATTTTTTTGATTTTTTTTTTCGGCGGTAGGTGCAAAAACTGTAGACATCAAAAAAGTTATCTCCTCCTTTATTTTCAAGAAATAAAATAGTAATTATCATATTTAAGTGTAATTAGTGTTCATTTTCTATTTACAAACTTCCAAAGTTTTAATTTTCTAAGTTTACATTTGGATGTGTAGTCTATTTTAAAAATTGCACCAACCTGCTGGCCCCACGTTCTTATATCCCATCACATCACTTCACAATACACAACAAGTTATTATGGCAAAGGTTCAAGATATTGTTGAAATGCACAAAAACATTGCTGAATCATTGGGTAAGCGAATGACAGACTTCGAGGAAAAATTGGATCATACGTGTGGAATATATTAGAATTACTTAAATCACTAATACAGAATGTAGCCGCTCAAGTTGATGATGTGGATAACCAGATACGTAGAAACGCCTTGTTGTTCAACGGCATTGAAGAAAAGGAGGGTGAAAATTTAATTTCAACCATTCTGAGTACTGTCCAGGTACTTATGGGTCTGTCAGATGTCCAATCCACTGCCATTCAACATTGCCATAGGCTCGGAGCGCGATCTGACAAACGGCATCGTCCCATACTTGTTCGGTTTAATAACATCATGGTCAGAAACGTCATTTTCAACCACAAAAAGGCTCTCAAGGCATCGCCAGTGGTAATAAGTGAGTTCCTGACCAAACCACGTCAGGATCTATTTGCAAGGGCCAAAAAACATTTTGGTTTAATTAAATGTTGGACACGTTACGGTGCTGTGTTTATTAAATTGCCGAACAACGAAGTGCAGCGTGTCGTCGATTCGACACATCTTGAAGCCTTGACATTGAAACATCCGAACATTCTGTCGCATTCTCCTCCCATCCCAATTGCACATCAGTCCAACACGGATGATTCTGCGATGCTGCAGCGCAAGGCGACCCCAACATCCTCATCGAGGCTCAACACTCGCCCAGTCACTCGCAAACAGGTCATAAAAAAACCTTAAATATTCTCTGTTTGTATAAAAGTTGTCAATATTACAGCTCAGTCATCTTTTTCTTTTTGTCATATATATATTATATATATTTTTTTGTATTCTTAATATTATCGTACGTCTCAGTAGCACTTTTGTTTTAATATAAGTACATATAAGAATGTCGTATTCTAATATTTCACCAGTTTTATAAACAAAACATTGGTATGAAATGTATCCGACAAGTGACAACTGTCAAGTTGACAAGCATGTTATGACTTATGTTATGTCAATGTTCACAGCTTCACAATTTCTGAGACTTTGAAAATGGTTGTTTATTATGTGTTTATCTACTACGATAATTTTACATAGTTATAAATAAGTTGTCAGTTAGTTGTTTACATGTCATACTAAATAATTGTTAATATTGTGTTAAGTATGTACTACTATATATGCAGTCAGACTGCAGCTGTAATATTGGTTATAATTTGTGTTAACTAGTTTTTGGCCCAATGTTATCCGCATTTTTGTAGATTTTTATTGTGATATTTTTTTTTATTCTTATGTTACCTCATTTATAAGCTAGCAGGATGTGCAAGTAAGCACGTTTTTTTTTACTATATTTATTAGATTAAGTTTTTATTTGTCTTAATTTTTTTTTTGATATATATAGATATATATTTTATTCATAATTAACTTATATTTATAATTAATTATATTTTATTTATTTTTGTTGTACGGTTTTGTTTTTGTTATAGTTGTTATATTGCTTATTTATTATTGTTATTAATTTTTTATTTGTATTAGTTTGAGTATGGAGTATAGTTCTGATTCCTATCTTACGGCCGATGAGGATAATTCCTTTGTCAGTTTAGATAATGATTTCATATCTATTCAAAATTTTATTTCAAATGAGTTGGAGCCGTTCCACAATAACCTTAATATCTGTCACATCAATGCTCAAAGCATACCTTCTCATCATTTAGATCTTGTCAATACTTTTAACCTTAATTCTGTTTATGCGGTTCTAGTATCCGAATCCTGGCTTAAGCCATCTCTTTCTTCTACTAATTTCCCACTCCCTGGTTTCACCCTTATCAGAAATGACCGTATCGGTAAAGCCGGTGGTGGAGTCTGCATCTACCTTCGCAACCATTTTAATTACAAAATCATTCTACAATCTCCAGCTTCTCTCCTTGATTCACCTGAGTATCTTTTCATTGAGGTGAATATTGACAAAAAAGTAGTCATTGGCGTTGTCTACTCTCCTCCAAATATAACATTCTTTTCTAAACTTGAGGCTATTCTTGAAGATTTACTTTCCTACACCACACATCTCATAGTCATGGGTGACTTTAATACGTGCCTGCTTAGGCAAGACTCAAGATCAAATCAACTACAGCAATTAACTGACTCTCTTAACCTTAAAATCTTATCACTTGGTCCGACACATCACACTAGTTCCTCGTCAACCTTGTTAGATCTTATAATGTGCTCGGACACCCAAAGTGTTTGTAACTTTGGTCAGATACCTGCTCCTGCTTTCTCACACCACGACTTGATCTTTATTTCGTACCAAGCTAGAGTGCCTAAAAGCAAACAAGTAAATACATACTGCTTCGTAATTATTGCAACATTGACAAGCATGCGATTGCATTAGAGGCGTCTGTTATGAATTGGGATGCGATGGAGTCTTTGGGAACAGTCGAAGAGAAGGTTCAACTTTTAAACAATAATATTTTAGATCTCTTTGACCGACATGCCCCTCTACGTAAAACGAAAGTCAGTCATCAGCACCGTGGTTCAATGATGATGTGAAAAAAGCTATGACAAGTAGGGATCGTGCATTTCGTAAATTTAAAAATGACCGCTCACCAATCAACTGGTCTGCGTATAATGCTGCTAGAAATCAGTGTAACCAACTATGTCGTAAACTCAAACGCCAATATTTTCTCAAGAAAACCTGCTCATCTGCAGCTGAAACTTTAAAATTCCTTAAGACCCTGGGTGTAAGCAAAACTCGAAATTTTGAAAGTTCTTCTGTGGATATCAACTGTCTTAACCGCCAATTTTCTATCACCAAAACTCTTGACTACCAAAAAAGATCTGAAACACCTTCAGCTATTCACTGTTTACCCAGGCCTGACATTCCACCATTTTCCTTCGCGCCTGTTGATGAAGTCGAGGTTAAGAAGCACCTTCTAGCCATAACATCAAAGGCTACTGGTTGTGACGGTATTAACCGGACTATGATAATGTTCATCATAGACGCGCTTATTGATCCCTTGTCCAAAATAATTAACTTTTCCTTTTCCTGTGGTAGTTTTCCACATCTGTGGCGCAAAGCCCACATTCTCCCACTTCCAAAGATTTCTAATCCTTCATTATCTTCTCACTACCGTCCCATTTCAATATTACCTTTTTTATCCAAGATAATTGAATCCATTGTTCACTCCCAACTCTCCCGATTCCTTTTAAAGTATAACCTGCTGGACCCGTTGCAATCAGGCTTCCGCACTGGACACAGCACAAGTACAGCTCTATTAAGGGTTACCGAGGACATTCGTCTAGGAATGGAAAACAAATGTGTTACCATTCTTGTACTGATTGACTTTAGTAACGCTTTTAGTACTGTTGATCATGACCTCTTGCTTGCGTTGCTGTCCAGTTACAACATCTCGGCTTCTTCTATCAGGTGGTTCTCCTCATATCTTCGGGGGCGCCAGCAGGCCATTCGCACTGAGGAGGGTCTCACTGATTGGTGTGATGTGGTTGCTGGAGTCCCTCAAGGCGGTATTTTATCTCCCTTATTATTTTCTCTTTTTATAAATACCATCACTTCTGACTTAAATTGTCATTACCACCTTTACGCCGATGACTTGCAGCTTTATACGCATACAGAAATAAATTTAGTAGACCAAGCTATTCACTCCGTAAACGCTGCTCTTCAGCGAATATTGCATTGGTCTAATGACTTTGGAATAGAAGTGAACCCTAATAAATGTCCAGCAATTATTATTGGTAGCTACCGTCAGTTGGCCCATATTGACCAACATTCCTTACCAAATTTAATATATGACAACAATGTAATACCCTTTTCTTCGCAAGTTAAAAATTTAGGAATATTTTTAGACAGCTCTCTTAGTTAGCAGCATCAAGTCAAAGAACTGTCACGTAAATTTTATAGCACATTTCACCCATTGTTAAGGCTCAAAAACTTCCTATCCCTTCGCGCTAAATTACAGTTAGTTAATTTGTTATTGCTGCCTATTCTTGACTATGCTGATGTGTGCTATGTCGACGCCAATGAAGTACTTCTAAATAAATTAGACCGCCTGCTTAACACTTGTATCCGCTTCATTTTCGGACTTCGTAAGTTTGACCATATCTCTGACTTTAGGTCAAAACTAAAATGGTTGCCCATTCGTAAACGGAGAAATCTAAGAACCCTGTGTCTACTATACTCTATTTTGTTTAATCCTTCCACTCCTGTTTATTTAAAATGTAATTTCTCCTTTTTAACGGATACACATGACAGATTGCTTCGTTCTTCCAAAAAATTATTACTTCATACACCTCTTCATCGTACTGGTTTCTTGTCCAACTCTTTTACTGTATCTGTTGTCAGACTGTGGAACGAATTACCGGAGCATGTAAGAAAAGCCCCAACTCGTGAGTCGTTCAAGCGCCGAGTGAAAGAACTTTATCTCAAATAATTAATATAATTTATATTTATGTATCAATATAAGTACTATATATCATATGTATTATAATCGTATATATTATATATCCCATTATAGCTAGAAAAATTGTATCGTATTAATTATTCTTACGCATTAATATATTTATTTGTATCCGTATTTTTATAATAATTATATATTTTATTATTAATATATATGTATATATATATTTTTATTCTTAAGAATTTTGTTGTGCTTTTATGTTTTTTTATTATAATTATTGTTTTTGCACGCCTACCACAACCTCTCCTGTACTTCCTAAGGTTGGCTGGTAGAGAATGCCTAAGTGGCATTAAGCCCGCCTTTGTACATTTTTTTTTTATTTGTGCAATAAAGAATTAAATAAATAAATAAATAAATTTTAACTCTAAATGCATAATAAATATAAATACATTTATAATTTATAACATTGTCAAAACTTTCACGCGGATCCTTATTTTATTAAATATAAAATATATATTTCTCGTATTAAATATAAAATTTGTACATCAAAGGGATAATGTAAAATTCTAAAGGTAAAATATTTTATTAAATCGGTCCAGTAGTTTCGGAGCCTATTCAATTCAAACAAATAATCAAATCTTTCCTCTTTATAATATTAGTGATGATGATTATGATGATTATAAAATAGACCCAATGTTTATCAAGGATGATAAAGGATTCTAATGCTAAAAGATTTTTTAAATCGGTCCTGCAGTTTCGGAACCTATTCAATTCAAACAAACAAACAAATCTTACCTCTTTATAATATTAGGATAGATTAATAGAAATACTTAAACAATTGAAAATTATGTGTGTCTGTAGGTTCATTTAGTACAATTCAAAAAGCAAATGCAAGTAAGGTAACAAGGAAAATAAAGAAATTACGATATCGAATCGTATAGTCCTCAATGATTAACTTCGTAATATATACACTATCAACGTACGTACAACAGTCTCCCGACGCAACGACTTCAATAAGTACATAATAATATTATTTTAATTCTTTTTAGAGGTCTTTTTGTATCGGGGGCTTTTTTGGTTTAATTTTTTTTATGCAAACGATTTGGGACATAAGCGTAATAAATTCAACAAATATTAACTAATTATTATCATAATAAAAATTCAAGGCTATTTTCTTGTAACTTTTACATATAGATATATTTTATGACAACGTAAAGCAGTAAAAACTTTTATTTTGTAATAAAGGTTAACTTACAACATCATATCTCATAGCTTCCCGTGAATTAAAGGCGTCGTTTTTTCCGCGGAGGCTCCGCTCTTACTTGAATGTAGCTTTAAACTTTAAACTCATTGTGTTTATAATGGAAGTTTATATCATGAAACGTTAATTTATTTTGTTATCTCTCTTGTGTTTTTTATATTTTAAGGAATGTTTTAATGATAAAGGTTTTCTTATTTTTCTTCTTTTATCAAATATAACCACTCAATTTATACTTACAGTTTTAGTCAAAATAGTTGACAACACTCGGTTGGCAGTGGACTACAAAAAGTTAACAATTTTAACTATTTCTTCAGCAATAATTTAAATACTAATTAAGATATTTTACTTACCCTATTATGTTCAATTGCCATATCTCCATCGGTAACTTACTGTTTTCGAAGTTACCTTACTGGCCGTCGAAACCGCATTCGGAACGATATAATCATTTCGTCCTGGCAGGCAGGAGTACCTAGTAGCAGGTCATCTGCTTTGTTATTTGCAATTCGCAATGTATATTATTCTAACGACTTACAATTCTACAGACATTAAAAAGTTAAAGATCTTATCTCTCCCATATCTGCAATTAACCTGACTCTGACCTGAGTCCTACTGCTAACTCCGCTCAGAAATTGTCTGAGTAGAGTTAGCAGTACGGACTGAGAATGAATCCTGAAATCCTTCATTATTATTGGTAATCTCGATATGATCCCAAGTGTTAATTTGGAAAACGAATTGTATACAAAAAAGTGAAATAACCTGGCATACACCTGGATCAATAGCAATAAATCTGTAGCAATAAATTATCTATGGAGGCTGCAATATTTTCTTCCAAATGGTACCAAAATTATGAATTATAATAGCATCGTCTCTTTTACTTTCAGCTCTCGATTATGCTGACGAAAGCTAGCTTAATGTACCTTAAGATTGTTCGAAATTCAACATTTTTAAAACCTTTATACATGTAGGCATTTACACGCACCTTTGAATCGTCAATGATAACATTAAATTGGTCAGTAAACTCAGCCCACGGCCGGCTTAACTACCACCAGCTTGGAATGCTACTCGGCTTAGAAGAGCTAGCCAGAAACTAAACAATTGGTACATTATAACATCAACCCTACTCATGAGTGAGTCAATGACCCAAATTTTGAATGAAACTTTTGAATGTTATAATAAGATTTATTTCATAATATACTTTTTATTTTAGATTTAAAACTAAAAATCGAAAGATTTAAGATATCTTGATGAACTTTATTATATACGCGTACATTCAAGCCCATGATGGATTTGTTAACTTTTTTAAGTCGATTCTAGGCGTTACGACTTTATTTTAATTTCTTGTATTTATCGTATGTCAGTCGCTGTTTTTAATATAAGCATTTAAATTTTGGTATATAAACTCGGCGTCACAAAAATCGCACCTCTATGTTTTTTTCAGTAAATCGCTCCTAGAATCTAGCACATAAGTACTACGTATGAAAAAAATATATCATTCTAAAGTGCACTTCAATACCTTTATATTAATTACCTGTATCATTAAAAAAACAATTACCATTTCTAACCAGGGAGCAATCAAAAAAATGTTTAAAAAAATGCTCACTTAAGGAGCACTACTTGTGCTACCTTATAAGGGTATAAAAGCTCATGTAAAGGTAAAAAATGGGTCAGTCGCTATTCAGACTTCAGAGTGAGTGTTTTTTTTTTTTTTTTTTTTTTTTTTTTTTTTTTTTTTTTTTTTTGGTCTGTGGCAACACTGAGGTCAACAGCTGATTTGAATTGTTCCTAGTAGTTTTATTAAGTAAAATTATTTATAGTGTATAATTTTAGCTAAATTCCCAATCAATTATTCAATTAAAGTGTATTGATACTAGTGTAATAAGAATTATAGTGTTTAAGTTATTCTTCAGTATTGTAAATCTCTAAGAAAGTGAAAAGTGACAGTTGATTGGTAACGTATAAACTTTAAATTTTCTAAAATAGATATATATTCTAGTTTTTAAGTGTTTTTAGTTCTTCTTTATTATATAACAACTGTCTCATTCAATTTCATATTAGTTTTGTTTCTGCAAATCTCAGTTTCTTTGTTTTGTCTCATTTATTGCAGAAACAAAGCAATATAGGCCCTTTGTTTGGTTTTGCACATTGGTACCTTATTTAATATTAAAATGATGACTCGTTCACGTGCCCTTTCACGCCAAGAGGAGAACAAACTCCAACTGGCATTACAAGAATTAAAAGTGAGTAAGGACTTGTGTGCCCAGCTAAACAATGAAAGAGATGCTAATGAGAGGGAACTATTAGATGTTTTAAAGAATAATGACAAATTAAAAATAGAACTTTCTAAGTTACATGTAAAATATAATGATGTTGAAGAGGAGCGTAACAGGCTACAGTTATTAGTGGCTAGGTTTGATGAGTGTGGTCTTGAGTATGAGCAGGCCCTTCGGCGTACCGACACCCTGGAGCTTGAGCTGAGAGATGCCCACCAACAAATCTTGGAACTGGAGGAGGCCGCTCAAAACTCAACTAACATTCACACTCACAGCTTGTATGAAGAGTTAATTGGCAACGCTTCTCAGTTGGTCAACTCCCCAACTACTGCAACTAAAAACCCCTGTGTCACTATAGATTTAACAAATGACACATTGAACTCAGAAAGGCTAGGTAGCTGTAGCAATAAGAAATTAAAAAAATATATTAGAATTAATAGATATATTAAAAAAATCCAAAAATTAACTAAAAAGAACAAGTTTTTTACAAAATCAATTATTAATAAAAATATATTGTTAAAAAAAATTAACTTTTGTAATATAGAATTAGAAAATAGAAATAGGAGATATGAATCTGACACACAATTATTAGAAACACATTTAGCCCGTTTGCAGACTACTTTAAGAAGTGTTACAAAAAAATATGAAAACACACAAAACTTGCTAAGCGAACAAAAGTCAAAAGTAGATGAACTATTAAAAAAATCACAAAATAGTTTGGAATGTATGAACTCACAGACTAACAGTTGTTCATGTGAGTGTAATAATAAGTTATTTTCTGTAAAACCAACATTGTCCTCCCCCGCTAAAATATTGTGTGACAAGGTTGATATCCCTGTTTCTAATAATAGTGGCTCCCTCAAATTAACTCCTGTATATGACACTTATATGTTTAGCGATAATATTGGAAAAGGAATGGGATCTGTACTAAATTCTTATTTTGTAAAACAAAAAGTATTCAACAGCTGTTCACCTGACAATAATTTAATGAATATTACTAGACAAATAAAAAATTCAAGTAAACAATTTACTAAGTCAACAAATATAATAATTTTTGTAGGAAATAGAGATAATGTAAATCATTTGGAATTTAAAAAATGTTTTGAAACTATAAGTAACTTAGATGTCAATAAAATTGTCTGGTTTTCATTACCCTATAATCAAGGTTTGCCACAGGCCGAAAATAAAATTAGATATAAGATAAATTTACTGATATATAATTTATGTTTGTATAATGACAAATTTCAAGTGATTGACACTAACACTAATGTTAGTAACTTTTATAATTTGACTAATGGTAGGTATTACCTATCTCCATATATTAAAAGACAGGTAGCTTCATCGCTATTATATTATTTTACTATGACAGCCAATAATTTGGCTAAAATTGTTTCTATTGAACAACATTCAGTTACTTGTATAGGTAAAAACAGCTTGGAAATAAATCCAACTAGTAATAGTAGTATTAGTAGTAGTTTAAACTAGACATTAAGACAGTAGAGATATCCTCTAGCCAAATAATTAAGATATCAAATAATGATATTAATGATCATTATAGAAATACAAAAATTGTTAAAAAAAATAATAAAAAACATAATATAAACTGTATCAACCTGGTGCATCAGAACATTCAGTGTATTAGAAATAAGGAATTAGAAATTGAATTGTTTTTAAATACTTTTAATATTAGTGTTTTTTGTGTCACTGAGCATTGGCTTAAGAATGATGAATTAATATTTAATTTCAATAACCACCAGGTTGGTAGTTCGTTCAACAGAGTTAATTCCATACATGGTGGCTCTTTAATTATTTTAAATAAACAGCTAAAATTCAAAGAACGCAAGGACATAGTGAGCCACTCTGTTGAGCGGACAACTGAACTTGCTTCAGTTGAATTAGAAGAGTTCATAATTGTAAATGTTTATAGGCCACCGTCATCTAACTTTGAACATTTTGAAAAGATTATGGATGAGGTATTGTATAAACTATCACATTCTAGTAAAAAGGTAATCATTTGTGGAGACTTCAATATTAATATTCTTGAACAAAATTCAATAAGTATAAAGTTTTTAAATTTGTTCAAATCTTATAATCTTTTACACATGTTTATGGAGCCTACTAGAGTCACAACCACTAGTGCCACTTGTATTGATAACATTTTTACAAGTGTTATTCCAAATTTTAAATGTTTATTCAATACATTAGATTCTGACCACTATGGCCAATTTATTAAATTCAGTTGTAGCAAGAGAGAAAAATCAAAACAGAAAATAAGTTTTATACCAGTGACTGTAGAACGTATCGAACAAATTAAAAATGGGTTAGTACGCTATTTGTCTTTGATGAAAAATTCAAACCCCAATATTATGTATAATGACTTTTTTAGTACTTTCACTAAATTATTTAACTTTATATTTACTCCTAAAACAGTGGTTGTTAATGATAAATTAGTGTTTAGTGATTGGGCATCTGCTGAGTTACACAAAAATAGAGAAAAATTATATAATATGTATGCGGAATTGATGTTTAATACTAGTAATGAGTTTAGGGATGAGGTAAAATTATTTTCCAAATCTTTTAAAAAACAATGTAAAATAGCAAAAAATCAACATATTCAAAATAAAATAGGAAATAGCATTAATAAAATAAAAACAACTTGGAAAATAATTAATGAGGAAACTGGAAGAGCTAAATCCCAGAGGATCGACTTTAAATTAAATATAGATAATAAATATGTCACGTCTGACCTCGAGGTTGCTACTGCTTTTGAAACCTTTTTTACTAATATTCCAGTGACTACAACGTTATCTTTAAATTCTTCTACCGCTGCAGCTATGGGTTTACTTAGAGAGAATGTAGATCAATGTGTTAGTAGTTTTAAGTTTGAAAAAGTTAATGCTCAAGAAGTAATCAAAGTATTTAGATCAATTTGCGTTAAAAAGACTAGTGATCTTTGGGGGTTTTCTGTTGACATACTTATGTCCATAATTGACATTGTAGCGCCAGACTTAGCATTAATATTTAATAATTGTTTAGAATATGGTATATTTCCTGATCTAATGAAACAAAGTAAAATAACTCCATTATTCAAATCCGGCTGTTCATTAGATCCTAGTAACTATAGACCTATTTCAGTCTTACCCACTTTTAGTAAGATTTTTGAGAAAATAATTCTTAATCAACTTGTGGCATATTTCAGTAAAAACAATCTCTTACACAAAAACCAGTTTGGTTTCACTGCCGGTCGCTCTACAACAGATGCTGGTGTTGAGCTATTACTAAACATATTTGAAGCCTGGGAAGGATCACAGGATGCACTTGGCATTTTCTGTGATCTATCTAAGGCGTTTGACTGCGTTCAACATGAAATCCTTATAAAAAAGTTAGAACATTATGGAGTTAAAAATAAGTCCCTAGATTTAATTAGTTCATATCTTAATGATAGAATTCAAAAAGTTGATGTAAATGGAAAACGTTCCCCTGGTTCTTTGGTAAAAATAGGTGTGCCACAGGGCTCTATCTTAGGGCCTTTCTTGTTCCTCATTTACATAAATGACTTACCTCACCTAGTGAGGGAAAAACATGGGATAGTGTTGTTTGCTGATGATACTTCTCTTACTTTTAAAGTTAATAGACGGCAATCTGTTATTGACGATGTAAACAATGCTCTCTCAGATGTTGTACAATGGTTTAACGCCAATAATTTGTTGCTTAATAAAAAAAAGACAAAATGTGTCAAATTTAGTTTACCAAATGTTAAAAATGTTAGAACCAATGTACAATTAAATAATGAGGACTTGGACTTGGTCAAATCTACTACTTTCTTGGGCATTACTTTAGATGAAAAATTGCAATGGGGTCCTCATATATTCGATTTGTCAAGCAGACTAAGTTCTGCTGCATACGCGGTTAAAAAAATACGTCGATTAACAAATATGGAAACTGCTCGATTAGTATACTTTAGTTACTTTCATAGCTTAATGTCATACGGTATACTCTTATGGGGCAATGCGACTGACATTGATACCATATTTACATTGCAGAAGAGGGCTGTTCGCGCAATATATAATATGAGACCAAGAGACTCTTTAAGAAACAAATTTAAAGAATTTAAAATTATGACTGTTTACAATCAATATATTTATGAAAATTTAATTTACGTTCATAAAAATATTTCAAAATTCAAGAAAAATTGTGATTTACATAAAATTAATACAAGACAAAAAAATAAACTCGCTATGCCCGGCACTAGGCTCCATAAAATAGGTAAATCCTTTAAGGGTAATTGTATACGTTTTTATAATAAGCTCCCAAATGAAGCCTTAAGCCTATCATTAAATAAATTTAAATTATATGTTAAAAATAATTTAATAAAAAAATCCTACTATAGTGTAAAGGATTACATCGACGACGGTATGGCCTGGGAATGAATCTGTATTGTATTGCGAATACCTAGTAATCTCCGCAATTTGTTTTTTGTTGTAAATTATTTTGCTTTATCGACCTTCTGCATCACACCGATTCCTTAGAAGTCACTACTTGCGGTAGCATCGGGAGTCGGGTTGCCTCCCTCCCTCAAATATGTGCGAAGGGGGTGATGGCTGGCTCTTGTGTTATGCTCGTGAACGGGTGCTGCTTGCGGTGACTGGTTGTGTGGCAGGCCAAAGATTTATATATATATGTTTTTTCTGTTATTATTATTTAATTTTCGTTGCCTGAAATCATTAGGCTTCTTTTTCTATTGATTGCGACGGTTCTAGTTGTTCCAAATTTGTATTAAGTTTGACGTTTGTGAAACAGTGATCACAATAACAAAAAATATATCCGGCTGAGTTTGTTGTGTGGTTCTTCTCAGACCAGGACGCGTTTGGAACCCTCATAGCTTTAACATTAAGATGGAAAGTGCTTTCTCAGAAGGGCTTATTACGATAAATCTAGTATCGTAATAGGCCCTCCTGACACTTCCATGTTGACGTACACAAGTGATCACTGATTATGATTCTAAGTGGAAAAGATATAAATAAATAAATAAATGAACACACCGGAACAACATACGCAAGAGAACAGTACCTGAAGATGGATACAACCCCTGATAAAGCCGCTCAAATCATTGCGCTATTGCAATCAGGACTGCGACAGGTTGACGTTGCTCGACAGTTGAACCTTAGCCGATTCTCAGTTCGACGAATATACCAACGGTTCCTTGAGACTGGTGGCTATACTCGAAGACGTGGATCCTGAAAGAAAAGGAATTGAGAGCTCACAGACCTACTAGGGGCCCAAAATTGACCGTGCAGCATCGAAGAGAACGGTTACGATTTGCCCAGGAGCATGTCAACTGGACGAGTGAACAGTGGAAAGCCGTTCTCTTCACCGATGAGACACGAGTATGTCTTTTCTGCAACGACAGACGCAGAAGAGTATACCGAAGACGAGGAGAGCGATTTTCCCAGGCTTGCATAGAGGAATCCGTCGAATACCGAGGTGGTTCCTGTGAATGATATCCTACAATCATGTCCTTACAATTCACAAAGTTTGAGTAAAATTATTTTGAAGTTGCTTTTTTAAAAGGTGCGATTTTTGTGACGCCGAGTGTGTATAGTAAGTTATTAAAAATATATTGAGAACCGACCAAAAGAATACCGATTTCTTTAAAAGCATCTCTCGGGAATCTCTAGCTTTTAAGTTATAAATAGCCCGTATAGCCTTTTTTTGTAAAATAAATATATAATTTATTTCGGCAGCGTTGCCCCATAGTAAAATACCGTAAGAAAAAATACTGTGAAAATAATTAAAATAAACGAGTTGAGCCGTATTAACGTCTGTTAATTGTCTTACTTTTTTAATTGCAAAGATGGCTGAGCTGAGTTTGCCTGCGAATGTTGAGAGAGTTTGTCAAGAGATGGGAATTTCACTGGAGCTTTCTATTTAAAGTTTTGTTTTTACTTTCATAACCTCAATTTAGTGAAGCACAGACCCAAGTTCTAGGGCCGACCGACTGAGCTGCCGCAAGAGAGTATATCTAAACCGCCCGTTTGCGCCAAAAACGGCCTTTTCTTACCTTCACTGTCAGGCTTCACTATGACTTAGAGCTACCAAATTTTTTATACAAGCAGCGTTTACTCATTTCTACCCTATATAAAAAAATCAGATGTCTGCATTCAGCCAAACCGGAGGGAAAAATAGGCCAAAACGGCCCTATTTCTCGGACTTATTCATTATTCATAAATGATGTAAATTCTAGCCTACTTCCAGGTATGGTAGGACGCTGAAACTCGGTGGGCAGGTTTGATATATACTAATACCTCAAAAAAAATCGAAAATTTTCAAAATTATAATTTTTAGGCCCAAGAGGTCTAAAACATAGACATGCGAAGTTTGCAACACGCCGCATAACAAAAGATTCGTCTCGTAAAGTGCAATAAAAATGATTCACAACTATTTTTGATTAGATTTTTTGTTAAGTCACAATTAGGCCAAAACAGATATTTTCATCAAAAATGGATTCTCTTTTTTAAAATTTCAAATGTTGTATGAAATAAGTTTTCAATATGTATCGAATTTTTAGGCCCGCAAGCAAGTTCAGTGTCAAAATTTAATGATCTAACTTTTATGAGAGGTACAGGGTACATGCAGGGTGATGTGGGCAACGGGGCAAAATTCTTGTCAGTTTAACTATCCTGGTTATTTTAGTAGCAAATACCGGGTGCCTTAACAGGTATCACAAACCACATCGATTCTCTTCATTCTGAGGTAGACACTTGTCGGAATAACTTCTCGACAGTTCTGTGCTCTGAAATGAAATGTTAGAAAGAAAATATAGACAAAGGAGTTACCATCACCAAAAAATGTAATATTTCGTGCAAATCCAAAAAACTGTTTAAATAAGGTTTGTGTTTTTTATATTATGCAAATAATTTAATTTAATTATATTTTTATTTTTTGTTATTATTTCTTCTTTTATGTATTTCGTAAATAATCCCATCAATAACATGTAATAAAAAACATTCGAAAATATGTTTATTATAATGGCAATGTCACAGGGATACATAACCTTTTGTAATCATTTAATCACCGATTTTTTTCATAAATGTAACTAATTCCGATTTGGACTTATCAAGTCTTACATCTAATGACAGCAGATAAGTTAATAATATTACACTGTTGCTTAATTTTATTTCCTTATTATTTCTCGTGGAATAATACTTAAACTTAAAGTTTAAAAAAAACAAAGTTAAATGATTCAAATTATTTTATTGTATTGTTATGAAATGATCATAAATATTTAGTATTAATGATTATTTCAAAAGTATTTTTTTTTATAAACCAATTTAGAAAATGATTATTATAACTGAAAAAATACTTTGACATGTAACGTAATGATTTACGTTACATGACATCATAAATATTAAGTATTAATGATTATTTCAAAAGTATTTTTTTTTATAAACCAGTTTAGAAAATGTTTATTATAACTGAAAAAATACTTTGACATATAACGTAATGATTTACGTTACATGTCAAAGTATTTTTGCTTTGCTTACATTTTCCCTCTTATTCGATTTCAGAGTATAACTTAGTTTTTTTCATCCGAATTCAGTACCTTTAATAAGTACTTCAAACCGTCGTTTTCACGACGACCATTTCTACTTATCCTTCTTCATTCAACAGAACTTGGTGTTGACAGTGTTTGCGGTTGGCTGCATTAGCCATGTGACAAACACACAAAGTGTAGTAAAATTTGCCCAAGTCTCAGTTCTCATCGGCCACGCGACCTTATGAAAATAACACTTTTTACCTATTGTCAAGTTCTCATCTGGTGTCTGCCCGACACCAAGTTCTGTAGAAAAAAAAAACTTGAAGCTTGGGCCATTCTGACATCACAACTTTAAATTGTCGGATGAACTTGGGCCATCCCGATATCACAACTTTCATTGGCTGGATGAACTTGGGCCATCCCAATAATGCAACTACAGTAGGTTGGCTGAACTTGGGCCATCTCGATATCATATGGATAGCCCATAGAACTTGGGCTAACCTTACAACACGCAAGTGGTTTGGTTTTGATTGTATTTTCTAAAGCTTTTACGAGTACTACATTTTGAAATAAAACTATTTTTACGGATTTAACTCACGTGTTTTATTATACTCGTAATTTTATATTTACATTTTAAATCTAACCCGACGTTTCGAATGATTTGCAGCAATCATGTTCACGGTAAGACGACACTTCCATCTCGTCGTTTAATTCAATATACGCGATTTAACCTAAAAATAGTTTTTTTCCAATTTGGAAAGATAATCCAGTAAAACTCAGAGAAAAAATTGAAAATCGAAGAAAAAGAAAAACCTTACTTTGATCTTGAGATTAATTTAATTACTTTTATAAACAATTACTTCTCAGTAAAACTGAATAGCTGCGATATACAAGAAGTGAGAGGAATAGGTAGGATTCCGAAAACCCAGACCGATAACAGTTACACTCAGGCCTTAAAATAAAAACTATGAAACAGAAAACGGCACTGAAGGATACTACTTACTACATAAAGGAAGATTACCTTCATCACGTACTAGAAAAAAAGAAAGAATCTACAGAATCAAGTTAAAGTTTAGAGAGAGAAAGGTAACAACGCAATTATTAGATACGACAAGTTTGTCGTAAAGTTGGTTACCTAATAAAACGAAACTTGGTTCAACAGACAATAGGAAACGAAATCTTTTCATCTTACCACAACATAAAATAATCAATGAGACTAGTAACTTTCACCATGCTCAGGTCACAATGAAAAATAAAACCTTTTTGGCACGTACCACTCCGCAGAGATCTTCCAGTTCTTTAGAAGAATGGTTTAAACCGGGTATACTCAATTACCTTGTTAAGAAAGATACAAAAAATCAAGAGAAAGAAAATAACAGTAATATCATATAGCAATTAACAGTACCTCTCTCAGGAAATATAAATAATAAAAAAGAAATACCAAAAAACATAAAAGCACATCTTCCACGCCGGCTGGTCACCTAGGAAGACGACGACCACAATCTTCCAAAGAAAACAGATTCAAAATACTCAAAAATCACGGAACACAATCAGCTCTACATATCTACCTACAATGTTAGAACACTGTCATCCCACAAACGATTAATCGAAATATATTAAACCCTATCAAGTATAAAATATGATATCATTGTATATCTGAGGTGCGACGCCTAGGAAATGAAATTGCAGAATACGACGAATTCATTATCTGCCACACAGGTGAAACACCAGGCATGTATGGAATAGCGTTTCATAATCAAGAAATATCTGAAACAATACTTGCCAAGCTATATTGGCATTTCTGGAAGAGTAGCATTACTTCACCTGGAACTTCCGTGTTGAAAACTCACTATAATTCAAGCCTACGCCCCGACGGACTTTACAAAGGAAGAGTAGTTTACCACTTTCTATGGAAACATTTACAAAGCTATGAAGGTAGCGCACAATGATTTCATTCATGAGATTTCAACTACAAGAAATACTACATGGAATGGAAATCTAGGGTAATCCACAAACATCTAGAACAAAAAGGAAATATGAAAAAAGGATACAAAGAATAACGATCAAAGAAATCATGGATTGAAGGTTTAAAAGTTGCGGGAAAAACTGAGTTTAAACGAAGTGAGATTATAAATATTGCCACAATTTTTTACAAAGTACTATACAGTGCTGCAAATAAAACTAACATTTCATACTACAATTCAAAAACAGATGCTAAACTAGCACTAGGGGGACCGTTGTACGTACGTTGATAGTGTATATTTTACGAAGTTAATCATTGAAGACTTAGACTATACAATTCGATAACGTAATTTCTTTATTTGCCTTGTTAACTTACTTGCATTTTTAACCGACTTCTTCGAAAAGGACGAGTTTCTCAATTTGGCCGGTATTTTTTTATTTCTTCCTTTTAAAACATCCCCCCCCCCCCCCTCCCCCCGACGCAACGAATTCAATAAGTACAAAATAATAATATTTTTATTTTTTTTAGAGGTCTTTTTGTGTCAGGGGTTTGTCATTTAAATATTTAATTATATTTTTTTCTGGTAAAGTTAAAGTTAAAAAGTTATATTACTGGTTTCTGAATTGTACTAAGTGAACCAACAGACACACAAAATTTTCAATTGTTTAAATATTTCTATTAATCTATCCTAATATTATAAAGAGGAAAGATTTGTTTATCTGTTTCAATTGAATAGGCTCCGAAACTACACGACCGATTTAAAAAAGTATTTTAGCATTAGAATCCTATATTATAATGTACAAAGGTTATATTTAATACGAGAAATATATATATTATATTAAAAAAAATAAGGATCCGCGTGAAACTATCGACAATGTAATAAATTATAAATGTATTAAGTAACATCATTCAAGACTTTTTCATATGGGTAGTGTTACAAAAATAATAAATAAAAGTGGGTTGGTTTAATAAGATTTTATTGGATTATATTCCAAAAAAACATTAACATTAATTTTACAATACATAATACAAATAATGCCATAATAATGTTTAAAAGAAATGCCAGCTAGACTCAGCGGTGGGTTACTTGAGATAATACTTTATTTTAAATTATATATATATTAATTACTAAAATAGTAATATCCTAGGCGCCACTGACAAATAACAAGCGAAGACATATATATGATCCTCCTGCTTGTCAGTACTGGAGAACCACAGTCTAAAACTTGTTCTTTATAAAACTTTCAAAAATGGAAGTGTTGATTATTGATATAAATAAACTTTGTACATCACCATAATATCGGGATTACAATAAAGACGAGCTCCTTAAACTCAGCTAGTCAGGAAGCAGGATACAGGTCAAACAGGACGACGCTCCGAAGATTCACGTCTACCCCCGCGAACCAATTATAAATTTACCCGTATCTTCTAGGGTACAAACTAAAAACCTCCTGTAATGATTAAATTACAGGTTAATCTACGTAATAACACTAATCTCACATTCATCTATTTAAATATTAATAATTTATAATACCTTATGGAGGAAAAAGGCCTCGCAAGCACTAATATTAGCCTATGTCGACTCCGAGGGTCGAATCAGGACAAATACTGGAATATTACCACGTAATAAGATTAAATGAAGTCTCAAAACCTATGAAACATCGCCTAATTCAGAGAAGATTCAAAGTACTTACAAAATATTGTTCCAACAAACTTTGAAACTGCCCGGGAAGTGCCGGCAATAGGAATTATAATTATTCCATATTAAATTATTAGCCCTGCAATTAAACACGCTAATGAATTTAAGAAACAACGCTTCAAATGCGTTAATAAGATCACAAATAACTAAAACACTCACCGAAGGCTAATAAGATATTCAATTCGGAAGTGCTTCCGAAAGAAAAGACTCTAAAGGTCACGGCATTGAATTTTATAATCAAAATATGCATAATAAGCAAACAATGTGGCTATGCACACGCCGCGTTACACGAAATGTGGGTAAAATTGATATCAATCGGAAGAAGATCAATATTTAAACAATTTAAGAACAATGCACTAATTATCTAAAGAAAGAAACGAGTGCAATAAATTTATAAAAATTGTTTTACTAATAAATATAACAATAAAACAACGTTGGCTGCAACTAAACTTCTGAAACAATATGACAGCTACTTTTAAATAAATATCTAGCGATATGCTAACCTTAATAATGATTAATAAATGAAATTTAGAATAATAATTATTAATAAAATGTTTATATTTTCAATAACATTTCGGGGACTATAAAGTTAGCTTAAGTTGGCAACATTCAATATTTTAAACAAAAAGAAATGTCACAGACTAATTAAGAAATTGTAATTAGCTGTCAACAGATAAATAATTTACCTTGTCTACGAATTTGACAGATAATAAGAAATCGATGATATTAAAATTATAAATATTTTAATTATCTACAGAAATGAAATTTCTATGTAACAGTAGGTAGATTTCATATAGGTAGATTTCATATAAACGAAGATTAATAAATATAAACATTTAGAGTAAAAATGATTTACGATCACTAATAACACTATGATGAAGGGATTTATATTATCAATTGCTGTTGCCCGTGATTCTTTATGACTACGATCATAAGCCATATAAATATATTTTTTACAGTCTACGTGGACGCAGTCACGGGGAATAGCTATCCCTAATAAATTACTATATCTCAGTAAGTAAGTGTAAAAACCTTTTGGCCTTCATAACAAGGCTTTTTTTCCTATATAGCGCGGGCAAAGCCACTGGGAACAGCTAATTATTGTATAGGAAACTTTTCCCCCCACGAATAAAACGTCAATATCTTGGAGACGACTATTTCATTTCAATCAAACATGGATAAGAACCATCTCGACAAACATAGCCTTCGTTTAAAAAACCGCATTCGAATCCGTCCACGCGTTTCGCCGCAAACAGCTAATTATTGCATAAGAACCTCTCCCCGGCACAAATAAAACGTCAATATCTTTGAGACGACTATTTCTATTTCAATCAAACATGGATAAGAACTCTCTCGACGAGCATAGCTTTCGTGTAAAAAAAATCGCAGTCAAATCCGTTTACGCGTTTGGCCGCAAGTTTGCCACAGACAGATACACAGATACACAGATCGACAGGTTAAACTTATAACACTCCCCTTTTTTCTCTTTTGTTAAAAAAGAGTACAAAAAATAAGGCACACAGGCATAAAAGCAAAAATAAAAGTTATATTAATCGAGATACATACAAATAAAATGATAACTACAGCATTTGGGTTTTAATACCTACGTTTAATATTATGATTGTTTTTCAGATCTTATTGTTAATTATACGCCTTTGGGTCGGTACGACATGAACTGATGATGTTCGCGCTTAAATAGTATAATTTAGATTCCTACGGTAGTTCGCGACATTATTGCATCATATTATTCAAAATTAAAATTCTCTATAATTTTTAATGAGAACCATTCAAAACCACTTAATTATAACGTTGGTTTATTTCAGGGCTGTTGTATTTCTCCTATTATATTTAATATAGTTATTAATATTTTAATAGACAAATTAATTAAAAATGAAAAAAAGTGAGGTTATCGGTTTAAGTTCAACAACAAATACACAGAATCCATACTAGCCTTTGCAGATGATCTCGCGATACTGACACGTAATCCGAAACAATGTCAGGTACTTTTAAATGTAGTTGAGGATTTCTGTACGTGGACGGGTGGATTGAGGACAAAACCAAGTAAATGTCTGTGTCTGGGTAGACGGAATACCAAATATACCTCTTACGATCCGGGTCTTATAATAGGCGGTCAGCGCGTTAGTACGATTACGGAAGCAGCTCCGTTTAAATTTTTAGGTAAAAAAATCGATTACCAAGGCCGTACTCCATCTTTTTAAATGATCTCAAAAAGGTAGACAACCAACCGATAAGTAACGTCAAAAAGGCTTGGATTTACGATAATTTTTTAACATTACGTCTAAATCGGCCTTTCCTCGTTTATGATATTAATAAAACTTTTTTGTCAAAGTTAGATGCAAGCGTCATAAAGACATTGAAGTTATGGCTCGGGTTAGCGCACTCAGCGGACTCTTCAACCTTATTTAGAGACCGAAATAATTTTGGATTAAAATTAAAGAAACCATCGGAGCTCTACAAACATCTAAGAGTTACCAAAAGACATATCATCGAAAAATCTAAAGATGATACTGTAACTTCTCTCCCAAAAGACAAAGTTGCCTCAGAGCTCGAGTCACGACTTCAATTCCATAAAAAATTTATGATAGGTGCTCAAACGAATAAAGTAGGGCTAGGATCAAGTAGGAAAGTTCAAGACATAGACATAACAAAATCTTTTATTCGACAAGACGAAAACGATAATTACCGACTCCACGCGATGAGCCTAGAAATTCAAAACGAATGGGTGACCACAGGAGATTTTTGTATTCCATTAGCTTTGAAGTGGC
Organism: Napeogenes sylphis; assembly: GCA_959347405.1. Classification (NCBI taxonomy): domain Eukaryota; kingdom Metazoa; phylum Arthropoda; class Insecta; order Lepidoptera; family Nymphalidae; genus Napeogenes; species Napeogenes sylphis. The sequence continues at coordinate 533,938 of OY365789.1, forward strand.
GCACCTTAATTTATGATTGGTCCCCAGCATTATTAAAATTCTATCTTAATGCATTCCAAATGACTCTCCCAGATCAAAGTAATTTAGTAAGATGGGACAAAGCCACCGAAAAGTCTTGCAACATCTGTGGGGAGGCAATAAAAACCGCGAAACACCTATTAGTAGGGTGTAGGGTGCTAATAGATAAAGGTCTATACTCGCGTCGCCACGACAAGGTATTAGAAATTATACGGGAAGCGGTTAGTCTTTCAGTAGCAAGAGCGCGGAAGGGTATAACAACCACCCAACGATCTGTAGAATTCGTAAAAGAAGGCTCTTCCAAAAAATCAAAAGCGAAGCCTTATTCAATATTAGGCGCGGCTCCTGATTGGATTCTCATGATGGACACGTATGAAAAGCATTACAAAATCCCTGAGGATGTTGGTGTTTCGTCATCCAGACCGGACTTATTCCTGTATTCGAAACATCTGAGGCGCGTGATACTTGTGGAGCTTACTGTTCCTTGGGAAACAAACATCCCAAGGGATCACACATTCAAGCTCAATAAGTATTACGAACTGACCAACGAACTGATCAGGAATAAATTTATAGTTAGTTTGTACGCGGTAGAAGTGGGAGCGAGAGGTATAACAGCAAAATTTCTCTATAGCCTGCTTAAAGACCTTGGCCTTTCTAGAACGTATTTCAAAGGCGGCATTAGTAGGTTCTTTCCAAATTTGGTTAGGTAGGGAGAGGAGTATGGAGAGTGAAGGTGAGCGTTTTTGCGCATAATAAAGGGGCCCCTTAAACCTACTCCCGGGTCGCAAGTCCCAGGCACTGCTTGAACTCGTCTCCTTGCAACGCGATGGGCCCGGCACCCGCACGGTGAATCCATGGATTGCTAAGAAGCTTCGTCTCGTCGTCTCATATGTCTCTTAAAAGTTTTAAATCCACAGGTATATGTTTAATGTTTGTTTTGAAAAATAATATATTGTTGTAGATGACAGATAAAATGTGCTTTGTTTTTACAAACTATTTCCTGGCATAAAAAAATGATAAGAGATTTTGAGTAGAAATAGAAAGAAACAAGAAAATACATTAATATATTGCTAGTACCGTTTTTTATTTTGTATTTGGCATAGTTACTTTTTTTTATTAATAATATTTGACAGCGAGCTCATACGTCGATGTTTAACGAAGCGCATAACAGTGTGACGCGATACTGTGATACGATTGACTGCGTTGTAATTACTTTCTGTATTTGTACTACAAACACTATACAGGCCACAGGCATAAAACCTCATTTCGTTACAAAACAAACAAAGCAAGCTATACTAAAGTAAACTAAGGATTATAGATGAAGGAGTAAATCCGATATATTTATAATATAAGATGAAGTCTTCATGCGCTAAAAATCTTCTAATACTCGTAAGTAATAAAATATCTTTTATAATATACTGTCTCTTTTTTAACATTTATTTTCAGAACCAAAACTTGATAGTATTTAAAGAAATGACGGTTGTGCGTTTGCAAGGTTGATTGATCAATTGGTAAATTAATAATTGAAGACGGTATCGTGCGATGTAAATTTATTTATGTAACACAGTTAGTTAGAAAACCAAACCTGAAATATATTTTGTTCTTGCTTTTGAGCTTTTATAATATAAGCATTAACTGAATAAAAAGAGATCTCTACTAGCTACCCGTTGGAATGACAAAGTTGATTTTAATTGAAATAGGTACATACTACATACATAATACATAAAGTATTGGTTACAAAAATGTACGTCGAGCACGAGCACAAATCGTAGTCGCCAGAAATAATATAGGTGTCTAAACCTAGACCTAGCTATGCATAGACTACAAAAAAAAGATATAGACCGTCTTTGATTGCAAAAAAAACTGTATTAAGATAGAATGCCATGCACCATACACAATAAATAATGCTGTATGTCCAAACGCAGCAGACCAGGCGGCAGAGGCGCGGCGCAGGGTGGCCGGGAGGTGGGAGGTTAAACTGTTTCTATAAAAATTATTTCTTCGGATCGTTCTTATATTATCCATTTCTCAATAGATGTATGTAGTTAAGTTATACATTCATTTAGTAAATTTCTGTGTTACTTTTTTAATTAATTGGGGTCTTTATGTATTATTTCATTAAGAATAAGTCATTTTCATAATCTCCAGTTATTTTTTATTTGTTATTTTGCTTTTAGTAAGTAAATAAAAATAAAGTCTTACGTACAGACTAAAAGTAAGTAAGTTTTTCCTTTCACGCCCAAAAGCCAAATCCCAATCGCACTTACTACAGAAGTAACGTAGAAATTAAACTGCTGCCCAAAAAAATTATGTAATACCAGATGATGTATGATGTATGATGTAGAAGTCGCAGATAAAAGCTAGTCTATATATAAATATATAAACAAGGTCACTCACTGACTTACCACGAAATCTCAGAAACTGCAAGTACTATGAATTAACTGATATCGTCGTACGAGGAAAGTGAGGGGCGACAGCTTTAAAAATTATTATTGGACATCTAATTTGGCGACAAAAAGCCTACACAGCTCCTTCACCGCATGCGTGCTCTCTCACACGATAAAATATCAGATTATACGCTGCGTTTATTGTGGTTAAAATTAATGCCACAGCATGCGACACCATCAGTGAGCATACTGTGCTTGACGAGGTAGCGTTGCTTGCTGATAAGATGCTGGAACATTCCCACAATAAAATGAAATGTCCGATGTAACTACACCATCGAAGAACCAACACCTACCGCTTAGTTCAAAACAACAAGATTTACTGTGTCAAATCGACAACACCTACTTGCTTGAAGAGATCAAGAAGTTATCATTAGAAATTGCAGAACTCAGGGTGCAACATAATTATAAACTAACCTAATACACATAATTATAAAGTCACAGTCTCAGCTCACCTCATACGTCATACCGTAACAGTAACAATACTATATGTTCTACGTACTGTTACTACCACCGCCTTTTGGTGAAAAGGCACGTCATAGCGTTCCAACGTACCAGCGTTCAAAGTAAGTCATACCGATTCTCTAGTACTGATATAAGAACGAAGCTTACATTCGTGGTTGACACTGCAGCTAATATATTCATCCTACCACGGAAAAAAGGAATATTTTTTTTTTTTTTTTTTTATATTTTCTAGGGCAATGCTTGACTGCATTCCACCTGATAGTAAGCGGAATGTAGTCTTAGGTGGTAAGGCGCATTACCCTAGCAACCTATTCACTCTACTCTTGAATGTATCCACACTGTATTCGGTCGGAAATACCGACGCAGGCAAGTTGTTCCAATCCCTTGCTGTTCGAAGTAAAAAAGACGAAGCAAAGCGCCCCGTTCGGACAGGTGGAATATCCACAACAAAAGGATGAAAACCTGCCGTGCGTCGGGACATCCGGTGATGGAAGGGGGAACTAAGTCGTGTAGTTCCTGCGCACACTCACCAAAATGTATCCTATAGAATACTGAGAGGCTAGCAATTTTACGCCTGTGTTCAAGGCTTTGGAGGTCGGCTTCGACCAATTCGGGATCGCCGATAAGCCTCTTTGCTCGCCTCTCAATTGAGTCCAGAACCGCAAGATGAGACTTTGCGGCACCAGCAAATATGTGACCACAGTACTCTACACACGACCGGATCTGTGCTTTGTATAAAACAAGAAGCTGTCCCGGTGTAAAGTACTGCCGAACCTTTGCAAGTACGGCAAGCTTTGCTGCTGCTGCTCTTGCTCTGGACTCAATGAACCGACCAAAGTTGAGGTTCGAGGAAATCTCTATGCCTAACAACTGAAGCCGGTCACTGTATTCCAAGGATACATTCTGGAAAGTAGGAGCCAAGGTGAAAGGGTTCCTTTTGGCGGTGAACAGACACGTCTGCGTTTTGGAGGCGTTGAACTTGACAAGATTGGCATTGCTCCATGCGGAGACTGCCTGAAGTTTGTCATTCAAACGTTGCACCATGGCTTCTCTTTCAGACTGTACTTGATCTCGACTAGCCCGAGTATTCGGCAGATATCTTTCTACAACTGTGCTGTCGTCTGCATACCCATAGATACCGGGCTTCAACAGATCATTAATGTGCAGCAGAAAAAGAGTTGCAGAAAGAACGGACCCCTGAGGCACTCCGGCATTTATTGTCAAGGGTTCCGAGGAACATCCATCGACAACTACTCGGAGAGATCTCTGGCTCAGGAAGTCCGTTACCCAGCCGATCAGACCAGGAGATATACCGTACGCTGAAAGCTTGCTTATAAGGCTCGCATGCCAGACCCTGTCAAATGCCCTCGAGACGTCCAGAGAGACGGCGACCGCTTCTCCGTTTTTTGCGATGCCCTCGCCTAAAATGTGAGTAGCATACACTAGGAGGTCCCCAGTAGACCTATTACGGCGAAACCCGTACTGTCGGTCACTGAGGAGATCGTTACATTCTAGGTAAGCTAGTAGGCGCGAGTTCAATACACGCTTCATAATCTTGCAGAGTATGGAGGTGATTGTAATCGGTCTGTAATTGACAGGGTCGGCACGGCTGCCTTTTTTGGGCACGGGTTGCACATTAGCAAGCTTCCAGGATTTCGGCACTAATCCAGTCATGAAAGAGAGGCGATACAGACGTGTCAGTACAGGAGACAACTCGTCGTGAGCAGAATGGCTGGTATACCATCAGGACCACTGGCTTTATTCACATCTAAACGAGACAATGCCCTCCATACCTCTTTGTTAGTGATGCGGATTTCAGGCATCTAAATACCGCAATGAGGAAGATGTGCTGGAGAAGCATTGCCAGTGTCTAGATGCGAATTATCAGCAAACAGAGAAGCAAATACATTGGCAGAAATTCGACTCGATCGCTTTCGCAAGAGACCAGAAAGCTCGGCTGCCAGTTGGTCTGACAGAGAGCTTTTCGCCATTCTTGGCGATTCGATCGAGACGAGCCTTCCGCAATGCCTTTTTGTAGGACTTGGCAGCTTGGTTAAAGGCTCTTTTCTTCGAACTTACATCCGGAGTTTTGCGGCTTCGGGCATCAGCCCAAATGAGATATGCCGAATGTTTTCGGTCTTGAGCAACATTCGGCATTAAACCATGGGCGAGCTTTGCCACCGACGGGTACGTCAGCAAAAGGAATAAAATACTCCATTGCCTGATGCACCACATCGGTTATAGAATCCGCGCAACTCGACGGATCCAAAGAAGAGAAGCAGACCTGCCGCCAAGGATAAGACGCAAAAAAGTGCCGCATCTCATCCCAATCTGCTGACTTGTATTTCCATACTCGCCTAACACCATGAGGTTCTAAAGCTGGTGGGGAATATGTAAACACAGATTTCACCAGACAGTGATCGGAGGTTCCCAAGGGAGAGGTAACCTCTACACGATAACTGTCCGGATCAGTTGTCAGCAGAAGTTCCAGGCAATTGGCTGTATGGCCTACCACATCTGGTACCCTTGTCGCTTGCTTCACCAGCTGAAAGAGGTCCAAGGACAACGCAAAGTTCCGTGCTTCTCTTCCAGCATGGTCGGTTTTCTGGTACGGGAACAGCCAGTCCTGATGACAGGCGTTAAAATCCCCCAGAAAGACGAGCTGCGCTGAAGGGAACTGATGCAGAGTCATATCAGCAGCCTCACCGAGATACTCGAATAATCTAGTTGTCTCCTGGTCACCGCTGTGCGAACGGTAAACACAGGAATACAGGATTTTTTCGTTTTCTGTGTCTACTAAAACCCATAAAGAAGAAAAAGTGGGGTCTTCAAGGTGACGGAGACGCTGGATACAGAGGTCGTTCCGCGCATACACGCAGACTCCGGCACGTGAGCGAAAGTTGTGCTCTAACGTGTATCCGGGATAATCCAGGTGCGCAGCGCTTAAGGTACATTGTATCTGCGTCTCCGTCAAAAAGAACAGGTGCGGTTGTTCTGTCTCCAGGTGGTGATGGACAGGTAAGATATTAGAGTGTAAGCCCCTAATATTACTGAGGTGCACTTTAAATGAGGAGGAGTGCAACCGCTGTACAAACTTTTTCCTTTTTTGGTTTCTCTTCATGATAAAAAAAAAAATTAAAGTGAATAGGGATGGGAAATGGCAGTTGAACGAGGCGGTACGTATCGAACCCAACGTCGAAGTTGGTGATGTCTTGCCACTGGGAGGCTAGCCTGGAGACTACGGGGACGCCCGAACCCCCCCAGGGATCGCCATCGGGCCTCCTCGTCTGGTCGCCAACCAGCACGATGGAGCCACCCTGGGATTTTTCGCAGCTGGCGGGGCAGCCTTTCGTGGGTGGCTAACCCACTAATTGGGCCCCCAACTATCTGCGGGCGGCCAGCGGAAAGCCGTCGCTTCGGATCCCGCTACCCTCCTCAACTAGACACCCGACAAAACAAATACCAACTCGACGTCAACCGATTCGCCAACGTACCGCAGCTGTTCAGACCCATTTCCCATAAACGGCTTCATCGAGCAACGTGCCGGAACACGACTAGGTCGCTTTGCGGCACGACTTTGCCCGATGGGTGGTAACTTTGTCGGCGACCCGATGTTATGGTCTACTACCAATAAAATCAAAACCACTACCATTTCAACACTACGCTGCTAATAATATCTACTGCAATATCCAGATACGGTGAAAAAACGCTTGAATTAGATTTCAACATACGAAGACGGTATAAATAGAAATTTATAGTAGCTGACGTCAGTAAACCTATCCTCGTAGCCGATTTTCTTAAATATCATCATCTTATAGTCGATCTCAGGAATCATCGCTTAATAGACAACGTAACAAACCTATCTACCAACGCGCCTCTGCGATATTCAAGTTTACTTATTGTCCGTAGTATTGACATACAACAGCCATACGATTACGAGACTCTTCAATGAAAATAAATCCGAAACACAACGTTAAACGCGTAATTCAACCCTCGGGCCCACAACTACATTGCCGTGCAAGACCTTTACCACCAAATAGCTACAAAAAAGTTGTGCAATGTTTGAAACAACAACTACAACAAAATTAAGCAATGACGCGGATTCAATTCCCTGCCCGTATCGTTTAATTTTTCTTTCTATACTTAACATGGCTATACATGTTCATAGATATTATCAAACATTAATTTTGGTAGTGGCATCTTTTCAATGTTTATCTATACTGCAAAGTTATAAACATTGGTTAGGATTTTCGAAAGAAGCCTAATAGATGTCATCACCATCCCGATAAAGATAGATAAAGAGATAAAATCATATATAGAATGCTTAATTCATCGAGATGGACAGCCATACGGTATCTCAATTGGTAGAGCGACGGGACGGTGTGCCAGAAGTCGAGGGTTCGAATCTCTGCCCCTAACTGTTTATTTTGCATTCTATATTTATTTAAATTTAAAGTTAAGCAAGAATTCGAAAACATGATGCCACAAGTTCTTTGCAGACCAAGCGAGGGCCCATGGTCATCTTCGCTGCATGTTGTACCTAAGAAAAACGGCGACATACGAGTATGTGGGTACTACAGACGACTTTACGCAATTACAAAACCTGACCGATACCCCCATACCGAGCATTAAATATTTTAAATGCCATCTCGCAGACAAGACTATATTTTCTGCGGTGCATTTTTAGAGAACGATATAGTAGCTAATATAGAAAATTAAGGACGAAAGTTTCAATTATTTTTTTAATTCAACACTAACAAGTACATAGATATTTTTAATTACTGAGCCTTTTTAAAAAGTAGCGCAACTATCCGGCTTTTACGGAAATCATCAACCAGCTACATCACAAAAAAAAAAACGAATTTATTTAAAATCCAACTTTAAAATGCACATTGAAAATCTTCTGTATATACCTAGTGTTAGCTTTTATACATGTAGTAGTTTGGTTTTGACTAAAAATAAAGATATAAGTTGTTGATTTGACTAAAACAATGGAATCTCTGTATAGAAGTTTAATTGATAGAATAAATGTAATATTGGATACTGATTTGACTAAGAATAAGAAGTATATAAATCGCAGCTCGGTTAAGAGAAGGCATTGTGAAATTGGGAGTACAAGTTGTGTGGTGGTGCTATTGTGATAAAAGTGTAACAGTTATAATAAACCGTTGAGTGTGTGATCGAGAGACTAAGTTGTGTAACAGTGATAGTTGAGAGTTTAAATGGTAAACAGTTAAGTGTATTTGTAAACAGTGTCATAAAGTGCTATAAAGAATAGAGCGACCGTCGTTGACGATTCTTGAGGTAAGAGAGTTCTAATACTAGACTTGCCACAAATACTGTAACAAAGAAAAAAAAAATTGTTAATTGCAAATAACATTTATTACTTTTACAGTGTGTTAATTTAATACACAAATATAAAACAATAAGAAATATAAAAAGCTGATTCGAAGTGGTATCCATTGGCTTCAATACAGTCCTTTAAACGTTGAGGCCAATTATTGATAACTGACCTCAACGTTTAAAGAAGAAGCACGCGCTCTTTCAATGGGGAAATTCTTCACTGCCAATCGTATGGATTGTTTTAGGGATTACAAATTATCAAGGCGTTAAGACTTTTACTCTCTAAAACTGACCATAAATCATAATCCAGCGGATTAAGATTGGGACTAGACGGCGGCGGCCAGTCTTCAGCTCTGATGAAGTCCGAGACGTTCGCTTCCAACTAAGACTGCGTGAACCGAGCTTTAAGACCCGGCGCCGAGTATTGCTGAAAGGACCATACTTGGTTATTGAACATGGTGTTATTAAGCGGCTTAATTACCTTCTGAAGAATGGTATCTTGATTTATTTATTATTATTATTATTTATTATTTATTTATAATTAAAAATATGCAACACAAACTTACAGTGGTATCACCAAATCGTTTGCGTGCGTAGATGCATTATACATTAACTATTACTTATACATTAACTAATTATTATATTGACATCTACAAATTACTTATTCATTACAGTTTAAAATTACAGATAATACATATGTACATTTTATACACTATAATTGCAATTACATAAGATTCCCTTTAAATAAACTAATAAGTTGTTATTTATTTCTTTCAATGTCATAGATTATTGATATACCGCAAAACATCAACAGAAATGACCCCTAGTTTATCATAAAATATGTCTGTATCTGGACTATATTGTAAAAATTGATTTAAGTATACCTACTACTGCTCTAGCCGTAGGACTGTTATGGGCTTGAGATGAGTGGTTCGATGTTGAGTAGGCGAACAGTTGGTGACGTCGCCGACCACAGCCACGCAGGTATCCGTTAGGTACAAAAAATAGATGCTCTCTGGTACCGTTGGATTGTCTATTTTATTATTTAGCAGTTGGCAATAATGTGTGAGATGTGAAAATAGTCTTCTAAATTGCAATGTATCGAGACCAACCATACCTGATACAAACATGGAAGGGTACAAAAATGGGTAGTAACCATAAACACGTTTGTATACGCAACGGGCGAATTTCCGCTGAATTTTTTCAACCATCATTACGTAGAGTTGTTCTTTTGGATTCCAGACAGTTGCGTTATACTCCAGTTTACTACGTACATAGGCGTTGTAGAGCAACTTGATAGCCTGAACATTGTTAAACTGGAGGGTGGTTCTAATGATAAACCCTAAACATCTATTTGCATCTTTCGCTATCTGCTTAATATGTTCGTGAAACGTTACTTTGCTATCCATAACAACGCCTAAATCACGTATTGAAGTAACACGCTCTAGTGGGGTGTCGGCCAGTTTATAAGATGACAGTATAGGGTTATGGGATCTAGTGAAAATTATAGTTTTACATTTGGCGTTATTAAGAGGTAGTTTATTCAAATTACTCCATGTGACAACTGCATCAATATCACTTTGTAGTTTGTCACAGTTACTAGCACTAGTAACAGAAAGGTATTGTTTGAGATCATCCGCAAACATTAGGCACTCAGCATTACGGACTACAAGAGGCAGGTCATTAATCATGATCAGGAATAGAGGAATACACTTGTGCCGATGTTATCAGTCCTTCCTTCATAGCTAACACCACAAAAACCCTTGCATTACTCTGCATTTACTCTGAGAGTTTACATATATTAAATTGATTTATAATCATAAATAATATATTTTTGGGTATTTTGTAGAGATTTAATTTTAAAACGTCAAAGTAACTACGACATTTACAGATAAATAAGGTACTCAAAGATCACACCGTCAACTATTCACACCTAAAGGACTTTTGCTCTCAAATGAGTATAATCCATAAGCTTGTCTCTTTTTTTTAATTTCTAATAAATAGCAATAGATCCCCACCAATTACTCAGATATACCCTCAACTTCTAACAATATCCAAAATTTTAACAATTTTAGGTAGAGTTTAAGCAGGAATATTTATTATTTGAGGATGTTTCTCTACTAACGGAAAAATTTATATCCCAAGCAATTTGCACATTGTTTTGGATATTTTTTATTTAAGAAAATATCTAAAACTATAGTACATTTCAGTATCTTTGAGGCTACCCATTTGTTGACCATGTAAATGTTTTATATCTTTTTTTCTTTTAATCCCAACCTGTAAAAACAGTCCCCATCATCCCAGAATCTTCACTTTAAATCCAATTTTAAAATAATATTTATGTGCGTTTAACAAATTTAAAGTATATTATAAAACTAAATATACTGAAAATGATATATGTTGCACAAATACTACGTAAATGTAATAATAATTATTCGAAATTACCGCCTGAATGTTGTCCTAAATATTTGAACACAATCCTCTGGTTAATTTGAAAAAATAAAACAAAATTATATAGTCCATGATAACGACTCAATTTTGTGTTGAATGAATCGCTGACAGTGTGAAGTTCGATCATATCGAGTCAGAACCGAGACATTATTTTGCGGGTAGTTTCATTTTTTGCCATAGTTACTGAATCACGCTTCGGGGCCGTTAGGCGTAACAGTCCCCTGGTAAGTAGTTTGAGTGGTAATTTTTTCTAATTAGAATATAGTTTTGATGTATCGATTACGAAAATAAACGTACACTTACTTTACTTATTTAGTTGTGAAATAAAACGTACTTTACTTATTTAGTTGTGAAATAAACTAAGATTCGTAAATAATTAGTACAGTCCTGTTTAGTGCCAGAAAACACAGTCCCCTGGTGACAGTCCCCTGGCGACAATCCCCTGTTTCGACGCAACACAGGGTAGTTTTATAGTTTCCAGTGGATTGTTTTTTATATTAATTTAAATAAAATTAGCTACTAAATGGACTATATGCAGTTATTATCCGTAAGTACAGTAAATATAAATATAGCTTAGAAACGGCTTACCATGCCAGTTACCACTCAGAAAAAATTATAAAATGACGAGAGAATAAATATTAGAAAAAAAGGAGAAAAACAGCAAAATTTTGATACAAATGTTATAAGAATGATCCTCAAAAGAGGGAGGAGGTCAATGAAAAAAAAGCACCAAAAAAAAAAACTTCTAAAATTGAAAACAGTAGAGTAATCTTCCGGCCTTTTATAGACTTCAAAATCGCTTGTTATTAGCTTTCATTCTATACATTTAAAACCCTATATTAAAACAAAAAGTGAGCAGGACAAATTTCATGCAAAACTTTCCCGTTAGTAGAGAAACACCCTTGAAACTTGTTTGATTCTGCAAGATGAGGCACCTGAACTGAGACACAGCGAACATCATTTTTTTAACTATTTAAGAATTTTACTAGGTATATGTTACTTTTGACGTAACTTATACCGTATTTTATAGAATATGTTGTTAATTCTTGATGGAACTGCATTTTTAATTACGATTAAAAACACATTAAATATGCAATACAAATTTATTTGTGACATCATCATCAGGCGACTACAATTAATTAGAGTGCCGGTGGATAGGATCGGAAGTATTAATATCTACCTACATAACATAAAAATATATACAAACGTTACAATATCTCTAAGGTTCAAATCAAAACCAAAACACTTGCGTGTTGTAAGGTTAGCCCAAGTACTATGGGCCATCAATATGATATCGATATGGCCCAAGTTCACCCAGCCAATGAAAGTTGTGATATCGGGATGGCCCAAGTTCATCCGACTATTTATACTTGTGATATTAGAATGCGCCCAAGCTTCAAGTTTTTTTTTCAACAGAACTTATGCCAAAGAAATAGGAAATTGTATGCGACGGACAAAAGCATTCCCCATATTCCTGAATTTTGCCTTTGCTGGTTCAATGCAGTGTAATCCGTTTGAAAATAAAATAACGAGGGAAGTTGCCTGCGAGGGATTGTCAATAACGGATAACTTTGCTTGCCGACAACGAGGATGTAACAGCATTGAATAACCGCAACTGATCAGAATTAAGTGATGTGACCATGCTATCTAAGTTGGATGAAGTACTTGGGATATTGATCATACTCAGATCATGTAGATCATCATTGAATGGGGAAAGCAGTTGGGGAGGTGCCGCACCGTCAGCAACGGGGTTGTTATTGTGTACATTCATGGCCTCGACAGCTTCCTCAACAAGCTTATAAGCTTTATCTAAGGTGTCCCTAAACGCTCGCTGAGCATTGGAGTAAGTAACAGCTTCTTCTAATGAATGCTTGGCATTATTAAAGGCTTTTGTGTAGGTGAAAGAGCCACCTATAAGATCCCCAGGGGCACGCCATGGTTTGAACATGAGTAGAAGGCTATAAAAGTAATATCAGGGTTAGGCGGGTAGTGATTGATGAGGAAAGGATGCTTGCGCTTGTGTATGTACATACCATTATCCAATGAGTATAATGCCTGCTTATTTTAGGGTTCCCTGTACAACTTTTCATACCATGAAGTGAAATGATACAAAGTTATAGTTTCCATTTCAACTGGACGGTGGGGATAAAAGTTGTCCACCCATGACGGGTAGTAGATATTAGTGGAATCATCATTCAAATTTTTAACAATGTGGCTGGGCTTTAGGCGAAGGCGAGTACGATTCATGCCCGTGTCTAACCACTTTACTAGTGTTTTGGAGTCGGTGCCGTATAGGGGCAAACCCAACAAAGTGTCAGCCACCTCCATAGCACTGCATTTCCTTTTGGCAAGGCTCTTCATACCTATACCAAACAAACGTATATAAACAGATTTTGACGATGCCATGTCCTGAAAGTCAGCCTGAGCCTTACTTTTTTCAGATTTTGTGCCATACATGTCAAGATCGCTAATTTTTCACCCATAAACTGCAAGTCCATATTGCCATTCCATGCTAACAAAACGGCCATATTGTAGTCATTGATTAATGTTTCCCGGTCAGTGCGTAGGAGACTGTACAAACGCTTTGAGCTATTACTACTCACAGTTTTCCTAGCTGCTATAGATTCAGCGAGGCTTTTGATGATTAACTGGTCCGTGACTGTTCTAGGAAAAGAAAATCTGCAAACCCTACAGAAGCCTGTTCTAGTTTTTTTTGTTCTCAGGCAATAATTGTTGTGATGGTGGACCTGATAATTTGTCACCCAATTGTGTAACGCAGAAAAACAAAAACGATTTTATTATCTTTAAAGTATACATTCAACTTACTTAAATCTCAAATTAAATGTATATTCTGTAATTCTAGATCAGTAGGAAATTGTTTAGAGTTAGGTAAGTATCTAATGCTATTAACTAGTTCTGTAAATAATTGAGTAGGGCTTAAAACAGAAGAATGTAGTACATGGCTCTTTGCAAACATTACAGCATTTTGCAAATCTTCTTATTTAAATGACAAGGTGAATAAACTGGTCGATAAAATATTACAAACTTGGTTTAATTTAGATAAAAATCTAGTTTTATTAAATGATTGATTCATATTATGTATATCTAAAGTAACTTCTCTTACAGCGTCATTCAGACGTTCTTCATTAATTGAGACAGATGTTAAAGTATTATTATAATTTTCTAATGCAGTTTTGGTAATAAAGATATTATCCTTTAGTGAAACAACTAAATCTTTACTGTTCTCATGAAGAGTCTGAATAGCTCTGTCATAATGGTTTGCATCATTTTCATCCATAGTGCCAAAAATATGTTTTAGGACAGTGCCAACAGCTGCCATCCAGGCTGACCTTTTTGATTTAAAATCGATAAGATGAGAGATGGCAGAGTAGTCTTTAATTAAATCATTAAATCTAACTGTAAGTGGTTCAATATAATTATTACATGGTACAGTATCTATTGAATTTGATTGATGGCATAGTTGTCCAGTTGTAGTTAAAATATCTTTGATGTTATTAATATGGGGCTTAATGTAGGATATGTCAACGGGGATAAGAACGTGTAAGTAATCGTCATAAAATTTACTATATGACCTAATTTATGGTCAAAATATATTCCAGGGCTCTTGTAAATTGGTGAAATAATTGCGCTTTGGGCATTGCAAAAGTTCACAATTCCATATCTGCAATATAATAATATTATAGTTAAAGTAAGATTAAAATTAAAATAATGATTAGGACTATAAGATTAGAGATATATTTAATTTTTATTAACTTAATTCGGATGTTTCTGCTAATTTTAGCTCATCATAATGATGACGTACATGACAACGATTAATTATAACAGATAACGTGTTGTTGCCATGTATTTTAATGACCTTATAAGGTCCTTTCCACAAAGGGAATAGTGCTTTCCTAAGTCTTACATGGTTTTTGATGTATACAAAGTCACCGACTTTATATTTTCGTGGCTTTGTCTTTTTATCATAAAAACTTTTAGATAGATTTTTGGATTTGTTCATGTTCTCAACCGCCTTTTGGCGTGAATAACTAAATCTCTGTTTAAGGACTCTTATATAATCTGGGTAGGTAACGTCTGGATTTAAATCGTAAATAGAACTTGAGAAGAATGCTTTGTGACCATAACGAAGTTCATATGGAGTGAAATTAGTAGTGCAGTGTATACTTGTGTTATATGCTAGCATGGCAGTATAGACGTATCGTGGCCAATTTGATTGATTTTCATTAACATATGACTTTAAATATTCTTTAAGTGTAGAGTGACTCCTTTCAAGGGCACCCTGCGTCTGGGGATGGTAAGGAGAGGACCAAAGCTGTTTTATCTTAAAGAAAGAACAAGTCTGTTTAAATAATTCCGCAGTAAAATTTCTTCCCTGGTCAGTAAGGATGTATTTAGGAAGTCCAAAAATAGAAATAAAATGAACTAAGCACTCAGAAGTGCATTCAGCAGTTGTGTTAGAAATAGGATAGGCGAGAGAGAATTTCGTAAGGTCATCTTGTATAGTAAGAATGAATTTAAGATCTGCAGCAGTAGCTTCTGGTAGTGGGCCAACTATATCTAAAGCAATACGCTCAAAAGGTTGAGTAGAGGTACTTGTTATTTGCATTGGAGCTCGATTTGTTTGCCTCAATGCTTTGTTAGATTGACATTGAGCACACTTCTTTATAAAATTTTCTATGTCACTTCTCATATTTTTCCAATAAAAATTTTCCATAACTCTTTTTAGCATACGGGTATTTCCAAGATGACCAGCAAGAGGAATATCATGATTTTCTCTTAGAATTTTAGGAATTTCAGAAAGAGAAGGATATATTATTCGGTTTTTATATATATGTATATTTATACTAGTATTATTAAATAAATAAAGAAACATATTGTAAATTTTTATAAAGTGATGCGAGTCGAAGGGATTCTTGAAGTCTGTAATTGCAATATCTGAAATTGGGTTCTCGTTTAAATTAATAATTAATTCATTTCTAAGTTGTTTAAGACTTTTGTAAATATCTTCATAGTCAGATTTGTCAAAATGATGAACTTTAGTGAATAAGAAATAATAAACTTTGTTTTCATGGTTAAAAGAAAGAAAAGAGTTCAGAGTTCTTTCTTTTGATAAAATTATAGAAGTATCAGGTATATTATCTATAATATTTTGGACAAGGTAGTTAGATTCATCAAGATCGATAGCAGTTGGGACAACAATAATTTTATACATAGTTTTAAGAATATCTGAATTATACTCACGAATAACTACATTTGATGTGAAGGTTTTATTATTTATTGTTTTTAGAAAGTTGGAGTAAGTATCATCATCATTTAGGCAATCGAATGGGTCAGTAAAGAGAGAGTCAGTGGGATTTATTAAGTCTAACTCAGGTTGTGTTCTAGGAGTTGGAATGTCAATATTTTGAGTGGTAGGATTTTCTTCTGCAGGTGGTGATGCAAGAGGATTTTCTGATGGACTTAAATGAATATCTTCGTTATCAAAATCAGGATCAACAAAAACTGTTTCAGTATTAGGAATTTGTACGGGATTTATTAAGATGGAATTATTAACTGGGAAACGAGAAAGAGCATCTGCATTGCAGTTAATTTTTCCTCTTTTATACTGAATTTCATAGTCATACTCTTCTAGTTTCAGGCGCCATCTTACTAACCGTGATCCTGGATCTTTGCAATTAAATAACCAACTCAGTGGCTTATGATCTGTGACAATTTTAAAACGATGACCAAAAAAGTAAGGTCGGAAAGTTTTAGTGCCAAAGATGATGGCGAGGCATTCTTTTTCTGTAACGCTGTAATTACGTTCAGCTTTATTAAGAGTACGGGATGCAAAAGCAATAGGAAGATCCTTCCCAATTTCACCTTGGGATAAGATAGCAGATATAGCGTAATTAGAAGCATCGCAAGTGAGGACAAATGGTTGAGTAAAATTAGGATATATAAGAATAGGAGCAGTTGTAAGTTTATTTTTTAGTTCTTCAAAACCTAATTGTTGGGCGTTAGTCCAATAAAAGGTATATCCTTTTTTAGAAGATGAGTAAGAGGTTTAGCATGCTTAGAGAAGTCAGATATAAATCTTCTATAATAAGAAGCAAGGCCAAGAAAGGATTTTACGTCTTTAGGGCTTTTAGGTGTTGGAAAATCTTTAACAGCTTTTATTTTATCTGGATTAGGCATCACGCCTTTGTCACTAAATATGTGCCCTAAATATGCGACTTCTTTGCGGAGAAATTCGCACTTATCGGGTTGTAACTTTAGGTTAAAGTCTCTAAACTTCTGGAATACTTGGGTAAGTTTTTTAACATGAGAAGGTAAGTCAGGAGAGTAGATTACTATGTCATCTAAATAAACGTAACAATGAATACCCTGTAACCCAGAAAGAACGGTATTCATCAACCTTTGAAAAGTTGACGGAGCATTCTTTAACCCAAAGGGCATCCTAGTAAATTCAAAGTGCCCTTGAGGGACACTGAAAGCAGTTTTCTCTGAATTTGACATTTTAATCTGGTGAAACCCGGAAGCAAGATCTAAGGTAGAGAAGTATTTACTATTGCCTAGTTGGTCAAGGATTTCATTTATTTGAGGTATGGGATATATACTTCACCAATTGTAATATCATTTAGTTTACGATAGTCAATGACTATCCTCCACTTTCTTTGATTAGAAGAATCTATTTTTTTTGGAACTATCCAAATTGGTGATGACCAAGGTGATGTTGATGGTCTTATTATATCTTGCTCTAACATTTTGTTGATTTGGGATTCTACTTCTTTCTTATGACATTCAGGGAAACGGTAAGATTTAGTGTTAATGGGAACAGAAGAATTAGTTTTAATTTCATGCTCTATTGAATTAGTGTGAGATAATTTATCACCTGGTAGGTAGAATATATCTAGTAAGTGGAACATACTTCATAGAGGGAATTACTTTCTTCTTTATTTAAATGCGAGGAGCGGAGCAGTGATAGAACTTGTTGTGTTCTTTGATATGTGTTACAATAATTGAGGTTATTTGAATGAGTTACGTTATTGATGTTATAAGGAATTATGTCATTGTCAATAATTGGCAAAAGTGTAAGTTTCAAGTCAGATTGAATTGTTATGGGTCTTTCAGACGTATTTACCACCGAAATGTTTGCACGTGAATTTGCTTTTACTTTCACTACACAATTGGCTATAAGTATAGAATCTATTGGACTTTGATCCAAAATTAAACCTTCTGAAATATCAGAATTCAGAATTGTGCATTCAATTACAGTTTCTGTTCTTGGAGGAATTGTGTAAACTGGTTCATTAAATAATATTTTAAATTGGATATCATTAATTGTAAGAATGTTTTTTGTATAATCTATGTTACTTTTTGATTTGCTAAGGAAATCGGTACCTATTATACCGTGATAGGGAAGGTCAAGTTCTGGAATTATATGGAGGTCATGAAGAGTAGTCTTATTTTCTGATAAGAATGATACTGATACATGACCTAAGGTTGTAACACAGTTATCACTATTAGAATTGATGCCTTTAATCTGAATTATATTATTAATTATTTTAGGCATTTTGTCAATAGAAGATTGTTTAATTAAACTTACAGAAGCACCGGTGTCTACTAAAAAGGTCAACGGTTTACTTGAAACGGATGTCGGTACATAAATATAAGGTAAGTATTTTTTTGTTAAATTCCTTGTAATTTCATAAATATATTCGTCATGTTTTTCGTGTATGAGTGTATTTGGAACACCTAATATGACGGGAGAAGAAGAATGATTATTATAAGCATTTCCGGTTTGGGGCTGGTTACCCTGTCGTATAATGCTACTGGGATTAGAAGCAACATTTCCTATTTGGGGCTGGTTACCCGGTCGTATAATGCTACTGGATTTAGAAGCAACATTTCCTATTTGGGGCTGGTTACCCGGTCGTATAATGCTACTAGATTTAGAAGCAACATTTCCTGTTTGGGGCTGGTTACCCGGTCGTATAATGCTACTGGATTTAGAAGCAACATTTCCTATTTAGGGCTGGTTACCCGGTCGTATAATGCTACTAGATTTTCTGGTGTCGATTTTGGAATGCTGATGTCCCGCACGACACGACGGCGAGACATTTACTCGTTTAAATCTCCTTCAGTAAATTCTTGAGTATCATTATTTTCGTCGGAGGGATTTTCAAAAGGTTTAGATTCTCTTTCTACATAATTAACGCGAGGGGTAAACTTTCTATTTTGGTTAAAAGTTTGATTACCCGGAGTAAATGATTGCGGTCTACCATATTTCTTATTATTTTGTTCACGTAAGATACATTTTTCTAGGGTATGGCCTATTCTTTTGCAATAACGACAAATAGGAGAGGATTTATTAAAATTATTATTGTTGCTGTTGCTGTTGCTGTAAGAGTTAAAGTGAGAAGTAGGGGAATTAGATTTATAGTTTTGTCTAGAATTAGAGTTTATCGGCTTATTCTGTTTAAACAAAATCTGTTGGATCTTTTCTTCTGAAACTGCTAAATTTATTAAAATATATTTCATTAAAATTAGATGGATTTCTACATCTTAATATATTACTTATTCGTGAATGAAGCCCTATACAAAAGGTGTGCAATGCCAAGTCCTCCATACCGGCTACACGAACTGATAATTCTTCTTTCTTATAATTGGAGTTCTGAATTTCTGTTAACAATTGAGAAAGACAAGTCTCGACTCTCAAAGCAAATTGATTGACTGTTTCAGAACTTCCTTGCCTACATTCTTGCAGGTCGGCTAGAAGGTGAGCTGAATGCTTTCTCTCTCCAAATTGGTTCTTTAAAAAGTCTTTCAAGCTACTCCATTTATCGAATTCTTTAATAGAGCATGCAACTTCAGCTTTTCCTTCTAACTGACTTAAAATATATTTCAAAAGTAAATCTTCTTGTAAAGGAGAGGCTAAGGAAAAGGCATTATTACAATTGTTAATAAAAGCATTTAATTTATCTCTGGAACCATCGTATGGTTTTATAAATTTAATTAGGAAATTTATACTTAAAATTGTATCGTCTGACTTTTCTTTAACCTCTTTTTTGGATTTAGACATTTTAAAAGAAATAGTAATATATGTATAATTAAGCAAAAGCGGCAAAGAATATAAATAATTTATAATTTATATTTTATAATGATGAATAGTTTATAACTATTTTCGACTACTTATCGGAAGTAATTTAATACTAGTTTGGCTCGGCCACTTTCCAGGATGATAATGATACAGACAATATTATGTTACAGCTTCGTAAATTAATTTATATTTATGATCAATTTAAAGATCTTATTAAATTTATAAATTAAATTTCAATTAATAATTTTCTTTCATAAAATTATATATAGTATGGAATTGTATTGGTTCTTCTTCACTTTAATGGACTTTAAATTAGCAAGCATAAAATCACTTACAGTATATTGATGATAACTAAAGTAGAAAAATAACACATTTCTTGAACTGTAGACACGATGAGGGTGTTGGCGATCTCGTCGACAGCAAGGCACTCGCTGTGGAAAACAGATATCCGAAGATCTCCCTGAGACGGTCGCCAAGGTTTGGCGTAATATAGCCGGTTTGATGAGTTCAGCCCTGGATTCCCAAGCCGGGATTTTGATTTTTTCTTATGACACTTAATGATTTTCTTGATTGTTAAAGTTTTGTTACCGATATAAAGTTTCTCAATCACTGAATTTAAAGGCGACCCCGAGAATAACGGAACTTTCCCGGGATCCCACCGCTGCCACCAAAATGTAAGGACTCCTCGACGATTAGACTTTTTAAAAAAAAGACTAATTTATTAAACACTATGTATTCACTTGACAAATAAAATAAATAAACAATTTATAAAATGAAGTGAGAGAATTCGGCAAAAGGAGTGTCACGTAAGAGAGCTGGGACTGAACTGAAGATCAGGGTGGTCGGATTGTGTGAGAAAGCTAGAAGCTGATTAGGCATTTATGCTGGGAATGGAATGGAATGCAGAGGTAGATGCTAGGTCAGCAATAGGGGCTACATTACAGGGTTATAACAGTACGAAACTTATCTAAGCAATACTTACAAATAAAATCGCTCTTGGATGTACAGTTATTAATAGAATGATGAATAAGCAACTTCTTAAATTCGTCAGTTTCCAATGGCTTTCGTAACTTTCCGAACATGGAGCCATCTTTGCGACAGCAAAGACGGTGACAGGAAAAGCAGTCATGAGTAGGTACATCCCGTGCAACCTTCTTTTGTTCTTGGAAAGCTTTGGGGAATCTAGTTATTATATCATCTTCACACATTAAATCCTCGTCTTTATCTACGGTCATGAGAAGTGAACCTGCCACACTTTCCCCCGCGTACTTAACTAAGAGTGGAATGTGGGGCTTCCATATCGCTTTGTCTAACTGCTCGATTAAAGATTTAGTACGGGTAATTTCATACAGCCGTCGAATTAATGTACGAATAGACGGAAAGTGCGCATGCAGGGGTTTTAACCGCTCAATCATAGTAGCCAAATCCAAAGAATGAATCGTAATGGGGGTGACGATACCAAGTGCCCTCATTGTATCTATGAGTTTTTGTAATAGCTCACGATTAAAGGCACACAGGTTGCGGGAGCAAGAAAATATATTAGGCATGCCTATGTAATGCTTAGCATCAGAGAAGCAAGGTGGAAACACCTCGTTGGCTCGCCCCGAGTTACTTACAACTATAGGACCCATTTGTCGGTCAAATGGAAAAAAAGAATTGCTACTGAAAAAAGCCTCCTGGGATGGTACATGGATACTAGGTCCTAACAATGTCATAAAAACATCAAAATATTCATTCTCAAATAAATCTGAAGGTGAGTATTTCAAAAGGATTTTTTGGGTGAAGGACGACAAATAGTGGCACCTGATAGAATTGAATCGAATAAGCTGATGCCGCCGCTGTATGGACCATTTGTAGAGTCGTTCAGCTTCTAAACGCTTTTTAGCCTGGTCTCGACCTTTCAAGTTACGGAAAATACTAACTATAGCTTGCTCACTATTACAATTTAAACTATGAGAAGAGCGCAAGCGTTGATGACGATATTTATTCCTAATATTTTGGGTGAGATTTTTTAATTTTCCTTTTAGATCTACATTGCTGGATCTATAAGCGCTACTAGACAATCTCTTAGCATCCCTGTTTCTATTATCCCATCGGGCAACAGCTTTTCGAACTACATCTGGATTATTCAACTGGTATTTATTTACAGCCCTCCGTAAAACCCTGAAGTAAATACTTCAGGGTTTTTTGCTTTACATTTATCAATAACCCTTCGAACTGCTTCAGGATTTTTTACCTGGTATTTATCAACAGCTCCGCCTAACTGTCTTGTGACTGTAAATCGGTTTTTAGCTTCTGACTGTAAAACAGACGTTTTACCTTTTTTTGCGTTATTCTTGAGGTACCTTGTGTTGGCAGCCCTATGGATCTCTTTTACGATAAAATGGAAGTCTTTGGCCTGCCTACCCTATTTTTCTTAGGACGACCTCGTTTAGTATTGAATGCAGATGTCCCTGGATTAGCAGCATTAACGAATTGAGAAGCATTATTCAATGAAAGTATTGGAATGAAAATAGCAGAACAATCGCCGTGAGAGGTATTTTTGGTGGAAGACAAAGTGTAAACAATGGGATCATAGTGCCCGCCCCTTCCATCTCCCCGATACAATAAGCCCTTTTCCAAACCTGAACCAAATGGCAGGACAGCATGACAATTTAACTGATGAACTACAAAGTTAATATCATAGAGATCACAAGCAGCTTTGATTTCAGCTCCTGAGCCTTCACAGGGTGGACAACTCATTTCCAACCTGTAAAGCTCTTTATTCTGGTATCTATCACCAGAACCTTCCCGCACGGTGGAGCTGCCGTAAACATCAAAGTTCGAATAAACCATCTGAACTAGCTCCTTACGAACCTAGACGTGATGACGTTTATGACCGTACTTATGATATGCTATACTTCTAAAAAGGCAGTTACCATCTACTTTTATGCTCACTTTATAAGCAAGTCTACCACCGAAAAGTGAAATCGTCTCCATATCCATACCTATTGACAAGAACTAAAAATAAAAATAGAACGAACTCACTAAGACCTGTTTCCTTCTCTCGAACCCTCCCTGCACGTACACGAAGAAGTATAAGTAGTTATGGTCACGTGAAAACGACGGTTGGAAGTAATTATTGAAGGTACTGAATTCTGAGGAGAATACTAAGCTATACTCTAAAATCGAATAAGAGTGAAAATGTAAGCAAAAACTGTCATGGTCATGTCAGTCATAACGTTACATGTCAAAGTATTTTTTCAGTTATAATAAACATTTTCTAAATTGGTTTATAAAAAAAAATACTTTTGAAATAATCATAAATAGAGAGTTTTAACTTACAATAAAACTTACCTATTATTTTTCCTTAAGACATTAACCTCCTTTTCCAGCGTTTTGGGTCAAGTCTTTCCCCCCTTCTCACTTCCGGTTTCAATGCTGCCAACTTGATTAGTATTTTGGTGGGAATATTGTACAACCTTAGAGAGACTACTATTTTTTATTTTCATTATTTACTCGAGATGAAACCAGGTAGAAATTACCTGGATTCCAGATGTCTTAAGGAAAAATAATAGGTAAGATTTATTGTAAGTTAAAACTCTCTATTATTTATTCCATGTTGACATCCGGAATTCATCTTGAGTGAGGTTTTTGTTATCTCCTGGTTATAAATAATATGACGATGCTATAATGTGTATAATATAATTAAATATTTTTCTATTAATATTACAATCTAATAAACACTAATCAATTTATTACATATTTAATTTGTTATATGTAACTTATCGCACCGAATTAAAATAGTTTGATAATGTAACATTTGAATTTGATTGATTTAAAATAACTTTTTTATAGTATCTCGTAAAAGTATGTTCTTGCTTCCAATTTCCAGTTTCTAGGATCTTGTCAATGAGAAAACACTCTATCCAATTCAGAGATGCTACGGCAGATCTTACAGATCCCGGAGAGGCTTCGATTCCGGCTTCTTTTAGTATTGATTTGATCCAACCGGCTATTACCGTTCTTGATGCAGCTCCTCTTGCTGTTATAAATAAATCCTTTAAGCTAGGTAAACTGTCACGACGCGTCCTAGATACATGTACCAAACGGCGAATTCAGTAGACACAATCTAATAATCTATTAGGATTTTGCATTAGTTCCCATCCAGACTGTCTGTAATTTGCATTATCAGTCTTGGATCCGAATCTTGACCAAAGAATTATCTTATTGTCTTGGTCGATATACTGTTCCCTTTCTATTGTTAATAAGGTAAGGTCATGAACCCTACGTCTCGAGGACAATAGAAGTAAGATTGCGGTACGTCTTGATACTTGATATAGATTATTTTCGTCCGGAGAATAATTATTCAAATATTGAATAACAATATTCAAATAGGTGGAGCAGCACTTTTCTCCTTGGCTACTGAAATGGCTTTGAGCATATGCCTAACCAAAAAATTAGATGATAAATCAATTTTTGTGGAAATATTAGTAAAGGTTGAGATAACAGATTTATGTACAAGTATTGTTTTGTATGCCAAACCCTCTTCATTATGCAAATAAGCTAAATAACGAGCGACGTCTGTTGCCTTCGGTGCTTTGTAATCAATTGTGTTTTTTGTGCACCATAAATTCCATCTTGTCCAGGCTGACTGGTAGGTCTTTTTTATGACGAATCTCGCCAGCTAGAAAATAATAAAGAATTTTCTTCAGTGTCCCAATCCTTAATTACGTCTGTCCACCCAAAATCAGCCAAGCTTCTAAATGAATGTCTTGAACTTTTGGTGGGTGAACTCCCGTTACAGTATCTATCAGCACTCGTGGAAGGTTCGGGATTTGATAAGGTGCTTCCAGAGCACGTTGCTGTAGGTCTGCAGTCCAAAAGACTTTCTGCCATTTGGGCGCTATGAGGATGAATCGACCTTTTGCCATATTCAAGTGGGATAGTACCCGAGGAATGAGATTTGGTGTTGGGAATATCCAAGCTAGATCGTATTCCCACGGATGGCAGAATGCGTTGTAATGAACAGCGTCCTGATCCGACAAATCCAATGTCACGTACCTGGGTACAACATGAGCCGACTTTCAAGCAAACAGATCTATCTGCGGTGTGCCCCATTTCGTGAAAATGTTCCTGGTGGCCTGTGGTTGGAGATGCCACTCTGGACATGGTTTCATTCTGGACAGAGCATCGACTTCGCAGTTGTAACGGCCTGGAAAATACTGAGCCATCAGATGAATGTCTTGGAGATCCATGAACTGCAATATCTGTCGCGTCAAGTTCAAAAGAATTTTTGACCTGGTTCCCCCTTCCTTGTTTATATAGGATACCACAGTGCGATTGTCTGTCAACAGGAGTATATTTGCATTGGATAACCGATTCTGTTCGTGAATAATGGCTTCTAGGACTGCATACAATTCTTTGTGATTGACATGCCATGTTCTTTGTTCTATAGTCCAGTGACCCGATATCTTTGTCTCTCCTATTTGGGCTCCCCAACCGATGTCGGAGGCATCTGTCGTGAGGTGATGGGTTACTGAACCCATGTGAATCGGTAGGGTTCCTGAAGCTGCTGTCAGCCACCATCTCAAATCGTGTATCACTGGATCTGGTAGTTCTTTTTCGTGATATGGTTGAGATGTCGGGAGCTGTCGGCTGTAATATTGTATGGTCCGACAGTGCAGTCTCCCTCTGAGAACCACGAACGAGGCAAAGTTGAGTCACCCTAGTATGGATTGGGCCTGTTTGAGAGACCAACTGCCTTTGGATATCTGTTGTTGAAGTGCCATGCGTAGCGTTAGGCACTTCGGTTCTGACAAGGACTTCATGTTGAGTATTGTGTCCCATGTCATGCCTAGATATTCTAGGCGTTGAGTCGGAACCAACACAGATTTGGCAAAATTTATCGTCCACCCCAATTTTTGAAGCAAATTGACGACAAATACCACTTGATCGCTTAAAGCTTGGGCACACTGGTTTGCCAGTAAATAATCGTCTAGGTATACTATGCACCTGATGTTGTGGTGGCGTAGAAACTCGGCTATCCAGTTTGTGAGAGTAGCAAAAATTCGAGGTGCTGATGATAGACCAAAGGGTAGACAAGTCATCTGCAGCAGTTCTCCGTTGTAACTGAGTCTCAGAAATTGTCGATGCTCGGCCGCCATATTCAAATGAAAATATGCTTGGCTCAAGTCCAGTTTTATTAACCAATCCTTGTTCTGTAGAAATTCGGGCACTCGAAAATGATGAAACATCTGAAAAGGTTTTATACTAATGAATTGGTTTAGTTGTTTCAAATTAAATATGGGACGAAGAGTCCCTTCGGCTTTTGGAACCAGAAAAATTGTTGACAGGAAACTGGGTGTTCAATCTGCTTTCTCCAATATATTAATATCCAGCATATTCTGTATTTGCTGTGACATCTGTAGGCTATTTTTGGTTTGAAATGACTTAATTACAGAATCATATGGCATTATTAAAGGTGGCTTATTTATAAACGATATACGAACTCCATCTATAATTTTACATATGTAGTTTGGAGCTCCTAAGTTGCTCCAAATCTGTAAATATTGCTTAAGACAGCCACCTTTAAATATGAGAAAATAAAAAATAGTAGTCTCTCTAAGGTTGTACAATATTCCGACCAAAATACTAATCAAGTTGGC
Organism: Napeogenes sylphis; assembly: GCA_959347405.1. Classification (NCBI taxonomy): domain Eukaryota; kingdom Metazoa; phylum Arthropoda; class Insecta; order Lepidoptera; family Nymphalidae; genus Napeogenes; species Napeogenes sylphis. The sequence continues at coordinate 560,409 of OY365789.1, forward strand.
AGCATTGAAACCGGAAGTGAGAAGGGGGGAAAGACTTGACCCAAAACGCTGGAAAAGGAGGTTGCTTGACGCAAGATGGATTCCGGATGTCAACATGGAATAAATAATAATATTTATGATACTTAATATTTATGACCATTTTATAACAATACAATAAAACAATTTTAATCATTTAAATTTGTTTTTTTTAAACTTTAAGTTTAAGTATTATTCTGAGAGAAATAATAAGGAAAAAAGATTAAGCAACAGTGTAATATTATTAACTTATCTGCTGTCATTAGATATAAGACTTGATAAGTCCAAATCAGAATTAGTTACATTTATAAAAAAAATCAGATATGTCGTTAATGAGGTGATTAAATGATTACAAAAGGTTATGTATCCCTGTGACATTGCCATTATAATTAACATATTTTCAAATGTTTTTTATTACATTTTATTGATGGGATTATTTACGAAATACATAAAAGAAGAAATAATAACAAAAAATAAAGACGAGACGAAGCTTCTTAGCAATCCATGGATTCACCGTGCGGGTGCCGGGCCCATCGCGTTGCAAGGAGAGGAGTGCAAGCAGTGCCTGGGACTTGCGACCCAGGAGTAGGTTTAAGGGGCCTCTTTATTGTGCGCAAAAACGCTCACCTTCACCCTCCACACTCCTCTCCCTACCTAACCAAATTTGGAAAGAACCTACTAATGCCGCCTTTGAAATACGTTCTAGAAATGAACCGATGCTTGTTCTAGAAAGGCCAAGGTCTTTAAGTAGGTTATAGAGATTTTGCTGTTATACCTCTCGCTCCCACTTCTACCGCGTACAAACTAACTATAAATTTATTCCTGATCAGTTCGTTGGTCAGTTCGTAATACTTATTGAGCTTGAATGTGTGATCCTTTGGGATGTTTGTTTCCCAAGGAACAGTAAGCTCCACAAGTATCACGCGCCTCAGATGTTTCGAATACAGGAATAAGTCCGGTCTGGATGACGAAACACCAACATCCTCAGGGATTTTGTAATGCTTTTCATACGTGTCCATCATGAGAATCCAATCAGGAGCCGCGCCTAATATTGAATAAGGCTTCGCTTTTGATTTTTTGGAGGAGCCTTCTTTTACGAATTCTATAGATCGTTTGGTGGTTGTTATACCCTTCCGCGCTTTTGCTACTGAAAGACTAACCGCTTTCCGTAAAATTTCTAATACCTTGTCGTGGCGACGCGAGTATAGACCTTTATCTATTAGCACCCTACACCCTACTAATAGGTGTTTCGCGGTTCTTATTGCCTCCCCACAGATGTTGCAAGACTTTTCGGTGGCTTTGTCCCATCTTACTAAATTACTTTGATCTGGGAGAGTCATTTGGAATGCATTAAGATAGAATTTTAATAATGCTGGGGACCAATCATAAATTAAGGTGCGCCACTTCAAAGCTAGTGGAATACAAAAATCTCCTATGGTCACCCATTCGTTTTGAATTTCTAGGCTCATCGCGTGGAGTCGGTAATTATCGTTTTCGTCTTGTCGAATAAAAGATTTTGTTATGTCTTGAACTTTCCTACTTGATCCTAGCCCTACTTTATTTGTTTGAGCACCTATCATAATTTTTTTATGGAATTGAAGTCGTGACTCGAGCTCTGAGGCAACTTTGTCTTTTGGGAGAGAAGTTACAGTATCATCTTTAGATTTTCCGATGATATGTCTTTTGGTAACTCTTAGATGTTTGCAGAGCTCCGATGGTTTCTTTAATTTTAATCCAAAATTGTTTCGGTCTCTAAATAAGGTTGAAGAGTCCGTTGAGTGCGCTAACCCGAGCCATAACTTCAATGTCTTTATGACGCTTGCATCTAACTTTGACAAAAGGGTTTTATTAATATCATAAACGAGGAAAGGCCAATTTAGACGTGATGTTAAAAAATTATCGTAAATCCAAGCTTTTTTGACGTTACTTATTGGTTGGTTGTCTACCTTTTTGAGATCATTTAAAAAGCTATCGACTATTACATCCAACGATGGGGTACGGCTTTGGTGATCGATTTTTTTACCTAAAAATTTAAACGGAGCTGCTTCCGTAACCGTACTAACGCACTGACCGCCTATTATAAGACCCGGATCCTAAGAGGTATATTTGGTATTCCGTCTACCCAGACACAGACTAAAACATTTACTTGGTTTTGTCCTCAATCCGCCCGTCCACGTACAGAAATCCTCAACTACATTTAAAAGTACCAGACATTGTTTCGGATTACGTGTCAGTATCGCGAGATCATCTGCAAAAGCTAGTATGGATTTTGTGTATTTGTTGTTGAACTTAAACCGATAGCCCCACTTTTTTTTTCCGTTCTAATTAATTTGTCTATATTATTAAATTAAATTATTTGCATAATATAAAAAAAAAACCTTATTTAAAAAGTTTTTTGGATTTGCACGAAATGTTACATTTTTTGGTGATGGTAACTCCTTTGTCTATATTTTCTTTCTAACATTTCATTTCAGAGCACAGAACTGTCGAGAAGTTATTCCGACAAGTGTCTACCTCAGAATGAAGAGAATCGATGTGGTTTGTGATACCTGTTAAGGCACCCGGTATTTGCTACTAAAATAACCAGGATAGTTAAACTGACAAGAATTTTGCCCCGTTGCCCACATCACCCTGCATGTACCCTGTACCTCTCATAAAAGTTAGATCATTAAATTTTGACACTGGACTTGCTTGCGGGCCTAAAAATTCGATACATATTGAAAACTTATTTCATACAACATTTGAAATTTTAAAAAAGAGAATCCATTTTTGATGAAAATATCTGTTTTGGCCTAATTGTGACTTAACAAAAAATCTAATTAAAAATAGTTGTGAATCATTTTTATTGCACTTTACGAGACGAATCTTTTGATATGCGGCGTGTTGCAAACTTCGCATGTCTATGTTTTAGACCTCTTGGGCCTAAAAATTATAATTTTGAAAATTTTCGATTTTTTTTGAGGTATTAGTATATATCAAACCTGCCCACCGAGTTTCAGCGTCCTACCATACCTGGAAGTAGGCTAGAATTTACATCATTTATGAATAATGAATAAGTCCGCGAAATAGGGCCGTTTTGGCCTATTTTCCCCTCCGGTTTGGCTGAATGCAGACATCTGATTTTTTTATATAGGGTAGAAATGGGTAAACGCTGCTTGTATAAAAAATTTGGTAGCTCTAAGTCATAGGGGTGCCTGACAGTGAAGGTAAGAAAAGGCCGTTTTTGGCGCAAACGGGCGGTTTAGATATACTCTCTTGCGGCAGCTCAGTCGGTCGGCCCTAGAACTTGAGTCGCGCGCTGCCGCGCGCGTTGATTAATGTCAATATACAAATATAATTATGTCAAAAGAATAAATAAATAAATAAATAAAATTAAATGTCATTAAAATACAATAATAAGGGTGAATTGGACAGGTGGTCTTGTTCGTTTAGAAGTATTTCTGGTTTATGCTTATTTACTTCAAGTGCTTCTAGGGAATTTAATTTTCTGCCTTTATTGCATACATGTAATATTTTAAAATTCTTATCTGGATCAAAGTTATGGTTCTCTTCTAGAATCATTTATTAGAACATTTATTAGATAAACCAGAAATTTATTTATTGATTTATTCTTTTGACATAATTATATTTGTATATTGCCATTAATTTGAACCTTAGAGACATTGTGACGTTATTACCTATATTTTTATGTTATGTAGGTAGATATTAATACTTCCGATCCTATCCACCGGCACTCTAATTAATTGTAGTCGCCTGATGATGATGTACGAAACCGGTCGCAAATAAATTTGTATTGCATATTTAAATAAAGTGGAACTTTGTACAAGCAAGTAAAAATTGTGTTTTTAATCGTAATTATACCGTATGTTTTAAAAGCTTTGTAGCAACCTTTTATCACAACCTTTACTATTTATCTTCGGTGTACTATTAGAACTCTCTTACTTCAAATAATCATCAATGACAGTAGTTAGAACGACTTTCTTTAAAACCCTTTATTGGCACTGCCCACAAACACACTAAACTGTTTACTATTTAAACTCCCTACTAGCACTGTTACACTTTTTTATATTAGTTCTATCACTTTATTATATTATTAACTTAGTCTCTTTATGACACACGGCCTTCTCTTAACTGGGAGACGAGTTACATATTTACTACACTTAATCAAATCAATGTCTGATATTACAATTTAGTGAATTAAACTACTGTATAAACATTACATGTTTTAGTAAAACTAAAAACTTATTTTTATTTATTTTATTTTTTTATCAAAACCTACCCTCCCATTATATAAAAGTTAAAAAGTGTAGCAAATATTATTTTTAATTTCTGTTGAAAGGCTCGATTACGTCTACTTTGTGCTGTATTAATTTACTTTCAAAATCGAGAGGTTTTATATGTTTAAGGTGAGTATCTGTGTATCTGTCTGTGGCATGGTAGCAGCCAAGTGATTGAAAAGATTGAATTCTGGTTTTTTAAGTCTTGGGTTCTTATGTAGGGTTCTTTTTAATTTGTTTTGAGTCTTCACCGATATTATACCGCCCCGTTGCATTGGTCGAGTGGTTAGCGCAGACGCCTAACGTGTCACGGGGCAACGGGGCTCGGGTTCGATTCCCGGCAGAGCACAGGCATTTATGTGATAAGCATAGATGTCTGTGTTTCTGGGTTTGGTCGTTTATTAAATATATTCTCAGTATTTATATGTGTATTTCTATGTATAAGTATCGTTGTCTAACACCCTTAACACAAGCAAATAATTTGCTTACTTATACAGGGTTATTTGTAATTAGTTGAGCAACTTTTACAGGCAGCCCCTCTACATCAATCCTAACAACATTTGTTCTACGACTTTTTAAAATTAATAGTTTTAAAAATTTAGTTTTTCCCATACAAAATTTATTTACTGCCTCTGAACGAGCATTTAACAACCTCGCAACCTTGAGCAAAGAGAGGCCACGCACCTTGCGTAGGCAAAATACGTGCCAAGGACACGAGCAGCGGGGCGCGGGGTGGCGGGTGGCGGGGTGATGCAGCGGCGGCGATGCACGTTTGAACTTGATCCAGTCGTTTGTCACGGTCAATTAGATAAGCGTGTGCCGCGCGACCCGCTAGTTCCTGTTACTCGGTAACCGAATTTCGATTAGTGAAAACAGTACTGTGATGCCGTAACACAAATATCGAGCACACCAAGATAGTGCGAGTGCTGGCTAAGTGTGGTAAGAGGAGTCGGTGAACAGTTGATTTTTAGGTGTGGTCTTTGTGTTGGATATGAAGGGGACTATTTTGCGCCGGTATCGACGAGATATAAATTTAAGAGGTAATTTGTAAATATTGAATCCTTTTGTAAATAACACATTGTATTATTGTAAATAATCTGATTCTACCTTGATTAATTGTTAACAATTTTAATACACAATACGACGATTGGGTAATTATTACATACTGTTTGAAATAAAACAAAAGATAATAATAAGTTATAATAGTATTACGTGCGTCGTGGTACCTTACAAATTTCGTACAGCGCTAGACTGCCGCGACCTATACTTTAGACTGCTTACAAAATACAGAGTAATAAATAATCGAGGGAGCAAAAATTTTTTTGTTTCGTTTATTCTGAGTTATTTATCAAGATTTTTTAAAAGTCGTAGAACAAATGTTGTTGGGATTAATGTAGAGAGGCTACCTGCAAAAGGTGCTCAACTAATTAAAAATAAGCCTGTATATATACATATTGACTTCACAAAGCCATGCCGTCGTCTAATGAGTAGACGAGCGCTGGATGTGCGTACAGCGTACTCACAAAGGAACCCTCTAGTAGCCCCAAACACGTAAAAAAAAGTTAATAACTACAATATATATATTTTTAAAATTAATTAATAAGTGCATCGTAACAACCAATGCCTCTAACTTTACAGCAAAGATGAGCATTTAGCAATCTATATTATATATAGAATACAAATTTTATCTAATAATAAGCTTAACATAATTTATATAAATATAGAATGAAAAATAAACCGATACTAAGTTCAGCTCAATTAGTGAAACGACAGGACGGTTTCCCGCGGTCGCGGGTTCGAATCCATGACAAAAAACAAATCGATATGCGATTTGTTTTTCATTCTATATTTATAAAAAAAAATAAATAAACTTAACATGGCTTTACCTACTTGTTTATAATAGTGGTCGCCCAACAACCAAAATTTGGTCGTAATCTAAAGTGTTAATGTTTATGAAAGTTTGGGCTAGAATCTCTATGCATATTTATTTCTGTTTTTTATTGTATTACGTCAAGCAACCATCAACTCTGTCCGACGCATAGAATTATTATGTTCGACTACCTGACATCAGACAAACATATACTATATTAACGTTGACATTGTCACAACTTGTCAACGTTAAAGCTGTAGTGTGTGTAACGTTTTGTTTCTAAGTGTGTGTAATGGTTCAATAACTAATTTAAAGTATTAAAACTGCATTATTTTTGAAAAATATTAGCGCTCTGAACTTCTCCTACATATAAACTTTGAGTATGCCAAATTTCATACACCTCCGTCCGCACAATTTTCTTAAAAAAGGGTCCAAAATTTTTGCTTCGCGTATTTATGTAATGATGATATATTTTATATTAGGGTTCATCTCGTTACGAAGTTGGGAACAAATTTAATAAAAGTAATTAATTTAAAAAGAGTAAATAAGCTTCTGTGAACTTTTTATTAATTATATTAATGGGTAGGTTTCATCAGTTTCATGAAATAAAATACGATCAGAACATATTATATTATATTAAGTCGCAGTTCTATAATGTAATAAAAAGTCCAAAACAACTAAAGTCTCGACGTAATATCTAATAATTTAGTATATAGTGTAATAAACATGAAATTTTACGAAATTTCACAACAACAATTTAGCTATATGAATAAATTTACGCTTATGAAATATAATTAGTCAAATAAGAATGAATGCTATTAAATAGACTAAATAGCCTAAATAGACTAGCCACAAAAAACTCTGCTGATATCACGATCCGAAAGTATGTATGAGTTTTGTGCGAGCGACGAGCAAAAATCCTACCACCTTTTGTCCAGACGTATCTCCAACCTTTGACTTTACCCTATTTGTGCTTTGTAAAGTAGACGTCGGTTTATAACTGTTAAATGTTCGTTTATGTTAAACCGGCGTACATCACCCTCAATTATACCTGTTAAGTCAATTTTCGGACGAACACGAGCCGCCTTTAAGAACTCGTCACGAACACTCCGACGGGCCATCTTCACTACTATTGTTCGCGGTCTATGCTCGGCTTGTATTCGCCTAGGACCCGAACGCTGAGCGCTTAGAATGTCCTTATCGTTAATATTAACTATCGATCTTATTTTCAATCATGTGAACGATATACATAATATTTTCTCCTGATTTTTCAATGTGGCCAGACACCTCAATCTTTATATATATATATTTCTTGTGTACGTGTGTATGTCACTGAACTCCTCCTAAACGACTGGACCGATTTTTATGAAATTCTTTGTGCGTGTTCAAGGGGACTTGAGAATTGTTTAGATTCACAATTTGGTCCACTGGAAAATGGTTTTTTGATAAATTTTTAATGAGTAAGTAGGTGGTGATTATGGAATGTTTCACATTGGTTCCGACGGACTGCGTTACCATGGCAATGTCAAATATTAAATAATATTATATTTTAATTATAGTCTGCCTTGACAGTTGGCGTTGCGATGAAATAAGAAAAATATTTTAGTACTAGCGGCCCGATACGTGCTTCGCTACGTAAAAAGTGAAATTTAAACAAAAATATTGGAACAAATTCATTTATTCAAACAAAAAATCTTTATTTACATATTCATACGGTATCGATTGGTCGAATTATGGTAAATGTACATGTAATGACGTTAGACATTGTGATAGCTTTTTAATATATTTTTTTATTAAAGTTTGATTTTTTAAATTAAAGACGCGTGTACAAGACAACGTCTGTCGGGTCCGCTAGTATCATTATATTTTTCTATAATTGTTAGTCTATCTTCCACCAACGCGATTCGATTATTACAATCCGTTATACTCTCTTTGAGACGGGATAACACTTCTCTAAAAACATTCATTTCTGTGGAGACAGATGCCATTTTCTGACTTAACATTCTTATTTCATAAATAAGAGTCTTAGAAACATTGTTATCAATTATCATATTCGCACTTCTGCCTCTTCTTCGATCACCAAGGAATGTTCACATTCTGAAGACTTAACTGGTGTACAAAGTTTTGTGCTTTTCATTACTTTATAATCCCGGCATTGCCATTACTGTTACAAGATCTATGGTATCTTAAGGAGCACTTCCCACACTCAGCGGTCTCTGTGGTGCTAATAAGTTTTCAGCAATTATAGCACTTATTAGTCATTTCTGTTGCGGTGAATGTTGCTGGTCTTGACTATGATGATGACTCTTTAGACGATCGTGTGTAAATTTCACTTTTAAGTTTGTTATAATTTTTCTAACTTTTGTATAGATATTAATTATGTTACATACACACGATACTATTTTGTTTTCTTAACACTGCACTGCCGTTTCGCTTTAAATCGAGAAAAAACTATTTTATAAAAAATAGAGTCGGCGGAATATGCACCAAACAGTTGATTCACTAACACTATGATAATTGTGAAATGTACACAACAACACAATAATACTAATAAAATTAAATTTAAAATTTAAAAAACCCCGATTTAAACAGACCTCTAAAAAAATAAAAATAATATTATTATGTACTTATTGTAATCGTTGCTTCGGGGGACTGTTGTACGTACGTTGACGATGGTGACTATTTTGCGAAGTTAGTCATTGAGGACTTAGACTATATCATTCGATATCGTAATTCCTTTATTTGCCTTAGTATTTTACTTGCGTTTTAATTTCTTACTTTACTAAGCAAAAATTTCGACAATGTCATATACTATAAATGTAGAAGAATTAAAATGTTCTAAAGATTTGTGCGAGAAGCTACTACAAGAACGTGAGGACAGTAAAGAGGAAATAAAAGATATTGTAGAAAAAAATACTAATCTTAAAGGTAAGCTCGCTGAACTACATAACACGAAACTTAAAAAAACATTAAAATTACATAATACAAAAATTATTAAAATTACATAATAAGAATAATTGTAAATTTGTAATTTGTATATTTCCATATTCATCTTCTTATTCAGACAAACCAAAACAAATATATGGGTGATTCTACATAAATTGGGTAACTCAATGTCATCAACCAATGGATATAATGTCATATTATATTTTATATATTTTTAAATTTATTTTAAAATAATTAAAACTATTTTATTTAGTCACTCAATTTCAGCTATTTACTTTAAATATCAATTTTGTAAAAATAATTCTTCTGCGTATTGTTTAAATTTGGAAATTCGCGCTAAAAATCGCGTTGGTAGTAATGTTAGCCGCGAACCGAGTCATTTGCCGGTCGCCACTACCGTGTCAATGCTATCGCAATAGTTATCACGCATTTATGTGTCGATCCAGTGAAAACTTCAGTACTTTGGTAAGTTGTTATTTCCTTGTAAATCTGAGTTTTATTATGATTTTTATCTGATTTACTATAATTTGTTAAAATGTAACTTGTTCGTTCATTTGGAGACCAAAAATAACATTAGCTGTAATTATAACCTCAAATTCATGCCTTTTTCATCAGTCCGCTGGCATCAGTCCTATGTCATATATCGCGCCAAAAGACTGACGTGTTTCTAGGGTACTGATGTTTTTTGTTTTAGATCACTTTTATCTCAACAGTTACAGTGTGTATGTATGTCTTTTATTTATTTCAGATTAAAATATCATGGCACCTACTAATAAGAAACAGAATTCAAGTAGAGAAGATATATCAAAAAAAAAATCTGAAAAAGCTCGTTTGGCAAAAATAAAAAGTGACCCTATTAAATTAGCTGAATACAAATAAAAACAAAGATTACAATATTTAAAATAAAAGGAGAAAGGGCAAAGAAAAAATGTTAAAGAAATGACACCTCGAGAGCAACGATTAACTAGAAAAAAATGGAAAAAATATTCATTAAATTATAAGCAAAAGAAACAACAATTGAAACAAACTACTCATAATTTTATACACCAGAATACTCCTCCAACTACTGAAAATGAAATGCAATCAGTTTCTGAAAAAAATATTGCGAATGAAGACGGAAGAGCAAAAGAAGCAAAAAAGAGAAGCGAAAGACAAAGAAAGTTCCGAAATAAGCAATTAAAAAAAATGGAAGCTACAGTTTCAAAACTGAGAACTAAATTAAATACTCAGCGTCAAAAATATAAACGAGTCAAAGTCAATTGAAGAAAGTATTAAAGTCTGCTAAAAAAACGCCAAAAACTATAATCGAAGAAATAAGTAAAGATGTAACTAAAAAAAAGGAATTAGTGAAGAAAGCCCTTTTCGGCGAAGTTATTAAAGTTCAATTAGAAGAAAACTATAGTAAAATAAAGAGCCAAAAATAAAATTTAAACAAGCTATATCTGGAAAGGTAGTAAATAAATACAAATTATGGAGAATACAAAACAAAGCATTGACATATAAAAAAACTGGACATAACCAAACAAAAAAAAAGCAATAAAAGTCAAAATTAAAGTGCAAAGTTTGGTTCAAGAATTTTTGGAAGACGATGCTAACAGTCGTCAAGCATCAGGAAAGAAAGAATTTGTATCTCGTAAACAAATGAAAAAACAGAAGCGATATTTGCTTGATACCATGAAAAATCTTCATGAAAAGTTTTTGAAAACCGTTTCATTTTCTATTAGTTACTCTTTATTTACTCGATTGACATTTTGGGTGGTCCCTCCTACATTGTCAAACCGCGATACTTGTGCTTGCACAATTCACGAAAATATGGACCTTCAACTTGCTACTCTGAAAAAGGCAAATATTCTGACAACAGTGAGTAATTATCAAAGTATGTTGAAAATGCTTTGTTGCGACCGATATTCTGAGAGATGTCTAGAGAGAACATGTGATGAGTGTTTTTCAAAAACTTTAACTTATGCAGAATTCGATAGCACAAAACCGATCCTATTAAAACAGTGGGTGAGTAAGAAAGAGTCCATAATTGTACGAGTCCATAATTGTACGAGTCCATAATTGTACGAGTCCATAATTGAACGATTCGTAACAAAATGTACAAAAGAAACTCAGGAAATTTTACCTAAAAATCTTATTAAAAAACTTGAAAGTGATATGAATAAATTTTTCCGGCATTCTTTTAACATAGTGCACCAGTACAATAACATTAAACAATTGAAAGACTCTTTGTTGGAGAACGATGCCATAGTACATATGGATTTCTCAGAAAATTTCTGCACTAAGTACAACCAGGAAATCCAGTCCTTTCATTACGGAGGTTCGCGCGCCCAGATTTCATTACATACAGTCGTCGTTTACCTAAAAGACTCTGTTATTTCTCACTGCACTATGTCATCTAATTTGTTTCATAACGCTAGAGAAATTTGGGCCCATCTAAAACCTGTACTGGGATCACTACCATCAAATATCCAAAATATTCACTTTCTCAGTGATGGTCCTGTAACACAGTACAGGAATAAATCAATGTTTTATGTATTGGCCTGTAAACTGCAAGACATGTACCCTAATTTTGTGAATTATACTTGGAATTTTCATGTGGCTGGTCATGGGAAGGGGGCACCTGATGGTATAGGGGCTACTTGTAAACGAACAGCAGACCAAGTTATTGCTACAGGAGGTGATATAACTAACTTGAAAGAGTTTGCTACTGTCATTCGCGAGAGATGTCCTGGTATAAAAGGTGGTGTAATTAAGGCAGTGAAATTGAACAGGTGAACACTTATATTAACGACAAAGCGTCTGAAATGGTTGCTTTTAAGGGGACGCTATTGGTACATCAAGTGGTCGGCTCAGCCTACATTCCAAACAGTTTAAAAATGAAGACACTAAGTTGTTTCTGCAACCCTGATGGATGTGATCATTTTCAACTAGGATCTATTTATTATCACTGAATCGTCGGAGAAGCATATACGACTACAAACTTCTACCGTATTCACAGATTCTGAAGATGATGATATGATACCTCTATCTACTTACGCGAAAAATCACTCTAAATTACATAGTCCACCAGCACCAGACGTTAGCGGCTGTTCACAGCAACAAAGTTGTTATAACAGTGGTGATTAGGTTTTGGTTAAGTATGTCACAAAAAAAAAACAGAATACCATTACGCAGCCATATGTTCTTCTGTTGATGATGAAGAAGGTGAATTAAGAGTGACTTTTCTTAAAATTTGTGACCGAAACAGCAATCTTTTTAAATTAGATGAAAGAGACGTCTCATATGTTCCAATAGATCAAATAATAAAAAAGCTACCTGTGCCAAACCTCATTGCAAAAGGGAATAGAGTGTTTCACCAATTTAAAGAAAAGATTAATGTCATTGAAAAGTAATTTTTCTAGTCTTAGGTTATTTTAAAGATTTTATTTTTGTTTTTTATTGAGAAAAAAATCTCATTTTATTTTATTATAGCATACTAATACTTAATATTATTTGTTGATTTTTATAAAATATATACCGTTAAGTAAAACTACCTAAAAGTAAAATAATATTAATTAAAAATGACAAGACTGTTATGAAGACTGAGATAGCTTCTTTCTCACAGTATTACAATATATTGCTTTTGTTTTTAATTTAGTAAGTATTTAATACTTAAAAAGAACTATCGTGCCATCATTAGTTACTAAGATATTTGTTCGGAGTTAAAATAAAAGTCATTTGTTTCTTATGAATTTTTGTATTTTGTCAGTACTGTGTCATCCCCATCAGTCCTGTGGCAAACTAATTTTGAAAAATCTAAATATTTCAGAATCTACTTTTCAAAAGTGACTGGCCCGATTTGTAACAATATATTCATAAAATTACCTATCTTGAAGACCCAAATTTGTAGAAATTTAATTAAAAAACTATAGTAAACAAATTATCTCTAAAAGTTACCCAACTTTTGTATATTCACCCATATATATAATTTAAATTTTACATTATTTAATTTGACATACCGTCATAGTGATGCATTTGTACGGATAATAACTTCGAGGGTTTAAAAAAAATAATAGACGGGCTGCGAAGAACTAATCTTGAGTTTAATAAAGAATCAATCATAGATACAAAGTTACATACGGTTCACATAATGTTAACTTAGCTACATATAGCATAGGTAAAGTTAAGAAAGCGTAATTGCTATCTTAAAACAAACAGGTGTTTAAACATGTCCCCGGGCGTTGAAAGATGCACTTTCAACACGAATCCAAAGAAATGGGTAATGGGCAGATCTTATTAAAAGCGCGTCTAATGATTCCAACAGATGTCTTAATGTCCGCTACACGAACGACTCCATCACGTCCTGGATGCACAGCTACAATTCTTCCAAGTCTCCATTTCAAAGGTGGAAGGTTATCCTCCTTCACGACAACAAGAGTATTCAATTTTAAATCGTCCGTACAAGAACGCCACTTCGTTCTCAGTTGCAATTCTGCAACATACTCTTTGCTCCACCGTGACCAGAAATGTTGACGTAACTGCTCCATTCGTTGAAAACGAGTAAGATGATTGGAGTAAAACTGCTGATAATTTGGCTGTGGCAAGGATACAAGCGGTCGACCAATAAGAAAATGACCCGGGGTAAGCGGGGTGTAGTCTGCAGGATCTGAAGATAGCGGTGTGAGTGGACGAGAGTTCAGTATAGCTTCCACTTGCGCTAGCATGGTGTTTAGATGCTCATACGTCAAATTACAATTGCCCAACACTCTTTGAAGATGATGTTTGGTTGATTTAACACCCGCTTCCCAGAGACCGGCAAAGTGAGGAGTATAAGCAGGAATAAAATGGAATTTTATTCCATCATTAGCCACCCTTTCGCTTAAGAGATCTTGATTAGCCTTTAGAAATTTAGAAAGGTCATTGTACGCACCAACAAATGAACCGTTGTCGGAATAAATATTTAAAGGTTTCCCTGTTCGCGAAATAAATCTATTTAGTGCCAATAAAAAACTATTACTTGATAAATCACCTACTAGTTATAGATGAACTGCTTTAGTTGTAAAGCAAATAAAAATGGCAACATACACCTTCACCAGTCTACATCCGCGACCTTGACGACTTGCACACATAAGTGGGCCACAATAATCAACACCTGTAGTATTAAAAGGATGACCGCCTGGAAGGAGACGCTCCTTTGGTAAATTTCCCATTATGGATGCTACAGTTTTACCTTTCATGCGACGACAATGCACGCAATTATAATAACAAGCTTTAGCTAAGTTACGACCCCCTATAGGCCAATAGGTTTCTCGAGTGGAAGCCAATAATAGTTGAGGACCGGCATGCATCAATCTCTTATGTTCGAATTTAAATAATAAATGAGTAAAATAATGAGTGGACTGTAACAAAATTGGGTGTTTTTTACGATAAAGAAAGTAAGAATAATCAAGTCGTCCTACAACACGCATTAACAAATCATTATCCAAATAAACATTAAATTTTAATAGAGCATTCTTTTTTGGCAAAGTATTTTATATTCAGGAAATGATTCAGTTTGACATTTTAAAATAACTAAACTTAATGCTTCTTTTAACTCATCCTCAGACAGATAAGCCGAAATTGGAGGTTGTTTTTTACAAATCCTTATAAACCGTAACATATAAGCTATTGAACGTAAAAGTCGTAAATAATTAGAGAAACGTTTAAAATCAATAAAACTATTACATTTTTGTTCTCTATTACATCCCTTAAAAGCAACGAATGCAACATCAACTTGGGTATTTACGTCGTCGTTTATGTCTACATATTTATTATGAGAAGGCCACTGAGATTCATCTTGTTTTAAAAATTCAGGACCAGACCACCATGAATCAAGATTTTGCAGAATGCTAATACCACGAGATATCAGATCTGCTGGGTTCTTCTCAGTAGGCACGTGTCGCCACATACAGTTACCGGCTTTATCTAAAACCTCAGCAACGCGATTGCGGACAAATGGTTGAAGCTTACAAGGTAACATTTGTAGCCATCCGAGGACTATAGTTGAATCTGTCCAACAAAATGTACGATTCACATTTACTCTAAGTGAGTTGATGACCTTTTCAAATAAAATAGCTCCTACAACAGCACCACATAACTCCAATCTAGGTATTGTGGTAGGCTTAATTGGTGCCACTCGACTTTTAGCTGTTAGTAAACGTACTACGCATTCACCCAAGTCATTAACGCTGCGAACATATACGCAAGCACCAAATGCGCGCTCCGATGCATCTGTAAATATATGGAGTTCTAACTCCTTATAGGAACTACAAACTACAATTCTTTGAATACGAATTTGATTAATAAGAGGAAGATTCTTAATAACGTTTTTCCAGCGAAAACGTATTTCTGGAGTTAGTTGATCATCCCATGACAATTTGTCTAGCCATAAACTCTGAAATAGCATATTCATTATAATCACACATGGAGACAAAAGCCCTAAAGGATCAAAGATCCGTGCAATTACAGAAAGCAAATCACGTTTTGTATAACTATTATCAGACAATACTGATAAACCTACAGAAAATCCTAGTTCATCAGAACTTGCATACCAACTCAAACCTAACAATTTATTGGGCTCAGTTATACCTATATCTAAATCAATTGATGTCTGAGAAGAATTTGATACTAATCCAAGATCATTTGATTTCCACTTTCTTAGTGGCATACAAGCAGATTTAAGCGCATTGGTAACTTCATTGCGAATGAATTCAACTTCATCTATATTATCACCACCAGTAAGCAGGTCATCAACATAAAAGTCGTGTAAAATGATGTTGGAAATTGTACTGTTTTGACAATCAAGACCTATTTGTTTGAGGCATCCTGTCGCCAAATAGGGAGCACTAGCCGTACCGTAAGTGACTGTGTTTAATTTAAATATTTTAGTAAGTTCAGATGAATTATTACGCCACAGTATCTGTTGTAAATGCCTATCAGATGGATGAACAAGAATCTGTCTGTACATCTTCTCAACGTCGGCTGACAAAATGTATCTATGCTACCTAAACCTTAGTAATATCGCCAACAGATCATCTTGAACCGTTGGACCAACCATCTGGATGTCATTAAAGACTGCAACACCAGAAGACGATGGACAACTCGCATTGAACACTACGCGAAGCTTTGTAGTGCTACTACTTTCACGAAGTACGCCATGATGTGGTATAAAATATTCATGAGAAGTTAAGTTAATTTTTTTATTTTCTGTCATGTGACCCAAAAACTCATATTCTGACATGAAATCATGATACAATTGACAAAAACTAGGCTGGGCTTTAAATCTTTTTTCGAGTGAAAATAAACATTTATTCGCTTTTTGAGAGGGATGCGAACACAGAACCGACCGTCATCAAGACGTCTTGAATACTTAATAAAATGTTCTTCACATAGACGTTCTTCAGGCATATAATTCGATAAATTGGATTTAATTTCTTCCAATTGCCAGAAACGCGTTAGGTCCCTTCTAATTTTATCAAAATCAGAAACTACATTTGTTTTAACAAGATTACATCTAAGATCTTTTGACAAGAATGAAAAATTATTATTATGAATAGGACCAGAAACTATCCAACCTAATCTAGTTTCACAAATTATTGGTGTTCTCTTACCTAATTTAATTATTTTTGATCCTAATAAATCCCAAAATAGATCGGCGTCTATCAAAATGTCAACATCACTGGGCTTATAAAAATTAGGATCAGCTAAACAAATATCTGATGGGAGTTCAATATTGCTTATATCGATTTCATGACTTGGCACAGCACTAGTGCACTATGGCACTATGGCAAAACAAAACAATATATTTGACAAGAAAAACATTTAACTAATGACGTCATATTAATACGACATGTTTTACCTACGTGAGAAGTCACGTTATTAATGCCAAATATCGACCTTACAACCTGAATGGTTGACAAATTAAGCTTTTTACATAATTTCCCCGTGATAAAACTTGATGTGATACCGCTATCGAGCACAGCGCGGACAACATGCTCACAATTGTTATCATCAAATATTTTTACTAAAGCGGTTGACAATAATACATGTAGATGTATTAGCTAACCGCAAGATGATGATACATTCACTGACAGGGCTAGATTATTATTTTCAGCAAAGGAAGGCGATGAAGACGCTGAAACGTGGCTATCGGCTATTTTTATTTTTATTAATGTTCAAAATATTCTTAGATTCCGATAACTTAATAAGAGTATTATGCTTACGCTTACACAGATTGCAACCTGGCTTTTTACAACGATTAGGAAAGTGACCTCCTCTAAAACAATTAAAACAGATTTTAAATTCAGGCAATAACTTAAATCTTTCACTATTACTTAATTCAAGAAATTGAGAGCAATTATTCAAATGATGGTCACCCTTACGCTTAGGACAAGTTTTTGTAACTGAGTCTGTACTGGAATTGATGTAACTTTGAGTGCTAACCATCGACTTTATCTTAGGACCTGATTTAACAGACATTTGAGAAGGATTATTACGTGATAGTTCTAAAGTTTCTATTAAATCTGCTAGATTACGTAGAAACTTTATAAATGATTCAAAAGTAATCGAGCAGTCCTTGCTTAAACGACCTTTATATTCTTCCCACTCGCGATATGTCTTAGAGTCCAACTTCCGCGTGATAATATAAATTAAAAGTGTGTCCCAATGTTTAACGGGTTCACCCAATAATTCCAATATGCTCTTAAATTTTTGTTTAATTGGTCCATTAAACGTTTTATAATTACAGATGATTCTTTTGTAAAGATGTCCATATTAAACAAAGCCGAAACATGATTTTGGATTAATAAACGCTTATTGTTAAAACGATCGCATAGTAACGTCCACGCCAGAGAATTAGATGCAGATAAGTCAATAGATTGAATTACCAAAGCAGCGGATCCCTCCAGCGATGCTCGTAAATAATGAAACATTAATTTCATCAATGTCATCATTAGAGTGAATGAGACTAGTAAAGGTGTCATGGAACTCCAACCAATTTCCGTAAGCCCACTTAAATTTCGGTAACTGAATGGTAGGCAATTTAACAAAGTTGCGATTGCTAGTGTGTACATTTTTATTAGTCAGGAGCGATTCACTATCTTTATTAAACTTAGTTAATAAACTTTGAGCTTTAGATAATGACTTATAATATTGAGATTCAAAATCGGAACGCTCAGAAAACTGTAAACGAGCGTCTTCTACAATGCATTCTAAACGCAACTGTACCTCATCATATTTATCGTACAATGACTCGATGTTACCTATGCGTAATTTCAATTCCGTGGCATCGGAAACATCGAATGTTTTAATATTTAACGCGTCGAGATAATTACCAAATAAGGTTAAGCGGCCTTTAAAACTGCCTCTTTTCTTTATCAGTTCTTTTTCCTCGGTCATTCTGGGAGTCGAGTGCAATCAACCTGGAATTTATACAATAATAATGTTAAAACAAATATTTTACGACTTTGAGTAGTAACTAGAAAATTACCATCCACTAGATTGTAATTCCAAATCTACTTGTACAAACGACCATTTAGTAAGTATTTGTAAATTACCTACTAATACTAATTACAAAAATTAAAAGTATTATTGCAAAAATATTACCTTAAAAAGCTTACTATTATATCAGGCTACAATACATTAAATTTTTTAAAGTTCAATAACTAATTACGTTATACTTATCTAAATAAGCATATAATAAAAGTAACTAATTTAAATGCAACTAAATAAAAACAATAAGTAATGCACTAAATGAATTATAACAACATCTATTTCTATTATATGAAAGCGGCTAACAAATGTAGGTATTTGTTGCACAACTAACTAGCGTGAATCGTTATTTGTAATATAATAATATTTAATTATTAAAGGAAGTTAAATAATGCGGCATAATGCTTGCTATACATACCTAATAAATAAGTACAATTTTAACTTTTATCACAAATAAATAATTCACAATATAAGGTAGGACATAATGCTTTAATTTATAAAAAATAAGTAATAATTTACATTGAACTCACCATACAAACAATTTAAATATAATTTAATTTAATTAAACCTGATTAAGTGTTGGGTTCCAATTATTAATAGAAACTTAACACCAGTTTTTGTTCATCGAACACGTGGACGTCCTCAGTACCCTCGGAGTTAAAGTTAACATTTATTTTCCATAATTCCGTATTAATAATTGTATCCTTTAATTAATCGATGATTTCTTCAATATAATAATCATTCAGCTCGAAGTATGACCAAATATGTACGGATAATAACTTTTCTTTTTTTTTTTTTATACGATCTAGGGCAATGCTTGACTACATTCCACCTGATGGTAAGTGGAATGTAGTCTCAGATGGTAAGGCGCATTGCCCTAGCAACCTATTCACTCTTCTCTTGAAGACACCCACATTATATTTGGCCGGAAATACCGACGCAGGCAAATTGTTCCAGTCCTTCGCTGTACGCACTAAAAAGATGAAGCATAGCGCTTCGTTCGGACAAGTGGAATGTCCACAACAAAAGGATGGATACCTGCCGTGCGTCGGGACGTCCGGTGATGGAAGGGGGAACTAAGTCGTGTAGTTCCTGCGCACACTCACCAAAATGTATCCTATAGAATACTGAGAGGCTAGCAATTTTACGCCTGTGTTCAAGGCTTTGGAGGTCGGCTTCGACCAATTCGGGATCGCCGATAAGCCCTCTTTGCTCGCCTCTCAATTGAGTCCAGAACCGCAAGATGAGACTTTGCGGCACCAGCAAATAAGTGACCACAGTACTCTACACACGACCGGATCTGTGCTTTGTATAGAACAAGAAGCTGTCCTGGTGTAAAGTACTGCCGAACCTTCGCAAGAACGGCCAGCTTTGCTGCTGCTGCTCTTGCTCTGGACTCAATGAACCGACCAAAGTTGAGGTTCAAGGAAATCTCTAAACCTAACAACTGAAGCCGGTCACTGTATTCCAAGGATACATTCTGGAAAGTAGGAGCCAAGGTGATAGGGCTCTTTTTGGCGGTGAACAGACACGTCTGCGTTTTGGTGGCGTTGAACTTGACAAGATTGGCATTGCTCCATGCGGAGACTGCCTGAAGTTTGTCATTCAAACGTTGCACCATGGCTTCTCTTTCAGACTGTACTTGATCTCGACTAGCCCGAGTACTCGGCAGATATCTTTCTACAACTGTGCTGTCGTCTGCATACCCATAGATACCGGGTTTCAACAGATCATTAATGTGCAGCAGAAAAAGAATTGCAGAAAGAACGGACCCCTGAGGCACTCCGGCATTTATTGTCAAGGGTTCCGAGGAACACCCGTCGACAACTACTCGGAGAGATCTCAGGCTCAGAAAGTCCGTTACCCAGCCGATCAGACCAGGATATATACCGTACGCTGAAAGCTTGCTTATAAGGCTCGCATGCCAGACTCTGTCAAATGCCCTCGAGACGTCCAGAGAGACGGCGACCGCTTCTCCGTTCTTCTCGATGGCCTCACCTAAAATGTGTGTAGCATACACTAGGAGGTCCCCAGTAGACCTATTACGGCGAAACCCGTATTTTCGGTCACTGAGGAGATCGTTACCTTCTAGGTATGCTAGTAAGCGCGAGTTCAATACACGCTTCATAATCTTGCAGAGTATGAAGGTGATTGAAATCGGTCTGTAATTGACAGGGTCGGCACGGCTGCCTTTTTTGGGCACGGGTTGCACATTAGCAAGCTTCCAGGATTTCGGCACTATTCCAGTCATGAAAGAGAGACGATACAGACGTGTCAGTACAGGAGACAACTCAGCTGCGCATGTCTTGAGCAGAATGGCTGGTATACCATCAGGACCACTGGCTTTATTCACATCTAAACGACACAATGTTTTCCATACCTCTTTGTTAGTGATGCGGATTTCAGGCATCGAAATACCGCAGTGAGGAAGATGTGCTGGAGAAGCATCGCCAGTGTCTAGATGCGAATTATCAGCAAACAGAGAAGCAAATACATTTGCTTTCTCTGTTGCTGTGTGGGCCAGGGAACCATCCGGCTTAAGCAGAGCAGGCAGTGAGGGTTGGCAGAAATTCGACTCGATCGCTTTCGCAAGAGACCAGAAAGCTCGACTTCCAGTTGGTCTGGCAGAGAGCTTTTCGCCATTCTTAGCGATTCGATCGAGACGAGCCTTCCGCAATGCCTTTTTGTAGGACTTGGCAGCTTGGTTAAAGGCTCTCTTCTTTATACTTACATCCGGAGTTTTGCGGCTTCGAGCATCAGCCCAAATAAGGTATGCCGAATGTTTTCGGTCATGTGCATGACGACATTCGGCATTAAACCATGGGCGAGCTTTGCCACCGATGGGTACGTCAGCAAAAGGAATAAAATACTCCATTGCCTGATGCACCACATCAGTTATATCATCCGCGCAACTCAACGGATCCAAAGAAGAGAAACAGACCTGCCGCCAAGGATAAGACGCAAAAAAGTGCCGCATCTTATCCCAATCTGCTGACTTGTATTTCCATACTCGCCTAACACCATGTGGTTCGAAAGCTGGTGGGGAATATGTAAATACAGATTTCACCAGACAGTGATCGGAGGTTCCCAAGGGGGACGTGACCTCTACACGATACCTGTCCGGATCAGTTGTAAGCAGAAGGTCCAGGCAATTGGCTGTATGGCCTACCACATCTGGTACCCTTGTCGCTTGCCTCACCAGCTGAAAGAGGTCCAAGGACAACGCAAAGTTCCGCGCTTCTCTTCCAGCATGGTCGGTCTTCTGGTACGGAAACAGCCAGTCCTGATGACAGGCATTAAAGTCCCCCAGAAAGACGAGCTGCGCCGAAGGGTACTGATACAGAGCCGTATCTGCAGCCTCACTGAGATACTCAAATAAACGAGTTGTCTCCTGGTCACCGCTGTGCGAACGGTAGACACAGGAATACAGGATTTTTTCGTTTCCTGTGTCCACTAAAACCCATAGGGAAGAAAAAGTGGGGTCTTCAAGGTGACGGAGACGCTGAATACAGAGGTCGTTCCGCGCATACACACTGACTCCGGCCCGTGAGTGAAAGTTGTGCTCTAACGAGTAACCGGGATAATCCAAGTATGCAGCGCTCAAAGGACATTGTATCTGCGTCTCCGTCAAAAAGAGCAAGTGCGGCTGCTCTGTCTCCAGGTGGTGGTGGACAGCTAAAAAATTTGAGTGCAAACCCCTTATATTAGTGAGGTGCACTTTATATGAGGAGGAGTGCAACCGCTGCTTTAACTTGTTCCCTTTTTTAAACTTTTTCATAAAAAAATAAATATAAAAGTGAATTGGGATGGGAAATGGCAGTTGAACGAGGCGGTACATATCGAACCCGAGTCGAAATTGGTGATGTCTTGCCACTGGGAGGCTAGTCTGGAGACTGCGGGGACGCCCGAACCCCCCCAGGGATCGCCATCGGGCCTCCTCTACTGGTCGCCAACCAGCACGATGGAGCCACCCTGGGATTTTTCGCAGCTGGCGGGGCAGCCTTTCGTGGGTGGCTAACCCACTAATTGGGCCCCCAACTATCTGCGGGCGGCCAGCGGAAAGCCGTCGCTTCGGATCCCGCTACCCTCCTCGTCTAGACACCCGACAAAACAAACACCAACCCGACGTCACACCGGTTTGCCAACGCACCGCAACTGTTCAGACCAATTTCCCATAAACGGCTTCATCGAGCAACGTGCCGGAACACGACTAAGTCGCTTTGCGGCACGACTCTGCCCGATGGGTGGTAACTTTACCGGCGACCGGATGTTATGGTCTACCACCAAGAACCACTTCGAGGGTTTAAAAAAAATAATAGACGGGCTGCGATGAACTGATCTTGAGTTTAATAAAGAATCAATCATATTAAGTTCAGAACACTGTGGTCTAAAATTTTTCTCTATTAATTAATCACGAAAGTGAAAAGCCCCAAAAGTTTAATTGTAGACCAATTACAAAAACCGTATCCCAACATTTAAGAATACTGTTGAGCAAAAAGTAGACATGACCTATGATAATCCAAATAATTTATATAATAACATTTTCGATTTTTTGTTACAAGAATCTAATAATGTTTTTAAGCCAAAAACTATGACAAAATACCTAACACTTAAATTTAGTGATTGAGCTACCTTGGGAATATATAAAAGTAGAGATAAGTTATATGATTAATATGGTAAGAGGCCGCCGCCGGGATTTACACGCTCTTTCTCTTCTATACTGTGTATAACCCAATATATAATATTTCACCCAAAAACTCCCTCATATTTAAAAGAGAGATTTAAGTTCATTGGACTTCCGACAGATGTACGATCATCACAATTCTTGAAAATACGAATGCCAGTTCATAATACGAAATTTTTCGAACACTCCTTCACAGTCCATGCAGCAAATTTATGGAACGCGCTGCCTCTATTAAAAATCTTTATTTATCAGAAGAAAGCTGAGACGACTTATTTTTAATGTTATCATAATGTTTTTTACTTATGTGTCTAATTCATATTCTACAAAGTATTGTCAATTTATTTAGTTTTATTCGTATTGTTTAGTTTATTAGTTAATATATATTATATAAAATTATGTGTGTATTATGTTTATGCATTAATGTGTAATTATTTGTTTGTATGATTACTGTGTTTATAATTTTTTGCCACCTATCTATATGCACTAGCTGTTTTAAACTCCTAACAAGATGGTTGTCTGGAAGAAATCGCCTTTAGGCGATAAGACCGCTCTTTGTATTTCTCATGTGCTTTTTTGTGTTTATATTTCATTTGTAACTATAATATGTATTTTCATGTGGTATGCAATAAAGTGTATAAATAAATAAATAAATAAATAAATAAGAGGCAATGAAATCCAAATCCGGTGTTCTTGAATAAAGTTAGGAATTTTTCTAAAATATTTAAGAACGTTTGCGTACAAGCTAAGTCCATTTATATAAAAAATAAAATCTTAAACTCAGAAAATAAAATAAAGGCAACTCGGGATGTTTTATCTAATGTTTCTGGGAAAAATAAGACTGTTAATGGACCTATTAAATTGTACCTATTAAATATTATTGAAAATATTGAAATAAATTCAGATTCAACTGTAGCGGCTATTTTTCAGACTTTTTTTTAACGAAATTCCTTTAACAGTCACGAGTTATTTAAATTCTTCACTATGTGATGCAATCGTCGAATTGACGAATACCGTAAGAAACAGTAATAAATGTTTTGTTTTCAAAGCTGTAATATCATATGAAATTGTTAAAACTTTTAGAAATTTAAGTATGAAAAAAACCGGTGATATTTGGGGTATGTCAGTAAAATTACTAATAACTATGATAAATGGTATTATTCCACAATTATCCTTAATGTATTGAAACCGGTACATTCCGAGATTTAATGAAAAATAGTAAAGTAGTTCCCTTGTTCAAAAGTGGCGATAGGCTAGAATTTGGAAATTATAGGCCTATCTCTATTTTACCTACTTTAAGTAAAATCTTCGAAAAAAATATTCTAAACCAAATGTCAGAATTTGTTTATAGCAATAACATCATGCATAGTGAACAATATGGTTTCATCAAAGGCAAATCAACAACAGATGCGGGTGCCGCGCTTCTTAAGCACATTTACGACGCATGGGAGAAGTCACAGAATGCAATCGGAGTGTTTTGAGGTTTATCTAAAGCTTTTGATTTTGTGGACCATCAAACATTACTATGCAAACTTAATTACTATGGTGTGCGTAGTGCTGGGCTTGATCTTATTGCCTCGTACTTGAATCAAAAAGTTCAGACGGTTGATGTAAATAATTGTAAATCGGTTGGATCACACCTAAAACTGGGTGCTCCACAAGAATCTTTTCTAGGCCCTTTCTTATTTTTACTCTATATTAATGAGTTGCCCTTTTACGTAAAAGGACCATGTGACATTGTACTTTTTGCTGATGATACCTCACTTATTTTTAAAGTTTATGGTAATAAAGCTAATTATTACAAAATAAACAGTGCTCTGTCACGTGTTCTTCATTGGTTCGAAATTAATAATTTGGTTTTAAATACTAAGAAAACTAAATGCATGGAATTTACACTTTCTAATGTAAAAAGTCAAGATTGTAGTTTATTCCTTAATAATGAAGTGTTTGAACTGACTGACTCGACAACTTTCTTAGGTATAACTTTAGATAGAAAGCTCCGGTGGAACCCATCTCTCGACACTCGCAAGCTAACTTAGCTCAGCCGCCTTTTCAATTAAAAAAGTAGGACAATTAACAGATGTGAATACGGCTCGACTCGTTTATTTTAGTTAAAGTACTTTATAAGGGATAGCTGTTGCCCCTGACTGTGTCCACGTAGATTGTAAAAAATATATTTATATGGTTTAGAATCGTAGTCATAAAGAGTCACGGGCGACAGCTAGTGATAATATAAATCCCTTTATCATAGTGTTATTAGTGATTGTAAATAATTTTAACTCTCAATGATTATATTTACTAATATTCGTATATACCTCTGTGAAAGCCTAGAATCATGTTACTTAATACATTTATAATTTATCACATTGTACGTTTGGAAATCCTTTATGGATACCACCCAGCCTAGGGGTGGTCCGAAGCGATTATGTAGGACTAGCTCAACTTACGGATACCCAATAACCCAACGGTAACCCGCATCGTTACAGTTGGATGCAATGCGATCGCTTTCGCACTCACCACGACGCCCACGCATGAGGGTGCCCCGACTAACGAAAATACTCTCACGACGTAGGCCTATGGTAGGTGAAGGGGGTCCCCTCCCCTCCTACCAAGACACTACAGCTGGGGAAGGATATCGAGTCCCCGTCTCCTTCTACCAAGCCAAACCCATTAGAGCACCGGTCACGACGCCGTCGCCTCAACCGCGGTTGGGTGCCCTTCACGCTCAAGGCAGTTGATGAAATACCAGTTGCCTTGCCCCATCTGTGTGAAGCCTTGCGCGCTCCCTATCTTATGGCCTGGTGCGAGGCCTCGGTCCGCACAGAATCTATTCTA
Organism: Napeogenes sylphis; assembly: GCA_959347405.1. Taxonomy (NCBI): domain Eukaryota; kingdom Metazoa; phylum Arthropoda; class Insecta; order Lepidoptera; family Nymphalidae; genus Napeogenes; species Napeogenes sylphis. The sequence goes on from OY365789.1 coordinate 586,543, forward strand.
ACCTAACTATTATTTGTACGATATATTTATATTATTTGTACGGTAGGCGTACAAATGAACAAAAAAAATATTAATAAAAGATTTCGGTACAAACAAATAAATTATATAATGTTTTCTAATGTTTTCACGAGTACCTACTATACATTAAAATAAAACTATTTTTACGGATTTAACTCGCGTATATTGAATTAAATTTTAAATTTAAATTTTAAATCTAACCCTATAAATTATAGTTAGGTATATTATAGTTATTCATATGATTGACGTATTAAGAAAAATAAAAATATTCGTCCGATTATCGTATGAATCGCAACTTCCCTTAAGAAGTTCCCAGTCATCTGATTAGTCTTATGAATAAAAAAATTAAATTAAAAATTTAAAAAACCCCCGATACAAAAAGACCTCTAAAAAGAGTAAAAATAATATTCTTATGTACTTATTGAACTCGTTGCGTCGGTTGACCGTTGTAGGTACGTTGATAGTGTATTATATATTACGAAGTTGAGGACTTAGACCATACGATTCGATAATGTAATTTCTTTATTTGCCTTGTTAACTTACTTGCATTTTAATTTCTTCCTTTATTAAACGGTCCCCCGACGCAACGAGTTCAATAAGTACATAAGAATATTATTTTTACTCTTTTTAGAGGTCTTTTTGTATCGGGGGTTTTTTAAATTTTTAATTTAATTTTTTTTTCTGCTTTTTAAACTTATGTTACTAATTTCTGAATTGTACTAAATGAACCTGAAAAAAAAATTTCAATTGTTTAAGTAGGAAAGATCTTTTTGTTTCTTTAAATTGAATAGGCTCCGAAAGTACATAGGCTATATTTATTAAGAGAAATATATATTATATTAAATATAATAACATAAGGATCCACGTGAAAGTTTCGACAATGTAATAAATTATAAATGTATTAAGTAACATGATTCAAGACTTTTTCATATGGGTAGGTAGGTAGGTTTCATATATACGAATATTAATAAATATAAACATTTATAATTAAAATGATTTACAATCACTTATAACACTATGATGAAGGGATTTTTATTATCACTAGCTGTTGCCCGTGATTCTTTATGACTACGATCATAAGCCATATAAATATATTTTTATAGTCTCCGTGGACGCAGTCACGGGCAACAGCTATCCCTAATAAAGTACTTTACCTCAGTACGTAAGTGTAAAAACCTTTTGGCCTTCATCCTTTTGGCGACACCACTAGGAACAGCTAATTATTGCATAAGAACCTCTTCCCCGCACGAATAAAACGTCAATATCTTGAAGACGACTATTTTTATTTCAATCAAACATGGATAAGAACTATCTCGACGAGCATAGCTTTCGATTAAACAAAACCGAATTCAAATCCGTCCACGCGTTTGGCCGCAAACAGCTAATTATTGCATAAGAACCTCTCCCCCGCACGAATAAAATGTCAATATCTTGAAGACGACTATTTCTATTTCAATCAAACATAGATAGGAAACATCTCAATGAGCATAGCTTTCGATTAAACAAAACCGCATCCAAATCCGTCCACGCGTTTGGCCGCAAACACCTAATTATTGCATAAGAACCTCTCCCCCGCACGAATGAAATGTCAATATCTTGGAAACGACTACTACTATTTAAATCAAACATAGATAAAAACCATCTCGACGAGTATAGCTTTCGATTAACAAAAACCGCATTCAAATCCGTCTACGCGTTTGGCCGGAAATTTGCCACAGACAGATACACAGATACACAGATACACAGATACACAGATACACAGATCGACAGGTCAAACTTATAACACCCCTCTTTTTAGTCGGGGGTTAAAAATAAAATTAATCGTGCCATTGTCGTACGAATAATATAATTATAAAAATCGTATTATTTACTTATTTTATATATTTGTGTATTCTTAAAATAAATGTAATTCACAAACAACACGATTATGTTTTATCTAAACCTGAACCGTAGCCTGCGCCTGTAGCAATCTCTTTACACACGAGCAATAAACCGCTTAGCCAATAATCTTCGTGCCGTTTCTGTTATTTGTTTGTCGTAAGTATTGAAACACATATACGGAAAGGCTTAAAATATTTCAAATAAAAGGTTTTATTTTTATTATAATGTAATCAGTCTTGTATAAACGGTTAAAAATGTTATAAAAATCGAATTAAAAACAGGGAAAATTGAGTAAGTACATTGACAAACACCTGAATATTATATTTTTAAGTGCTTACTTATTTTATTTAAAACACAACACAAAGGAACCAAGTTTATTTTCTAATATCAAATTATTACTATAACTATTATTTATTTATAAAATATGAAACCATCCTTATTTTAGTAAAAAATATTTATGCATAAAGCTTTTATTAGGAGATTTTTTTGTTACAAACAAAAACAAAAGAACAATAAATTAATGATAAAAAAATCAATTAAAAATTTTAAAAACCCCCGATACAAAAAGAATACGTCTAAAAAGAATAAAAATAATTTTATTATGTACCCAATGAAGTCGTTGCGTCGGTAGTCCGTAGTGGTATGTACGCTGGCGATGGTATCTACTTTACAAAATTTTCGGAGCTAATGAATGAGGACTTAGACTACGTGTTTTGCTATTTTTATTAGGTTATTTGCCTTCATAACCTACTTGCATTTTGAATTATTCCTTTATCCAGGTCTAGGTCTTCTGCGCAACCACTTCAATAAGAACATAATAATATTATTTTTACCTTTTTGAGACGTCTCTTTGTATCGGGGTTTAATTTCTTTTTTCTTTTATTTTTTTTTATAATTTATACCCAATGAACCTATGAACACGCTAATTACACATGTTTAGGTTTATACTATCATTATTGTATAAGACCTTTGCACCAGAAGAACTTTCAACTTTAACAGGTTAAAGAACGCTTTTTCAAAATAATTATGAATTTATTATAGGATCCTTCCACGACACATTGTTCTTGAAGAATAACATTGCCATAGTTGATGTGTATGTTTATAATTAATATATTTATGATAAATTAAATTACGTACACAAAAAAAATTGCATTACAATAACAAAAAACTAGGATTTAAGCAACAAATTTAAAAACTTTAAAATTATAACTGCTTTTAATCAATTTATATTTATGAAAATTTAATTTGCGTACATAAAAAAAATACGAGTGCGAAGCCGCAGGCAAAAGCTAGTCTATTATAATAACGTCTTTTCAGGTTATACTTAAAGAAGCTGAACCTTTTATAACAGTATAATTTATGTTTGAAGTGGTTAATTTATGTGTCGGTGGAACTATTGTGCCGAAAATGATAGCATAAATGCGTTTTATGCTCCCAAAAAATCATATAAATTTAAAACCATCATTTTTAAACGCAGAAAATGTAAACACCTCTAATTCCCAAAATAAACGCTTAGAACAAATAACCCCCTGGAACCGTCGATACAGTGAAGCTCATAGTTCTTATATACCTGTGACCACGGGCTGTGCAACCTCCTCGAAACGTCAGGCAAATAAGATACCTATCTCGTACGCGTTAATTCCCGACTCTTAAATATTTACATTTTATAAAACGCGATAATTTAAAACTCATAGTTCTTTTCTGAAAATTCACCGCACTTGAGTTATATAATATACGCAACTGGTGGCATATTCGTTGTTGATCGCCGTATTTTTAATATCTATAGTACCAAATGTAAATAGATGAGCATGTCCCGGTAGCACTTAAATACACACAGTTATGTACACTTATGTGCACTTTATCTAATATTTTCTTAAAAACTTGATTTGATGAAGAACATAGAAGTGATTATACCTATTAAAAATACCTTTATATTTTACCTTATTCTCTCTTCTTAATGAGACTCACTCAAATACTACCGGGATTGGCTCCAAATATAATAAACTATATTATCGATTTAATAAATAATGAATACGCTTGTAATTACTGAGCATTAACTTCATCATTCAGTCATCAGAGCGTTATTGAGGATATAATAAAATAGCTCTCGACCATTTATAAATAATTAAGTTATTCAATATATCTACAAATATTATTGGCTCTTTTGAAATTAATATATTTTCTGTATTCTGATCTATCGCTGTCTGATGATTTTTTTTAATATACTTTAAATGAGTAATAATAATATAATATTATATAATAATAATAATATACTTTACTATAAATTAACTGATCGATTTATAAAAAAAATGATTTCTATGGTAATATTAACATACGTATATTTGAATAATATAACACCTTCTAAAGGCGTCGGTTATTAAGAAGGATTTTTACAAATAATTATGTAAAATTTAGTGAACCAAATGATTCAAAACAGGATCTCCCCTGGCAGTGAATTATCGCACTATAACCTATGTTATGTCACAGACAAAACCACGTGCAAAAGTTAGTATTTCTATAGCCTATGTGTTATTTAGGTACCGTACTGTACTGTATAATTCACCCGAAAACTCCTTCATATATGAACTTAACTTAGAGATTTAAGTTCTTTGGACTCCCGACTGATATACGATCGTCACAATTTAAGATTATACGAATGCCAGTTCGTAATACGATTTTTTTTAATCAGTCCTTCACAGTCCATGCAACAAAATTATGGAACGCGCTGCCTCTCTTTATGAGTAAATCGAAAACTTTGTTAATATTTAAAAAATCCGTTAAAAAACTTTATTTATCAATAGAAAACTTTTCTTTTTAAAGTTATCATAATGTGCTTTACCTATTTGTTTAATTTATATTCTATAAAGTATTGTCAATGTATTTATTTGTATTCGTATTGTTTAGTTTATTATTTAATATCTGTTATTCAAAATTATGTATTATGTTTATGTTTAAATGTGTAAATATTGGTATGTATGTTTACAGTGTCTATAACTATTTACCACCTATCAATATGCACTAGTTTTTTAATTTCCTAACAATATGTTTGTCTGGAAGAAATTGACCGCCTTTTGTATTTTCTCAGTGTTTTTTTGGTTTTAAGGTTAATTTATAACTGTAATATGTAATTTATGTGGTATACAGTATAAAGTATATAAATAAATAAGCTACAATATTTGTAAGTTTCATCAAAATCCGTTTAGTAGTTTTGGCGTGATTGAGCAATAAACATCAGAGACAAAACCAAGTGCAAAATTTAGTATTTCTATAGCCTATGTGTTATTTTGGCACATAAGCTACAATATTGCAAAGTTTCATAAAAATTCGTTTAGCAGTTTTGGCGTAATTGAGTAACAAACATCCATCCATCCAATCAATCGCACTTACATTATATTAGTCAGATCACATCAATGAGGCCTCAAATCTTGTTTTTTAATTTTGGTAATCTATAAAGAGTGTTTCGCTCTACGTATGCTTAGAGCAATCATTACATTTATTGGAGTTATCGGAATGTTACTTCCCATTCCGGATGCCGTATCGGCTGTTCCAAGCAGTGATAGAAACATTTACGACGTCATTATTGGCTGTCGTAACGACTTCAAATGTAACGGTACTAAAAATCTCCTCAATAATAAAACATCACGGATATAGGAAAAATATTATCTAAAACTTTAAGATAGATATTTGATTCAGTTTTATTGTGAGAATAGTTTCAGTTACGACAACATGATACTTTATTAATTATAGTTTATTTATACATTCATGCAGTAACGGAGGGTTTGGACGTTGGTTACACAATATTTTTCTTGACAGTTAACACACCCGTTCAATCCAACAGCCTTATAGATTTGGATGATAGGTATAAACTACGCATTTTATATACCTATCTTATAAAGAGTTCATATATCAGTGGTATCTTAGTTTTTGTTTTTCATAGTCCGTACAATTCAATATCGCTTCTATATTAATTAAAGTTACAATAAATAGTCCTACTAATTGTATTTCGTTGTAAACTTGCTGCGAGTACGTCGTGTCTACATCACGAGCTTTTATAAAAACTAAGAGGTGTCAAGGGACACCCGGATGGAACGAAGTTCCTTTCGATTAATTATTGAAAGAATAGGGAATATGCATAAAATTTAAAATGGTCTCAATAAATACTTTTTTTTCGGATACTTATTATCATCTTATATAATAAAAACATTTTTTTTTTTATTTTTTTTTTTTTTTTTATTTACTAATCATTTAAGGCCATAAAATAATTTGTGAAAAGTGTAAATTAAGGGAGCGAAATTCAAACTTCCAAAAGCGCCACCATTGGTCGAAAGGAAATGTGACGTCATTTGAAACGCCATTCAAATTATCGGCGTCGAAGTTCATACTGTGGTATTAGTGTTACTGAGAAAATCCGCCATCGCGTTTGACGACTCTGACAAAGCTGAGTGCTTAGCCGACAGTCTAGAGAGCCAGTGCCGTCTGTCTGCTCAATCCGTTGATCACGATCATGTCGAAATAGTCGACAAATCGGTCAATATAATGTGTTCTCAGCCACCGGCCGGTCCGCCAATCGAGGAAACGAACCTAGACGAGGTGACGTCCATAGTTAGGGCGCTTCACGTCAAGAAATCGCCAGGTCCCGATAGGATCACTAACAAAGTGATAAAGATTCTTCCGCCTCCTTTAATTTACCTATTGGTTACCATTTTTAACGCTCTACTGGCCGGTTGCTCGTTTCCGGCCCAGTGGAAAGAGGCCATAGTGATAGGGTTCCATAAGCCGGGCAAACCCCGGCATCTGCCTAGTAGTTACCGTCCCATTAGTCTTCTTAGTTCCTTAGGGAAAGTATATGAGAGAATCATCCTCTGTAGACTTAGATCGGAAGTCGAGAGACTCAAAATCATCCCAAATGAGCAGTTCGGCTTTAGAGCCAACCATTCATGTTCCCATCAGGTGCAACGCCTCACGGAGCACATACTGATAGGGGCCACTGTGAGGGCCAAGAAGCATAGGACAGGAGCGCTCTTCCTCGATGTAGCTAAGGCGTTCGACAGGGTCTGGCACAATGGACTGGTGTACAAGTTATACCAGTTCAAGGTGTCGGACAGACTCGTACTCATCATACGGGACTACCTGACGAATCGCTCCTTTCGCAACAGAGTGGAAGGCGTCTTGTCAACCCCCCGCCTCATCAGGGCGGGTGTTCCCCAGGGTTCAGTTCTCTCGCCCATCCTCTATTCCATCTACGCTAGCGATATTCCTAGACCGCGATCTAAAGTACACCTTGCCATGTACGCGGACGATACCGCGCTTTACACGTCCTCTAAGGATCACTGGGAGATATACCAACGTCTCCAATCCGCAGTCGACTCCCTCAAGAGTTGGCTGCGGAAATGGCGGATCGAGGTAAACCCTGAGAAGAGCGTTTCGGTGCTCTTCGAACGGGGCCCCCCAAGGATCCTCCCGCGAATCAAACTCTTTGATAAACCGATACCTTGGAAAGACGAGGCAAAATACCTAGGAGTAACGTTAGATAGAAAGTTAGTTTTCACTGCGCATATTAGGACCGTTCGTAGCAGAGCGGCCGCTGTTAGGCAAGCGGAGTAAAATGTCCCTTCGCAATAAGGTGACACTTTACAAAGCTTGCATACGTTCCGTCATGTCCTATGCGAGTCCCGCTTTTGCGCACGCTAATCTGAAACCCCTTCAGGTGATTCAGAACAGGTTTACACGGATTGCAACCGGGGCGCCGTGGTTCGTACGCAACATCGATCTCCATAGAGACTTGAACCTTCCGACCATCGCTCAGTACTTCAAGGGGCTTTCCCAAAAGTACTTTGAACGTGCTGAGCGACACCCGAACCCACTGGTGGCTGACGCCGCAGAGTATAGACCACGTAAGACTACTTTAGTCAGAAAAAGAAGACCCAAGTCGGTACTCGTTGACCCCGACGACGCGTTCACAGTAGGTAATAACGTGTACGCGTAAGCATAATTGACACCACACAACATATAGACACACACCGTCTGTACCGGTATAGACGAGGTCCCAACTGAGTAAGTGCTCCGTTGCTCCAGCGTTCTGCCGTTGGAGGACGCTAGTGTCCAAATTTCCTTAGCTTCCCTCCTGACTAACGACGCCCCGAGCCGAGGTCCGTGTCTCAATCTGAGACGCCCTCGGGACGTCGTTCCCCATGGGGGCCCATCTGGCCCCCCCTTTTTAAGGGTGGGTCTCCTGACCCACCCATTCCCCCGGTGACGCTGTAATAGCCAACAGGGCTATTACAGCGTCAGCATAGACAGACAAAAAAAAAAAAAAAAAAAAAAAAAAAAAAAAAAAAAAAAAAAAAAAAAAAAAAAAAAAAAAAATACTGAGAAAAATAAATAGTTTAAACCTATATTTTTGTGCTTAAAGGTTTTATTAAATGATATGATTGTTTAGGTAATCATTTTCCACTTCACTTGACTCAGATAAATAAATTTGTTGATAATCAGCAGATATAGAAGATATAAGATGCTATAGAAGTATTATCAGCTGTGTTTTCAGTAAACAATTTTCTTTTTAAAACATAGTTTTACGGGTAAAGTAAAACTATGTAAAATAGTTACATTCACTGGTAAAGTAAAAGTATTGTGTGTTGAATGAGGAAATGGTAACAATGCTACATTTTGTTTTTCAGCAGGTATATTTACATTGACACCTTTACTTCTCTACTTCGGTTTAATATTAACTTGCACAGCTGTACTTGGTAATTTATCTTTAATATGCGAAAAGCAAGGCTCTGCCTTGTAATCACATTTAATATTGTCTTGGCTGATTAATATAACAGACATATGTATGGGCAGCACTAGGACTTACTTACTATATCACTTCTTTGGTTACCAATTTTTTTAAACACTACTTTTGATAGCTAACTCTGAAAAGGCTTCATTAACCAAAGTCAATCTCTACCTTTTGTCTACGCACATTGTCATTCTATCAGCTGGTATTTTTGCCACAAAAATATATGAGGAACAACTCCTTTTTTCAAATTTAGATTAAATTTTACTGCTCCTTGTTTTGTTATACATATTATATCCAATATTATTAGCTGTATCATCCTTAACTTGTAATAAATCGACAACCATAAAAATTTCGTTAAACCAAAATAAGAATACGGTTTTTATAGAAGGTTATACTGAACTTTTGTAAACTAGGTTAGATTAATTTTAAACTCAAATTTTCTAATATTCAATAGCTAATCCAACTTACTATAAATTTAAAATATTAAATTAAACTTATTATAAATAAAGCATACTTACGTTAAATTGATCTTCACAACAATATAAACACAATTTAAGACATATATTATCCCTTTTAATTACCCAAGACCATTGTTTTTGTATTTTCGCATCTCTTGGAATATAAAAAACACTTTGTCGGGTGTTTTTCTAATACTATTTTTGCACTCCGGTACTATACAATACTTGTAGGATGGTTTTTATCTTCTTCCATGACTTGTAAAGCACTTAAAACGTAAAATATGTATGAAGTGAATTAAAAGTTCATAGTAAACATTGACTAGACGTGTCATTTGACGTCTCGCAGGGCGCCCGCAAAATGACGGCGTTTGAACGGCTCAAATTTACTCAATGTTTTAATTTTCACTTTGAAAAAAAACTAGAATCTTTTCAAGCCTATTTATATTTTTTTTCTACGAAATAGAGAGGTAAATAATTAATTTACGTCAAATAAAAACATGAATATTACCTATTGCAATAAAAAAATATTAAATAAGCTAATATGCTAATGGATAATATTTGTATACTATTTTTGTATGATATTTCGACGATCATTTATAATAAATGTTAATAAAATGAATAACTAAATTAAAAAGTATTAATCAATAAACCCATGAATTATTGTCCCGCCACCTAGCGGTTTCACTTTGTACAGATATGTTTATATAACAGATGTAGTTTGTTTGTTTGTTTGTTTGTTTGTGTTTCCCTAAGGTATAAATAGATGGCGTTGTTACAAATATTACGAGTATATTTGATCACAAATTTGTATTATTATTTTCATTTTAACTATCTTATTTGCAAATTGATGCTGTGGCGGAGCCACATAATATTTTATATAATATTTATGTTTATCAAATATTAACGCAAATTATATATTTACATTTATTATTTAAATACTAAACAGCTACACAGTACATAAACCGCATACCAAACATTTACTGCACAATAATAATTTAATATTCATCGTACGAGAAACTAGGTCAACCGCTGTGAGGCTCCACGACGTGCGCACCCGCAGCCGGCCGAACCAGTCTTATTCCCGCTCTCGCATCGAACGCACGCCGCTTTGCCTCTCGCACCCGACACCCGCTTACGTTTCTATATTGCTTGTACTGTGTTTAGCTTCCGCACATATTATAGCCTGTGTTTAGCTTCCGCACATATTATAGCCTTACAAGACTGTACTGTACGAAGTGAATAAACTATTACAATAGTAGTGAGTGTATTATTTAAGGACGAAAGTTTTAAGTGGTTATCTCCTGACTATTAAATAAGGTGAGCTTAATTACCACTTCGCTAAACTGGTGACCCCGTGAATAGAATCAGAAGTTACGGTGTATTATTGCTATTGAGGAAACATGACAAGTAAGCATAATGAAAATAGTTTCGAGAACAAAGGAGATTCCGTTACGCCACGCGATTTGAATCGTGTTGGAGTGCGGCTGCCGCCATTTTGGGCTGAAAAACCGGCTGTGTGGTTTGCTCAAATTGAAGGTAATTTTATACTTTCTGGCATTAAAGATGACGAAACAAAATTTTATTACGTTATGTCCCAGCTCGAACAACGGTATGCAGCAGAAGTTGAAGATCTTATTTGTCATCCACCACCTCAAGATAAATATAATAAATTAAAATCAGAGCTTATCAAGAGGTTATCAATTTCAAGAGAGAAAGAGGTTAAGCAGCTTCTTATTCACGAAGAGCTTGGGGACCGACGTCCTTCACAATTTCTGAGGCATCTGCAACATCTCGCTGGTCCTAACATTCCAGACGATTTTTTGAGATCGATATGGACTAGCCGCCTGCCAATACACCTCCAAACAGTCGTCGCAGGTAAGAAGAACACTCCGCTAGAAGAACTTGCAGAACTAGCTGACCAAGTTCATGATATAGTGCCATCAGCATCCCAGGTAGCCTCCACTAGTATGGCATCCCCTTCATCGTCCTCAGCAATAGAGCGGATGGCTAATGAGATAGCCGAATTGAGCCGCCATGTTAAGGCCCTATCTACAGATAATACGAGAAGGTCACGGTCTAGGCAACGGTACCACTACGAGGGAGGCAGGCGCAGTAACAGCAAGACTAACTCACGCTCTCAGTCTAGCTATCGGAAATATCCTATATGCTTCTATCACCACAAGCACGGTGAAAACGCCCGGAAGTGTCTCAAACCATGCGACTATTCGGGAAACGCAAGCGGCAGTCGTTAATGGCGACAGATGATTGCCCGAACCAAAAAGGTCGTCTATTCGTCACGGACAAGAACACAAAAGTTCAATTTTTAGTCGACACAGGAAGCGATCTTTGTGTTTTTCCCCGCTCCTCGTGCAAGCAACATCGCCCACGAACAACGTACACACTTTTTGCTGCTAACGGTACTGCCATTCCTACTTACGGGTCCATCACGCTCAACCTGAACCTAGGTTTGCGCCGCGCATTTACTTGGACTTTCACAGTCGCTGATGTTAATAAAGCAATTATAGGTGTTGACTTCCTGTCCTTCTTCAATATTATAGTTGACTGCAGGAACGGTCTGCTTATCGATAATAGAACCACGTTGTCAACGAATGCATTATCGGCGATTGCATCATCTCATATTTCTTCGGTCAAAACCACAACCGGCGACTCTAAGTATATGGATCTACTTCGACAGTTCCCCGATATTACTCGACCAGCTGGAACACACAGACCTTCGCGTCATAACGTCGAACACCACATAGAGACTACACCTGGCCCACCTATTTTTTGTAAGCCAAGACGTCTAGCGCCGGACAAACTGATGATAGCGAAGAGGGAAATTGAAGCGATGCTACAGAACGGTACAGCAAGGCCTTCAAAAAGTCCTTGGGCCTCGCCATTCCATCTCGTTCCAAAAAAGGAGATAGGTGAATATCGACCTTGTGGGGATTACAGAAGTCTAAATGCTAGAACCGTCCCGGATCGATACCCAATCCGGCACATTCACGATTTTACCCACAATATCACTGGTTGTACTGTCTTTTCTACAGTAGACTTAGTGAAAGCCTATAACCAGATACCCGTGCGCGAAGAAGACATACCCAAGACAGCAATTACGACACCGTTCGGATTATACGAGTTTCCATTCATGAGTTTTGGACTTCGAAATGCTGGTCAAACTTTTCAGCGATTCGTAGACCAAATGACCAGAGAATTAGAATTCTGTTACTGTTACTTGGATGATTTTTTAATATTCTCCAAGGATGAAGAAACCCATGTGGATCATCTGCGCCAAATTTTCACCAAACTAAAAGAGTTCGGTATGGTCGTCAACCCAGCTAAGTGCACTTTCGGTGCGCCAGAGGTCACTTTTCTTGGGTATCGAGTTTCGGCAGAAGGAGTAAGACCATTAGAAGCCAAAACGCAGGCCATCAAAAACTTTCCAGTGCCAAGGACTGTCAAAGAATTACGGAGATTCTTAGGAATGATAAACTTTTATCGGCGTTTCATTCCAGGAGCAGCTAAAACGCAAATACCATTGAATGCCTTGCTGGTGGGCTCAGTGAAAGGTTCGCATCCTGTGGAAATTACAGGGAGCTCTCTTCAAGCATTTGAGAGCTGCAAAGAAAATTTGTGTAGTGCGACTTTACTGGCACATCCAAATAATGACGCCAAGATGGGTCTAGTTACGGACGCATCCGATACGGCCATTGGTGCAGCGCTCCAGCAGCTGAAGAACGGTAGATGGGAACCACTAGCTTTCTATTCTTGTAAAGTGAGCCCCGCTCAACAGAAATATTCTCCTTATGACAGAGAACTTCTCGCCATCTATCAGGCTATTAAGTATTTTCGCCATATGTTGGAAGCTCGACATTTTATCATTTACACCGACCACAAACCACTGTGTTTCGCCTTTAACCAGCGAAAAGATAATTGCTCACCTCGACAGTATCGTCACTTGGACTTCATATCTCAGTTTACCACGGATATTCGGCACATTGCTGGTAAGGATAACGTGGTAGCTGATACTCTGTCGAGGATCCACGAAGTGGCAAGGCCAATAAGTTTCAGCGATTTAGCTGTATCACAAAATACTGATCCTGAAGTGAAGGAACTGCTAAAGGGTGGAACGTCACTCATTCTGCAAGCCAATAAGATACCTGGGACACAGTTAAATCTATATTGTGATGTAAGCACTCAGTCGGTAAGACCATACGTCACGAGCGAATTAAGGAGGCAAGTCTTTGAAACACTACACTCATTAAGTCACCCGGGAGCAACTGCAACAACCAAATTAATATCTGAGAGATACGTTTGGCC